>JARQOD010000003.1:264630951-264735542 GCA_033576555.1 Oophaga sylvatica | reverse complement strand
GGGGTTAAAAAAAAAATAAAAAAAATACTCACCTCCCGGCTCCTGTGCTGCTCACTGTTCTCCATCTCAGCGTCTGACAGCGAGCGCCGGCAGGTGATGTTATTGCGCCCGGTGTCATACGCTGAGAGGGGGATTATGGGAGAGAAGGAGCGCTCGCTCCTTCTCTCTCTATGCGGTCAGCTTTATCGGCTGGATGCCGATACAGCTGACCCTCCGATGACGGGTGGGGGGCCCACTGCTGTCACTGGGCCCCCCCAACGCCTGTTCAGGCCCCATAGCTTCCGGGCGGCAGAGCAGGGAGAGCGATTCTCCCTGCTCTGCCGCAGAATGTAACTGTATCGTAGCTCCGGGTGGGCCCCCTCAGAGCGCGGGCCCCGGGGCCACCGCCCCCTCTGCCCTGCGACCTATCCTTTCAAATCAGGGCCCACCACGCAGGAGCTGGGGCCCACCGTAGGTTTCTCCGGTGTCCCGGTGCCTCAGTCCGACCCTGCTTGCCAGCCTGATAATACCAGGCCACAGCAGTCTGCTTATCTTTGCTGGTTAACAAAAATAGGGGATCCCCTCGAAAAAAAATTGGCGTGGGGTCCACCCTATTTTTGTTAACCAGCCAGATGAAGCAGACTGCTGAGGCCTGGTTTTTCAGGCTGGTAATGAGCCAATATCCATGGACCTTGCCAGCCTGATAATACCAGGCCACAGCAGTCTGCTTAGCTTGGCTGGTTAACAAAAATAGGGGATCCCCTCGAAAAAAAAACGGCGTAGGGGTCCCCCTATTTTTGTTAACCAGCCAAGTAAAATGCAGACTGCTGCGGCCTGGTATTAAAAGACTGTCAAGGCCCATGGATTTTGGCCCTCAACAGCGTGATAATACCAGGCTACAGCAGCCCCACATTTGGCGCATCAAAAGATGTGCCAATTGTGGCACTTTACCCGGCTCTTCCCACTGCCCTGTAGCGATGGCAAGTGGGGTAATAAGGGGTTAATGTCACCATTGATTGCACGGTGACAATAAGCCCGGTTAATAATGGAGAGGTGTCAATAAGACACCGATCCATTATTAATCCCAAAGTTTTTATTAAATGTATAAAAAAAAAGACACAGCAAGAAAAAAGTATTTTAATGAAATAAAAGAGACAACACAGTTTTCATTTCTTTTATTATACACTCATTCCTGTGATGCCATCGATCTCCTGTAAAAAAAGAAAAAAAACAAACCAACAGTATACCACCTGTCCGACGCAGTCCATAGTAACGAGTGTCCCACGACAATCCAGCTCTGCTACATCGCAATGACAGGCAGAGCCTGTCATCTCGACGCAGCACAGCTGATTACCTGCTTCCCCGGTGGTGACGTCATCGGACTGACTGCTTTACGGCCGGGATTACCCAGCAGTCACTGCAGTTATCGCGAGAAACTGCATCTGACCGCCGGGGAAAGATGATGGCGGCCATCAACCAGTCCAGGCCGTGACCACCGGAGATCTTCTGCCAGGTAAGTGCCGCTGACTCCTGACAGACCCGACCGACGGACACTCACAGTGACAGTGACAATTCCGATTCCGGTATACGATATATGGGAAATATCGAAAGTCAATATCGAAAGTCCGATACAGCTAATATCGGCCGATACCCGATACTTGCGGTATCGTATCGCTCAACACTACTCACGACTTATCTGTGAGTAGTGACTAGCGTCACCTTACAATTGGCCTGACTTTTTTTTATTTTTTATTTTCCCACCAGTATGTATCCTAATTGTACACTGCACGATCAGGTGATTTAATTTGACCTAGGGAGTTCAGGATCTGGCCAGGGGGCACCAGGGATTTGAAACTTTGCAGTCCCAGTTGCAGGGTCAGTTTTCTAGCGTGGTGGATGCTTCCCAGAGCCCTCCGCTGCCGGCAGTAGTTTTGACACCTGTATCTTCTGATGCGCAGTTAGTTTCTCCTGAACCAGTAAGGACGCTCCCTGATAAATTTATGAAGGAGAAAAAATAGTTTAGGGTGTTCCGGTGAGAGCTGTAGGCTATAATTTACCCTGCGAACTCCGGTCATCTGGGGATGAGTCCCAGCGGGCGTTGCACCTAGAAGCTTTTCCCAATGTATACAATGTGCACTAAGGCTAATATGTCTCTTATCTACATTGCTAACATATAATCAGGAATACAGGTTCTGGGAGCAGTTTTTTTATAATTCTAATACTTGCGGTAACGGGGACATGATATGACATCATGTGTGATTTCAACCATGCTTAAAGGAGTTTTCCAGTCTTATAACAAACGTCTGCAGTCACTCTGTTGTGACTGCTGACTTCTGAATCCATGCAGCTTGCAGTGTGCATGGTATCAAGATTCTCTGGTATTGTAGCCACATGTCAACTAGACTTGCTCTGCTTCTCTCAATTTACTTGTATTGAGTGAGAATGAGCACAAATAGTCGGAACGTTGTCAGAAGTATGCAAATTGAATACTTGCATCACGTGTCTGCCTGCTCTCGCAGGCAGTACTGGAGAATCCTGATAGATTGCTCATCACACACTGTAAGGACTCAACAGTCACATAGCGTGGTAGCAAACTTTGAACAGAAGACCGGACAAACGTTTTAAAGATGACATCTCGCCAAGATATAAATGGACAGTTTTTGCTCTTACTTTATTCTCACCGTTCCCCTGAGTATTCAGTTTTTTCTAAATCCTCTATACGGTTCCAGAGATTTGGACCTTTTTATTTAGTGTTAATTTTTAAGGTCTTTCCAAAGGTGGATGATCATGCAAAGCAGCCTAAAGACACGTCGCCCTGGTAGAGATCATAAAAATGAAATGAAAAGACCCATATCTCTGAAACCGTGTGGTGGATGTAAAAAAAAAAATACAGCGGTTCTCCAGAACAATTTTTTTTATTTTTTTTTGCTATAGGCCTAAAAACTAACAGGCAGGAAGTTATTAACAGAGGCAACTACCTGTATGCTCTACCTGGTGCCGGCTCAGAGTAGTTACTGACCGGTCCTGCCAGCGATTCAGTTGCCCTACGTCAACAAAGCAGCTTTTGGTTTTCTTGTCTGCTCTGTCGACGGAGCGTGACTGATATCATGCTGATTGACAGCTGGCTCGCCTCAGTTAAGCAGCGGGGAGCCGACTGTCAATCGGCATGACGTCAGCAGAAGCCGGTGAATCACCAGGCGTTGTGGTCTGTGACTGCTCAAATAGTTAACATCTGCCTGCCTGTTAGTTCTTAAGCTGATAGTAAAAAATGTAATAGTACTAGATAACCCCTTTTAGGGAGCAGCAGGTAAAAATATTAGCAGACTGTTCAAATTTTGCCTGATAGCAGGTTCTCTTTAAAGGGTTAATTAGGGCAAAGGGACTCCTTGTTTCATAAGCCAGCCATACACGTGAGCTATGTAGGCCTACAGCTCTCTAGTAATTCTCCTGTAAACATGCTTGCCGACAGTAGCTGAGTAATCATATTTAATACACCACTGGTAGACATCTTGGCTTATATCTCAGGGGAAAACAAAAATGGGACATGTTGAAATTCAAATGCATAAGCCTATATCCCCCAAAAGAGTTAAAAGAGCTGTATGGCCAGTTTTACTCTGTGTGTAGAATATTAAGAGTCTAATTCATAATAAATGTATGCAGATGTGGCTGAAAGTAAAAAGCATTGTGTCTCAGTATAGACTGTATGAGTCTGCTGTAGCTAACATGGCCTCCAGTAAAGCATGGTTTCTATTTGTCCTATAATGTTTCGCAGGATTACTCCGTGGTTAATAAAGCCGGTAAACATGTCAAAACCATCCGGGGCATTCCTTGTCAACCAGAGGGGTTGTGCAAAATGGTGAGCCCTGTCATGGATACTCCACCTTTATCAGAGGTATATGAAAAGAACAATGAGCAGAAGATCCTGGACCTCACCAACAAGATCATCCATCTGCTGACCGGAGAGGTGAGCACCGCTGGGAATACTGGGATAACTATTCTACCATAACCCTAGGGGAGATGATGACTGAATCATTGTGTGTGTCAGGTCCCTATAAGATGTGAAGATATCATTGTCTGTTTCTCCATGGAGGAGTGGGAGTATATAGAAGGACAAAAGGATCTGTACAAGCAGCTCATGATGGAGAATCACCCATTTCTTGGTTCCAGTGGTAAGATAAGGTCTAATGGTCTTTTTTAACATCATGAAATGTGTTTAATTTCATTGATTCATGGTTATACAAGATAAATCAACAAAGCATTAGGCCCTTTAATAACGGTTGAAGCCACCTGCACAGTACCTATAGAGATCACAGTACCCAAATTGCTCATGGTTCTTCTGAACTTACATTTATAAAGGCTATGAATTCGGGTCGGAAGAAGTCTCTGAACCCAGCATCACTGCTACCTCAAAAGGTTTGGAAAAGTGACATTGCACCCAAAAACCAAACCAACAAAATCTGAGCTCTCAAATCCACATTGTTCAGCGAATTCATAGCCGTAAACTTCCAGATATGCGCAGTTAGCCTCTGAAACGGGGACGCATACCCCCAGCTTCAGAGGAGTAATTATGTAGGAGAAGAAAGCTATGCTCATGCACTAGTTTTGCAGAAAGCTGGCTATTATGCAGGCTCTTGTAAATCATGTTATCACACCCACAGGGGCATGATAACATGATAAGATGGCTGACTAGTCTGGGAAAAATGCCCCATCGACTAGTCTAAGGCCTAATTAGCGCATGAAACGCACAGTTTATAAAGCCTTTTTTTAAACTTGGGTCTAGGTGTTAGACACTATAGAGGGCTTGTTAGGCAGGGTATTTAGCAACAAATAGTCTAATACTGTTGGGTTGGAGAGATCTGACGGGTTCCCTTTTAAATATTATTCAGGGTTGCCATAAAGAATAAAGTTTCTGCAATTTATTGTGATCATGCTGTTCATATGAAATCAAGATCTTGAAATCTATGTATCGTGTCATTTTAGTTCTGGAGGTACAAAGTTGGTTTGCCATCCTTCCTCGTTATAGTGGAGATATTAGTTTCCTCTTGGTTTTGGAATCTATTGTCCAAGTGAGATATTAAAGCCTAAATAAGAAAAGCGATTTTTCATTCACTGTTGGAGGCATAGTTTCGTAGGTGTAGAGCACAGAACTGAAAATGCAATGGACACGTTTGAAAATAAATCTGCAATAGTTTGAAAAAAAAAAATGTTATATCGAGGCCGCTTAATAGTATAATACCTGAATCGATTGTGTTTCTTACATTGTGGACTGTACATATAATATAAAATAAATTATCATTTGTGTACATCACTGTATGAAAAAGAGGCCTAGTAAAATGTATTACCACTGCACTGCCAACATTCAATGAGCTGTTCCTGGAAAAAGTAAAAATTCAGTCTTCCGGCCAAAGTTTTGGAGCTATATTTTGCTCCCAAAGTTTATTTTAGTTGAATTGTGTCCTTACAGGGATTCCTTTGTCACAAACTGGGCAGTGACTGAAGTCTTTGCTGTCATCAGCAGACCTCGGCTGTCACGAATACCCATCGGCACCGCGCAATCACGTCACAAGTCAGGCCGATGGGCTCTTAGAATAACAAGCTCCCTTGCCTGTGCATGTTGAATGCTGTTGTCAAAGATTAACAGCGGGGTTTAAAAGGTTAACAGCCCCAGGCGAAACTCTGCTCCACCTGCGGCTATTAAAAGCACATGATGGCTGATTAAATGAGCCATCATGTGCAGGGAAGGATGTGAGCCTTCATCAAGGTCAGGTACACCTTTTGATTTACATGCACACTAAAAGTCGTGAAGACATTTATTATGATTTGTAGTAATCTCCTACACCTAAGGCCTTTGAAGCAAACCTGTCAGCAGAATTTTGCGAAGTAAACTACAGCCATCGTGAGGTGGGCGTTGTTACACTGATTGAAAATTGTACCTGAGGTGAAGAAGTCTCGTGGTTCTTGTGTAGTCAGTGTTAGAATTTTTCAGTTAATGGTATGCCTGTGCTCCGGGGCAGGACTGTTGGTACAGTCTTATCTTCCTGCTCTAAGCCAGAGAAACCAAGAAGAGACCTGCCCACAGGCCTCTCTGAAGCACCGACAGTCTGTCTCTATGATGAGGAACATGTTTGTGTTTCGGAGCGGCCTGTCGGCAGGTCTCTTCTTGGTTTCTCTGGCTTAGAGCAGGAAGATAAGACACTGGTATATCATTAACTGAAAACTTCTAACATTGTGTAATCAAAGTAAAACAAAAAGGGGAGAAAAAGCAATCAAAAAGTCACATGTAGAGTAAAATTGTAACAAATCTTTATTGGTAATAAACAGGCAAGGAAAAAATGTGGAAACACATGGAATATCCAAAATATGTGCATGGGACACACAGGACAAGGAGCTGTGACATTCCTCAATAATAAGGTATTAGTAATAGGACATGTATAATGAGATCTGTAACATCTAAGGCAACCCTGCAGTAAAGATCAAGTTGTATGAGGTCAGGCGATTCATGTGAGCATGAAGATTAATCACCTAAATGAAAGTGAATATAGAATAGATGGCCCTAATGTGATAGCCCAAACATTGTCACCAAAGGTAACACCATGGTCACAGATAAATGATAGGAGATATACCTGAAAACTGACACCAATATAAGAAGGGGCTCACAATGCCTCTGAGGAGGCTATTTGCATAAATACAGGTGCTTCTCACAAAATTAGAAAATCATCAAACTGTTAATTTATTTCAGTTCTTCAATACATAAAGTAAAACTCCTATATTATATAGAGTCATTACAAACAGTGATCTATTTCAAGTGTTTTTATTCGAAGCGACCATGACAGCACCCAACGAGAGAGGGGATCCGCCCTTCAGGAACAGGAAACCTACAGATACATAAGGGCGGCACCTCTCCCACGCATCAGTTGGTTTCCTGTTCCTGGAGGACAAGGATCCCTACAAATGAAGTTCTTCTATAGGATCCCAGGCCGGCCGGTCGACCCAGGTAGCGGGAGGTTCTCCTACCTCGACCGGTGCGGGGGCCCTGGAGGCGCCGCAGTGGGTCCAGGAAGGATTCCACGGCAGTGTGCGGAGCAGGTGGAGCGGTGTCCGGAGGATTCCGTCTCCTGAAGCCAGCGTTGGAGGGCAATTATACCTCCTGGGTTCCGTCCGTCCCCCTTCCCCGGTGCCTCGGCGTCCTGCGGCGTTCCGGTCCGGGTAGCTTGGAGTGGAGAATGGAGCAGACCGGTCCTGGCGTCTACGTCTCTATGGCGTCCTCCTGCGCGTCCCTGCTGCCTTCCTGGGAGGCCCGATGTGACGCGTCTGATGCCGGCCAGCTGTTTTTCTTTAGAATACCGGCGGGTTGCGGCCGCCCGGCCGCAGGATAGGGCGGCTGAGACGGGGAGCGCGGGCGGTAGGAGGTGGAGGGGGCGGGCTGGATTCGGCATGGGGAGCGGACCCCTGGCTGCAGACCTGCTGACCTGGATATCCGGGGGTATGGGCATAAAAGGGGCCTGACATGCTGCAGGGACACCTCTCATCCAGAATAGATGTGTCAGAAGCTCCCGTGGAGCAGCAGGACATTCTGCAGCAGACGGATCAACAGATCCAGGCTCCAGACAGACCTCACACAAATGCAATAGAAGAAACAGCGCTCCATCCAGGTGAAATAATTTTCAAAAAGCTTTAATCCGCCATATAAATGCGACGTTTCGACCCATAATAGGTCTTTTTCAAGCATGGGTCGAAACATCGCATTTATATGGCGGATTAAAGCTTTTTGAAAATTATTTCACCTGGATGGAGCGCTGTTTCTTCTATTGCATTTGATTACGTGTCCAAGAAGGTTCCTTGGCTGTGAGACGAGCGCTCCAATGCAGTTAGTGCTGTCAGTCCACTCTGCATTTTTGGAGACCTCACACAAAGTCTGAGTTAAAGTCCCGAGGACGGACAAGTGGCCAGTCCAGCCGCAAAGGTTCCTCCAGAGCAATGGAATCATCAACATCAGCTTACCCCCACCCCCCCGTGATCCGGTACCTACTACTGCTGTTCGGGTAAGAGGTCTTCGTGGAAGTACACCCGGTGATGCAGTCTTCCCCTTATGTCTTTTCTGTCTGCCAGGGGAGGAAGTGTTCTGAAAAATCGAAGCACAGGGAATGTGCCCTCTGCGGTCAACCCCTGCTGGACGCTTACCCTTAAAAATTGTGTCAGCCTTGTGTGCGACAGACGGTAGATTCTACAGGGGGGGGCGGTAGTCCTTGGTTAAGGTAATGCAGTACCTTACATTTTCCCCCGCCCTTCTACAGGTAGCGGAAGCAAGTTTTTCAGACTCAGATTCCTCGGCTATCCATAGAAGTGGTGAAAATTCCTCAGGGTCTTCTTCTTCCTCATCTAAATCAGAGGAGGATTTTACCCGCTTTTGTTTCCCCCTAGACCACATGGACAAGTTAGTCAAGGCGGTCAGGTCCACTATGGAAATAAAAGATATGAGACTGGAACGGTCGGTACAGGACTAAATGTTAAGGAAACGCAGGTCCTTTTCACTGAATAGTAGGATTCAGAGTCTGGTAGATAAGGAGTGGAAGAAGCCGGAAAAATGGGGTTCTTTAGCTCCTGCATTTAAACGAAGATACCCCTTTGAGGATCACTTGGTGGATAGATGGGATAGGGCTCCAAAGCTCGATGCTGCTGTAGCTAAGGCCTCTAGAAAGTCTTCCATACCCTTTGATGACATGGGTGTCATGGTATAGGACATGGTTAATGTCCTGTCCACTCAGGGTTAACTTTTGCTGGCCTCCCTTTGGATCTGGGAGGGTATTTATACCCAGTCCAGAGGGAGATTCTCTGTCAGCTATACTTTCGTTGTGACTGTGTATTTGACTCCCCTGGTTTGCGTGTATACTGCTCTGCTTGTTTGATTCCTGTGTATGACCCGGTCTGTTTGCTCACTCTGCTCTCTGTCTCACGTTTTGCTTATATTGTCTTCTCCGGTTCTGACCTCCTGGCTTGGCTATCGATACTCCGTTACCGTTTTGTCCCTATTGTACTGTCTATTGCCCGCTCTGGTTTACTGATCTATTGCTACGTCCTGACTATCCGTTCTGTCTAACCCTTTGGTACTGTCGTGCTATCTTGTGCTCTGATCTCGGCCTGTCCTGGTTTTCGTCTCTGTCTTTGCCCCTTGGTAACTTTATCTCGTCGTTACCCTGCTAGGAGTTTTCCTGCAGTTCCTAGATCTCTGGAGCTTAGGCCACGCCCCCAGCAGTCATGTGCTGCAGGTCCTGTTAGTCTGCAGTACACATCATTCATTACTGCTGCCTCTGAGAGACGTGTGGCCAGCTCCGCCCCTTGGCTGTCACATGCTGCGGAAGGTCCTGTTACACAGAAACACACGTCTTCTCTGCTGCGGCTCTGCTTACAGGTATCTGGGGGCACAGTTGGTTTACTTAGGACACGTGCACTGGCTCAGTGAGCATGTGCAGTGCGGTGTCCTTGACAATGGGTTCCTTGAAAGATCCGCTGGATAAAAAAGCGGATTCATTCCTTAAAGGTATATGGGAAATGTCAGCTGGCGCCCTGAAACCGGCAGTAGCTGCTACTTGCACAGCCAGATCCATGATGGTATGGCTAGACCAACTAAAGTCACAGGGGACGGGGCCCCTCGAGAATCCATATTGAAGGCATTGCCAATAATTCAAAGTGCTGCAGCTTTTTTGGCTGATTCTTCAGCAGGCTCAGTAAGCATGACTGCCAGGACCGCAGGACTATCGAAAGCAGCATGAAAAGCGCTGTGGTTGAAATGTTGGCCGGGGATATTCACGCCAGATCCCTCTCTGCTCTATTCCATGTGAAGGCGAATACCTATTTGGCCCTTTCCTGGATGAACTCTTAGAGAAAGCTGGGGATAAGAAAAAATTTCCCAGTGTCCCAAACCCTTCCTACAGACATCCTTTCAGCAGGAAAAGGTTTAATCGTAGGAGGTTGTCCAGGGAGCGAGCTAAATGAGACGATAGAAAAAGGAAAGGTATGGTATACATGTTCAGGGGCCCATCTCGAGAAACTAAGAAAACCTCCCAATGACTAGCAGTTCCGGTAGGAGGTAGATTAAAGGGAATCTGTCACCCCAAAATTGCCATATCAGATAAAGATATGGCTGAATAGTGCGTCCCATAACAAAGCTAACGGTGGGTATACATATATCATGATACCCCCGTTTTCAGATCAAAATACCTTTGTAAACTTCATTTTGTTCAGGTCAGGAGGGCGGCGGTTTCCATGTCCTCACCCCCCCCCCCCCTCGGCATCCATAGCATATCGCCGTCTGTGAATCCCACAGACGGCGTTCAGCTTCTCGCAATTGCGCAATTCAAATTCGGGCGGCGCATGCGCAGTGTGCTTTGCCCGACAGTGAGCAAAGCATAAAATCAGTACAGCGCATCATGCGCTGCTCTTTCCTTGCCCCAGAAATGTCTGCTTGCCTTGGACGACTTCCGGGGCAAGGAAAGAGCAGCGCATGCGATGTACTGATTTTATGCTTTGCCCACTGTCGGGCAAAGCACACTGCGCGTGCGCCGCCTGAATTTGAATTGCGCAATTGCGGGAAGCTGAATGCCGTCTGTGGGATTCACAGATGGCGATACGCAATGGATGCCGAGGAGCGGGGGGGGGGTGAGGACATGGAAACCGCCACCCTCCTGACCTGACTGCCATGATTGACAGGGAAAAAAACGAAGTTTACAAAGGTATTTTGATCTGAAAACGGGGGTATCATGATATGATACCCACCGTTAGCTTTGTTATGGGACCCACTATTCAGCCATATCTTTATCTGATATGGCAATTTTGGGGTGACAGATTCCCTTTAACGGCCTTCTACCCGGCCTGGTCCCTAGTCTCCAACAGCAGCTGGATTCTGGGTCTAGTAGCTTCAGGACTGCGATTAGAATTTTCCTGTGTGCCTTAGAATAATTTTTAGAATCACTCCCATCCGATCTTCTTCATCAGAGCAGGTGGTCCTGGAGTCAGAAATACGTGAACTATGTTGTAAAAAAAAGTCCTGGTGGAGGTACCGGAAACAGAGAGGTAGAGGCTTCTATTCCCCTCTGTTTTTGGTCCGTAAACCAGATGGTTCCTTCAGGACAATAATTAATTTAAAGGCCCTGAATAAATTTCTCATAGAACGTCTGTTCAAAATGGAAACAATCAATTTAGCAGTAAAGCTATTGTTTGAAAACTGCTTCATGGTGGTGTTAGATTTAAAAGACGGCTATTACCATGTGCCTATTCATGAAACCCATCAGCGTTCCTTTAGAGTAGCGGTTTGGCCCGGCGGTCGCCCCTCGTGTATTCACGAAAGTCATAGCAGAGGTCATGGCCCACCTGCTAGAATCTCAGATCCTGATAATTCCTTACTTTGACGACGTCCTTATTATAGGCAAAACAGCGGACCATTGTTTGGAACAGTTACAAAGAGCGATGTCTGCCCTAGAACAATTAGGGTGGCTGCTAAATGTCAAAAAAATCTCATTTGCAGCCCATGAGGGTACAGCAGTTTTTAGGCCTAATCTAAGACTCTCAGAATCAAGAATGTTGTCTACCGCCCGACAAATTGATTCGATGCGTCATCGAAAAACGCCTCTAACAACCCCACCATGTCACTCAGGAAGGCCATGTCCCTGTTGGGGTCTCTTTCTTCCTGCATCCCCGCAATCCTGTGGGCACAGTTTCATGCAAGAACGCTACAGGGCAAAGACTTGTTGTATGATAGAATTCTTAGAGGTTGCTTAGAAGGCCAACTGAATTTATCCCGAACCACCATAAAGTCTCTGGAGTGGTGGCTGGACGAATATAACTTATCCAGAGGGGTGCCCTGGGAATATAATATAACCTGAGAGATCACCACGGATGCAAGCCCTACTGGTTGAGGGGCTCATATGGGTGAAGTTATAGTACAGGGCCTATGCGAGCATCATCAGGTAGAAATGTTCTCTAACCTGAAGGAATTATCGGCAGTAGAGCAGGCGGTTAAAAGGCTCCTTATGTATCTACAGGGTCATCATGTGCGAGTTCTATCCGACAATCAGGTCGCAGTGGCTTTTATCAACCACCAGGTTGGTACTCGTTCCAGACCTCTGATGGAAGTAACAGAGCGCCTGTTCCATCTGGCAGAACAACATTGTCTATCTTTAACAGCTCTACATATAAGAGGGAAAGAAAATGCCACAGCAGATTTTCTAAGCCGCAACCTTCTAAAACAAGGGGAATGGTCTCTAAAAACTACCATTTTCAACTTGATTGTACGGAGGTGGAGTCAGCCAGACGTGAATCTCTTCGCCACCAGAAGGAACAGAACGGTCAATCAGTTCTGTTCACTAAATCCAAGAGAAAACCCACTGGCAGTAGACGCTTTCCTGTTTAAATGGGACTTCACCCTAGCCTACTCCTTCCCTCCCCTGTTTTTGATACCCCTAGTGGTGAGGAAAATCAAGAAAGACAAAGCAAAAGTAATACTAATCGCTTCTTTTTGGCCCAGGAGGGCGTGGTTCTCAAGTCTCAGGGCTGTTATGTTTCGATAGCTGAGGAGGACAGGAACAACAGCAGGGCAGCCGAACACCTGAGATGTTGGTTACTGATGGGTTGCAGATTCCTAAACTAACGACACAACTAGAGGTAGCCGTGGAGCGTTCCTACGTTGATCCTAGACGCCTCGTCACAGCCTGAGAGATAACTACACCTAAAGGCAGAAAGATGAAAGCTATCTGCCCCGGAGCAGATCCCCAAAGAAAATAGGAAGCCCCCAAACATATAATGGCGGTTAGACAAGATGAAAATACAAACATAGGCAGAAAATAGACTGAGCAAACGCTGGGGCCACAAGCTGACTAAATAGGATAGGACAGGAGAGATTACTTTCTGCAACCCAGAAAACCCTACAAAAATCCAACAATTCTGATTACAAAAATACTGAGATCACACGATCTTGCCACCCACTAAATCAGATCTCAGTGTGAACAAAAACCAAGCCGCAGCCGCTGAAAAAACAGGAAAAAGCAAATGAGCAAATAACAGTGGCTGCAGATAAACTGTGAGGAGCTCAGGCCCCAGGAGGGGACCTGGCTGACCTCCACAAAAGTGCAGAAAACAATGCAAAAAGCAAGCACAAAAAGAAAAGCAAAAAATATCTTATCTGAAAGCAGGAGATGCAGGCAAGACTCCAGCAAACTTCCAAAAGAACCAGGAACCACAATTGAGACAAGAACAATTGATCACCGGCAACCATCATGGGAGGGAACCTCCCTGATATCAGACCAGTCAGTGAACCCAGATTGCCACTCCTCGCTGAAAGGTTCAGTACTGTCTGTAACCACCAGAGGGAGCCTCTGCTCAGAAACCATCTCTAGCACATTCATAACAGTACCCCCCCCTTGAGGAGGGGTCACCGAACTCTCACTTGTGCAACCAGGCCGATCAGGATGAGCTCAGTGATAGGCACGGATAAGTCTCCTAGCATGGATGTCCGAAGCAAACACCCAAGAATTGTCCTCCTGACCATAACCTCTCCACTTAACCAAATACTGGAGTTTCTGTCTAGAAAAACGAGAATCCAATATTTTCTCAACCACATACTCCAGATTGCTGTCAACCAAAACAGGGTCAGGAGGCGCAGCCATAGGAACCACTGGCTCGACAAACCTCTTCAATAAGGACTTGTGGAACACGTTATGGATCTTAAATGTCCCTGGAAGAAGCAAACGGAAGGAAACAGGATTAAGAATCTCCATGATCTTACAAGGTCCAATGAACCTGTACTTAAACTTTGGAGATTCAACCCTCATAGGGATATTTCTTGAGGACAACCAGACCAAGTCCCCCACTTTAAACCGAGGACTATGCCGGTTGGCAAACCGCTGGGCCTTCTCCTGAGAGAGGGACAACCTCTCCACTACCTGGTCCCAAATCTGCTGCATACGCTCCACAGCAGAGTCAACACCCGGACAGACAGAAGCCTCCGTCTGTCCCGAAGAAAATCGAGGGTGAAACCCAAAATTGCAGAAAAATGGAGACATCAAAGTGGCAGAGCTTGCCCTATTATTAAGAGCAAACTCAGCCAAAGGCAAAAAAGAGACCCAGTCATCTTGATCAGCAGACACAAAGCATCTCAGATAAGTCTCCAATGTCTGGTTTGTTCTCTCAGTTTGTCCATTGGTCTGAGGATGAAAAGCAGAGGAGAAAGGCAATTGAACACCAAGTTTAAAACAAAAAGTCCTCCAAAATCTGGAAACAAACTGGACTCCTCTGTCAGACACAATGTTCTCAGGAATGCCGTGTAACCGAACCACGTGCTGAAGGAACAAAGGCACCAATTCGAAGGAGGAAGGCAACTTAGGTAATGGCACAAGATGTATCATCTTGGAAAACCTATCACAGATTACCCAGATAACGGTCATTCTCTGAGAAACAGGGAGGTCAGAAATAAAATCCACAGAGATATGGGTCCATGGCCTCTTGGGCACAGGTAATGGCATTAACAAACCACTAGCGCGAGAGCAAGGCTTGGAGCGAGAGCAAGTCCCACAGGACTGCACAAATTCCCTGACGTCACGAGACAAAGTAGGCCACCAAAAGGACCGACTCACCAAGTCTCTGGTACCAAAAATCCCGGGATGACCAGCCAACGCGGAACAATGAATCTCAGACATCACACTCTTCTTCCACTGGTCTGGGACAAACAATTTCCCAATAGGGCAGCGCTCAGGTTTATCCTCCTGACACCCCTCCAAGGCCAGTCTCAAATTGGGCGAGATGGCGGAAAGAACTACACCCTCTTTCAAAATAACAGAAGGATCAGATAACTCAGGAGAGTCCGCAAAGAGACTCCTCGAGAGGGCATCCACCTTAACATTCTTAGTGCCAGGAAGAAAAGAAACCACAAAATTAAAACGTGTGAAAAACAAGGCCCACCTGGCCTGTCTAGGATTAAGTCGCTTGGCTGATTCGAGATAAACCAGATTCTTATGGTCCGTGAGGACCACCACCTGATGTTTGGCTCCTTCCAGCCAATGTCTCCACTCTTCAAAGGCCCACTTCATGGCCAATAACTCCCCATTACCCACGTCATAATTACGTTCAGTTGGAGAAAATTTTCGAGATAAAAAGGCACAAGGTCATTTTTAGAGGTCTCTGGATCTCTTTGGGACAAAACGGCACCTGCCCCAATTTCAGAGGCATCAACCTCCACCTGAAATGGCTAAGAAACATCAGGCTGCCGTAAACAGGAGCAGAAGTGAATCTCTGCTTAAGTTCCTGAAATGCAGAGACTGCCTCAGGAGGCCAATTCACCACATCAGAACCCTTTTTGATCAAATCAGTCAATGGTTTAACAATACCGGAGAAATTACCAATAAATTTACGATAAAAATTGGCAAAACCCAAAAATCTCTGAAGAGCCTTTAATGAAGTAGGTTGGACCCAATCACAGATGGCTTGAACCTTGACCGGGTCCATTTCAATAACAGACGGAGACAAAATGAATCCCAGAAATGAAACCTTCTATACTCCAAAAAGACACTTTGATCCCTTCACATACAGTGCATTCTCTCTCAAAATCTGGAAGACAGTCCGAACATGTTTCACATGAGAGTCCCAGTCATTGGAAAAAATCAAGATATCATCCAAATAAACAATCAGAAATTTATCCACAAAATCCCTGAAAATATCATTCATGAAGGATTGGAAGACGGAAGGAGCATTAGTGAGCCCAAAGGGCATCACTAGGTACTCAAAATGCCCCTCTGGGGTATTAAACGCCGTCTTCCATTCATCCCCGTGCTTAATGCGAATAAGGTTATACGCCCCCCTGAGGTCAAGCTTGGTAAACCAACTAGCACTTTTCACCCTGGAAAACAGGTCAGAAATCAAGGGTAACGGATATTGATACTTCACATTGATCTTATTCAAGAGACGATAATCAATACACGGCCTCAATGAACCATCCTTTTTGGCCACAAAGAAAAAAACGGCACCCAAGGGTGAAGAGGATGGTCTGATATGACTCTTCTCCAATGACTCCTTGATATAAGATCGCATAGCATCGTGTTCAGGTACAGACAAGTTAAAAAGGCGACCTTTAGGAAATTTACCACCAGGCACTAATTCAATAGCGCAATCATAGCTCCTGTGAGGGGGCAAAGATGCAGATTTACTTTCACTAAATACATCCGGAAAATCAGTCAAAAAGTCAGGAACATCCTGAGACTTGGGAGAGGCAGAAAAAACAGGAGTGTCGGCATTAACACATTGACAGCCCCAACTGGTAACAGACACAGATTTCCAATCCAAAACAGGATTATGAGACTGTAACCAAGGGAAACCTAGTACAATAATGTCATGCAGATTATACAGCACCAGAAATTTGCAACTCTCCTGATGATCTGGTTCAACCCTCATTATCACCTGAGTAGAAAACTGGGGTTTATTCTCCGCCAAAGGGGTGGAATCAATGCCCAGTAGGGAATAGACTTCTGCAGGGGTATCATGGGAAACCCACAACGTTTGGCAAAGTCAAAATCCATCAGGTTAATAGCTGCTCCTGAATCAACAAAAACCTGAGCAGAAAATGTGGACCGGGAGCAAATCAGGGTAACAGTCAACAGAAATTTAGTCTGAACACTACCCAAGACAGCTGAGCGTGCAAAACGTCTTCCCCGCTTAGGGCAGACTGAAATAGCATGAGAGGCATCACCACAGTAGAAACATAACCCATTGCGCTTTCGAAACTCATGACGCTGAGCCCCAGAAATCACTCTATCACACTGCTTGGGCTCAGAAGCTGGCTCACAAGGCTACACTATCTCACACATACCTCTGTGCTCACGCAAACGTCTGTCAATTTGAATAGCCAATGACATAGAATCATTGAGACCAGAGGGAGCAGGGAATCCCACCATAACATCCTTTACATTCTCTGACAGCCCCTTCCGAAAAAGGGCCGCCAAAGCATCATCATTCCATTTGGTCAGGACTGCCCACTTTCGGAATTTCTGACAGTACAACTCAGCGTCTTCAAGACCCTGATTTAATGCCAACAAGGTTTTTTCAGCTTGATCAGTGACATTAGTTTCATCGTACAATAACCCCAGAGCCAGAAAAAATGCATCAATATCATTCAAAACAGGATCCCAGGTGTCAGGGTAAAAGCCCAATCCTGAGGATCGCCACGCAGGAGAGAGATGACAATTTGAACCTGCTGTGCTGCGTTTCCTGAGGACTTAGGCTTTAAGGCAAAAAACAACTTACAGTTATTTTTGAAATTCAGAAATTTAGCCCGATCCCCCAAAAACAAATCTGGCATGGGAATCCTAGGTTCCACAACCGGCAACCCAGCAAGATAGGTAGCAATACTCCGAACCTCAGTGGCAAGCTGATCCACACGGCCAGACAACTGTGCAAACTCCATTGAGAGAAAAAAAATCCTCCTCAGCACCCAGAGAAAAAGAGGGAAAAAATGCAACAAACAGAAAAAAAATATCTCTGACAACTGTGACAACTTTTTTCTTTCCACACTATTTTTCCCTTCTGTGAGTACCATATAATTTTCAGTTATGGCCGGTGATACTGTTATGTTTCGGTAGCTGAGGAGGACAGGAACAACAGCAGGGCAGCCGAACACCTGAGATGTTGGTAACTGATGGGTTGCAGATTCCTAAACTAACGACACAACTTGTCATGTATAGTGTACAGTTCCTATAGCGTCTTGTGCTTGGGTGCGAGGAAAACACATGAGACACAGGTTGATATGAAATGACTTGTATTACTTCATACAAGCATGCAGAAAAGGTCACACAGTTTGCAGGAACAGAGGCAGGAGACACAGCAGGCCAGAGTAACTTCAAGCTCTACAATAACTCTCCAAAGCAGGTTCAGGATCTCTTCTCTGTACCGTAATTCCTCTGCAAACATGGATTCACCAGACAGCAGGTTTCCAGAGTCCAAAAGTGTTCCAAAGTTCCTCAGTAGGAAATAGCTGGAGTCCAAAATCCTAGGTTTCCAGGAGTCAGGTCACAGGCTGACTGAAGCTTGATTCAGGAGCACTGATTGTTCAGCTGAGGCTGCTTAAGAAGCAAGAGGAGAGAATCAGGGCGGGAACATGAAAGCTGGAACCTCCATATTAACTGAGGGCAAGATAGCTGCAGCAAGACAGAAAGCAAAATGGCCGACGGAAAACTGAGTTTCAAGGAACATGTCAAAAGAGACAAAGAACCTTACATTACTCCCCCCTTAGGGACAACCTCCGGATGACCTCAGACCAGGCTTGTCAGGGTACCTCTGATGAAACTGGCGGAGCAGGCGAGGAGCATTTACATTTTTGACTGGCTCCCATGAGTTGTCCTCCACTGGGTAGCCCTGCCATTTAATCAAATATTGCAACTGATTTCTGTACAACCTGGAATCTAGAATCCTTTCCACCATAAATTCTTCCTGACCATCGACCAGCACTGGGTCAGGGCAAGGAGAAGAGCGTCCAGGAAACGTATTGGGTGTTGCAGCCTTTAGTAGGGATACATGAAAGACAGGGTGGATTCTCATAGTTCTGGGCAGTTGAAGACGACAAGCAACAGCACTTATAATCTTACTGATCTTATAAGGTCCAATGTACTTATGTCCCAATTTAGACGATGGAATCTTTATTTTAAGATTTCTGGTTGACAGCCAGACCAAATCTCCTACCTTGAAAGCTGGTGCAGGTTTACGAAATTTATCTGCTGCTTTCTTGTACCTTTCCTGAGCCAATTCTAGATTTTCCTTTAGAAGATCCATATTCTTTTGTAAAGAAGTGATTCTTTCAGCCACTGCCGGCAAGGGCGTATCTATGGGAAATCGAGGAAGAATGTTAGGATGATAACCTAGATTGGAGTAAAAAGGAGACTGCTTAGTGGAGGCGCTCTGAGAGTTGTTATAAGAGAACTCAGCCAGTGGAAGTAGATCCACCCAATCATCTTGTAGGTGGCAGATAAAGCAGCGGAGATACTGCTCCAGGGTCTGATTGGTTCGTTCTGTCTGTCCATTAGTCTGGGGATGAAAAGCAGAAGAAAGGTTTACTTTAATGTCCAATGCGGCACAGAAATTTTGCCAAAACCTTGAAGTGAATTGCACCCCTCGATCCGAAATGACCTCATCCGGTACTCCATGTAAGCGAAACACATTCTTAATCATTAAGTCTGATGTCTGTTTTGCAGTGGGTAAACCGACACAAGGGATAAAATGAGCTGCCTTTGTTAGACGATCAACCACCACTAGAATGGTGTTCTTCCCTTGAGAGGTTGGTAACTCCACAATGAAGTCCATAGAAATGGATCCCCACGGGCGGGACGGGGTGGGAAGAGGTTGTAACAGACCAGTTGGTGAGGAGCGAGGTGTTTTGCATCTTGCACAGACTTCACATGAAGTGACATAGTTTAAAACATCTTTCCTGTAAGTGGGCCACCAAAAGAAACGAGAAAGAAATTCTTGTGTCTGTAGAATTCCCCTATGCCCGGCTATCTTGGAATCGTGGATGAGTTGCAATACTCTCAATCTGACTGTTTCAGGTATATACAGACGTTGTCCCTGAATCCACACACCATTCTTAAAAACAAGACTTACGTCCCTTGGGGGTTGAGCCAACAAAGAATCCGCATGGTATGCTTCCTTGATGTCCTTAAGTAGGTCTTGATTATGAATCACTCCCAGGAATCTAGAGTCAAGAAGAATAGTCTTAGGAGGAGTAAGTGGACGTGTCTCTGCTGAATGAATCCTAGAGAGTGCATCAGCCTTTCCATTGCGCGATCCTGGTCTATAAGAAATGACAAAATTAAATTGGTTTAGGAAAAGATTCCAGCGAGCCTGGCGAGGAGTCAGGCACTTAGCCGACCTGATAAATTCAAGGTTACGATGGTCTGTCAGGACGACTATTTGCTGTGCAGCTCCCTGAAGAAGGTGTCTCCATTCCTTGAAGGCGGCAATAATGGCCAACAATTCTCTATTGACCACATCGTAGTTCCTCTCAGCCGAAGACAACTGCTGGGAAAAGAAGGCACAGGGATGCAAGACATTCTTCTCACCTGTTCTCTGAGAGAGTATAGCTCCAACGGCACAGTCTGAAGCATCCACCTCTATTATGAAGGCAAGCTCGGGGTTGGGATGTACTAAGATAGGTGCGGTGGTAAATTTATCCTTTAAACAGGAAAATGCTTCCTGCGCTTGCGGGGTCCAGGAGAACCTAGACTGTTTCCGGGTAAGTTGGGTGATAGGTGACACTACCTCAGAGAAATTCCTAATGAAACGTCTATAGAAGTTGGCAAACCCGATGAAGCGCTGCACCTCCTTCACATTTCTAGGAATTGGCCAATCCTTGATGGCTTGGGTCTTGCTTCCATCCATACTAATCCCTTGCGTAGATAGTACATACCCCAGAAATTGAATTTCGGTCCTATGGAATTCACACTTTTCAAGTTTGATGTAGAGATGGTTTTGTCTTAGGCGTTCTAAGACCATTCTCACATGTCCATGATGTTCCTCTGTGGAGTTAGAAAAAATTAGAATATCATCCAGATAAATCACCACAAATGTATCTAGGAGATCCCTGAAGATGTCATTCACCAAGTGTTGGAAAGTGGCTGGGGCGGTACTCAGACCAAAAGGCATAACTAGATATTCAAAGTGTCCATAGCGTGACCTGAATGCAGTCTTCCATTCATCCCCAGGTCTAATACGGACCAAGTTATAGGCCCCACGGAGATCCAGTTTAGAGAAAATTTTGGCATGCCGCACTCTCTCCAACAACTCAGGGATTAAAGGCAATGGATAACGGTTTCTAATAGTAACCTTATTAAGTTCCCTATAGTCTATGCAGGGTCTCAGAGATCCATCTTTCTTCTTCACAAAGAAGATGGGTGCACCTGCGGGAGATGAAGAGGGGCGTATGAAGCCTTTGGCTAGATTTTCATCTATGTAGTCCTTCAAAGCTTTTAGCTCGGGCCCCGCTAGGGGGTAGATCTTACCAAAAGGTATCTCGGCTCCAGGCAATAATTCGATTGGACAATCATATGGACGGTGAGGAGGAAGCTGATCAGCGTTCTTCTTGTCACATAAATCCACATAGTCCTGGTATACAGCTGGTAGTTCAGGGACTGACATGATTCTTTTAGGAACAGAGCAAGCTGAAACTCCTTGACTCATCTGTTTCTCCGGAAAGTGTAATTCCTTGGTCTCCCAGTTAATCGTAGGATTCTGCGCCTGTAGCCATGGTAGCCCTAGAATAATGGGAAAGTGGGGAGAAGAGATAAGCATAAAATACATTTTCTCCTGATGATCTTTACCCATAAGGACCCTCAAAGGCTCTGTTTCCTGATCCACTGGTCCAGAGGTCAGCAGGGAGCCATCCACAGTCTCCATCTGTACTGGAGTAGCCTTCTTCACTGAACGTATCCCCTGTTTCAGAGCAAAGGAGATATCCATAAAATTTCCACTTGCTCCTGAGTCGATCATAGCAGAGCTAGACACCCAGACTGAGTCAACCCAGAGTTTGATGGAAAGGAAGCAATGAGAATTGTTTCTTTTACAACTCAGCTGGGACACCGCTGAGGAAACTTGAAAAATTGCAGCGTTTATACCGTCATTGACCCCAGAACTAACAGAGTTTAAGTCCGAAAAATCAAGATCTCTTGCAGCAGATCTCTCTGGAATCTGAGGCTCGGACATGACAGAGCTCCTCTCGCAACACTCACAGTGAATGACTGCTGCAGTAGTCTTACGAGAACGGCTGGGGCAGTTTATAATGAAGTGCCCTGACTTACCACAGTAAAAACATAGATTTTCCTTTATACGATGTTCTTTGCGTGCATCACTAACCCGTCTTTGTAAAGAGTCCACCTGCATGGGTTCAGGTTCTGGTTCCCTTGTGATCCTACTCAAAGGTTCCTTAGCTGAGGAGGGAGGTAGGAAAAGGTTAGTGCGATTATTTTCGAACCATCTCTCTTGTCTGCGTTCAGTCAGACGAGCATCAATACGGATACAATAGTTAATAAAGCCACCTAACGCAATGGGAGGGTCGGCACGAGCAAGTTCATCCTTAATCAGTGGAGACAACCCTTTCCGAAAAATAGATTTTTTGGCGGAAGTGTCCCAAGTGGTATCAAGAGCCCATCTCCTGAAATCCAAGGCATATTCTGCTACTGAACGCTTATCTTGGCGCAAAGTTAACATGGCTGCTTCAGCTGTTGCACCTCGATTGGGGTCATCAAACACCTGCCCCATGGCTGAAATAAAAGCATCAAGGTGATTCAAACAATCATCCTCAGTCTCAATCAGAGGGTTTGCCCACATCAAAGCCTTATTGGTAAGCAACATGATTATAGTAAGCACTTTGGATCGTTCAGTGGGAAATTGTGAAGCATATGCAGAGAAAAATAGATTGCATTGGTTAATAAATCCCCTGAATTTCTCACGTTCACCGCCAAAACGAAAAGGAGGTAACTTGGGGATCCCATAACTCGGGGTTATGGCAGGAGCCTGGACTCGTTCCTCTAGAGCCTCAATCCTGGCTCGTAATTCCTGGGTAGTTTGTCCAAACACTTGCAAATTATGATTAGTGAGGTCCTGTAGGCTTGCAGAACGGGTCTTTATAGTCTGTATATCTGCAAGGATTGTATCAGTCACTCCGCAAAGCTCCTTTATGCGGGCCTCCATCTTCCAGATCTTTTAAGGCAGAAGTGCTGGAAGGAGAAGAGAAAAGGAAAAAAAAAAACAATAGTGTTTACCTGTGGTAACACTCCAGAGTAACATTTAAGGGAATGCGCTCACCTGGAATGGTTGTGAGAAGTCACAACCACTGTCATCACAGAAGGTATTAAACGGACATCTGATATCCACAGTCACAGCAGACACAGCTTTCCAGACCCAGCAGACACTAAACATTGGCTCCTGAATCTTGTCATGTATAGTGTACAGTTCCTATAGCGTCTTGTGCTTGGGTGCGAGGAAAACACATGAGACACAGGTTGATATGAAATGACTTGTATTACTTCATACAAGCATGCAGAAAAGGTCACACAGTTTGCAGGAACAGAGGCAGGAGACACAGCAGGCCAGAGTAACTTCAAGCTCTACAATAACTCTCCAAAGCAGGTTCAGGATCTCTTCTCTGTACCGTAATTCCTCTGCAAACATGGATTCACCAGACAGCAGGTTTCCAGAGTCCAAAAGTGTTCCAAAGTTCCTCAGTAGGAAATAGCTGGAGTCCAAAATCCTAGGTTTCCAGGAGTCAGGTCACAGGCTGACTGAAGCTTGATTCAGGAGCACTGATTGTTCAGCTGAGGCTGCTTAAGAAGCAAGAGGAGAGAATCAGGGCGGGAACATGAAAGCTGGAACCTCCATATTAACTGAGGGCAAGATAGCTGCAGCAAGACAGAAAGCAAAATGGCCGACAGAAAACTGAGTTTCAAGGAACATGTCAAAAGAGACAAAGAACCTTACACAACTAGAGGTAGCCGTGGAGCGTTCCTACGTTGATCCTAGACTCCTCGTCACAGCCTGAGAGATAACTACACCTAAAGGCAGAAAGATGAAAGCTATCTGCCCGGAGCAGATCCCCAAAGAAAATAGGAAGCCCCCAAACATATAATGGCGGTTAGACAAGATGAAAATACAAACATAGGCAGAAAATAGACTGAGCAAACGCTGGGGCCACAAGCTGACTAAATAGGATAGGACAGGAGAGATTACTTTCTGCAACCCAGAAAACCCTACAAAAATCCAACAATTCTGATTACAAAAATACTGAGATCACACGATCTTGCCACCCACTAAATCAGATCTCAGTGTGAACAAAAACCAAGCCGCAGCCGCTGAAAAAACAGGAAAAAGCAAATGAGCAAATAACAGTGGCTGCAGATAAACTGTGAGGAGCTCAGGCCCCAGGAGGGGACCTGGCTGACCTCCACAAAAGTGCAGAAAACAATGCAAAAAGCAAGCACAAAAAGAAAAGCAAAAAATATCTTATCTGAAAGCAGGAGATGCAGGCAAGACTCCAGCAAACTTCCAAAAGAACCAGGAACCACAATTGAGACAAGAACAATTGATCACCGGCAGCCATCATGGGAAGGAACCTCCCTTATATCAGACCAGTCAGTGAACCCAGATTGCCACTCCTCGCTGAAAGGTTCAGTACTTTCTGTAACCACCAGAGGGAGCCTCTGCTCAGAAACCATCTCTAGCACATTCATAACACAGGGCCATGTCTGTGTCCGATCCGTGGGTCCTACCAGACGTTCCAGATCTCCTATCCCTGGGCCCAGTCTACCATCCTCATGTGGCTGGCCTGCATCTGACAGCGTGGATTTTGAACGGTCATTACTAAAGGATAAAGGGTTTTCTCCAAACTTAATAAGTACCCTCCTTAAGAGCAGGACAGAAATTATGACCAGAATTTATTCTAGGACCTGGAAGAAGTTCTTACAGAACTCAGGAGTTGTAGCTGGAGAATCAGCCCGATAGCTCAGATCCTAGAGTTCCTTTAAAGAGGTCTAGATATGGGTCTTTCCACCAGTACTCCTAAAGTGCTGGTTTCAGCCCTGGGGGCCCTTTTTAACTGTGATATCGCCGGTAACTATTGGGTCAGTAGATTTGTTAAAGCAGCGGGTAGGTCCAGGCCTATAATTAGAAGTAGGTTTAAGCTGTGGGATTTAAACCTAGTTCTTACAGCCATGACGGAGGCCCCGTTTGAACCCATCTCATCAGCCTCGGTAAAAAATCTTTCCATCAAGGTATCCTTCTTGGTGGCATTGACGTCAGCACGAAGAGTGAGCGACATTCAGGCATTTTCTAGGCTCCCTCCGTATCCGCAATTCCAGGACGATAGGGTGATACTTAGGCCCGATCCAGCATACTTACCTAAGGTAGATTCCACTATCCATAGGACACAGGAGATAGTTCTTCCATCCTTCCTACCTAATCCAGGTAACCAGAAGGAAATTAAGCTCCACATCCCAGATGTGAGGAGATGTCTCTTAGAGTACCTAGCGATAACTGACCCCTGGAAAAAGGATAACGCCTTGTTTGTCTCCTTTCAAGGCCCCAGGAAGGGCCTTAGAGTGTCAAAGGGCACACTAGCTAGATGGATTAGGGAGGCCATTTCGCTAGCATACACCTCAAAGGGCAGACCGGCACCTGAGAAACTGAGGGCACATTCTACTCGAGCCATAGCAACTTCGTGGGCAGAGAGGTCGGAAGTTTCCATTGACCAAAAATGTAAGGCCGCCACTTGGTCCTCTCCGAGCACATTCTTCAATCATTATAGGTTAGACTTGGGTGCTTCCTCTGATCTCTCCTTTGGTGTATGGGTACTGCAGGCTGTAGTCCCTCCCTGAATAGTTATTACTCTCTGTAATTCTCTCATTGGGTGCTGTCATGGTCGCTTCGAATAAAGTCTTAGTTACTTACAGTTAATGGTATTTTTCGAAGACCATGACAGCACCCTTGGATTCCCTCCCCTTTTTTTGTATGCACTTCTGCCTCTTATAAGCTCCACATATGATAAATAGCTAGCTGTAATAGTGTTGTACAGAATTTGTTTTTGCCATTAACCTTGGTGGTCCTCTTGTGCTCTGTAATCCAACTGATACGTGGGAGAGGTGCCGCCCTTATGTATCTGTAGGTTTCCTGTTCCTCAAGGGCGGGTCCCCTGTCTCCTTGGATGCAGTCATGGTCTTCGAAAAATACTGTTAACGGTAAGTAACTAAGACTATTTCTGTTAATGTTGATGATTATGGCTTACAGCCAATGAGAGCCAAAAGTTATTAGCTCAGTAAATTAGAATTATTAACAAAAAACATCTGCAAAGGCTTCCTAAGTATTTACAAAGGTCCCTAAGTCTGTTTCAGTAGGCTCCACAATTATGGGGAAGACTGCTGACTTGACAGGTGTCCATAAGGCACTCATTGACACACTCCACAAGGAGGATAAGCCACAAAAAGTCAATGCTAAAGAAGCTGACTGTTCACAGAGTGCGAGTATCCAAGTATATTAATGGAAAGTTGAGTGGAAGGAAAAAGTGTGGTAGAAAAAGTGCACAAGCAACTGGGATAACCGCAGCCTTGTATGGATTTTTAAGAAAAGGCCATTAAAAATTTGGGGGAGATTCAGAAGGAGTGGACTGCTGTTGGAATCATTGCTTCAAGAGCCACCACACACAGACCTATAAATGACATGGACTACAAGTGTCACATTCCTTGTGTCAAGCCACTCATGACCAGTAGACAACACCAGAAGCATCTTACCTTGGTGAAAACTAACTGGACTGTTGCTCAGTGGTCCAAAGTGTTGTTTTCAGTTGAAAGTAAATTTTGCATTTCATTTGGAAATCAAGGTCACAGAGACTGGAGGAAGAGTGGAAAGGCACACAATCCAAGCTGCTCGAGGTCTAGTGTGAAGTTTCCACTATCAGTAATGGTTTGGGGAGCCATGTCATCTGCTGGTGTAGGTCGACTGTGTTTTATCAAGACCAAAGTCAGCGCAGCCATCTACCAGGAAATTTTAGAGCACTTTATGCTTCCCTCTGCCGACAAGCTTTTTGGAGATGGAATCTTCAGGACTTGACACCTGTCCACACTGCTAAAAGTACCAATACCTGGTTAGAAACAACAGTAACACTGTTCATGATTGGCCAGCAAACTTGTCTGACTTTAACCCCATAGAGACTCTATGGAGTATTGTCAAGAGGAAGATGAGAGACACCAGATCCAACAATGCAGATGAGCTGAAGGCTGCTATCAAAGCAACCTGGGCTTCCATAACACCTCAGCAGTGCCACAGGCTGATCGCCTCCATGCCACGCCACATTGATGCAGTAATTGATGCAAGAGGAGCCCTGACCAAGTATTGACTGCTTTTACTGAACATGCATTTCAGTAGGCCAACATTTTGGATTTTAAAATGATTTTTCAAGCTGGTGTTATAAAGTATTCTAATTTGCTGAGATAATGACTTTTGGATTTTCATTGGCTGTAAGCCATAATCATCAACAATAACAGAAATAAACACTTGAAATAAATCACTGTTTGTAATGACTCTATATAATATGAGTTTCACTATTAGTATTAAAGAACTGAAATAAATTAACTTTTTGATGATATTCTAATTTTGTGAGATGCACCTGTACTTTAGTTTGTTACCATCCTGCCTTATCTATTCCTCCAGATGTGCAATACAGCTGTCAATAAATCGCCCACCTGCTCACCCTTCAAAGCTGCAAAAATAAAACCACCAAAAAAAACTTATGGTAATAATAGAAAACTAATTTAAATAAAGATACAGTAATATATTTCTGAAGGTCTGTTTCCAAATAATGTTTTGAGAATTTTATAACAGTAGTCATGAAACTAAAATGGACAGTGTCTTTGAAACAAGCTTGTGAGGCTGGAGATGCCGTCTGGTTTTAAGCGTGCCACTTTATCAATTTTTCACTAATGTAAATCAAACGCTAATTTTAATGCTGGACTGTATTGTATTACAATTTTAATGTTTTTTTTTGTTTTATTTTTAGATTTTCCAATCTCTGACAACTTGTCAATGAAGCTTAATTTATGTATGCTATCCTCCGACGTTGCATGTGAGGATCATTCATTAACATTATGTAAGCCAAAGGCTAAAATCAGTGTTTTTGAAGACAAACAAAAGGTCACTCTCCAAACAGATCATGACCAGTTCACTAGCCTGCCCACCTGTACGAAATATACACAGACAGAACCTGCTGACAGTACCCCTTCTTCACTATCTGAGGACACAGAAGCTGACGTTATTTACATACCCCCACAAAATACTCTGCTGGGAAGTTCTTCTGATGCCTACACAGCATATAAAGGAGAAAATCCAAAAGACTCAGACATTTGCTTGCTCACTGAGCAGATACAAAATGCACCTGATGGGAACATAAGTGAGGTGGAGTCTTGTGAAGATGGCATTCTTGCAGTTGACAATATTTACACGCCCACATGTGTCAAATCCATGGATCTTGCAGACCAGTCAACGCAATGGGGAAACAATGTAAACTTAGGGCATGCAACAGTAAACCAACACCACATAAATCCCCAATATATATCTAGTTGTATTATTGAGGTTCATTCTGATTGTGAAGAAGGAAATGTCACCGGCACAGATGTTTACACTCCCACAGCCCATAAAACAGCACTGTATACATCTGAAAAGATGGAGAAGATACCCATTTCATGGAGCAAGGATGTCATATACACCAACGTTTATACACCTGTAGAACTAACACAAGCAGATTTATCTAGTATAAAGAAAGAATTGGTTTCATGGAAAGATGGAAGCCTAGAGCTCCAGAATATTTATATACCTTCAAAACCTTTGGGAGAAAAAACAGCATCCACTAGTTGTAGAGATGATGCAGTACAATGGAATGGAAGTCATGATCACCCACACTCTTCACCTTCACTGCATAAGGTATCTGCTCACATTAAGACAGAACAGCATTTTCCAGACTACTGTGAAACTGCAGGACAAACCCAACCTACTCGTACTTCTGTTAATCCAGAAGATTACAACGATGATGCCATTAAGAAGGAAATGTTAAATATGTCTGTAGATTATGAAAATGATCATGGCAGACCAGAATACACTACATCCCAAATGCATAGTTGCCCTGATTGTAAAAAATGTTTTTCCAGTGACACAAATTTAGTCAAACACAGGCTAATGTGTAGAGGTAGAAAGCCCCATATTTGTTCCGAATGTGGAAAATGTTTTGCTAGTGCCTCCTATCTTGTAATACATGAGAGAATCCACACAGGTGAGAAACCATATTCTTGTTCTCACTGTGGAAAAAGCTTTAGTCGGAAACCAGATCTGATCCGTCACGAAAGGATACATACGGGGGAGAAGCCATTTGCCTGCCCTGAATGTGGTAAATGTTTTACCAGCGTCTCCAATATATTTATGCATCGAAGAATTCATACAGGTGAAAAACCTTTTCCTTGTGAATGTGGTAAACGGTTTATCAAAAAGTCTGACCTGGTTCGCCATCAAAAAATACACTCGAGATAGAAGCCTTTTCCTTGTTCTGACTGTGGGAAATTGTTTAGTTCAAAGATATATGACTGCTTCCCCGATATCTTTTTTGACATAAAAAGTTTAGTTGACATTTATTATAAAGGGGTGTTCAATACCCCTCCACCTGAGCGTTTGCCTTTTTTAAAATAATGCTTATACTTCTCTTCCATGCCGGCACCATTCCAGATGTGTCGGCACTCGTGTTCCGGAGCTCACATGACGTAACCTCACATGAGACCGAAAACGCAAGTGCCGACACAGGAGGCGAGTTTAAATGTTTTTATTTTAATGGGGGCAAACATTCAGATTGACAAGGGCTTGTCCAAGTAGTGGGCAACCTGTTTAAACAATGAATTGAGTTCAAGCATACAGACCTCCACTCCATTAAGATGGCAGAACCCTGTTCTTGGGATTGCTTTGGCTCTTAGTGGTCGGATCCCTAGAAAGTACCAAGCAAATAAGGGCTCATGTTCAATTTTGGTAAAAACCCTATAAGGGTTTCACGTTTGTCGTGCAGGACTCTAGAAAAATTGTTGAAATAAATGTAGATATTTAATGAGTTGCCATGGTTAACATTGTCTCTTAAAACTGTAAAATTTTTAATGCTTATCCGTTGCATGGGAAAATAATTTCTCAGATGAGAAACGGCCCACTCTTGCCCTGGGTATAACCACTTTGTGGTATTAACGTGAATGGCAATTACATGTCATTATTGGGTAAATATTCCAATCACAGAATTGCACAGTTATGTTGTGAATTATCATTCTCTCTCAATCCACATCATAACCTCATAATCTGCCTACATATACCGTATATTAGTAGATAAATATGTGCTCTTTATGGGTCCATTTTGGTATTTTTCATATATTTGTGACTCGGTGAGCTCAAATTAGCTTCTGTGGTCAGAGTTTACCACTCTGGTTAACAGAGTCTCGTTGGTACTATTCACCCTTTAACTCTCCTTTATCCTGCAATTGGCTTGCCGTCCTGTTCCCTTGATTTTGCCAGTCAGCTAGAAACTTCAGATAAGCAGAACACCCATTGGTCATCCTGCTTGGGTGGCCAAGCGCAATGTGCACCCGCTGCCACCAGTGCCAAGATGAAGGAAGTGGCAGCACCTGACAGAGAGGAATGGTGTAGGAACACCATGAGGCTTTATATGAGAGGGTCACCCTTGTTGGCACCATGGCCAATGGAGGCCATATTTAAAACTAGTGTTATAGGGGGACCAGTGGTGTTAACCATAGTAACCCATTAATTTGGACATCACAGAAGCTCAGTGGTGCAATCAGTTTGTAAGTAAACGCACAGATGATATACAGCAGAAATATATAATGTTAAATATGTTTAATAAGACTTTTTTACAGTTTGGTGCATGAATCTTAGGATGTTTCTACCAGTAAAATAAAATATAGTACATTTCTTCTAATTTACATGTGTTCTGGTTGTTGTTAAGGAAAATAGTGCTCATTTATTTTAGAAACCAAAGTTTTTATGTCTTGATAGACCATAACCTTAATGTGCTGGTTTGAAACATTACTTGATGTATTGGAAATGACACCAACCTTAACCTATTCCTGATGATGGGGACAATTTTTGATCTTGCACCTTTTTTTTTTCCTCCCTTCCAAAAGCCATAACTTTATTTTTTATTTTGTTATCAGTTGAGCTGTTCAAGGACTTATTTGTTGCAGGGCGAGCAAACGTTTTATTGGTACAATTATGGGTTACATATACCATATTTTTCAGACCATAAGACGCACCCCAAATTTTCAATAGGAAAATAGGGAAAAAAAAATAATGTGTCAAATGGGGGTGACCCGTCTTACAGTCTGAATTCAGCTTTCCGGAGGGGGGGGGGATCAGCATAGGTGCAGGAGTGGTCACAGGGGTTGTTGAGTGGTCCAGGCTGGTCCGGTGACCTCGTGGAAATCCTATCCCGTGCTGGGCAGGCGGCTGTCTGTGCTGTGGCGGCAACGCTCTGTGCTGGAGCGGCGGATCTCTACGCTGCGTGGGGTTTCCACCGGCATTTTGTCAAAGCTCAGAGGTCCCCACAACTCCATTGCTGCGATGCGGTGGCCTTTGGGAAAATGGCCGCTGGGGGCAGCGCATACTCAGTTCAGATCTCATCCCGAGATCTCGTGGCCGCTAGGAGTGTCGCATGCTCAGATTCAGATCTCGGCAACGAGATCTCGGGACAAGATCTGAATCTGAGCATGCGCCGCCCCCAGCAGCCATTTTCAGCCTTGACAAAATGCGGCAGCTTTGACAAAATGCCGGCGGAACCCCCCACGCACAGAACCGCCGCCGCCCCAGCTCAGAGCGCTGCCGCACAGAGCACCGCTGCCACAGCATTTGTAGGTATATTCCGACTATAAGACACACCCCCATTTTCCTACAAAATTTTTTGGGAAAAAAAGTGCGTTTTATAGTCCGAAAAATACGGTAATGTTTAGATCACTTTTTATTGTAATAGGTCAGACTTTTATGGATGAAATTGATTTGAAATTTTAGGTTTCTTTAAGCTTTTTTATTTTCTTACTTTTTACTAAAAATTTGTGATGGGCGAGCATGTTTGGCACCATGCTTGATGCCCCGCACATTTGGCACATTATTTTTGGCCACTAAACATGCAGGGATTGCCTGCAAATCACGGTAATGCCATAGACATAGTGGCTATTTACATTACTGTGATTGGCCGGCTGCATTGCCTCATCACGTCTATATGAGACCCGTTGATCCCATGTGCGGCGCACTGTACCCGGAAATAGTGTAAGGAGAGTTTCTTCAGCAGAAGGGACAGAGTGTTTAAATAGCATTCCAGTACCTGCTGGTGCAACGTTAAACCAACAGTCATTTTTAGGGCTAATTCAAATAGTGGTATTATAGAATAGAATTGCTTAGCAGCAATTAGGGTAAGTTAGCTGCTGGAGTAGGAATAGTGTATTAGGGTCTGTGCACACGTTGCGGATTGTGCTGCGGATCCGCAGCGGATTTGGCCCTGCGGATCCGCTGCAGAACCGCAGGTGCTGTACAGTACAATGTTAGGCTATGGGGAAAAAAAAACGCTGTGCACATGCTACGGATTTTTCCGCACGGATTTGATGCGGATTTAAATCCGCAGCATGTCAATTCTTTGTGCGGAATCCGCATTGGTTTTACACCTGCTCCGTTATAAAAATCCGCAGGTGTAAAACCGCAGGGGAAATCCACACAAAAACCGTGGAAAATCCGCAGGTAAAACGCAGGTCATTTTACCTGCAGATTTAGCAAAATCCGCGCGGAAAAATCTGCAACATGTGCATGGGCCCTTAGAGGCACTTAGAGCAGGGTTTATTGCATTACAATCCTTGGTACTGCTACATTAAATCAACAGTCCTTTTAAGTGTCCATTTTAAATTAATTATATTTATTCTAATGTCCATGACAGCACCACGGAGAGAGGGGATCCGCCCTTTAGGAACAGGAAACCTACAGATACAAAATGACGGTACCTCTCCCACGCATCAGTTGGTTTCCTGTTCCTGGAGGACGTGTTCCCTACAGATGAAGCTCTTCCACTATGTAACGCAAATTTTGTTCCCAGCTTTTAAATGTTATATTCCAATTGCTTATGTCTAAAATAAATTAAAAATTGCTTACATTCATCATAAACTTCGCTTTTGTGACCACGGCAACGGAAATTATGCATTTTTAATATAGAAACAAACAATTTTGCATCTTCTCATTTATACAGTCAGACTAAGAACACTATATGCATTACAAATTTACACAGATTGCCTAAAACTGTTCAGAAGTGTGCTGTTTTTCTAGATTTGCGACTATACTGCAAATCAGTTTCACGAATCAATCCCCAAATATAGTCGCCCATCATGTTTTCGTTATATTGTCCTTGGTAACGGCATTCAAAGTTCATAATGTCCTGGTGAAAGCGCTCGCCTTGCTCCTCTGAATAAGCTCCCATGTTCTCTTTGAATTTATCAAGATGAGCATCAAGGATATGGATTTTGAGTGACATTCTGCAGCCCATTGCAGCATAGTTCTTTATCAGAGTCTTGACCAGTTGTACATAGTTTTTATCTTTATGATTGCCTAGGAAGCCGCAAACCACTGCGACAAAACTGTTCCAAGCCGCTCTCTCCTTCCTATTCAGCTTCTTGGGAAATTCACTGCATTCTATGATCTTCTTGATTTGTGGTCCAACGAAGACACCAGCTTTGATCTTTGCTTCAGACAGCTTAGGTAAAAGATCTTGGAGGTAATTGAAAGCACTCGACTCCTTATCTAGAGCCCTGACAAATTGTTTTATGAGCCCCAACTTGATGTGTAGTGGTGGCATCAGCACCTTGCGTGGGTCCACCAGTGGCTCCCACTTTACATTGTTCTTCCCCACAGTGAACTCTGTCCGCTGAGGCCAGTCCCGCCTGTGGTAGTGCGCTTCAGTATCCCGGCTGTCCCAAAGGCAAATAAAGTAAGGATACTTAGTAAAACCACCTTGGAGGCTCATCAGAAATGACACCATTTTGAAATCTCCGATAACTTCCCAGCCGTACTCCTCATACTTCAAGGCACCTAGCAACATCTTGACACTGGTGTATTCCTCTTTCAGGTGCACTGAGTGAGCTACAGGAAGAGACGGATATTTGTTCCCATTGTGAAGCAGCACGGCTTTGAGACTCTTGCATGAGCTGTCTATGAAGAGGCGCCACTCATTCGTGTTGCAGGCGATACCTATAGCCTCGAATAGACCGGCCACATTGTTGCAGAAGCACAGTCCATCTTGATGACTGAAGAAGATGGAAAAAACTTGGTGACGCTTCCTCTGATCTGTGACTTGGACGCTTTCATCTAATAAGTTCCATTGCTTGAGCCTTGATGTCAGAAGCTCAGCGTTTGACTTGGTGAGACCAAGGTCTCTGATCAGATCGTTGAGGTCTTTTTGGTTAGGGTAGTATGGCTTCCGCTCCTCATCTGTAAATGAAGAGAAATCGTGATCTACGTCTTCCTCGATGTCTGACCTGCTGCTTTGTGTTGAATATGGTGTAGCTCTGTCTGGAGGTGTTGGTACAGGAAGTTCAGTGCAGTGTGGTACTGGGGCAATAGATGAAGGAATGTCAGGATACGTTACAGGTGATGCATTTTTGCCAGTGCGACGTTTGGAAGGGTTCACCATGCAGAAGTAGCAATTTGTTGAGTGATCAGTCTGTTCACGCCAAATTCTTGGGATAGCAAAATGCATGGCTCTCTTCTCTCCCCTGTACCGACCTATAAGCAAACAAAATAAAATTTGGATTGAGAATTTGATTTAGGCCTATTTCACCCTGAAGACTAGTGATATTAAAATAGTAACACAGTTAATCTGCTATTCAAGGGAGTAGCATTTATCCACTTACCTTCAAGAGTTTTCTTGCAGTGCTCACATGTGAAATGAGGAGCCCATGGTTTGTCTTGATCACCAACAGGCATGCCGAAGTATGCTTTGTAGGCCTCACACATCTTTGCAGATGCTTCCACAGAGTACTTTTTCGCTCTTGTCTTTATAAACTGGCCACATACGTAGCAAAATGCGTCTGCTGGATGTATGCAACCTCTTGATGCCATCTAAATTGACTAAGTTGCTGTGTACTGTAAGGAAAAAGAATGTCTCTCCAAACTTGCAGTAATAAAGTACAAGAGTGTACTGAGGATTCAGCAGAGCAAGACTGATCACCTGGTACCAGAGTAACACACAATGTTTACATTTGCATTCCTAAGCTCCTCCTGTAATGGGTGTGGGGTGAAGTGTGAATACTGTTATCAGAATAGATATTGAATTCACACCTGTCTGTCTAGGTCAATTCCCCTTTGTCTGTGATGGCCATTGCCCACTTACCATGCAATCCCAATCAATTAGATCCTGTCTGTCTGTCTCAGGAAGGACTATAGTAGCCCTATATAACTGTAGTTATATAGCTACCTACAATTCTGTACAGTTCCAGAAAGTTCTAGATAATTCTGGACAGTTCTATAAACTTCTTGATAGTTCTCACAATTCCAGAAGCTTCTTAAGTATCTTGAACTATTGCGAATATCCTTAAAAATAGATCAATTTAAAAATATCATTGTGCTGACCACAAAAGCAAAGTTTACAGGGAATAATAATTTTTTTCTATTAATTTAAGGTACAAACAATCAGGAAAACGCACTTAACAATTGGGAACAAAAAATTTTTTGAAAATTGTTACATAGGAGGACCCAGGCCGGCCGATAGACCCAGGTAGCAGGGGGTCTCCTATCTCGACCGGTGCGGAGCCCCTGGAAGCGCCACGGTGGTTCCTAGTAGGATTACACGATAGTGTGCGGAGCAGGTGGAGCGGCATCCAGAGGGATCCCCGTCTCACAGCCAGCGCCAGTGGGTAAGTATTCCCCCCCCCACCTCCCTGGGTCTGCGGGTACCTTTCTCCTTATGCTCCGGTCCTGTCATGGTGAGCGGTAGTGGTGGCGGCAGCCATCAATGCCGCGGGCGTTGGAGGCGGGTGGTGCAGTGATGCAGTGGCGGTCAGGCGGTTCCGATGGCAGTGTTTCGGGGGCGTCCCCCTGCGGCGTCGGCAGAGTGGCTGGCGGTCCCGGGGTAACGCAGCGAGATGTTTGGAACAGCCTCGTGCGTCTCTGCGGTCTGGCAGCGGCTTCTGGTTGGCGCGGTGGGGGGCAGGGCCTCGGACGCTAGGTCGGAAGTCGGATGCCAGCAGGCTTTTTAGGAGAATGGGCGCCACTGTTTCTCGGCCGCACGGCGCTTAATGCAGGGCCTGGGGGTGGGGCGGGGGGACGCGATGTGCCCAGGAGGAGGAGGAGGGTGGACCTCTGGCCACACCTGCTGACCCGGATATCCGGGGGAGGCAGACATAAGGACTGAGGACGCTGCAGGGAGCGCTTCTAGTCCATTATACAGAATGGAGACCACAGAAGCTCCCTCGGTGCAGCAGGAGGACCAGCAGCAGGCTGAATGTACCTCTTTGAGACCTCGGGTAAAGCCCCAGCTGAAGGCCCGGGGCCAGACAAGTAACCAGTCCAGCCGCAAGAGTTCCTCCAGCATGAAGGAAGATGCCCCCCGTGATCCGGTACCTACTACTGCGTAGACTGGGTAAGAGATCTTCAGGCTGAAACACCCAGTAATGCAGTGTCCCCCATTCTTTTCTATTACCAGGGGAAGAAGTGTTCTAGGAAAAGGAAGCACAGGGAGTGTGCTTTTTGCGCTTGCACTCTGCCAGACGCTTACCCCAAAAGGTTATGCCAGCCGTGTATGCGACAGACGGTAGGGCATTAAGGGGAAGAGGGGCGGAGGCTTGGGCTGATGTAGTAACCCCCCCCACCTTTCCTTTTAGATAGTGGAAGAGAATCCAGATTTCGCCCCGAGCCTGAGGGAAATAATAAGGGCGGAGGTGATGGATTCCTTAAAGTCCCTATCTCACGGAGAATCTTTTAGACGTAGGACTGTACCAGCGCTTTCCGATTCTGATTCCCGGCTGTCCATAGGAAGAGTGAAGAGTTCTCAGGGCCCTCTTCTCCTTCTGCCTCTTCTTCTTCTTCAGGGGAGGACACTACATGGTTTTGTTTCCCCCTGGACCAGATGGACAACTTGTTAAATCAGTGAGGTCCACCATGGGGATAGAGGAGGCTAGGCCGGAACGCTCAGTACAGGATCTAATGTTTGGTGGGTTAGATCCAAGGAAACGCAGATCTTTTCCACTAAACAGCAGAATTCAAGGCCTAATAGACAGAGTGGAAGAAGCCGGAAGAAAGAGGTTCCTTACCCCAAGCACTTAAACTGAGATACCCCTTTGAGGATCCCTTGACGGATAAATGGGATAAGGCCCCGAAGCTCGATGCAGCGGTAGCGAAGGCTTCTATAAGGCTTCCATAAGGCTTCCATCCCCTTTGATGATATGGGTTCTTTGAAGGATCCACTGGACAAAAAAGCGGATTCCTTCCTAAAAGGGACATGGGAGATGTGAGCTGGCGCTCTTGCACTGCCAGATCAATGATGGTCTGGCTGGATCAGTTAGGGTCCTAGTTGGGAGATGGAACCCCTAGAGAATCTATGTTGAAGACTCTGCCGATGATTCAGAACGCAGCGGCTTTCTTGGCTGACGCTTCAGCAGACTCCGTAAGAATGGCGGCCAGAGCTGCAGGACTATTTAATGCAGCACGAAGGGCGCTGTGGCTGAAGTTTTGGCCGGGGGATATTCAGGCCAGGTTCCGTCTCTGTTCCATCCCATGTGACGGCGATTACCTTTTTGGCCCTGTCCTGGACGAACTTTTAGAAAAAGCAGGGGATGACAAGAAAAAGTTTCCCAGTCTGTCGACTCCTTTCATACAAGAGGCCTTTCAGCAGAAGGAGGTTTGGCCGTAGAAAGTCGTCCAGGGCGTGAGTCAAATGGGATGAAAGGAGGAAAGGTACTGGGTTTATGTCTGGGGGTCCACCTCGGGAAACCAATCAACCCTCTCAATGACTAGCAGTACCGGTAGGAGGTAGACTGACAGCCTTCTACCCAGCCTGGTCGCAGATCTCAAATAGTAGCTGGATTCTTAATCTCGTAGCTGCAGGGCTCTGTTTAGAGTTTTCCTCCGTACCTCGAGATAGCTTTAGGATTACCCCTCTCAGATCTTCATCAGAGCAGGCTGCTCTAGAATTGGAGGTACAGGAGCTTTATGCTAAAAAAGTCCTGGTGGAGGTACCGGAGACAGGGGTGAAGGGTTTTACTCCCCTCTGTTTTTGGTCCGTAAGCCGGATGGTTCTTTTAGGACAATTACTAATTTGAAAGCCCTCAATAAGTTTCTTATTATTCACCCATTTAAAATGGAAACGGTCAGCTCTGCAATAAAGCTATTGTTTGAAAATTGCTTCATGGTGGTGTTCGATTTGAAAGACGCTTATTACCACGTACCTATTCATGTGGCCCATCAGCGTTTCCTCAGGGTGGCAGTCCAGCTGGGGGAGTCAGTTCGGCATTTTCAGTATAACACCCTTCCCTTCGGCCTTGCGGTGGCCCCACGAGTATTCACTAAGGTTATTTCGGAAGTCATGGCCAACCTACGTGAAGCTAATATGCTTATAGTCCCCTACCTCGACGATTTCCTTATTATTGGCAAAACAGCAGATCATTGCCTAGAGCAGCTGCAGGGGGCAATATCGACCTTGGAACGGTTGGGGTGGCTGATAAATATCAAGAAGTCCTGTTTACAGCCCATGAGAGTTCAGCAGTTTTTAGGTCTAACTCTGAACTCACAGAACCAGAACTGTTGTTTACCACCAGAAAAATTGATACACCTATGTTATTAGGACCGGACTGCCTCCAATAACCCCACCATGTCTCTTAGGAAAGCCATGTCTCTCTTGGGCTCCCTCTCGTCCTGCATCCCCGCAGTTCAGTGGGCACAATTTCACACACTGACGCTACAGGGCAAAGTTTTATCACATCAAAATTTTTTCGGATGTTACCTAGAAAGCCAGCTGACCTTGTCCCGGGCTACTATAAAATCTCTGGAATGGTGGAGGGAGGAGAGGAACCTGTCTAGGGGGTTCCCTCGGAATATGAGAGAACCCGGATAGTCACCACGGATGCAAGCCCTACTTGGTGGGGGCGCATATGGGGGAGATTATTGTTCAGGGCCTATGAGAGCATGATCAAATACATACAGTCCCTGACAGAAGTTATGTCGCTTATCAATGTTATGTAAATCAAAGCTTATAACCTGACATTAAATTCATCCATTGGTTTTATAAATTACTCTTTTGAAAGCTGAAACCCTCCCAAATTTTGTTTAGGTTAAGAAAATAAATTGGCATCAATGCTGAAATATTGATCATTTAATGAACACAGGATGAATTTAACGTCAGGTTATAAGCTTTGATTTACATAACATTGATAAGCGACATAACTTCTGTCAGGGACTGTATGTCGTCTAATATGAAGGAATTAACGGCAGTAGAACAGGCGGCTAGGAGGTTCCTTGTGTATCTACAGGGTCACCACGTGCGAGTACTCTCCGACAATCGGGTCACAGTGGCTTATATCAACCACCAGGGTGGTACTCGTTCCGGTCCTCTGATGGAAGTAGCAGGACGCTTACTCCAGCTAGCAGAACGGCATTTTCTTTCATTGACAGCACTTCATATAAAAGAAGAGATTACCAAGGCGGACTTTTTAAGCCGCAATCTCCTGAATCGGGGTAATGGTCATTAAAAACTTCCATCTTCGACCTCATAGTGCAAAAGTGGGGTCAACTGGAGGTAGATCTCTTCGCCACCAAGAGCAACAGGAAAGTAAGACTGTTTTGTTCTCTAAATCCCAGAGAAAACCCTCTAGCAGTGGACGCTCTCCTGATAAAGTGGGACTTCGATCTGGCTTACGCCTTCCCTCCCTTGTCTTTGCTTCCCTAGTGCTGAGGAAAATCAGGAAAGACAGAGTGAGGGTAATAGTAATCGCTCCCTTGTGGCCCAGGAGGGCATGGTTCTCATGTCTCAGGAACATGTCTGTTTACGACCCTTGGATCCTGCCGGGCATCCCAGACCTGCTTTCCCAGGGTCCAGTCTACCTTCCTCAGGTGGGGGGCCTCCATCTGACGGCGTGGATTTTGATTGGTCGCTGCTGAGGGATAAAGGCTTTTCCCCTAATCTAATTAATACACTCCTTAAAAGCAGAAAAGAAATTACAACTAGAATCTACGCTAGAACTTGGTGAAAATTTCTACAGAGTTTAGGAGTTGTAGCTGAGATCCAACTCCGATAGCTGAGATCCTAGAGTTCCTGCAGAAGGGTCTGGACTTAGGTCTTTCTACAAGTACCCTTAAGGTGCAGGTTTCAGCACTGGGGGCTCTTTTCAACTGTAACATCGCCAATAATTACCCGATTAGTAGGTTCATTAAGGCGGCGGGTAGGTCCAGGCCCATAGTGAGGGAAAGGGTCGTGCCATGGGATTTAAACCTCGTTCTCACGGCCTTGACAGGCCCCGTTTGAGCCCATCTCGGCGGCATCAATAAAGAATCTTTCCCTGAAGGTAGCCTTCCTGGTGGCATTGACTTCGGCACGGAGAGTAAGTGACATCCAGGCATTATCTAGGCTGCCTCCTTACACTCAGATCCTGGATGACAGAATAATACTTGCTTGCTCTGGTGAAGGAAGCATGGGAAGGGGATTTAGCCACCTCTGGAGTGTCGGTCATTGAGTATGTCGTGCGCTTCCGGGACCGAATGATGGCCCGGCTGGTGCATGACAATATGGCCCAAGCCCAGGCTGACCAGAAGCGGTGGTACGACCAAAATGCTCGTGAGCGGCCCTACCAGGTGGGTCAAAAGGTGTGGGTACTGGTCCTCGTACCTCAAAACAAGCTTCAGGCGGCCTGGGAGGGTCCATAACTTGTGCACGAGCAGCTCAACGCCGTCACCTATCTGGTCACCCTGGACCACGCCCGAGGAAGGAGGAAGGCCTTCCATGTGAACATGATGAAGGCCCATCATGAGCGGGAGGCTTATGCCCACCCAGTGTGCAACCTTCCAGAGGAAGGAGAGGCAGAAACCCTCCTGGATCTGCCACCCTAGCCAAGGAGAGGGTGCGGAAGGGCGCATGGGGGAAAACAGGAATGTGATACCCCCTAGCGCCCTCAAAAGCAGGGAAGTGTGAGGAAGGAACAGCCACCATCTTGGATATTGGCCTGCTCCAGCTTCCATTTTGTCTGAGCTTGGCCCAGTGAGGATATTTTGCCTGACTTCACATAGTTCCCGGCAATGACAAGGCCTTTTGGTATGCTAGGTGGTTCAGGCCCAAAACCGTATTTATTGCTCCCATGTTTGAATGGTAAGGTCTTTGGTGTGGTAACGAGTTGAGACCCAAGGCAGAGCTTCGGGGCTTCAGTAAGGAGCCAGGCCAGCATGGTGAATGGTGGGGTTTGTTAGCATGGTAATGAGATGCCTGGAGGCTTCAATTAAGATTCAAAGATACTTGTAGAGGATGTGTTGTATGTTCCAAAAATTGGAAGGCGGATTATTATCTGTGAAACGTTTAACAGCAAAAGGACTTACAGTAAAATTCAAAGATAATGAGTGTGCAATTCTTGCAGGAAACAAGTTGATAACCAAAGTCAAGGCAGATGAACAATTATATCATTTTGACAAACCAAAGGAACAGATGAAGGTATGTACACATGATCACAAAAACTGTATTCACATGTGGCATAGACGTCTAGGACATAGACACCCGGACAGTATAAGGGAACTACAGAGAAAAGAATTGACAAAAGATTTAAAGATATCAGATTGCTCAATTACCGTAAGATGTGAATGTTGTATAAAATCCAAAGCCACAAGGATATGTATTCCAAAAGAAAATGAGATGAAAAGCGAAAGACCACTTGATTTGGTGCATACTAACGTATGTGGACCCATGAAAGTGACTACATCAGGAGGCAATAGATACATGTTGACTTTTATAGACGACTACTCAAGATACACAGTCACATACTTAATTAAGAACAAAAGTGAAGTTTTTGATAAACTTGTAGACTATGTAACAAGATCAAGTAACAAATTTCAAAGGAAGCCAATTGTCATCAGAAGTGATAATGGAGGTGAATTTACAGGTCACAGAATAGAAGACTACTTAAGACAAAATGGAATAGAACATCAGAAAACTGTTCCATACACACCTGAACAAAATGGAGTATCAGAAAGGAAAAACAGAACTCTAATAGAAATGATGAGATGTATGCTGACAGATTCTAAACTACCAGAGAAATATTGGGGTGAGGCAGCAATGACAGCTACATATCTACAGAACCGACATTTTTCCAGAAAACTGAAGAAAACTCCATATGAACTGTGGCAAGGTATGAAACCAAGTGTCAATCATTTAAAAGTTTTTGGATGTAAAGTTTTTATATTCATTCCAACAGAAAAACGTTCCAAACTTCAAAACAGATCCATGGAAGGAATATTCGTTGGATATAGTGAAAACTACAACAGAGTTACAGTGAGTAACAGTGTGACATTTATTGAAGATTTAAATGAAGACATTATGATTTCAGTTGAAACAAAAAATGAGAAAAACAATAGTGACATAACTGAAGAAATATCTGATGAAAAAGAAGTAGAAATTAATGAAGAACAAAATACTGAAAGTGAAGAATCACAACTACAAATAGACACAGAACCAAGACGTTCAATAAGAGAGAACAAAGGAAAACCACCAAAACGCCTCTCATACAAGGCAAGTACAAGTAAAATGAATCTATCTCTTGGGAAGACATAGCTCGACTTCCAGAAGAAGAAGACTATAATGAAACATTTGCTCCAGTTGTCAAACACACTACAATAAGAACTTTACTTACAGTTGCAGCAATGGAAAAGATTGAACTAAGACATCTGGATGTAAAGACAGCTTTTTTGAATGGAGATTTAACAGAAGACATTTAAATGGAACAACCTCCAGGATTCAAAGATGAAAGAAATCCAAAGTTTGCAAGCTACAGAAAAGCATATATGGTTTAAAACAAGCAGCTAAAGCGTGGAATGACAAAATCACAGAAGTACTAGCAAATGAAAAATTTCAAAGAAGCAAAGCTGATCCATGCTTGTACACAAAAAGGCTGAGTAATAGATGGATTTATGTACTCATATATGTAGACGACATTTTCATTTGTTTTAAACAAGAAAGGGATAAAGAAAACATTCTAAAAATCCTGAAGCAACATTTTGAAATCAAAGACTTGGGAAATGTAAAACAGTACCTAGGAATACAGATAGAAAGACAAGAAGTACTGTGGTTAAGACAATTGTTGACAGAATTAGGACAATTACACTTGGAACCAACAAAACTCAAAGAGGACCAAGGAGTCTTGAAGTTGGAGTATTGCCCTACTGAAGAAATGACAGCAGACATCTTCACGAAGGCGTTGAATGCTGATAAACATTAGAGACTAATAAAAAAGTTTTGTTTGATTCAATAAGTCCTTACTGTTGAGAAAGGGTGTTGTCATATGCAACAGAGCAGAACTTATTATAAGTGAAGGAGCACTTTATGCTGACCTGACAGTAGATGGCGATGTTGTGTAACGTTTCCTTCTTTAATGTATTGTATAAGAATTAGTCTCTCTTCGGTTTAGTTTCACTTTCATTTTGTTCCTGATTGCTGATGCAATACTGTAATGACCTTCACCTCATGTTCAGAGAAGTAAACGCTTGTTATCCCATGCAGCCTGCTCTGTGAAGTTTTCTGCTGCAAAGGTGTGGATTCAGAAGCTGTGCAACAGATTGGTCAGTCAATCTGACTGACCAAACACAGCAGCGATCGGGCAGGAGAGGCTGAAATTTCAGCATCTCCAGCGCGATCAGTGCAGGAGCTCAGCGCTGCACTGGCCGAGCTTCCTGCACTAACAGCCGGGAACAGCGTCTGGCTGTTAACCCCCTGACTGCTGCGATCGATCGCGATCGCAGCGTTCAGGGGGGAGGCAGAGGGTCAGGAGCTCCCTCTGCCTCAGATCGGCGTCCCCGCAATGTAATTGCAGGGCCCAATCTCTGCCTTGATGACTCTGGGTTTTCATGACAACCTCAGGGTCATCCAGCTACGGAAAGCCGCTGTGACCATGCTCACAACATGGTCACAGCAGCTTTCTCCATTGGTATAATGCATTGCAATGCTGGAGCATTGCAATGTATTATACCTGCAATCAAAAGTGAAAAAGTGAAAGTCCCATAAAGGGACAAGGTAAAAAAACATTTTTAAAAAAAATTTGCAAAAAAAAAATATTAAAAAATAATTTAAAAAAATTCCCTAAAAAATACATTTTTACGTAAAAAAAAAAAAAACAATACACGTTTGGTATTGCCGCATCCGTAAAAATCCCATCTATAAAAGCGTAACCCTAGTTAACCCTTTCAGTGAAAGCCGTAAAAAAAGCACAAAAAAGTAGTAAATTATACTTTTTCCAAGCGGTATCATCATACCGCTTGGAAAAAGTGCAATAACACGCGATCAAAAAGACAAATATAAATAAACATGGTACCGCAAAAAACAAGCCGCCAAACAGCATCATCAGCGAAAAAATAAAAAAGTTATAGCTCACAGAATAAAGTGATGCAAAAAAAAATTATTTTTTCTATAAAAGTTTTTATTGTGGAAAAAACGCCAAAACATAAAAAAGATATAAATGAGGTATCGCTGTAATCATAGTGACCCGAAGAATAAAGCTGCCTTATCAATTTTACCACACGCGGAACGGAGGAAAAAAAAACAAAAAAACAATTTCTGAATTGCTGGTTTTTGTTCATTCTGCTTCCACAAAAATCAGAATAAGCGATCAAACAACTTTACATGCCCGAATATGATACCAATAAAAACGTCCGCTCGTCCCGCAAAAAATAAGCCCACACATGACTCTGACAGCCGAAATATGGAAAAATTATAGCTCTCAAAATACGGCGATGCAAAAATTTCTTACAAAAAATTGTTCCAAAAAAAGCGTCTTTTAGTGTGTGACAGAAGCTAAACATGAAAAAAGGATGTAAATCTGGTATTGCTGTAATCACACCGACCCGAAGAATAAAGTCGCCTAATTACTAATACCGCACGAGGAACGGCGTAAAAAATAAAACCAATTCTTCACCTTTTGTGGATTTGTTCATTCTGCCTCCCAAAGATCGCAGTAAGGCGATCACAGTGGTTCCCCCCCACATATGGGGTATCAGCGTACTCAGTACAAATTGCTCATCAACGTTTGGGGTCCTATTTCTCCTGTTACCCTTATAAAAATAAAAATTTGGAGGCAAAAAGATAATTTTTGTGGAAAAAATATGATTTTTTAATTTTACGGCTCTACGTTATAACCTTCTGTGAAGCCCTTGGGGTTCAAAGTGCTCACCACACATTTAGATAAGTTCCTTGGAGGGTCTAGTTTCCAAAATGGGGTCACTTGTGGGGGGTTTCTACTGTTTAGGCCCATCAGGGGCTCTCCAAACGCGACGACACCCGCAGACCATTCCATCAAAGTCTGCATTTGAAAACGGCGCTCCTTCCCTTCCAAGCTCTGCCATGCGCCCAAAGTGTATTATCACTGAGCACAATCTTCACTACCCCTGATCATAATTGTTGTGTATGCTTCAAAATGTTTTGTTTAAAATAGCTTAAATCCCTAGTCCTTCTCACTGATCCCCAGTTATTTTTCCTTTAATGTTCAAATTGTGTTAGCCGCATTAATATTTTTATTTTTTTATTTTTTACCTTTTATTATCAGTCTACACCAGTGACGAAGCGCATGCGTGGGCTGCCGCGCACCCGGGATTTCCCGACTCGCCCACTGGTGGCGTCATTCTCTCCCTGCTGCTTTGCAGCGGGGGGGATGGACGCTCCACGGGCGCAGAGGGTGGTCCCCTTCGGGTGTGACGTAACCTGCGCATGCGCCTTTTGCCGTTCATTGGGAGCAACTGAGTTGGTAATTGGCTAGGACTAATACACGCCACTATTGGTTTAGGCACTTTGTTACCTAGGTAACGATGACGTATGTTCTGCACTGGGCGATCTATTGGATATCGCTGCTCACGCTACACCGATACCCGGAAATGACCTTTTTTGCAATATATTATGTGTTATGACCCTCACCTGTTCTTGGTATTACTTAAGGGGCATAGACCTGACCATGGCCACGCCTCCTGACGAAGCAACGGCGAAACGTGCGTTGGGGCTGGCAGGTTACGGTCAGGACTTTTCTCCCACATGTAAGTCCAAATAGTACAATTCAACTGTTCACTTTATTTTTGGCACTATCCCACATGTATTCAATTACTATTCAGAGCTGCTGTTTATGCGCTCTATGATATACACGTGCACTGGTCCCTGTTTAAGGTTCCTTGACTATATTGTTATATATAATGTGGCCTAGTGTGTTACATAGTGAGGGGGAAAAAATTGTCCTTTCCTTTTAACCTGTTATTGTGATACTCTGCATAATTCTTATTGTTCATATTTATCAATAAAATATTTTTGTATAAATAGCTCTGATTCTGGCCTCTTATCTGGGGAGGAATTTTTTTGTCTGTAGTGCTTTTGAGCTGTTTTAAACCTCTATTGATTCCAATTCAGGATTTTTTTGAAGTATTAACTGTTAGTTTTCTGTTTTACAACAGTGTTGAAATATCCTCATGGACTTGAAAGCCAGAGAAAAGGTCTGGCAAGACAAAGCATCTAATTTGTTCAAACAGAGTACCACAATTAGTTTTAATGGTGCACAGAGTGACAATAAGGAATTAATGACTAAATATAAAAATTTGTTAAATAAAAAAACTCGGATATGGTGGACTAAAACCACGTTGGATAACTACATCCAGCAAAAAATTGTACCACGTGGATTACGTATACAACTCTACCCGACATTTGGATTAGATAATGAGGAATTGATTAATAGATGGACTAATGCTGCTTCGGCTTGTTCAATCACCTTTATGGAGATTATTAATAATAAAAATGCCTCATCTCTTATTGAGATTGATGATGAACTTACTAGCCTGCAAAAGGATCTTCACTCTAAATTAACTGCAGAAGAGGCCAATAAATTTCATGATGAAATGAATTCAGATCTTGAAAAATGGGACCAACAAATTAGCACAACTAAAATTAAAAAATACACAAGAGATAAACTTGACTATGAGCAGAAAAAAATCTTCAGATGGCAGAGTAAAATCGGGGATCAATTTAAACCCAAACCGCCATATAGAAGTTCTTCCATCTCTTCAATATCCTCTACATCTAGTAATGCCCCATCTAACTCTGAACAAGAAGTTCAAGTGTCCAAACAGATGAATACAAGATTCGGGGGAGAAAATAGACATCAAAATAGACATGGCAATTATAATTCTGATCAAAGAAACGATCACCCTAAGGTAATCAATTTATCTTCTCATACTCTAAAGGTACTGCCACACTAAGCTATCCCGCTAGCGATCTCGTTAGCGTTGCATACTAATGAGATCGCTAGCGGGATTGTTTCTATATCGCTAAATGCTGCCGCATTTAGCGATATAGTTAACGACGCTATCGCCGTTAGCGATCTTCTTAACGACTTTAGCGGTACAAAAGTACCGCTAAATCGCTAAGAAAAGGTGCCACACAGCAATTAGATACTTACCCAGCGGGAGCGCCAGCGATGAAATAGGGTCCGGAGCGATTCCAGCGACGAGCGAGATCACAGCAGGAAGCTCGTCGCTGGAAGCTGCCGCACTGAACAATATCGCTAATGGGATCGCTAAATAGTGACGTTTTTTAGCGATCCCGTTAGCGATATTGTTTAGTGTGGCATACCCTTAACTCCTGGACACCTTTCTCTATTAGAGAAGGGATTAACCTTTTCTCCCCCCCAATCTTTAGATCTATTCACGACGGTGAAGGATATTCATCTGTTTGCAAGGAAGCTCATTTTAAAAAGATTTCATGAGAAAAACAATATGGGACTCACATTAAACTCTATGGAAGAACTGGAGGCTATTGCTGTCTTGGAATCTCTTGTGGAGGAGAATAATTCCCCTGATTTGGTGAGCACATTCCCTGATTTTTTGTTTAATAAATCTAAGAAATTTCCTAATATTAATACTTGTTCTGCTATTGAGATTTTTGTTAAGATGGTCACACAGGATATTGAGAAAATTAACCATCAATATCATCTGGGACCCTCTGATGTCAGGGATAGGAAAATTGTGCAGGAATTACAAAGTTGGGATGATGTAACCTTTAAATTAGCGGACAAAGGGGGCAATCTGGTTATTTGGCCTAATGATCTCTACGAGAAACAGGCATTCAAATTATTATCTGATAATAAATGTTATAAAAAATTGACACATGTTCCACTTGATGAATATCAAAGGGAACTTGTTGATATTATTTCTGAGGCCTATATGTTGGGAATTGTTCCCAAAAAAACATTGGATTTCGTGGAGACCCTCAAACCCAGATTGCCCACCTTTTACCTGCTTCCCAAGCTGCACAAAAACCCCAATGACCCTCCGGGACGTCCAATCGTCTCAGGTAATGAAGGCCTCAATGAAATGGTTTGTAAAATCATTGACCATTATTTGAAACCAATTGTGGCAACCCTGCCCTCACACATCTTAGACACTACAGCAGCACTAAGACAACTTGACCAACTCCATGTGGAGGACCATATGATCCTGGTCACTGCTGATGTAGAAGCCCTCTATACTTCAATTAGGCACAATCAGGGACTTGAGGCAGTATCCTGGTTTTTAAATAACAGCAATTTGAACAATGAATTGGTAACTTTCATTATCACTTTATTGGAATTTATACTAACTCATAATGTGTTCACTTTTAAAGATCAGGTGTTCTTGCAATTACAAGGAACAGCAATGGGGGCAGCTTGTGCCCCCTCATATGCTAATTTGTTCTTAGGATTTTGGGAACGCAATCTATTTCAATGCTCTTCTATACCTGGCATTGAGAAAGTCCAAAATTGGTCTAGATACATAGATGACATCATTTTTGTCTGGGAGGGGACAAGTGAGGAATTGAGCGAGTTCATGTCTAAGCTCAATAATAATGATAGGAATATATTCCTGACATACACGTCCGGACGCCATGTTACCTTCCTGGATATTGATATCTCAATCACCAGTGAAGGTAACATTGTAACTGATATTTTCAGAAAACCTACGGCAACCAATTCTATTCTTCATGCCGGGTCCTCCCATTTACCATCTACTATTAAATCAATCCCTGTCAGTCAGTACTTGCGGGCTAAAAGAATTTGCTCTACGGAACAAACATATCAAGTACAGGCTAAGGACCTATACTCACGTTTTCGCGAACGTGGATATGGACATAGATCAATTAGAAATGCCTATCATAGAGCCCAAAATGTATCTAGAAATGCTCTTCTATACACTAAGAAGACCAAGAAGAGTGAATTGACAAATTCCCAAGTAAGACTAATCACACCATATAATAGTCAGTGGAATGATTTTACAAGGATCATTCATGATAGATGGAATATCCTCCTGACAGATCCTATTTTGAAGAAAACCTTGACCAAGAAACCATTAATTACTGCTAAACGTGCTAAAAATCTTTCTGACCTATTGGTCAAGAGCCATTACTGCCCTAAAAAGTCAGGCCAGAGAAATATCTTTGGTGAGATTAAGGGGTTCTTTCCTTGCAAAAAATGCAAGGCGTGTGAAAACACGATCAAGAGTAAAGAATTTTCTAACTTTGATGGAACCAAGGACTTTCTAATTAGAAAGTACCTAACGTGCTCATCATCCGGTGTTATTTATCTGGCACGATGCCCCTGCAATTTAATTTGTATCGGCATGACCACTAGGGAGTTACGCCTGAGGATTAGGGAACACGTGCGAGATATAATTAAAGCAAAGGATTCCCACGAAGAAGAACAACTTAAAACCCTCCCCAGGCACTTTAAATTCCAACACGGTTCAGATGCACGAGGGCTAAAAATTATGGCTATTGATCAGGTTGATCTTGGGATCAGAGGTGGCAATCTATTCAAAACACTCTCTCAGATAGAAAGCCGTTGGATTCATCGACTAAACACTTTGGTCCCATATGGCCTTAATGAAAGTCATGGTTTTGGTTCATTTCTATAAACCCATATAGTTTACAATATATTTTTCAATTCTTCAGTATATGGAGCTCCTCACTCTGTGCTTTTTATTAGGTTTATCCCCTTATTGTGCATATTCTCTTATTTAATATTGTTATTTCTACCTAATTCTAATTTTATTTCTTAGTTCTTATACTTACCCTTAGAATCGGTCTTCCATTCTCGTGATGGTGTCTGTTCATTTGGGGTGGAAGTGATCCGTGATGTCCTTGGTCCAGCTTTGATGTTTGGTGTCACGGTTGGAGAACTTAAAGACAATAAGAAAAATAAGAAAAATAAGAAAAACAAGAATATGTGTTTTATGTTCTGATTTTAACTGTTTGCATAGTCTTTATTATATGTTTAGAATATTTGGTAGTCTTTATTATATGTTTAGAATATTCTATATTGTTCTCCTATATACAGTATGGTTATAGTTTAGTGATGATTTTAGCGGTTCCAATGATTTTTTATATCCCTATTCCCCATGATAATTTAGTATAATTACCCTTATTGTAGTTGGAGAATGGGGATATAACAAGAATAATTTGAGCATGTGTATTATCACTGAGCACAATCTTCACTACCCCTGATCATAATTGTTGTGTATGCTTCAAAATGTTTTGTTTAAAATAGCTTAAATCCCTAGTCCTTCTCACTGATCCCCAGTTATTTTTCCTTTAATGTTCAAATTGTGTTAGCCGCATTAATATATATTTTTTTTATTTTTTACCTTTTATTATCAGTCTACACCAGTGACGAAGCGCATGCGTGGGCTGTCGCGCACCCGGGATTTCCCGACTCGCCCACTGGTGGCGTCATTCTCTCCCTGCTGCTTTGCAGCGGGGGGGATGGACGCTCCACGGGCGCAGAGGGTGGTCCCCTTCGGGTGTGACGTAACCTGCGCATGCGCCTTTTGCCGTTCATTGGGAGCAACTGAGTTGGTAATTGGCTAGGACTAATACACGCCACTATTGGTTTAGGCACTTTGTTACCTAGGTAACGATGACGTATGTTCTGCACTGGGCGATCTATTGGATATCGCTGCTCACGCTACACCGATACCCGGAAATGACCTTTTTTGCAATATATTATGTGTTATGACCCTCACCTGTTCTTGGTATTACTTAAGGGGCATAGACCTGACCATGGCCACGCCTCCTGACGAAGCAACGGCGAAACGTGCGTTGGGGCTGGCAGGTTACGGTCAGGACTTTTCTCCCACATGTAAGTCCAAATAGTACAATTCAACTGTTCACTTTATTTTTGGCACTATCCCACATGTATTCAATTACTATTCAGAGCTGCTGTTTATGCGCTCTATGATATACACGTGCACTGGTCCCTGTTTAAGGTTCCTTGACTATATTGTTATATATAATGTGGCCTAGTGTGTTACATAGTGAGGGGGAAAAAATTGTCCTTTCCTTTTAACCTGTTTTTGTGATACTCTGCATAATTCTTATTGTTCATATTTATCAATAAAATATTTTTGTATAAATAGCTCTGATTCTGGCCTCTTATCGGGGGAGGAATTTTTTTGTCTGCATGCGCCCAAATAGTAGTTTACCCCACATATAGGGTATCAGTGTACTCAGGACAAACTGCACAATAACTTTTGGGGTCCTGTTACCCTTTGGAAAATAAAAATTGGGGGTGAAAAGATCATTTTTGTGGAAAAGATATTTTTTAATATTGCAGCTCTACGTTATAACCTTTGGTGAAGCCCATGGGGGTTCAAATTGCTCACCACACATTTAGATAAGTTCCTTGGGGGGTTTAGTTTCCAAAATGGGGTCACTTATGGGGGGTTTCCACTGATTAGGTACATCAGGGGCTATCCAAACGCGACATGGTGTCCGCTCTCGATTCCAGCCAATTTGACATTCAAAATCTCAAATAATGCTCCTTCCCTTCTGAGCACTGCCATGCGCCTAAAGATTGGTCTTCCTCCACACATGGGGTATCGGTGTACTCAAGAGAAATTGTACAACAAATATTGTGGTTCATTTTCTCCTGATACCCTTGACAAAATTTAAAAAATTGTGTCGAAAGAAAAATTTTGGGGAAAAAAGCTTAAATGTTCATTTTTTTCCTTCCACATTGCTTCAATTCTTGTGAAGTACCTAAAGGGTTAATAAACGTATTGAATGTCGTTTTGAACACCTTGAGGGGTGCTGGTTTTATAATGGTGTCACTTTTGGGTATTTTCTATCATATTGACCCCTCAAAGTCACTTCAAATGTGAGATGGTCCCTAAAAAAAATGGTTTTGTAAATTTTGTTGTAAAAATGAGAAATTGCTGGTCAACTTTTAACCCTTATAACTTCCTAACAAAAAAAAATTTTGGTTCCAAAATTGTGCTGCTGTAAAGTAGACATGTGGGAAATTTTATTTATTAACTATTTTTTGTGACATATCTCTCTGATTTAAGGGCATAAAAATTAAAATTTTGAAAATTGCAAAATTTTCACCATATTTCCGTTTTTTTTTCATAAACGCAAGTTATATCGAAGAAATTTTACAGCTATCATGAAGTACAATATGTCACTAGAAAACAGTCTCAGAATCGCCAAGATCCGTTGAAGCATTCCAGAGTTATAAGCACATAAAGTGACAGTGGTCAGAATTGTAAAAATTGGCCTGGTCATTAACCTACAAAATGGCTTGGTCCTTAAGGGGTTAAAGGACATATTATACCAATTTCTGGTGACGGTGATTATCGTGGTATTGTTTATCTCCTACTGAGTATCTTTTTTTTATAATATACATTTTAATATATATCAATAAATATTGTTTTTTTTAAATTATGCTGGATCTCTTTTTCTCGGTTACTTTATGATGTAAATCCGTAGGTTGCCTATCTTATTTATGTATATATTATTGTAGATATGGACTGTATGGGCTCCAGTCAGGTATATAGAATAGACAACAGATTGAAATAATTGGCAATTATCAAGACACTCAATAAAGGAGTGGTACTGCAGGTTGGGACCACATCTCAGTACCAATGCTTTCTGGCTGATGTTTTGGTCACTTTTGAAAGTTGGTTGTGATTTTACACTCGTGGTAGCATGATACGTACTTTACAACCCACACAAGTGGCTCAGGTACTGCAGCTCATCCAGGATGGCACATCAATGTGACCTGTGGCAAGGTTTGCTGTGTCTGTCAGCATAGTGTCCAGAGGCGCTACCAGAAGACAGGTCAGTACACCAGGAGACTTTGAGGGGGCCGTAGGAGGGCAACAACCCTGCAGCAGGACCGCTACCTCCGCCTTTGTGCAAGGAGGAAGAGGAGCACTGCCAGAGCCCTGCAAAATGACCTCCAGCAGGCCACAAATGTGCATGTCTGCACAAATGGTTAGAAACCGACTCCATGAGGATGGTCTGAGTGCCCAACGTCCACAGATGGGGTTTGAGCTCACAGCCCAACACCGTGCAGGACACTTGGCATTTGCCACAGAACATCAAGATTGACAAATTCGCCACTGGCGCCTTGTGCTCTTCATAGATGAAAGCAGGTTCACACTGAGCACATGACAGAGTCTGGAGACACCGTGGAGAGCGATCTGCTGCCTGCAACATCCTTCAGCATGACCGGTTTAGCAGTGGGTCAGTAATGGTGTGGGGTGGCATTTCTTTGGAGGGCCGTACAGCCCTCCATGTGCGCGCCAGAGGTAGCCTGAGTGCCATTAGGTACCGAGATCAGATCCTCAGACTCCTTGTGAGAGCATATGCTGGTGCGGTTGGCCCTGGGTCCATCCTAATGCAGGACAATGCCCTACCTCATCTGGCTGGAGTGTGTCAGCATTTCCTGTAAGATGAAGGCATTGAAGCTATGGACTGGCCCACCCGTTCCCCAGACCTAAATCCGACTGAGCAGATTTGGGACATCATGCCTTGCTGCATCCACCGTCACGTTGCACCAGACTGTCCAGGAGTTGGCGGATGCTTTAGTCCAGGTTTGGGAGGAGATCCCTCAGGAGACCATCCACCGCCTCATCAGGAGCATGCCAAGTCATTGTAGGGAGGTCATACAGGAACGTGGACACCACACACACTACTGAGCATCATTTTTACTTGTTTTAAGGACATTACATTCCACTTTAATTTTGTGGATGACTACAAATGAAATTATAAAATTTGATTTCCATTGATGATTTTTGTGTGATTTTGTTGTCAGCACATTCAATTTTTTACAGAACGAAGTATGCAATGAGAATATTTCATTCATTCAGATCTAGGATGTGCTATTTGAGTGTTCCCTTTATTTTTTTTTTAGATATATATATATATACAGTACAGACCAAAAGTTTGGACACACCTCATTTAAAGATTTTTCTGTATTTTCATGACTATGAAAATTGTAGAATCACACTGAAGGCATCAAAACTATGAATTAACACATGTGGAATTATACATTACACTTGACAAAAAAGTGTGAAACAACTGAAAATATGTCTTATATTCTAGGTTCTTCAAAGTAGCCACCTTTTGCTTTGATTATTGCTTTGCACGCAGAAAAGGTGAACGGATGGACTCTACATGCCTGGTTCCCACCGTGAAGCATGGAGGAGGTGGTGTGATGGTGTGGGGGTGCTTTGCTGGTGACACTGTTGGGGATTTATTCAAAATTGAAGCGGTGAGCGGTTCAGCTCACCCCAAATCCTCTCGATTGGCTTCAGGTCTTGTGACTGTGGAGGCCAGGTCATCTGGCGTAGCACCCCAACACTCTCCTTCTTGGTCAAATAGCCCTTACACAGCCTGGAGGTGTGTTTGGGGTAATTTTCCTGTTGAAAAATATATGATGGTCCAACTAAACGCAAACCGGATGGAATAGCATGCCGCTGCAAGATGCTGTGGTAGCCATGCTGGTTCAGTATACCTTCAATTTTGAATAAATCCCCAACATTGTCACCAGCAAAGCACCCCCACATCATCACACCACCTCCTACATGCTTCACGATGGGAACCAGGCATGTAGAGTCCATCCGATCATCTTTTCCGTGTGCAAAGCAGTAATCAAAGCAAAAGGTGGCTACTTTGAAGAACTTAGAATATAAGACATATTTTCAGTTGTTTCACACTTTTTTGTAAAGTGTAATGTATAATTCCACATGTGTTAATTCATAGTTTTGATGCCTTCAGTGTGATTCTACAATTTTCATAGTCATGAAAATACAGAAAAATCATTGAATGAGAAGGTGTGCCCAAACTTTTGGTCTGTACTGTATATATATATATATATATATATATATATATATATATATTTTACCAATTCATGAGCCATGTTCTGTAAAATCACAGTGACATGTTAGTATAGAAAAGACAGAATAGATATATACACATAGAATACACAGATATATAGATGTCAGTGACACACACAAGGATACAGTACAGACCAAAAGTTTGAACACACCTCATTTAAAGATTTTTCTGTATTTTCGTGACTATGAAAATTGTAAATTCACACTGAAGGCATCAAAACTATGAATTAACACATGTGGAATTATATACTTCACAAAAAAGAGTGTAACACCTGAAATTATGTCTTATATTCTAGGTTCTTCAAAGTAGCCACCTTTTGCTTTTATGACTGCTTTGCACACTCTTGGCATTCTCTTGATGAGCTTCAAGAGGTAGTCACCGGGAATGGTTTTCATTTCACAGGTGTGCCCTGTCAGGTTTAATAAGTGGGATTTCTGGCCTTATAAATGGGGTTGGGACCATCAGTTGTGTTGTGCAGAAGTCTGCTGGATACACAGCTGATAGTCCTACTGAATAGACTGTTAGAATTTGTATTATGGCAAGAAAAAAGCAGCTAAGTAAAGAAAAATGAGTGGCCATCATTATTTTAAGAAATGAAGGTCAGTCAGTCCAAAAAAATTGGGAAAACTTTGAAAGTGTCCCCAAGTGCAGTTGCAAAAACCATCAAGCGCTACAAAGAAACTGGCTCACATGAGGACCGCCCCAGGAAAGGAAAACCAAGAGTCACCTCTGCTTCTGAGGATAAGTTTATCCGAGTCACCAGCCTCAGAAATCGCAGGTTTACAGCAGCTCAGATTAGAGACCAGGTCAATGCCACACACAATTCTAGCAGCAGACACATCTCTGCAACTGTTAAGAGGAGACTTTGTGCAGCAGGCCTTTATGGTAAAACAGCTTCTAGGAAACCACTGCTAAGGACAGGCAACAAGGAGAAGAGACTTGTTGGGGCTAAAGAACACAAGGAATGGACATTAGACCAGTGTAAATCTGTGCTTTAGTCTGAGGAGTCCAAATTTGAGATCTTTGGTTCCAACCACTGTGTCTTTGTGCGCCGCATAAAAGGTGAACGGATAGACTCTACATGCCACGTTACCACCGTGAAGCATGGAGGAGGTGTGATGGTGTGGGGGTGCTTTGCTGGTGATACTGTTGGGGATTTATTCAAAATTGAAGGCATACTGAACCAGCATGGCTACCACAGCATCTTGCAGAGGCATGCTATTCCATCCGGTTTGCATTTAGTTGGACTATCATTTATTTTTCAACAGGACAATGACCCCAAACACACCACCAGGCTGTGTAAGGGCTATTTGACCAAGAAGGAGAGTGATGGGGTGCTACGCCAGATGACCTGGCCTCCATAGTCACCAGACCTGAACCCAATCAAGATGGTTTGGGGTGAGCTGGACCGCAGAGTGAAGGCAAAAGGGCCAACAAGTGCAAAGCATCTCTGGGAATTCCTTCAAGTTTGTTGAAAGACCATTTCCGGTGACTACCTCTTGAATCTCATCAAGAGAATGCCAAGAGTGTGCAAACCAGTCATCAAAGCAAAAGGTGGCTACTTTGAAGAACCTAGAATATAAGACATACTTTCAGTTGTTTCACACTTTTTTGTTAAGTACAAATAGAATATGTATATATATAGATGTCTGTCACAAATACAATTAGTACAGTGTGTGCAGCTTACTGTACATGTATTTAGCAAACGATTTTTTGGAAAAATAGCGTGGGCTCCAACGCAATTTTCATAACTAGCAGAGGGAAAGCCGATGGCTGGGGTCAGATGGAGCTTCCCAGGTTATTAATATCAGCTCACAACTGTACACTTAGCCTTTACTGGCTATTAAAATGGGGGTCTCCCAATAATTAATAACCAGCAAAGGTTAGGCAGAAAACTGGGGGCTGATATTAATGGCCTAGGAAGGGGCCATGGACACTGCCCCCCAGGCTAAAACATCACCTCTCAGTTGCCCCAGAAAAGGCACATCTAAGATACGCCAATTCTGGCACATAGCCTTGCTCTTCCCACTTGGCCTGTAGCGATGGCAAGTGGTGTGATAGTTGGGGGGAGTTGATGTCACCTTTGTATTGTCAGGTGACATCAAGCCCTGAGGTTAGTTATAGAGAGGCGTCAATAAGACGCCCCCATTACTAACCCCATAATCACATTGTAAGAAAACACAGACACCCAGAAAAAAAGTCCTTTAATTGAAAGAATGACAGACTCCTTTAATATTCTGAATTAAAGGGAATCTGTCACCCTAAATTGGCGGGATATTTAAATGATGGCAGTCAGGTCAGATGGGCGGTGTTTTGGGTACTTGCCTTAACATGTTGTTCGCCGCTGTCTCCATTATTTCTGGAAATTGTAGTCGTTGCCCTCCATATAACGCGCCTGTGCATTGCAATCTTGAATTGCGTACGTGCAGTATGCTTCGCCCGCAGATTGCAATGCGCAGGCGCGTTATATGGAGGACAATGACTACAATTCCCAGAAATAATGGAGACAGCGGCGAACAACATGTTAAGGCAAGTACCCAAAACACCGCCCATCTGACCTGACTGCCATCATTTAAATATCCCGCCAATTTAGGGTAACAGATTCCCTTTAAACCATACTTACGACCTCGCCTATTCAGCCAATGCCCTTGTCATCTGCAAAAGTGGTAAAAAGAAAAAAAAAGGCAAATATTCCACACCTTTTCGCAGAGATGCTTTTAATCCATTTGTCCCAAGAAGGGTCCATCTAGATGGCAGGCTGCACATGATGCGACCATGCAGCCTGTCATCCAGTAGACACTGAGCACCGTGTGCTCAGTGTCTGCCTGTGAACTGCAATCCCCTGTCTGAGGGCACCGCCAGCGTGAGAAAGTTCTGCTCGCGGTGCCGTCTGACAGGTCCTGCGAGTTCACAGCTAATGAACTCACTTCACAGCCAATGAACTCACTTCACAGGCAATGAACTCCCTTAACCTTTTTGATGTCAATGCGAGCGCCGTGGGAAGATTCCCCACTTCGCTCGCGCCAATGTCACATAGGTGAAGTGAGTTTGTTGGCTCTGAACTCGCAGGACCTGTCAGACGACACCGCGAGCAGGAAAACTTTCTCACGCTCATGGTATCCTCAGAGGGGGAATAGTAGTTCACAGGGAGACACTGAGCACATGGTGCTCAGTATCTACTGGACGACAGGCTGTATGGACGAATCATGCATCCATAGCCTGCCATCTAGATATAGCAGAGCTAGACCCATCGTGGGACAAATGGATTAAAAGCATCTCTGCATAAAGGTGAGGAATATTGTTTTTTTTTTTTTGTTTTTTTTTTACCTCTTTTGCAGATGATGAGGGCATTGGCCGTGAACTCGCAGGACCCCAAATACTCTTGATGTGTTTGGTCTACGAGGCAGAGCCCTCAGATGATACGGTAGTGACACAATTCTAGGTGTGAAATCAAGTGACAATTCCACTCTGTCTCCCTCAAAAGCCGTATCTGAAAAGAAAAAGGGAAATCATTAATAAAAAAACAAAACCTAAGGCAGAAACCGGCCTGGGGGGTCTAGATCCGTGCCTGCCTCCTGACACTAATCTAAAACAGATTAGCTTCATGCCAGTTGATGGTGTACCATCTTCTACATGGGGGACCTACATTTTTTTTTTGCATAGCAAAAGCAGCATACACCCATGTTTTTTTGTGGTGCCCCAATGAAGCATTAAACCCCCACACACAAACCAGAGGGCCACACAGCATAACCTCCCCAATCATAAACCTCCACCCCACACTAATCAGTGGACCCCACAGTATAAACCCAACAAAGCACTCAGGATGCCCCCTCCCCAAGCGTAAATCCCCAGACGCCTCTTTCCCCCCCAAGGGTGAATCCCCATTATATGCCCCCTCCCCCAAGCATAAATTTCAGACGCCCCCACCCATCCCCAAGCATAAACCCCCCCATCGGACATCCACCCCCCCGCATAAACCCTCATCGGACATCCACTCCCCCCCCCGCATAAACCCCTATCGGACGTCCACATTACCCTCAGCATAAATCCCCATCGGACGTCCACCCCTTCAGCATAAACCCCATTGGACGTCCAACCCCCAGCATAAAACCCCATCGGACGTCCACTCCCCCTCAGCATAAACCCCCTTCGGACGTTCATTCCCCCTCAGCATAAACCCCCATCGGACAGCCACTCCCCCCAGCATAAACCCCCATTGGACAGCCGTTCTCCCCAGCATAAACCCCCATCGGACAACCACTCCCCCCAGCATAAATCCCCATCGGACGTTCACTCCCCCTCAGCATAAACCCCCATCGGACAACCACTCCCTCAAACATAAACCCCATTGGACATCCAACCCCCCAGCATAAAACCCCATCACACGTCCACTCCCCCTCAGCATAAACCCCCATCGGACAGCCATTCCCCCCAGCATAAACCCCCATTGGACAGCCACTCCCCCCAGCATAAACCCCCATTGGACGTCCACTCCCCCTCAGCATAAACCCCCATTGGACAACCACTCCCCCCAGTATAAACCCCCATCGGATGTCCACTCCCCCACTCCCAGCATAAACCCCCATCGGATGTCCACTCCCCCTCAGCATAAACCCTCATCGGACAACCACTCCCCCCAGCATAAACCCCATTGGACATCCAACCCCCCAGCATAAAACCCCATCGGACGTCCACTCCCCCTCAGCATAAACCCCATCGGATGTCCATTCCCCCTCAGCATAAACCCCCATCGGACAGCCACTCCCCCAGCATAAACCCCCATCGGACGGCCACCCCCTACCATGAGCACCATCGGATGTCGATCTCCCCAGCATAAGGCCTCATCGGAAGCCCCTTCCCCCAAGCATAAACCCCCACGAATCGGCACCTCCCAAGCATAAACCTCACCAGATGGCACCTCTACCCCAACTATAAACCCCTACCAGTCGAGAGTGTACCCAAAAAACAATCCCCCCCTTCAAGTCACAACAGATGCAGACGGGCCCTCCCCGAGCACAAGCCCACAGCAGATACCCCCTCAACTAAGCATCAAGTCTCCAAGCCACTCAGACACCAAAACTGTGCATTATTCCCCCCAGGAGCCCAACTAGAACCCACAAGCGTGCATTAACCCCTCGGGTCCCAACCAGACCCCGAAACCCCCCTTAGGGCCAAACAAGACCCCACGAATGTGCATTAATCCCCCCAAGGTCCAACCAGACCCCACAACCGTGCATTAACCCCCGGGTCCCAACAAGACCTTACAAGTGTGCATTAACCCCCACTGGGGCACAACCGGACCACACAACCGTGCATTAACCCCCCTAGGAGCACAACCAGACCCCACAAGCGTGCATTAACCCCCCGGGAACCCAACCAGACCCCACAAGCATGCATTAACCCCAAGGGTCCCAAAAATACCCCACAACTGTGCATTAACGCCCTGGAGCCCAGCCAGAACCCGCAAGCATGCATTTACCCCCGGGAACCCAACCAGACCTTACAAGTGTGCATTAACCCCACGGGAACCCAACCAGACCCCACAAGCATGCATTAACCCCCCCAGGGCACAACCTGACCCCACAAGCATGCATTAACCCCAAGGGTCCCAAAAATACCCCACAACTGTGCATTAACGCCCTGGAGCCCAGCCAGAACCCGCAAGCATGCATTTACCCCCGGGAACCCAACCAGACCTTACAAGTGTGCAGTAACCCCACGGGAACCCAACCAGACCCCACAAGCATGCATTAACCCCCCCGGGAACCCAACCAGACCCCACAAGCTTGCATTAACCCCCAGGTCCCAACAAGACCCCACAACCATGCATTAATCCCCCCCAAGAGCTCTACCAGACCCCACAAACGTGCATTCATCCCCCGGGAACCCAACCAGACCCCACAAGCGTGCATTAAACCCCCGGGAACCCAACCAGACCCCACAAGCTTGCATTAACCCCCAGGTCCCAACAAGACCCCACAACCGTGCATTAATCCCCCCCAACTCAACAGACCCACAAACGTGCATCACCCGGAACCCACCAACCACAAGCGTGCATTAACCCCAGGGAACCCAACCAGACCCCACAAGCATGCATTAACCCCATCGGGGAGCAATCAGACCCCACAACCGTGCATTAACCCCCCCAGGAGCTCAACCAGATCCACAACCGTGATTTAACCCCCCGGTCCCAACAAGACCCCTCAAGCATGCATTAACCCACCGGAGCACAACCAGAACACGCAAGCGTGCATTAACTACCCCCCGGGGCACAACCGTGCATTAACTACCCCTCGGGCACAACCAGACCCCACAACCGTGCATTAACTACCCCCCGGGGCACAACCAGATCCCACAACCGTGCATTCACCTCCCCGGGAGCACAACCAGACCCCACAAGCGTGCATTAACCCCCTGGGACCCAAACAGAACCCACAAGCGTGCATTAACCCCTGGAGCACAACCAGACCCAAGCGATGCATTAACCCCCTCGGGACACAATCAGACCCCACAATGGTGCATTAACCCCCCAGGGGCAAACCAGACTCCAGAAAGATGCATTAACTACCCTAGGAGCACAACCAGACCCCACAAGGAAGCATTAACTAACCCTTGGGCACAACCAGACCCCACAAGGATGCATTAACTACCCTTGGGCACAACCAGACCCCACAACAGTGCATTAACTACCCCTCGGGGCACAACCAGACCCACAACCGTGCATTAACTACCCCCGGGCAAAACAGACCCCACAAACCGTGCATTAAACTACCCCCGGGCACAACCAGACCACACAATCCTCACTAACAACCCCCGGGCACAACAGACCCACAAGCGTGCATTACCCCCCGGGAACCCAACCAGGACCCACAACCATGCATTAACCCCAGGGCCGGCGTCAGCACCCGGACAAGTGCCGGGGCCCTGAGCAGGCGGGGGGCCCACTCACAGTCAGGGACACTGGCATGCTATGGGGGCCCGGTGCCTGTGCCAGTACCGGGAGCTGGTGCCTCGAGCAGAGCAGCGGCCAGTGAGGAGAGGTGAGTATTTCATTTTTTTATGTTTGGCGCAAATATGGAGACCATCATATGGGGCCCATCATACACTGGAGCATCATATATGGAGCATTACATGGGGCCTATCATACAATGGAGCATGATATATGGGGCATCATATATGGGGCCCTTTATATATGGAGCATTATATGGGGCCCATAATATACTGTAGCATCATATTATTATTATACATTTTTATAGCGCCATTTATTCCATGGCGCTTTACATATGAAAAGGGGCAAATATAGACAAGTACAATAAACGTGAGAAATACAAGGCACACACAAGTACATATATAGGTCCACTATATGTGAAAGATTATTTGGGGCCCAACATGCACTGAAGCATCATATATGGGGTCCATCATATACTGGAGCATCATATGAGGCCCATTATATATGGAACATCATATGGGGCCCATTATATATGGAACATCATATGGGGCCCATTATATATGGAGCATCTTATAGGGTCCATTATATATGGAGTATTATATGGGGCCCATTATATATGGAGCAATATATAGGGCTCATTATTCTGCATGGAGCTTTATGTGGTGCCCATAATACTGTATGAAGCAATATATGGAGCTCATTATACTGTATGGAGCAATATATAGGGCTCATTATTCTGTATGGCGCACTATGTGGTGCCCATAATACTGTATGGATGACTATACTGTTTGTCTTTTGAGCTATTGTAGAATTTATAATAGATATTACTCATGTAATGTATGAAGCAAGTGAAATGTTTGGCATTGTACTATACCTATATTTCTCTGCCGTCTCTGTGCATCATGAATTGTGGTATGTGTTAAAGGGGCCCACTGAGACTCTTTCGCCCGGGGCCCATGAAAACCTGGAGCCGACCCTGATTAACCCCCACGGGGCACAACCAGACCCCACAACCATGCATTAACCCCCAGGAGCACAACCACACCCCACAAGCGTGCATTAACCCCCGGGTCCCAGAAAGAATCCAAAAGTGTGCATTAACCCCCCGGGTAATAACAAGCATGCATTAACCCCCTCAGGGCCCAACCAGATCCCACAAATGTGCATTAACCCTCCCAGGGTGCAACCAGACCCCACAACGGTGCATTAACCCCCCTAGGTGCACAACCAGACCCCACAAGCGTGCATTAACCCCCCACATCCCAACAAGACCCCACAACGGTGCATTAACCCCTAGGAGCACAACCAGACCCCACAAGCATGCGTTAACCCCCGGTGCACAACCAGACCCCACGACCGTGCATTAACCCACTCAATCCCTACTAGACAGGCCCAAGTATCAGGCCCCCCTCAACCAAATATCAACCCGTTAATTAATACAATTAATAAATCCTCCTCTGTGTCACTGAGGACTCTGATCTCTGATTTCCCTTCCTCCAGCTGACAGACGCCGACATCAGACTGCTGAAACCAATGTCTAATGTCGGCTTCTCTCTTCCTGGATTTGGAACCCAACCAGGACCCACAACCATGCATTAACCCCAGGGCCGGCGTCAGCACCCGGACAAGTGCCGGGGCCCTGAGCAGGCGGGGGGCCCACTCACAGTCAGGGACACTGGCATGCTATGGGGGCCCGGTGCCTGTGCCAGTACCGGGAGCTGGTGCCTCGAGCAGAGCAGCGGCCAGTGAGGAGAGGTGAGTATTTCATTTTTTTATGTTTGGCGCAACATATGGAGACCATCATATGGGGCCCATCATACACTGGAGCATCATATATGGAGCATTACATGGGGCCTATCATACAATGGAGCATGATATATGGGGCATCATATATGGGGCCCTTTATATATGGAGCATTATATGGGGCCCATAATATACTGTAGCATCATATTATTATTATACATTTTTATAGCGCCATTTATTCCATGGCGCTTTACATATGAAAAGGGGCAAATATAGACAAGTACAATAAACGTGAGCAATACAAGGCACACACAAGTACATATATAGGTCCACTATATGTGAAAGATTATTTGGGGCCCAACATGCACTGAAGCATCATATATGGGGTCCATCATATACTGGAGCATCATATGAGGCCCATTATATATGGAACATCATATGGGGCCCATTATATATGGAACATCATATGGGGCCCATTATATATGGAGCATCTTATAGGGTCCATTATATATGGAGTATTATATGGGGCCCATTATATATGGAGCAATATATAGGGCTCATTATTCTGCATGGAGCTCTATGTGGTGCCCATAATACTGTATGAAGCAATATATGGAGCTCATTATACTGTATGGAGCAATATATAGGGCTCATTATTCTGTATGGCGCACTATGTGGTGCCCATAATACTGTATGGATGACTATACTGTTTGTCTTTTGAGCTATTGTAGAATTTATAATAGATATTACTCATGTAATGTATGAAGCAAGTGAAATGTTTGGCATTGTACTATACCTATATTTCTCTGCCGTCTCTGTGCATCATGAATTGTGGTATGTGTTAAAGGGGCCCACTGAGACTCTTTCGCCCGGGGCCCATGAAAACCTGGAGCCGACCCTGATTAACCCCCACGGGGCACAACCAGACCCCACAACCATGCATTAACCCCCCAGGAGCACAACCACACCCCACAAGCGTGCATTAACCCCCGGGTCCCAGAAAGAATCCAAAAGTGTGCATTAACCCCCCGGGTAATAACAAGCATGCATTAACCCCCCTCAGGGCCCAACCAGATCCCACAAATGTGCATTAACCCCCCCAGGGTGCAACCAGACCCCACAACGGTGCATTAACCCCCCTAGGTGCACAACCAGACCCCACAAGCGTGCATTAATCCCCCACATCCCAACAAGACCCCACAACGGTGCATTAACCCCTAGGAGCACAACCAGACCCCACAAGCATGCGTTAACCCCCGGTGCACAACCAGACCCCACGACCGTGCATTAACCCACTCAATCCCTACTAGACAGGCCCAAGTATCAGGCCCCCCTCAACCAAATATCAACCCGTTAATTAATACAATTAATAAATCCTCCTCTGTGTCACTGAGGACTCTGATCTCTGATTTCCCTTCCTCCAGCTGACAGACGCCGACATCAGACTGCTGAAACCAATGTCTAATGTCGGCTTCTCTTCCTGGATTTGGCAGAACATGCCCCCTCCTGGTATGACACGCCCCCGGAAACAACGTCACACCTGGAAGGAGCCCATACAGTCTAGGTAAATGCTAGACTGTATGGGCTCCTTCCAGGTCATTTACGGGGGCGCCAATGTGTAATGGAGGCTTTTCTTCCTGCTTTCGTAAACTCAGAACAACACGCCCCCTCCCGGTATGACACGCCCCCGGAAATTACGTTATACCCGGAAAAAGCCCGTACAGTCTAGTGTTATGTTTCGGTAACATAACAGTCTAGCATTTACCGTACAGTCTACCCTAGCGTTTACCGTCCCTTCTCAGTTGTGGATTGGTGGACGGACGGGAAAAGCACTGGGAGTTCTCCTCACTGCGTCGCTCCAAGTGGTCCACGCTGTGTATACTGATGGCGCTGCGCACAGGGGGACAAGACAGATGTGTGTACACCTGCAACGAGTGCAAGCACCAGGTGGAGACGCCCTGGCACTGTACTGTCTGCGAGGTGAGCATGGGCAGAGCTGCCATTAGGAATTTTGGGGCCCCCTTGAGACTCCGCTCAGGCTCCACCCCTCGAACTGTCCACAGCCCACCACTCTGGGAAAAACTCCACTTCTCACCAATCACAGGCTATGTGCCCACATTGCAGAAATGCTCCAGAATTCTCCGCAGCATTTCCACAACTCCCTGCCACGGGTAAAACGCATGCGGAATTCGTATGCAAGGAAGAAATACCACCGCACCATGACCAGACAACATATTACCACCACACAGTGACTGAATACTACAATACTGATCATTAATAAAAAAAAATACTATCACCATAAGTGACATTATACACAGGAGATCTGTACTTAGTATGCAGTGTCTATTGTAAGGTTTTTACTCACTCGGCTGCTTCAGAAGTAAATCAGGAGACACTTTCTTATGCAAAAAGTCCTTAGGTTTATTGCTTCATAAACCACATAGTAACAGGCAATACAAATCTTCAATGTTTCAGCTCCTGCCTGGAGCCTCACTCCTCAGTCACAGAGTCCTCTCTGTAAAGTCCCACATGGAAGTCTGTCCACACTGGCAGACTCCCACACACTCTCACCCAGGTGTCAAGCACACTTCTGTTACATAGGTGTAACCCCACCCACCGATGAGGTCAGAATCACATGGTTAGGTCACCTGGTCATGACCTCATCACAGGTCCTTTTCCACAACACACTATTACATACAGGTTTTATCCCGGGTATACAGACACATACCCCTTGGGTGGGTTTGTAGGTGACTGGACCCGCCCAGCTCTCCAAGTCACCTGGAAGCCTCCCAATGTATAGCACAACTCTCAGCAGTAGATCTGCTGAACAAAACACGCCCAGGCTTCCATCACAGGGCCACCCACCTCTGCGATACATACCGTCCATCCATGACATGCCTCCATGCATATCCCGAGGAGCATACACAGTGCCCCCTAGCTGCATCAGGGGTCACTACACCACATACCTCCCCCCTTTGTTCAACCTTAGGAGGGTGGACACATGTTACCCGACCAGAGATCCTTCTCGGTCGTCTCTGCCAGTCAAACCGTCTCTCTAAGTCGGACCCTGCTACTGATCTCTTTGGTAGGCGTCTGTCCTCCGACTCTGTCACCTCTTTTGCTGACGAGGCCCCCCTGTCAGACCACCCGTATCCCCAGCGGTCAGTACGGCGTCGCAATTCACTTGCACCCATACGTCCTGTCTGGTCTGAGTCCTTTTCTTTTTGTCTACTACAGGTTCTCCTGCTTAGGTCACTCATCACTGAACTAACTGAGGCATTACTACTTCTACCTCTTCCATCAGGCGACCTATTTCCTGTATTAGCTCCAGCTTGAGTACTTGAAGTCTTGAGTGAACCTCTTCGCCTCTCAATACCACGGGTTGAAGGTGGCGGCCATCTTCTTTCCATTTTTTGTAGGTTTCTGTTGACCTGCTCCCTCTCAAGTCGTATCTGCTCTACTTCTCTCAGGTATGACACACGATACTCCAGGAGCATCCGGATATTCCCAAGGCTCTCCATGGACCCGACAATGAGGAACGGAACCATCCCGTCTTCACCCACGAGCTGGACTTCGTCATCAGCCGGAATCCTGACTCTCGTCACACCGGACTTATTCACCATCTCCTGCATCATTTTCCCAAGTCTTCCGATGACTTTCTTCACCAGACCTATGGGCACTTGAATGATGTCTTCCATTAATCCAAGCTGACTTTGAGTCTTTCTTGCTTGCTCCAGACGTCGAGTGGCTTCATTATTTCTCAACAGGATTATTTGCTTTGTGCGGAGACAATGTAGGTGCATTTCCCTCAGGATAGCCACTCGCTTCATTGTGACTTCCCTAGTTGACAGTATAACCAACTGCTTCTTCTCTGGCACCCAGTTCACACTACATGCTTCCACCGCTTTTCTAAAGGCCTCATGTACGTCCTCACTGGCACAAGCTTCTTGCATGTCTTCGGGTACCTCTATTATACACTTGAAAAGCGATTTCTCCTTTTCCTGAACATACGGTTGGACCTCCTCATCCTGAGCATCAGCGCAGTTCTCCAAGACCTCAGCATTTCTTGTGTGGCCATCTGTTTGGCACTTCGCTTGCTGTACTTCGTCTCCCATGGACTTCTGGAACTGGGCATTAGTCTCTTTCTCCATCTTGAGCTTACGGAGAACTTTATCTCGCTCCTCTGCCAAGCCGCGACACTCATCCTCCCTCCTGAGAAGTTCCTGCTGATGCTTCTCCTGGGCCTCTCTGAGCACCTCCATATCTTTCCATAGGGCCTTGTTCATACTATGACACGCTGACAGATGATCTCTGAGCTTAGAGACTTCCCTCTCCAGCTCCTCCATTCTGTGCTCCATTGCCTCTTTATCAAGGACAGTAACCTGACCAGTACATGACCCTGACTCTTCCTCATCATTTCTCTTCTTAGAGGATGTAGCCTGTCCCGCTTTTCCGCGGCGACTGCAGCGAGAGGAAGATCGGACATTTTTACTCGGCTCCACCTTACTGCCCTCGCTTTCCCTTGCGGTCGAGTCACAGTCTGCACACAAGTCACTCTCGGGGCCCCTCCCGTTACCCTCTAACTGGGTGTCCGTTCTAGAGGTCTTATCTACCACATTGTCATGGGTTCTGTTGTTATACATTTCAGAGGACATCATGTCAGTAAGTCGGGCAGACGCATCCTTTCCTCCTGTGTCACTGTCTGATTCGTCAGCGTTGGGAGGTGTCACTGTCCCAATGTTTGCCACCCCAACAGTAGAGCGATCTCCCTCCTCCTGCAAGTCGGAAAATAGTTCAGAGTCTCGACCTATAACTACGGGACACACCAAATTTGGGACTATCGCGACCTCCTGTTCCCTCATGTCCCAGCCTGTTCCCACAGTTACCACGGCCACGGGATACCCCTTAGTGTTCCCATGAATGCAGGTGACCCCGACCTTTCTACCGGGTATTTGAGACCCCTTAGGTGCAACTTTCACTAAAGTCACCGGACTCCCCGGGTCGATCAGGCCAACCATATCCTCATTATCTATCCGCAGGTCACAACCCCGTAGCCTTACTCCAGGTGGATAGTTCATAAGACAAATTGGACACACATATACTTTCGCCTGGCAACCGTTCGGCTGCCCCTCCAGGTACACCCCAACATCCTCTGATGTCTCCCTTTCTGGAATCGCTGCACGCACCACTCGCCGGACATCCCGGCGTCCCTGGGCAGCTCCAGCTGTCTGCGGCGCTGTGATGTGCTGCATCAGTGTCCTGTTGGTTTCCTGTTGCCGCTCCATAGCCTGCTGCTGCTGCATAGCTTGCTGCTGCTGCATAGCCTGCTGCTGCTGTATAGCCTGCTGTTGCTGTCGCATAGCCTCCACAAGCATTTTTACCGTGCTTTCCATCTCCGGACAGTTCTCCACCCCCCCCCTTTTGGGACTCTGCCCCCTTTTGGGCCATCATCCCTTTTTGGGTTGCCACCCCCTTTGGGACTCCGCCCCCTTTTGGGCCATCATCCCTTTTTGGGTTATACACCGTGGACTCCCCCACGGCTCTACGAGACCCCAGTTCGCACAGACCCTTATGTCTCTTTGGGCTGGTACTGTTCCTTTAAGAGGTCACCCACTCTGGACCCCTGATGTCCTTCTGGTACCTCACCAGCTCCTGCTGGTACTGCCACTACCCGCCAGCACCTCCGGCTGCCACGCACATGTATCGACCACGCACCACAATTGTGGATACCAGGGCTATGGGGTACTCGGAGCCGAGCCCATGGAAATCTATGGGAGTTGTTACTGGTAGCGTGGGGCTCGGTCCGTGGCCCTGGCGGTCGTGCAATGGGGATATTTACAGGGGATTTTTAGGATAGGTAGTTCGTGACGCCACCTGCGGTATCTGGTTAATTGAACCAGCGCTGCTATAAGGACTTTCACAGGGGATGTTATGGGGCAGCTTGGTAGTAAGTCTCCCACAGGTGAGACGGGTCCCTGGAAGTCTATGGTGAAGATGATGCAGGGTGTAGTAAGAATTCAGTCACACACAAGGTAGTTCCTTTTCATACCTTTTACTGATGGTAGTTCAAGCAGATCCCGGGGAGCTGGTCGGGGTGGAGAGTGCACATTCGGGTAACAGCTGAGCAGGTTAGAGGCCTCCTTAACTTCAATGTACATGTGAGTCCAACTTGCCTGAAGCGAAGTTAACTCTGAAACTCCAGCTTTCTCTATAGCTGTACTGCCCGGCCAACGTTGTGGTGGAGCCTTCTAAGTGATGAAACTAAGTCCTTACTTTTGTCGTGCACTTGACTCAAAGTCCCTGTTCCACCTGACTCCGGTTACGTATTGACACTTAGGGCTGCTCTCTGCGACCTGTAGTCCAGATGCCTCCGGTTTTCTTGTTACTATGCCTGAAACAGTAGCAACACTTCGGACCCCGGTGTCCGGCAATTTAGTGCAAGTAATCCAATACCTGTAGCACTTCTCTGTCTTCTCCACTGTGCCCTTCGCCCTGCTTTCCGCTCTTAACATAAACACTGGTGGCTTTTGTGGAATAATGTCAGCTTCATCCAGAGCTCGCTGCACAGCTCTCAGTTTCCTCCAAAGTCCACACAGGACCGAGACTGAATGGCTGCTCTGTCCTTGAGACAGAAGCTAACAGGCTGAACTCCACTGAACACTAAGCTCCACACAGACTGATCTTATCTCAGACAGATAACTATCCAGGGGATGACTCACTCCTGAGCCTCCCGGAGCTAACTGACTGACTCCTCTCGGAAAACTATCTACACTGTCCTTAGACAAGAAGCTAGACTGACACTGCCACGTGTCACTCCCCCTTATAACTCAGATGGGTGTGTCTAAAAAGTGTGAGTGACAGTGAATGCATATCAAGCTTTTGCTGTTACCTTCCTGTGCACTCTCCTGGATTTTTATGTGTGCCTGCGAAGCTGGGCTACACATCCCCCCTTGGTAAAACACAGCACTCCCGGGCTGTAAAAGACAAAAAGAACATTTTGTTTTGCATTAACATAAACATTATAACTCTTCCCATCCGGGAGGTACGACTTCTTTAACGTTACAATTTGTACAATAAAGAATACAAAAGTATCAAAATATCAAACATTCGCATATATACAAGATACTTGTGGAGGACCCGCACCAAAAACCTCCCACGTGGGTCCTGGGTGGGCTGCAGGACTTCTGACTGCAGACCTCACTCTAGGCCCACCATACGGGTTTTTCTTCAGAGGTAGTTGTATAATAGTGGCTTCGTGTAAAACCAATATAATGCACCGAAGCGCAACTATTTACAGAGGTAAGTTCTGGGCTGGCACAGTCCTCAGCCTCTCAGTCCATGACATAATAAAAGACATTCCTGTTTCAAGTATTCACATATAATTTTTTAACTTTCATATTCACATTATATATCTATTGTAGCCTTTCCGGGGGTTTTAGCTCTAGGATCGCTGTCTGGGTAGACAGAATGGCACGGAAACAGTTCATTCAGACAGCAGTTTGGTGAAAACTGGCCGCAACCAGTTTTATTAAAGTCCACAGCACACAGATAAAAACAAAGCATAAACAAAAGACCTGGGCTTGTCTAGCCTCTAATTACACTTAGATAGATGGCCCTCTCTATCCGGGACCCAGACTCTACCAGTCTGTGCCCAAAACAACACATATCACATATGTTACCAGTATGGAGCTTCACAGATACTCCTCCTTGTGTCTGAAGGCACCTTCCATGACCAGACCCGAGAGAGATCCACTCCTATTCAGCCGCTCTTCACACGGATTCGCACTGAGACTACTCCTATGTCCGGGGTCCTTCCTGCACCCAAACTGAGATAGCTCAAACACTCTTGGAGACTGCTTCCTTGTGCCAGGACACCTCTCTGTGTCCAGGCTAAAGACAGCTCTAACACTCTTGGAGACTGTTTCTTGTGCCGAGACACCTTCCTGTGTCCAGGCTAAACTAGCTCTCTGACTGTGCTTCCAAGCACCTACTTCTGGCTTCCTAATCAACACCTGAGTGGATTCAGGTCTGAGCTGCAAGCGTGTACTGAATGGCAGGTGTAGTGACCTTTCTTTACCACCAGGTTTACAAAGCCACACATTTCGCTCATACCAGTCAGCAAGGTACTTAGGTGAAATATACACCTCATTCACCACATATTCCTTCACTGTCTCACATATCCCCCCCCTCTTCTCCAGACCGGAGGGCTGGTCATCCAGACCGGAGGGCTGGTCAACAATCCTAAAGAGACAGTGAACTCCGGACCAGTTATGTCCAACACCAAGTTCATCTTCACCATTGTCATCTGTATCTTCACTTAAAGCAACCGCACTACGCTGTACCGTCCCAGGCCTATGCTCTCTGCGGGCCTCGGGTGTCCTGCACGGTTTCAGCTTGACTTTAGTGCCAGCCTCAGTCTCGGTATAGTGGCTCACCAGATAAGTACGACCAGGCACGTCAGAACAGCTCTGCTGATTCTTCCTCAGAAACTTTCGTACCTCCTGTTTTTGGGGCACTGACCCTGTGTCACCAACTGTCACAGGAGGTATAGGGGTTTTCTCTAATTCCCCCTGAACTTTCTTTAGCACATCTACTTTCTTAAATATCAGTTGATTCATAAATTCTATCTCACAGAACCCAAGCGCCTCTGTCATGGTCTCTGACCATTCCGAGCCACACTGTTCAAACGATTGGCACTGTAGAGGGAGCTGATCGTTTTTCTTGGTCGGTACACATAATTTATCCTCTTCTGGTACAGGCTCACTTTGCATAAGACTCAGAGCTCTTACTTCTTTCTCCAGGAGATCCTCATGGCTACGCATCTTCTCCTGTAGTTGTTGGACGTCCTTTACGTCTTCGGCTCTTTCTTCAGGCTCTTCTGGTAGGACATGCTCAGAAGCCCTACCATCAGTCTTCTTTTCCACCACGTTCTGCATCCCATCTGAGCTCCCGTGTATCTGCAGCGGCAACGGAGCGACACATCGCCCCTCCCACTCACTGGGACGTGGTTCAAGTGTAGACTCCATGAAAATGCGCCTGAGCTCACCAAGGCCAACCCGAGGTCTCAAAATCTCATCTTGGGATTTATCCAGATCCTTTGGGTCGCTCGGGAACTCCGATGGCGCACCGGGCGCCGAACTTCCGGCCCGAGCTTCGCGAGTCGCAGCCACGGATCCGGACAGTACACCGTCCACGCCGCTGTCTCCGGCAGAAACATATTCCGGGGCAGAGTCATTCCCCACATCTTCAGTCTTGTTCCTCACAGCTTCACTTGAGACATCAGCCTCTGGTGAGGCACCTGGCCTGGTGTCCACCACTTCCATGGCTTTCTCCACCTCTGCAGCATCACCTTCCGAGTCCTTGGCCTGATGCAGATCCACACCATACATTGATAACTTCTCATTTTCAACAGCATCCACTTGTGCTGTGTTCAGTTTCAGAGTCCTGTCTTTCACCTTAGTCTTCGCCAGGGAACCGGCCAACGGTACAACATCTTCAGATGCCATCCTCCGTCCGACTGCAAGGTCAGCCTCAGCCTTCCTCTCAGGACTCTCAATCTCCTCTGCTACCATGCCTTCCTCACTTGCACTGGTTGCTTTATTGTCATCAGATGACTCACTATCACCACCACTATCCCTGTCTGACCCCCTTTTCTCAGCCACATCTGGCTCACTTCCAGGGTTAGACACTTCATTTTCATTCACATCCGGCTCACTGTCAGGGTTATACAATTCATTCTCATTCACATCTTGATCTGGAACCTTAGTTAACATGTCATCCACAACATTAACTTCACCATCTGGTCCCTGGTTTCCCTCAGGTGGTCCCTCAAGTATGTGACTATGTGATAACCCCAGCACTATACTTCCATATAGCTCAGATACCAGGAGCTGACTTACGACCTCTCCCTGGACTTCAGTGTCCCTATACAATAGGTTATTGTTCATGGCAGCATGAGGAAACCTCTCCTCAGAGCCAGGCTCTTGGGGAACCTCATTCAGAACAATTACATTTTCCTGTGCCGTTTTAAGAGTGGGGTCTCGCACCGGCTCACTCCCAAAATTGTCACAGGAGCCAGGCAGGTCAGGGACACTCGGTTCCCGAGAACCACCATCCTCGTCTCCCAACATCACCTGCAAAGAAATGTCATCTTTATCACGGTCATCATCATTATCATGATCATCATTATCATTATCAATATTATCATGGTCATCATCATTATCACATAAGTTTAACGGCCCACTAGCATTATGTTCCGCCCTCGGGACTGCGCACCCTCAGTAGGAGCTTCATCACACTGTCCATCAGAAACATTTTTCCCCCAGAGATCCTTAGACCGGGAAAGTCATTACCCAATATAACGGGGTGCACCAGGGTCTTCACTACCCCCACTTCATATGAAACCTCCCCGAGTTTGGGGACCAAGTCCACGGCAGTCTCTGGGTAGACTTTGGTGTCTTCATGGATGTACACCACACTCAGGTGCTTATCAGGGATGAAGTCCCTATCACTCAGGCTGTCACATACGGAAGTCACTGGACTCTCTGAGTCCAAGAGGGCCTGTGCTGGGCAGTCACTTACAACCACCGGGGACCCCTGTGGTCCAGTCTCTTCGGCTGAGGTGGACACACACACAGGCTCTGCGCAGGGAGAGAGGGATCTGCCAACATCACAACATATAGGCTCCCCCTCTATTGGACAGTTGGCTGCAATTTCACGCCAGCTCCAACACTGTCCATCACACTCTCCCACCCACATGTCCCCTCGGGCCTGAACCCGCTTATCAGCATACCCCATGTCCCCAACAGCTGGAACGCTCTTACCGCGAGAGTTCAGCGTCCGGGAACTCCGAAGTGACGACCTCTCAGACGGCTGTACCTCAGGAGGACGTGCTTGGGTGTATCGGTCCACTATCACCTTTTCAACTCCATAATCAGGCCTGCTGACTGCAGACTCCCAACTGTATCTCCAGTCACGAACTCCCCTGGCACGGGCTGTCACCGTAACACCCAGCCGGGTAAGAATCGCCGCTTTCAACTTGGCATAGTCTTCGCTGTCCTGCTTGCTCAGGTCAGCCCAGACTTTTTGGGGTTCCCCAATCAGATAGGGTACGACCGCCATGGCCCATTCAGATAGTGGCAGATTCTCCTTCTCTGCCAGTCTCTCAAACCTAGTAAGATATACCTCCACATCATCACGAGGTGTCATTTTTCTCAAGGACCGTCTTACCGCCTTCTTTATAGCGGACAACGCCGGTGCCTTCACAACATTACTTCGGGACGCGGCACCGAAATCCTTTTTTGGTGCTGTCATCTGCTCAACAAATAACCGGTTATTCTCCTGCTGCTGCAGGAATTGCTGCTGGGCCTGCTGCATGTGCTGCTGGTGCTGCAGGCGCTGCTGCTCCATGCTCTGCTGCATGCTTCGCTGGGCCTGCACCAGGTACTCAACGAGCTCCTCCATACTGCCGGACTCATCTGTCTCAATCACAGCAGTCTTATGTTGCATATTAACTTGCGCCATTTGTTCAAACAGCGCCTCCATGCTGTCAGATATCTCTGTCTTCACAACGGCAGACTTCAGTCAAGGCATACACACTACACAGCTTTTTTCCACAGAAAATTCAGCCTTGCTGTGCAAACACCCTTTTTTTTTTTTTTTTCTTTTTGCAAAGTCTATTAGGGCTACTGTCTCTTTAAGACTGCTCCACAGACGTTTCTCTTGCTGCTGCACATTCCACAGTCATTTTCACAACAAGTTCAGCTTTGCTGTGCATACATTTTCTCTCTGCAGACCCTATCAGGGCCACTGTCTCTCCAAGACTGCTCCAAACAGACGTTTCTGCTGACACACTTCTTTTTTTTTTTTTTTTTTTTTTTTCTGCTGCTATTTCAATAGACTTCACCTTTAATGCTGTCTCTCGCCACTGTGCTGCATACACACTCCAGCACTAACTGTATCAGGCACTGCGCTGCCCGCATTCTCCACCAATTGTAGCCTTTCCGGGGGTTTTAGCTCTAGGATCGCTGTCTGGGTAGACAGAATGGCACGGAAACAGTTCATTCAGACAGCAGTTTGGTGAAAACTGGCCGCAACCAGTTTTATTAAAGTCCACAGCACACAGATAAAAACAAAGCATAAACAAAAGACCTGGGCTTGTCTAGCCTCTAATTACACTTAGATAGATGGCCCTCTCTATCCGGGACCCAGACTCTACCAGTCTGTGCCCAAAACAACACATATCACATATGTTACCAGTATGGAGCTTCACAGATACTCCTCCTTGTGTCTGAAGGCACCTTCCATGACCAGACCCGAGAGAGATCCACTCCTATTCAGCCGCTCTTCACACGGATTCGCACTGAGACTACTCCTATGTCCGGGGTCCTTCCTGCACCCAAACTGAGATAGCTCAAACACTCTTGGAGACTGCTTCCTTGTGCCAGGACACCTCTCTGTGTCCAGGCTAAAGACAGCTCTAACACTCTTGGAGACTGTTTCTTGTGCCGAGACACCTTCCTGTGTCCAGGCTAAACTAGCTCTCTGACTGTGCTTCCAAGCACCTACTTCTGGCTTCCTAATCAACACCTGAGTGGATTCAGGTCTGAGCTGCAAGCGTGTACTGAATGGCAGGTGTAGTGACCTTTCTTTACCACCAGGTTTACAAAGCCACACATTTCGCTCATACCAGTCAGCAAGGTACTTAGGTGAAATATACACCTCATTCACCACATATTCCTTCACTGTCTCACACTATATATATACTTCAAGTATTCACTTACTTGTTTTACCCAACCAGGGTATTCTATATGTAAAACTATGCAATCAACACATTATTTAACTCTCTAAATTCTTTAACTCTCTTTACCCAGCCGGGTATTCTATTCCAAATATGTAAAACATCAGTATACAATACTTAAAGTGCAAAAATGCAATTTTTCTTTCAAAACTTTCTACAGTTACTAGAATGCGGTAAACCCCTGTCTGGGTCCTACCGGTCTTCACTTTTCTTGCTTTCAATTACGTCTTCCACTCCTGGGGCTGGAACGACGCGATGCTCTTTAGAGCGCATTACAAACAGGTCGTGACCTGCTATCAATGTCTGGGTCGCTACAGTCCTTGTGCGAACCGCTAGGGCACGCCGGGTGCTTCCTCTTTGTGAGACGCCGATTGCGTCGCTACAGGTGCCACAACATTTTGCGATACTAACTTGGTCGCAGTTTGCGGTTTAGGCGGCAGCGCTGGCTGAGACCTGGGCTGCTGTACAGATTGCGACTTGGTTTGCGTTGAGTAAGCAGGAGGTGATGCCGATTGCGACATAGATTGCGATGGGCCTGCAGGGGGCGATGCTGGAGTACGGCCTGGTGCTGTGGGCGCTCGAGACGGGGACGCTTCGGTAGTGTTGACGTTACCGGCGTCGGGGACGGGGTCACTGATGATGGACACATTGAGGGCATACCAGCCCTTTAAACCCCAGTGCCGTGTATAGCTCACTATGTCCCCGTTTACTAGGTCCCTTCCCGGATGACCGATGGGCAGGTGGGACTCTACGTCCCGGCGGCTCACAAATACCCCCGGATAGAGTCCCGGTTCCCGGATGAAACCCCAGCCCTTGCGGAGCTGGAATTCTACCACGCACCCCTGCCGCCGCGGTTCCTTCGGGTACCTTTGTCGTTGCGGACCATCTCCTTGTCAGCGACCAACTGCTCATACTGCCGTTGTCGGTTCCGCTGCACCTCCCGCTCTTCCTCCTGCCGTAGTCGCTGCTCCTCTTCACGACACTGCATCTCTCTTTCCCACTGGACGGCATAGGTGACGTCATCAATACGCTCCATCTCGTCCCAGTCGACTTCCGGCAACGATGGACAGGAACCCTCCGGTGTCCCCGCCGGGGAACGGTAATCCGCTGCGGCCTCCTGGCCGGGCTGGCACTCCGGAACGGGCAGGACCTCCTCAGCCTCCTTCGCCTCCACCGCTCCATCGGTGGGATCAGGTACAGCACTTTCGGTGGTCGCCTCCGGTCGTCCTTCAGCCTTCTTCATCAGGGACTTGGGTAAGTCTAGCGACGGTGTTAGGTCCGTGGGGGAGAACATTGCGTCCCACAGCAGCTGCTGTGTCTGGGTATGCCAACGTTTCTCAGTCGCCTCCAGGTCGGCATGACGCTGGATCATTTTGCGGAGCTCTGCATTCTCCTTTTGCAGCTCCTGCAGAGTGGGGTCGGTGTCCCGATCTGGGGACAGCTCCGGCACTGACAGTAAATCCTTCGGCGGGCAGGGTTTGCACGCCTCTGCTCCACCGCACTGATTCTGCTGTCCTTCTGCCATCTCGTTCCAGGCCAGACTGTGGTATCCAACAGGAACATTCTGGTCCTTTCCGTGGAGGCGGGATTTTCGTCTCCTCCTCTTCGCATAGAGGATGAAGAGGAGGCGTATTTCTTTAGCAGTGGGGCTGGATCGCACATTGTAGTAGGCCTTGGAGAGGGCGGCCATAACTTTAGCGCCACAGGGGGGTACACGCCCACTAGTGCACACCCACCTTCTTCACCAGCGCCTCAGGGCGCCAACTTGGCGGTAAAATGGCGGTATTTGGCGCCAAATGCAGCAAACAGTCTTTTTCACCAAACAGTTCATATAGGCACACAGGACTCACAATTGCAAGCTTCGCATCCTGTTCGTGACGCCAAAGTTGTATCGACCACGCACCACAATTGTGGATACCAGGGCTATGGGGTACTCGGAGCCGAGCCCATGGAAATCTATGGGAGTTGTCACTGGTAGCGGTGGCTCGGTCCGTGGCCCTGGCGGTCGTGCAATGGGGGATATTTACAGGGATTTTAGGATAGGTAGTTCGTGACGCCACCTGCGGTATCTGGTTAATTGAACCAGCGCTGCTATAAGGACTTTCACAGGGGATGTTATGGGGCAGCTTGGTAGTAAGTCTCCCACAGGTGAGACGGGTCCCTGGAAGTCTATGGTGAAGATGATGCAGGGTGTAGTAAGAATTCAGTCACACACAAGGTAGTTCCTTTTCATACCTTTTACTGATGGTAGTTCAAGCAGATCCCGGGGAGCTGGTCGGGGTGGAGAGTGCACATTCGGGTAACAGCTGAGCAGGTTAGAGGCCTCCTTAACTTCAATGTACATGTGAGTCCAACTTGCCTGAAGCGAAGTTAACTCTGAAACTCCAGCTTTCTCTATAGCTGTACTGCCCGGCCAACGTTGTGGTGGAGCCTTCTAAGTGATGAAACTAAGTCCTTACTTTTGTCGTGCACTTGACTCAAAGTCCCTGTTCCACCTGACTCCGGTTACGTATTGACACTTAGGGCTGCTCTCTGCGACCTGTAGTCCAGATGCCTCCGGTTTTCTTGTTACTATGCCTGAAACAGTAGCAACACTTCGGACCCCGGTGTCCGGCAATTTAGTGCAAGTAATCCAATACCTGTAGCACTTCTCTGTCTTCTCCACTGTGCCCTTCGCCCTGCTTTCCGCTCTTAACATAAACACTGGTGGCTTTTGTGGAATAATGTCAGCTTCATCCAGAGCTCGCTGCACAGCTCTCAGTTTCCTCCAAAGTCCACACAGGACCGAGACTGAATGGCTGCTCTGTCCTTGAGACAGAAGCTAACAGGCTGAACTCCACTGAATACTAAGCTCCACACAGACTGATCTTATCTCAGACAGATAACTATCCAGGGGATGACTCACTCCTGAGCCTCCCGGAGCTAACTGACTGACTCCTCTCGGAAAACTATCTACACTGTCCTTAGACAAGAAGCTAGACTGACACTGCCACGTGTCACTCCCCCTTATAACTCAGATGGGTGTGTCTAAAAAGTGTGAGTGACAGTGAATGCATATCAAGCTTTTGCTGTTACCTTCCTGTGCACTCTCCTGGATTTTTATGTGTGCCTGCGAAGCTGGGCTACACACACAAGCCGCTGCTGCCACTGCAGCTCTTGCGGCTGCAAGTCCCTGCACCGCCGACTTTGTGAACCTGCTTGTCCACAGTCTGCTGCTTGTCCCCTTCGTGACCCCACGAGTCACAGCCAGCCGCTTGTCCCCTTCGTGACCCCACGAGTCACAGCCAGCCGCTTGTCCTCTTCGTGACCCCACGAGCCACAGCACACACCTTACACGTGTTCCAGAGAAAAAAAACACCAAGGAAAAAACAGTTTCTCCCTGACACACTGTACCAGAAAGTCACTTTTCCTGGCTGACTCGAGCCAAACTCCTCAACAGAACCGCATGGTTCTCAGTGTGGGACCGTCACAGGCTCCTCACACACATGTGTCCTGTCCAGGCGCCACTCAGGACCCCCGTCCAACACCCCGGCCACCAAGCTCCAAGTCTCACCACGTGCTTCCAGGAATCCGATCCAACCCCAGGATCTTCCAACACTGATAGACCTTCCAGGAACCTTGCAGGCAGCCCTATTCAGGACACACTCGGCCAGAGATTTGCGGACACCTCCTCTGAGGTATTCTCTCAGCATGCTTTTTCTCCATTTTTCAATGACCCCGGTCACCATAACACAGACTCCTGTCTGTCACCACTGTTTAACAGCTTCTTCAGATACCTCATATCTTCAGAGGCACCACATAAACATACACACAGTTTTTATTCGTGACCACTGGTCACACTCACGGTTTTCACAGACCGTCCGTTCCTCCTCTGGTTCATGATTCCCAGTCCTGGAACATGTGCTCCTTGGGCCGCTGCTGCCCGCATTCTCTACCAATTGTAAGGTTTTTACTCACTCGGCTGCTTCAGAGGTAAATCAGGAGACACTTTCTTATGCAAAAAGTCCTTAGGTTTATTGCTTCATAAACCACATAGTAACAGGCAATACAAATCTTCAATGTTTCAGCTCCTGCCTGGAGCCTCACTCCTCAGTCACAGAGTCCTCTCTGTAAAGTCCCACATGGAAGTCTGTCCACACTGGCAGACTCCCACACACCCTCACCCAGGTGTCAAGCACACTTCTGTTACATAGGTGTAACCCCACCCACCGATGAGGTCAGAATCACATGGTTAGGTCACCTGGTCATGACCTCATCACAGGTCCTTTTCCACAACACACTATTACATACAGGTTTTATCCCGGGTATACAGACACATACCCCTTGGGTGGGTTTGTAGGTGACTGGACCCGCCCAGCTCTCCAAGTCACCTGGAAGCCTCCCAATGTATAGCACAACTCTCAGCAGTAGATCTGCTGAACAAAACACGCCCAGGCTTCCATCACAGGGCCACCCACCTCTGCGATACATATCGTCCATCCATGACATGACTACATGCATATCCCGAGGAGCATACACAGTGCCCCCTAGCTGCATCAGGGGTCACTACACCACACTGTGTACAGATAATATAGTGATCACCGGTGACATGATACACAGGAGCTCTGTATATAGTGTATAGTGTACAGGTAATACACTGATCACCGGTGACATCATACGCAGGAGCTCTGTATACAGTGTTAGTGTACAGGTAAAACAGTCATCACCAGTGACATTATGCAAAGGAGCTCTGTATATGTCAGTGTACAGGTAATACAGTGATCACCGGTGACATTATACACAGGCGCTCTGTATGTAGTGTCAGTGTACAGGTAATACAGTGATCCCCAGTGACATTATACACAGGAGCTCTGTATATAGTATCAGTGTACAGGTAACACACTGACTCACCAGTGACGACTCTAGCTGAAGTCCTTCATCTTTGCGTTTCTTTTTAATCCAGCGCAGACCACATCACTTTTTTCAGCAAGGACTCGTCTCTGCATAAAATAACTCAGTTACCTAGAGCACCACTTCCAGAGCACATCCCCCACTTTTTCCCTTTCTCCTACACTACACATCTTCATACAGACGTTCACCCACCATTAATAATTGGTTATTATGCAACCCACCATTCTAAATATAAATTATAATCCGCCACTGTGCACACACTAACTATACATAGCCACTTTCCCCATTTAATATATTAATTAATTAGCACCTGTACTCTTTTCCCCAATTCATTGCCAGTCACTTTATCCTCAACGCCCCCCACTATGTACCTCCCACTCTAACACTTACCCCGATTCCTTATAGTTATATGCCTCAACTCATTGTCATGTCCTCTCTCTCCCACCCTCTATTCATTATCAACTGCTCTTCCCCCACATTCAATACATCATTTACTCCCCCACCCACAAAATTCATCATTATTTGCCCTCCCCACACCCCACCTTCAATTCAATTGCTGTTGCCCGTCCCTCACACTCACTTCATTTGCAGTCCCCATCACCCCCACTTCCACATTTGCAGTCCCCATCACCCCCACATCATCATTTACAGTCCACATCACCCCCACATCATCATTTACAGTCCCCATCACCCCACATCATCATTTACAGTCCCCTCACCCCCACGTCATCATTTACAGTCCCCCTTACTTCATCATTTGCAGTCCCTCTTTCATTTCATCATTGCAGTACCCCCTCAAACACAGTTCATCATCTGCAGTCCCAATCACCCCCACTTCATCATTTGCAGTCCCCATCACCCCCACATCATCATTTGCGGTCCCCATCATGCCCACATCATCATTTGCAGTCCCCATCACCCCCACTTCTTCATTTGCAGTCCCTATCACCCCCACTTCATCATTTGCAGTCCCCATCAACCCCACTTCATCATTTGCAGTCACCATCACCCCCACTTCATCATTTGCAGCCCCCTATAATTTCATCATCTGCAGTTTTTTTTTATACTTACTTCCGTCATTCCTCGGGCGTCTAGTGTTTTCAGCAGTGACGCAGCTAGAATGTATGGGTGTAGGTACTTGTAAGCGTGGGGACCTTTGGCGCACGGTACAAGCTTATGTATTTTGGCCAGAATATTAACTAATACCCCACTATTTTTTAATTTTTTGCACTTTATTTTTCGGGGTGCAGCCGAGCCCAGGCACGTTTGATCTCGCATAAGGGGTGTTCACACTGGTGCACATTGAGAGTGTACTGGCCAGCCGCCTAGTCGAATAGTAGGGGCTTAATTAATAGGCTGTGAACCGGACACTGTGCAGTATCCTTGTGTGAACAGCACCCTATGCGGGCCTCTATTGTGCAATTGTATACTGAGCATCACCACCTCCTTGAATGGGTATGTGGAGAGTGGCTGTTTAATCTGGTATTTTGCACCTGTGCTGATAACATCTTGCTTTATGGGCTGGCTACACCCTGTAGTGCATTTGTTCTGAGATCTGGGCAGGTGAGTTTTGCTGCCTTTTTGTGCTGTTTATATAGGGGTTGTAATATCCACAGAACGGCAGCGAACTGGAGGACTGCAATGGAGGACGGGATGGCGGGAGGGTTTGCTTTCTCTCTCCCTCTGTCCCTCCCCTCTTATATAATATAAATATGTAAAAGTCTATCCCTCCCTTTGTCCCACCCTCCCAATTTCCTGCCACCCCTCTCCCCCCTTTAATGGACATTCGTTTTAATTTTTATTCGTCTACTCATTGCTGGTCTGCACATCAGGGACACAGGGTCTCGGTCTGGACTGAGACCACCGCCCATTTGCCAGATTCAAAGCCTGCGGAGAGTATGTCAGAGAACTGCTGAGCATCGCCTTCACCTTTCTCTTGCATCGTCAGTGGCTGCTCTGAGTTTCAACACAATTGAACTTATTTGTGTATTGGAGAATTTAGGTTTTGGTCTTTTTTTCTTGTTTTTTTGAGATGTCATCATTTTCCACCTTCTGGTCTGACAAAGGGGCAACCAGCTCGGGAAAGCGATCGAGGAACTACCCTTCTTCCATCCTCGCTCCTCTACGGGGAGGAAGGGGGATACCTCTCCTTCTCTGCCAGATTGGCGCCGAGCTGCGTCTGGCAGCGAAGGGGGCGAATATCTTTTTTTTTTTTTAATTATTATTATTATTACGCTACCGTGTGTAATTCTATTCATTCTTTTTTGAGGACTTGTCTTATAGTGGGAGGGGGGTGTTCTCCTGCAGCTACAAGAGAGCCTAAAACAAAGTGGGGTGTTAGGTGGGGGTTTACTATTGCCACTTGCATCAGTTTTTCCCAAACTGGGATGATTTTTTTTTTCTTTTCATGGGACATTTGTAAAAAAATAAGGGAGGGCGGTTAGGGTTAAAGATGCTGTAAAAAAAAAAATTGTCATGGTTTACTTCTATTTTTTTCTGGAAACCCCAGACACCAGAAAGCTCTTCCACCAAATTATTCCTCTTTCTCTCTCTCCGTCTTTTCCTCCCATTCCCATCTTGTACAGTTTTTTTTTTTTTTTGCAAAACCGGAATCCGATTTCACTATCCTATGAAATATAATAATAATAATAATAATAATAATAATAATCTTTATTTATATAGCGCCATCATATTCCGCAGCGCTTTACAGTTTAACAGTTTTAAAACACAAGTCATCAGTAACAACGTTAACAATACAATAATTAAAGCAATATAAGCCGCCCCTGCTCGTGAGAGCTTACAATCTACAATGAGGTGGGGGAGATACAAAGTACAGGAGTGTATATACAATGGTGCATTTACAATGATGGTCCAGCCATCTTGAGGGAGTGAGGGATGGATGGAGATAGTGAATGGGCTACACACACACACTTACACATAGAATGACTTTGATTAGTGAATGTGATAGGCCGCTCTGAACAAATGTGTTTTGAGGGAGCGCCTGAAACCATGCAAATTGTGGATAGTCCTAATTTCTTGGGGTAGAGCATTCCAGAGGATTGGCGCAGCGCGGGAGAAGTCTTGGAGTCGGGAGTGGGAGGTACGGATTAGTGCAGAGGTTAGTCGAAAGTCGTTTGCAGAGCGCAGCAGTCGGTTAGGCCGATAGATAGAAATGAGGGAGGAGATGTAGGGGGGTGCTGCACTGTGGAGAGGACGGGCAGGTGATAGAAATGAGGGAGGAGATGTAGGGGGGTGCAGCACTGTGGAGAGGATGGGCAGGGTGATAGATAGATGAGGAAGGGATGTAGGGGTGCCGCACTGTGGAGGGAGCAGGCTGATAGATGAAATTGGAGGAGATGTAGGGTTTGCACTGTGGAGAGGACCAGGGTGATAGATAGAAATGAGGAGGAGAGTAGGGGTTGCGCACTGTGGAGAGGACGGGCAGGTGATAGATAGAAATGAGGAGGATTAGGGGGTGCTGCATGTGAGAGGAGACGGGCAGGGTGATAGATAGAAATGAGGGAGGAGATGTAGGGGGTGCCGCACTGTGGAGAGGACGGGCAGGTGATAGATAGAAATGAGGGAGGAGATGTAGGGGGGTGCTGCACTGTGGAGAGGACGGGCAGGGTGATAGATAGAAATGAGGGAGGAGATGTAGGGGGTGCGCACTGTGGAGAGGACGGGCAGGGTGATAGATAGAAATGAGGGAGGAGATGTAGGGGGGTGCTGCACTGTGGAGAGGACGGGCAGGGTGATAGATAGAAATGAGGGAGGAGATGTAGGGGGGTGCTGCACTGTGGAGAGGACGGGCAGGGTGATAGATAGAAATGAGGGAGGAGATGTAGGGGGGTGCTGCACTGTGGAGAGGACGGGCAGGGTGATAGATAGAAATGAGGGAGGAGATGTAGGGGGGTGCTGCAGTGTGGAGAGGACGGGCAGGATGATAGATAGAAATGAGAGAGGAGATGTAGGGGGGCTGCACTGTGGAGAGGACGGGCAGGATGATAGATAGAAATGAGGGAGGAGATGTAGGGGGGTGCTGCACTGTGGAGAGGACGGGTAGGGTGATAGAAATGAGGGAGGAGATGTAGGGGGGCTGCACTGTGGAGAGGACGGGCAGGGTGATAGATAGAAATGAGGGAGGAGATGTAGGGGGTGCTGCACTGTGGAGAGGACGGGTCGGTGATAGAAATGAGGGAGGAGATGTAGGGGGGTGCTGCAGTGTGAGAGGACGGGCAGGTGATAGAAATGAGGGAGGAGATGTAGTGGGGCTGCACTGTGGAGAGCTTTGTGGGTGAGAACCAGTACTTTGAATTGGATCCTATAATGAATGGGCAGCCAGTGTAAGAACTGGTGAAGAGCGGACGCGTCCGAGTACCGATTAGCCAGATGGATGACCCTGGCTGCTGCATTAAGGATGGACTGGAGAGGGGATAGTCGAGTAATGGGGAGGCCAAGTAATAGAGCGTTGCAGTAGTCCAGGTGGGAGTGGATCAATGCTACAGTGAGGGTTTTTGTTATTTCCATGGTGAGAAAAGGGCGGATTCTAGAGATGTTCTTTAGGTGTAGACGGCAAGAGCGGGCAAGAGATTGTATATCTGAGGTGAAGGAGAGATTGGTGTCAGACATAACACCCAGACAGCGAGCCTGCTGCCGGGGTGTTATTATGGTGCCGCCCACAGAGAGGGAAATGTCAGATTTAGGGAGGTTAGTAGATGGCGGGAGCAGAAGGAGTTCAGTCTTGGAGAGGTTACGTTTCAGATAGAGAGCGGACATGATGTTGGAGACTGCGGACAGACAGTCGGTGGCGTTCTGTAGTACAGCGGGGGTAAGGTCGGAGGATGACATGTATAGTTGTGTGTCATCGGCATAAAGATGGTACTGAAAGCCAAATCTGCTGATGGTCTGTCCAATTGGGGCCGTGTAGAGAGAGAAGAGAAGGGGGCCAAGGACTGAGCCCTGGGGTACACCGACAGTGAGAGGAAGAGGAGATGACGTGGAGCCAGAGAACGAAACACTGAAGGAGCGGTCAGAAAGATAGGAGGAGAACCAGGAGAGAACAGTGTCCTTAATACCTAGAGAGTGGAGCCTGGACAGTAGGAGACAGTGGTCAACAGTGTCGAAAGCTGCAGAAAGATCGAGTAGAATGAGCAGAGAGTGGTCACCGTTACGTTCTGCTGTCAGAAGGTCATTGGTCACTTTGATGAGTGGAGTTTCAGTCGAATGTAGGGGTCGGAAGCCGGACTGTGAAGGGTCTAGGAGGGAGTGATTGGAGAGGTAACGGGTAAGGCGGGAGTAGACTAGGCGCTCCAAAAGTTTAGAGATGAAGGGGAGATTGGAGACCGGTCTGTAGTTGTTTGTGCAGGAAGGGTCGAGAGTGGGTTTCTTTAGTAGCGGAGTAATGATGAAGTGTTTGAAGGAGATGGGAAAATGCCAGAGGAGAGTGAGAGATTAAAGATTGTAGTTAGGTGAGTTGTGACAACTGGAGAGAGAGACTGGAGGAGATGTGAGGGAATGAGGTCGGTAGTGCATGTAGTCGGACGAGAGGAAGAGAGGAGTCTGGAGACTTCTTCTTCTGTGATGGGATCAAATGTGGAAAGTGAGCCAGGGGAAATGCAGGGAGGGATGGGAGTCACAGCACTTGGTGGTTGAGAGCAGATTTCCTGACGGATAGTATCTATTTTTCTATAAAGTGGGAGGCCAGGTCGTCAGCACAAATGTCTGTGATAGGGGCTTGTGCTTTTGGCCTGAGGAGGGAGTGAAAAGTGTCAAAAAGTTTCTTGGGGTTGTTGGCTAGTGAGGAGATCAGGGTGGTGAAGTAGGTCTGTTTGGCGAGGTGAAGGGCAGCATTATAAGTTCTTAACATAAATTTAAAGTGGATGAAGTCTTCTGGTGTGCGGGTTTTCTCCAGAGGCGTTCAGCACTCCTAGAGCATCGCTGGAGAAGGTGAGTTTGCAATGTCAGCCAGGGCTGTTTTACTGTGTGTTTGGAGGTTCTGAGGGTGAGCGGTGCTACTTGGTCAAGGGTGCTTCTAAGAGTCATTGTAGTGATGAACAGCCAGATCAAGACAAGAAAAAGAGGAGATTGGGGACAGCGATGAGTGTAGGGAGTCTGAAAGTGTCTGAGGGTTAATGGCTTGTAGATTTCTGAATGTGTGGTAGGTAGGAGTGCGCTGGGGTGGTGGAGGATTTGTGAGCGTGAAGGAGAGAATGTTGTGGTCAGAGAGTGGAAGCGGTGAGTTATTAAGGTGGGAGATTGAACAGAGGCGGACAAAGACCAGGTCAAGGGTGTTGCCATCCTTGTGTGTCTCAGAGGTTGAAAGCTGTGAGAGGCCTAGAGAAGTGGTTAGTGCTAGAAGCTGAGATGCAGATGTGGAAGTAGGGCTGTTAATGGGGATGTTGAAGTCTCCAAGGATAAGGGTTGGTAGTTCTGAGGACATGAAGTGCGGCAGCCAGGCTGAGAAGTGGTCAAGGAACTGGGTGGGTGAGCCTGGGGGCCGATATATGACCGCTACTCTGAGGGAGAGGGGATGGAAGAGCCTGATGGTGTGGACCTCAAAAGAAGGGAATGAGAGTGATGGAATTGGGGGGATGACCTGGAAAGTGCATTGTGGGGACAGGAGTATGCCAACTCCACCACCATGTCTGTTTGTGGGTCTAGGGGAATGGGAGAACTGTAAACCACCATAGGAAATGGCAGCAGGGGAGACAGTGTCAGAATCCTGAATCCAGGTTTCAGTGAGGGCCAACAGATTAAGAGAGTGGTTCAGAAAGTAGTTGTGCAGGAAGGATAGCTTGTTGCATGCAGACCGTGGATTCCAGAGGGCACAATTGAAAGAAGGAGATGAGGGAGTGCAAGTAATATTAATAAGATTATTATGGTTTTGGTATGAGGTAGGGTAGGGATTGAGGTTGGGGGATGGTGGACCAGGGTTGGGGGAGATGTCCCTGAAATCAGTAATAGTAGGAAGATAAAGAGCAGGTAGTTGTTGGAATTGTAAGTAGTTTTTTTCTGTGATGTGTTTGGGCAAGATGGGCTGAGGTTTTTCAGGAAGGTGAGGAGTGCATGGGAGCTGTACATGGGAGAGGGAAGGATAGAGGGGCTGATGTCTATGAGTCGTGATGGAGGGGGGATGGGGAGGTGAATGTGGATGGCAAGGGAACACAGGAGGAAATAGATAAAGTACATAATGAAAAAGGCAAAGTGTGGGGTACCTGATTCCAGCCCTGATTAACTGCCATGAATAACTGCCGTTTTCAAGATGCTTGTCTTCTGTGATGCTTAGCTTCTGGGATGCATGCGCCCCCACAATGCATGCGCCCCTTAAGGTACTGCCACACTAAAGAATTCCGCTAGCGATCTCGTTAACGTCGCATACTAATGAGATCGCTAGCAGGGATTTTTATAATATCGCTAGTAGCTGCCTAATTTAGCGATGTCGTTAAGGACGCTATCGCGGTTAGCGATCTCCTTAACGACTTTGGCGGTACAAAAACACCGCACATCGCTAAAAAAAAGGTGCCACACTCAGCGATATATGCTCACCAGCGGGACGCCAACGATAAAAATAGGGTCCGGAACGATGTGAACGATGAACGAGTTCACAGCAGGGGCCACGTCGCTAGTACATGCCACACACACCGGCGTCACTAACGAGATCGCTAAATAGTGACGTTTTTTAGCGATCTCGTTAGCGACGCTGTTTAGTGTGGCATACCCTTTAGACTACTCCTAAATATATAGTCCACACTACAGGGTCAGGAAAGTGGGATTGTGGGAGCTGCTTTGGGATAATTTGGCAGCTGGGGCCAGCACACCAGGGGGTGGTTAGATCATCAAAGGCACTAGACCTGGCAACATCTATATGTTATAGCACTTTCCACCTGATAGCATCTACAGAGGCCCCAGTCACAGGAATACACAGCAGTAAGTATTAAGCACAGTGCAAAAAATGAATTATACTAAAGTTGTACACAATATAAAGCCCCCTGTACACAATATAAAGCCCACCCTTTTGAGCAGGAGAGAATTCTAGTTTTGTTTCTCTCTTCCATTGTCAGTCATGGCTTCTGCTGATCTGAGAGATGAGCTGGACTGCTCCATCTGTCTGAGCCCTTACACAGATCCTGTAATGCTGAGATGTGGACACAACTTCTGCCGGGTCTGTATTGATCGTGCGCTGGATACACAGGACGAGTCTGGAGTTTATTCCTGTCCTGAATGCAGAGAACAGTTTCAGGCCCGGCCGGCACTGATGAGGAACTTAGCGCTGAGTAAAATAATGGAGAAATCCCTGTTTACCCCACCAACACAGATGGAAAATGGGATCTGCTGCACTTACTGTATGGACTCTCCGGTACCTGCTGTTAGATCCTGTCTACACTGTGATTTTTCTCTGTGTGATAAACACCTGAGAGCTCACAGCAAATCACCAGAACACGTCTTATCTGTTCCCAGCACTTCTCTGGAGAAAAGGAAATGTTTTGTCCAAAAGAAGATCCTGCAATATTACTGCACCGAAGACAATGCTTCTATCTGTGTCTATTGTTCAGCAGGAGAACATCGGGGACATCGAGTAGAGATGCTGAATGAGGGCCCTCAAAAGAAGAAGAGGAAACTAAGACATGTCCTCCAGAAACTTATCACAAAGACCCATGACACTGAGGAGAAAGTCCAGACTCTGGAGGAGCGCAGGAGAAAAGCTGAACAACAAGCAGCTGGAAAAGCCAAGACAGTCACTGACCTGTGTACAGACATCAGGAGACGGGTGGAGGACCTGGACAAGAATATCCTGAGTGAGATCTCTAGGCAGGAAAAGGAAGAGTCACTGTCACTGTCTGTTCTGATCCATCAGCTGGAAATAAAGAAGGATGAGCTGTCCAGGAAGATGAGACACATTGAGGAGCTGTGTAACATGACGGATCCACTGACTGCCTTACAGGAACCAGACAACGGTGACTTGTGTGGTCCTGAGGAGGACGGAGGTGGTGAGGACACAGGGGGACATGATAACCAGCCCCATGATGGAGATGACCTGGATGTGGCTGAGATGTCAAACAAATTACACAGATTATGTGACGTAATATCAGGTATAAGGAGCGGGATCTATGTGGTGAGTCCTGCAGACATATATATCTACTACATTATCTGTACTCAGAGAGTTATCACTGTGTTATCTGTGGTGTTACATAGGACTGCAGGTGACATCTACTACATTATCTGTACTCAGAGAGTTATCACTGTGTTATCTGTGGTGTTACATAGGACTGCAGGTGACATCTACTACATTATCTGTACTCAGAGAGTTATCACTGTGTTATCTGTGGTGTTACATAGGACTGCAGGTGACATCTACTACATTATCTGTACTCAGAGAGATATCACTGTGTTATTTGTGGTGTTACATAGGACTGCAGGTGACATCTACTACATTATCTGTACTCAGAGAGTTATCACTGTGTTATCTGTGGTGTTACATAGGACTGCAGGTGACATCTACTACATTATCTGTACTCAGAGACTTATCACTGTTATCTGTGGTGTTACATAGGACTGCAGGTGACATCTACTACATTATCTGTACTCAGAGAGTTATCACTGTGTTATCTGTGGTGTTACATAGGACTGCAGGTGACATCTACTACATTATCTGTACTCAGAGAGTTATCACTGTGTTATCTGTGGTGTTACATAGAACTGCAGGTGACATCTACTACATTATCTGTACTCAGAGAGTTATCACTGTGTTATCTGTGGTGTTACATAGGACTGCAGGTGACATCTACTACATTATCTGTACTCAGAGAATTATCACTGTGTTATCTGTGGTGTTACATAGGACTGCAGGAGACACCTACTACATTATCTGTACTCAGAGAGTTATCACTGTGTTATCTATGGTGTTACATAGGACTGCAGGTGACATCTACTACATTATCTGTACTCAGAGAGTTATCACTGTGTTATCTGTGGTGTTACATAGGACTGCAGGTGACATCTGCTACATTATCTGTACTCAGAGAGTTATCACTGTGTTATCTGTGGTGTTACATAGGACTGCAGGAGACATCTACTACATTATCTGTACTCAGAGTTATCACTGTGTTATCTGTGGTGTTACATAGGACTGCAGGTGACATCTACTACATTATCTGTACTCAGAGAGTTATCACTGTGTTATCTGTGGTGTTACATAGGACTGCAGGTGACATCTACTACATTATCTGTACTCAGAGAGTTATCACTGTGTTATCTGTGGTGTTACATAGGACTGCAGGTGACATCTACTCAGGGTGGATAAAAATCAATGATTTTTAAAAAAAAAATCAAAAAAATCTGATTTTTTTTATTTAAATCGGATTTTTTTGATTTAAATCGGATTTTTTTTATTTAAATCGGATTTTTTTCAATAAACTGCTTTTTGAGGAAAATATTTTACCATCCAAAGGTTCTTCCATCATGAGATAAAGCTGAGTTGTTTAACTCAGTAGAATAAAGGCTGTATATGTGTAACATTCACAATGCCATGCTCTTCCAGAGGTTTCTGTAGGATGAGTGGGCAGTTTCTCTCCTATATTATCACAGACGCTCGCTTTACTTACGCAGTTCTCAAAACTGAATTTGACTCCGCAGAGGTCCCAGCCTCTTCTTCACGGCAAAAATGTTACAACATGAACAGAGTTGAGAAAAAGACCTTAATCCTATTGTTCTACAAACCTATATGAATACAGAATCAACCCCTTCAGTGCCAAGTCCAAGAAGTTAGACAATATGTTTCTGATTGTTTGGAGTGGAATAGATCTGCACAACACAAGAAGAATGTGAATCTAAGTATGAGGAGGAGGAAGGGCAAGCAGACAAGAAAATGAAAGTGAAACTTTGAGCACATTACTGCAGCATAGCCACAGACAGACAAGTCTGGATCTGTTTGTGTGAACGATCTGAGGTTTATTACATTCTTTCCTTATAATGGCAGCAGGCCGTAAAAGAGAACCAGTTTGGGAATATTTTAATGAAGCTCCTTCGCCTATCGGTAAGGCAGGCATGCGTGCAAAATGCAAACGATGCAGCAAAGAGATGCAAGGCCTGGTGGCGCGAATGAGGCAACATCATGAGAAGTGCGGTGATGAAGATGACCAAAGAAACACTTCTGAACAGGCAGGATCTTCAGGTTGGTAAACATTTTTATTGAATCCTATTTCTAAAGACTGAACTGTCATGTGTGAGAAAAATTATATTCCTTATTATTACTGCATGTTACTGTCATTTGGTACAGTTATAAAGAAAAACAAATATTCCTTTTGGGGCAGTGCTGTGTTGTGTACAATAAGCAGAACTTGTATAAACAATAAAATAACAGCATTGACTTTTTTTGTTTAGGGGAATTCATGGATTCTGGAAACTATCCACCTCCAAGATCACCATCATCCTGTTCTACAGTTTCAGAGTTATCCATCCAGGATAGTGCTTCATTAGCAGCAGCATCCTCATCAGACACCCACAGCCACATATCACCATCACCCAAAAGGAAGAAAAAACCTTTACCTCCTGGAACCACCATAGATAGGTTTGTGATAAGAACTAGCAGATTAGAAAAAGAGTTGATTGATGAAAAAATTGCCCAGTTTATTTATGCAACGAACTCTTCTTTCCGTCTGACTGAGAACCCACATTTCATGAATATGGTTCAGTCACTGAGACCAGGATACAGTCCACCCAGCAGAGCTGATGTTGCAGGGAAACTGATGGATCAAGTGTATGACAGAGAAATGGAGCAATGTGCAACAGCTCTGGAGGGTAAAATTGTTAACCTAAGTATTGATGGGTGGAGTAATGTCCACAATGATCCTATTGTATGTGCTTGTATAACAACAGAAGAAGGTAAAGTCTTCCTTGCACAAACAACTGATACGTCAGGAAATGCACACACAGCAGAATACTTACAAGAAGTGGCAGTAAAAGCTATAACAACATGTGAACAAAAATTCAAATGTCTAGTACGCAGTTTGGTCACTGACAATGCTGCAAACGTATCCAAGATGAGAAGAAATTTAGAAGAGCAGGGAGGGAATACAAAGCTAATAACATATGGTTGCAGTGCTCATTTGCTGCACCTCTTAGCCAAAGACTTAAGTGTTCCAGAAATAAAGGCTAATGTTGTTGAAATTGCTAAATACTTCCGTAATAATCATTTTGCTGCAGCAGCTCTGAAAAGGATGGGTGGAACCAAGCTAACGCTCCCACAAGATGGTAGATGGAACTCTGTGGTGGACTGTTTTGAGCAGTATATCAAAAACTGGCCTATTCTGATGACACTTTGTGAAGAAAATCGAGATAAAATAGATGGCACTGTCACGGCCAAAATCCTCAACATTGGGCTTAAGAGAAATGTTGAACATATGCTGAGCTTCCTGAAACCCATCTCTCAAGCTTTAAACAAAATACAGAAAAATAGCTGTTTTATTGCGGATGCTGTTGAAATTTGGAAGGAACTGAGTGAACAATTAAAAACAGAACTACACATGGACAGAATTAAATTACAAGCAGTAAACAAACGAATGGGACAAGCACTGACTCCAGCTCATTTTTTGGCAAATATTGTCAATATCCAATATCAGGGTCAAAACCTAAGGGCTGAGGAAGAGGAGTTAGCTATGACATGGGTATCCAGCAATCATCCATCTTTAACCCCTTCACCCCCAAGGGTGGTTTGCACGTTAATGACCGGGCCAATTTTTACAATTCTGACCACTGTCTCTTTATGAGGTTATAACTCTGGAACGCTTCAACGGATCTTCGCGATTCTGAGATTGTTTTCTCATGACATATTGTACTTCATGTTAGTGGTAAAATTTCTTCGATATAACTTGCGTTTATTTTTGAAAAAAACGCAAATATGGCGAAAATTTTTAAAATTTTGCAATTTTCAAACTTTGAATTTTTATTCCCTTAAAACAGAGAAATATATCACACAAAATAGTTAAGAAATAACATTTCCCACATGTCTACTTTACATCAGCACAATTTTGGAACCAAAATTTTTTTTTGTTAGGAAGTTATAAGGGTTAAAAGTTGACCAGCGATTTCTCATTTTTACAACAAAATTTACAAAGCCATTTTTTTTAGGGACCACCTCCCATTTGAAGTCACTTTGAGGGGTCTATATGGCAGAAAATACCCAAAAGTGACACCATTCTAAAAACTGCACCCCTCAAGGTACTCAAAACCACATTCAAGAAGTTTATTAACCCTTCAGGTGCTTCACAGTAACTAAAGCAACGTGGAAGGAAAAAATGAATATTTTACTTTTTAGCCACAAAAATTATCTTTTACAAACTTTTTTTTTATTTTCACAAGGGTAAAAGGAGAAAATGGACAGATAAGGTTGTTATGCAATTTCTCCTGAGTACGCCAATACCCCATATGTGGGGGAAAACCACTGTTTGGGCACACGGCAGAGCTCGTAAGGGAAGGAGCGACGTTTGACTTTTTCAAACTAAAATTGGCTGGAATTTAGATTGGATGCCATGTCGCGTTTGGAGAGCCCCTGATGCGCCTAAACAGTGGAAACCCCCCACAAGTGACACCATTTTGGAAACTAGACCCCTAAGGTACTTATCTAGATCTGTTGTGAGCACTTTGAACCCTCAAGTGTTTCACAAAAGTTTATAAAGCCTGGGTGTGAAAAAAAAAAAAATCAATTTTCCACAAAAATGATTTTTTAGTCCCAAATTTTTGAATTTTCCCAAGGAAATTGGACCCCAAAAGTTGTTGTCCAATTTGTCCTGAGTACGCTGATACCCCATATGTGGGGGGGGAAACTGTTTGGGCGCACGGCAGGGCTTGGAAAGGAAGTAGTAACGTTTTGGAATGCAGACGTTAATGGGGGTCATGTTCCGTTTGCAGTGCCCCAGATGAGCCTAAACAGTGGAAACCCCCCACAAGTGACCCCATTTTGGAAACTAGACCCCCTAAGGAACTTATCTAGATTTTTGGTGAGCACTTTGAACCCCCAAGTGCTTCACACAAGTTTATAATGCCCGGGCATGAAAATAAAAAATCCTATTTTTTTCCCACAAAAATTATCTTTTAGTCACTAATTTTTTATTTTCCCAAGGGTAACAGGAGAAATTGGACCACATAAGTTGTTGTACAATTTGTCCTGAGTACGCTGATACCCCATATGTGGGGGGGAACCACTGTTTGGGCGCACGGCAGAGCTCGGAATGGAAGGAGCACCATTTGACTTTTTCCAACCAAAATTGGCTGGAATTGAGTTTGGATGCCATGTTGCATTTGGAGAGCCCTGATGTGCCTAAACAATGGAAACCCCCCACAAATGACCCCATTTGGGAAACTAGACCCCTAAGGAACTTATCTAGATTTTTGATGAGCAATTTGAACCCCCAAGTGCTTCACACAAGTTTATAACGTAGAGCCGTAAAATTTAAAAATCATATTTTTTCCACAAAAATGATCTTTTCACCCCAATTTTTATTTTTCCAAGGGTAACAAGACTCCAAAAGTTATTGTGCAATTTGTCCTGAGTGCGCTGATACCCCATATGTGGGGGTAAACCACTGTTTGGGTGCATGGCAGAGTTTGGAAGGGAAGGAGCGCCGTCTGACTTTTTCAACGCAGAATTGGCTGGACGCCATGTCGTGTTTGGAGAGCTCCTGATCTGCCTAAACAGTGGAAACCCCCATAAATGACACCATTTTGGAAACTAGACCCCTCAAGGAACTTATCTAGATGTGTGGTGAGAACTTTGAACCCCCAGGTGTTTCACTAAAGTTTATAACGTACAGCCGTAAAATAAAAAATCTTTTTTTTTTTTACAAAAATGATTTTTTCGCCCCCAATATTTTATTTTCACAAGGGTAACAGAAGAAATTGGAACGCAAAAGTTGTTGTCCAATTTGTCCTGAGTACACTGATACCCAATATGTGGGCGAAAACTACTGTATGGGCACACATCGGGGCTCGGAAGGGAAGTAGTGACGTTTTGGATTGCAGACTTTGATGGAATGGTCTGGGTGCGTCATGTCGCATTTGGAGAGCCCCTGATGCGCCTAAACAGTGGAAACCCCCACAAGTGACCCCATTTTGGAAAATAGACCCCACAAGGAACTTATCTAGATGTGTGGTGAGCACTTTGAACCCCGAAGTGCTTCACAGAAGTTTATAACGCACAGCCGTAAAAATAAAAAATCGTTTTTTTTTTTTTTTTTGCAAAAATGATTTTTTCGCCCCAATATTTTATTTTTACAAGGGTAACAGGAGAAATTGGACCCCAAAAGTTGTTGCCTAATTTGTCCTGAGTACGCTGATACCCAATATGTGGGAGAAAACTACTGTATGGTACACATTGGGGCTCGGAAGGGAAGTAGTGACGTTTTGGATTGCAGACTTTGATGGAATGGTCTGGGGCGTCATGTCGCATTTGGAGAGCCCCTGATGCGCCTAAACAGTGGAAATCCCCAACAAGTGACCCCATTTTGGAAAATAGACCCCACAAGGAACTTATCTAGGTGTGTGGTGAGCGCTATGAAGCCCCAAGTGCTTCACAGAAGTTTATAATGTACAGCCGTAAAAACAAAAAAATAATTTTTTTGTACAAAAATGATATTTTCGCCCCCAGTTTTTTATTTTCCCAAAGGTAACAGAAGAAATAGGACAAATTGCACAATAACTCTTGGGGTCCAGAGTACGCTGATACCCCATATGTGGGGATAAACTACTGTTTGGACGCATGGCAGAGCTCAGAAGTGAAGGAGCACCGTTTTGACTTTTTCAACGCAGAATTGGCTGAATTGAGATCAGACGCCATGTCACATTTGGAGAGCCCCTGATGTGCCTAAACAGCGGAAACCCCCCAATTCTAACTCCAACCCTAACCCCAACACACCCGTAACCCTAGTCCCAACCCTAACCACAAACCTAACCCTAACACACCCTAATCCCAACCCTAACCCTAATCCTAACTTTAGCGCCAACCCTAACCCTAACTTTAGCCGCAACCACCCTAACCCTAATGGGAAAATGGAAATAAATACATTTTTTTAATTTTATTATTTTTCCCTAACTAAGGGGGTGATAAAGGGGGGTTTGATTTACTATTTATAGCGGGTTTTTATGATTGGCAGCTGTCACGCTAAAAGACGCTTTTTATTGCAAAAATAGTTTTTTGCATCGCCACATTTTGAGAGCTATAATTTTTGCATATTTTGGCCCACAGAATCATGTGAGGTCTTATTTTTTGCGGGACGAGGTGACGTTTTTATTGGTACCATTTTTGACCACATGACATTTTTTGATCGCTTTTTATTTCGATTTTTGGGAGGTTAGAATGAACAAAAATCAGCAATTCATGAATTTCTTTTGGGGGAGGCGTTTATACCGTTCCGTGTGTGGTAAAATTGATAAAGCAGTTTTATTCTTCGGGTCAGTACGATTATGGCGATACTCATTTATATCATTTTTTTATGTTTTGGCGCTTTTATAGAATAAAAACAATTTTATATAAAAAATAATTATTTTTGCATCGCTTTATTCTGCGAGCTATAACTTTTTTATTTTTTTGCTGATGATGCTGTATGGCGGCTCGTTTTTTGCGGGACAAGATGACGTTTTCAGCGGTACCATGATTATTTATATCCGTCTTTTTGATCGCGCGTTATTCCACTTTTTGTTCGGCGGTATGATGATAAAGCATTGATTTTTTGCTTCGTTTTTTTTTTTTTTTTTTTAAGGGGTTCCCTAAAGGGGTTAACTAGTGGGACAGTTTTATAGGGGGGGTCGTTACGGACGCGGCGATACCAAATATGTGTACTTTTATTGTTTTGTTTTTTTTATTTACAGGAAGAAATGAATTTATTGGGGAATATTTTTTTTTTTTTTTTTATTTATTTTGGATTTTTTTTTATAACATGTTTATTTTTATTTTTTTAACTTTTTTACTTTGTCCCAGGGTGGGACATCACAGTATTTTATCAAATCGCTGGTGTGACAGTGTGCACAGCACTCTGTCACACCAGCGATCGCTCAGGCATAGATGCAGGCTTCTCAGTGCCTGCTGCTCTCGGCAGGCACTGAGGTAGCCGCCTCCCTCCAGGACCCCGGCGCCATCTTGGATCCGGGTCCTGGGAGGGAGGAAGCCCTCAGAACAGCGCGATCACATCGCGCTGCGTCTGAGGGTCTCAGGGGGGCGCGCAGGGAGCCCCCACCCTGCGCGATCCTCCCCTGTGCCCCCAGTACACCGCGATCATGTTTGATCGCGGTGTGCAAGGGGTTAATGTGCCGGGAGCGGTCCGTGACCGCTCCTGACACATAGTGCGGGTGTCAGCTGTGATAATCAGCTGACACCCGGCCGCGATCAGCTGCGCTCCCCTCAGGAGCGCAGCTGATCGCCTTCCCTTTATTTTATTATAATTTTTCTTTTTTTTTTTTTTTTGCTGAACAGCCGGGACATAAAAGCAGATGGAAAAAGCTTCTCCCTCCGAACTTTTGGAACTGTGTATTTTTAAAATAAAAACTATGGAGAGTATTGAAAAAAATCAAAGCAATCAAAAAAGTGAAAATCATGCTGGTTTCTTATCCCCACCACCCTTTATTTTATTTTTTCTTAAATAGGTGCAAAGAATAAAAGGTGGGGGATAAATCCCCACCCCACAAAAGTTAAAAAAAAAAAACACAAGCAAGAGACTGAATCATTTTACAGAATAGTATCCTAACCAATGACATTGTTAGCCACTTTGCTGTCAGGAGGGAGAGGCGACGTTCATCCCTCTGGCAGGGAAGGGGTGGAAATACTGTCTTGACAGCCGCTATTTTCATGCTGAGTAAAAGTGTACATGGTATTAAAACTTCAGTGTTCTGTGTTTTCTTCCTTTTTTTTGTTTTTTTTTCTGAAGATGCTGTTTTTGAACATTGTACGCTGGACTACGCATGTTTTTTTTTCATTGTATATAAAGTATTGCTTAAAATTGATTAAAAATTACTGATATAGGAAAGATGTGTATCTTCGTACCTTATTAGCCAGTAGAAAAAGTTAGCCATTAAAAGGTATCAACCACTGAGGACTCTCAAGTCTAAATATTTTTATAAATTACTGAAATTTTTACCCTGTAGTTTATTCCTTACCCCCTTACCACCCCGCCTTGAGAACGCACCATGCCTTTAAGTATTTATTAAAGTTAATCTGACAAGAGGGTGGACAGTTCTCAGTCATCCGGACAAGTCCCTTTTGCAAATGGACACCAGTTGCGCACAGCTGAGGTTCACTGGTGTCCTGTAAATGGCGCTCGAGATAACGCACTTGTTTTATGTCTTCACAAACTTAATGGAAATGTCATCGGGAATGAGCCATTGTTTAAATCAGCTTTTCATGATAAATGTATTTTTCTTTTGTCTTTGAGGGTTTTTTCTATTTTTTTTTCTAAAGGTCATAGTGAGGGAAGGTGAGCTGTGACATCACCTATTGTGAATGGTGGATCCTGTGTTATCTACTGTATATAGAGGTGTTATCAGTCATTGTACAGGAGGAGAAGGTGAGCTGTGACATCACTATTGTTAGTGGTGGATCCTGTGTTATCTACTGTATATAGAGGTGTTATCAGTCATTGTACAGGAGGAGGTGACCTGTGACATCACCTATTGTAATGGTGGATCCTGTGTTATCTACTGTATATAGAGGTGTTATCAGTCATTGTACAGGAGGAGAGGTGAGCTGTGACATCACCTATTGTGAATGGTGGATCCTGTGTTATCTACTGTATATAGAGGTGTATCAGTCATTGTACAGGAGGAGGTGAGCTGTGACATCACCTATTGTGAAGGGTGGATCCTGTGTTATCTACTGTATATAGAGGTGTTATCAGACATTGTACAGGAGGAGGTGAGCTGTGACATCATCTATTGTGAATGGTGGATCCTGTGTTATCTACTGTATATAGAGGTGTTATCAGTCATTGTACAGGAGGAGGGTGAGCTGTGACATCACCTATTGTGAATGGTGGATCCTGTGTTATTCTGTATATAGAGGTGTTATCAGATCATTGTACAGGAGGAGGTGAGCTGTGACATCACTATTGTGAATGGTGGATCCTGTGTTATCTACTGTATATAGAGGTGTTATCAGTCATTGTACAGGAGAGAGGTGAGCTGTGACATCACCTATTGTTAATGGTGGATCCTGTGTTATCTACTGTATATAGAGGTGTTATCAGTACATTGTACAGGAGGAGGTGAGCTGTGACATCATCTATTGTGAATGGTGGATCCTGTGTTATCTACTGTTATAGAGGTGTTATCAGACATTGTACAGGAAGAGGTGAACTGTGACATACCTATTGTGAATGGTGGATCCTGTGTTATCTACTGTATATAGAGGTGTTATCAGACATTGTACAGAGGAGGAGTGAGCTGTGACATCATCTATTGTGAATGGTGGATCCTGTGTTATCTACTGTATATAGAGGTGTTATCAGTCATTGTACAGGAGGAGAGGTGAGCTGTGACATCACCTATTGTGAATGGTGGATCCTGTGTTATCTACTGTATATAGAGGTGTTATCAGTCATTGTACAGGAGGAGGTGACTGTGACATCACCTATTGTGAATGGTGGATCCTGTGTTATCTACTGTATATAGAGGTGTTATCAGTCATTGTACAGGAGGAGGTGACTGTGACATCACCTATTGTGAATGGTGGATCCTGTGTTATCTACTGTATATAGAGGTGTTATCAGTCATTGTACAGGAGGAGGTGAGCTGTGACATCACCTATTGTGAATGGTGGATCCTGTGTTATCTACTGTATATAGAGGTGTTATCAGACATTGTACAGGAGGAGGTGAGCTGTGACATCATCTATTGTGAATGGTGGATCCTGTGTTATCTACTGTATATAGAGGTGTTATCAGACATTGTACAGGAGGAGGTGAGCTGTGACATCACCTATTGTGAATGGTGGATCCTGTGTTATCTACTGTATATAGAGGTGTTATCAGTCATTGTACAGGAGGAGGTGAGCTGTGACATCATCTATTGTGAATGGTGGATCCTGTGTTATCTACTGTATATAGAGGTGTTATCAGTCATTGTACAGGAGGAGGTGAGCTGTGACATCACCTATTGTGAATGGTGGATCCTGTGTTATCTACTGTATATAGAGGTGTTATCAGCATTGTACAGGAGGAGGTGAGCTGTGACATCATCTATTGTGAATGGTGGATCCTGTGTTATCTACTGTATATAGAGGTGTTATCAGACATTGTACAGAGGAGGAGGTGAGCTGTGACATCACCTATTGTGAATGGTGGATCCTGTGTTATCTACTGTATATAGAGGTGTTATCAGCATTGTACAGGAGGAGGTGGACCTGTGACATCACTATTGTGAATGGTGGATCCTGTGTTATCTACTGTATATAGAGGTGTTATCAGTCATTGTACAGGAGGAGGTGAGCTGTGACATCACCTATTGTGAATGGTGGATCCTGTGTTATCTACTGTATATAGAGGTGTTATCAGACATTGTACAGGAGGAGGGTGACCTGTGACATCATCTATTGTGAATGGTGGATCCTGTGTTATCTACTGTATATAGAGGTGTTATCAGACATTGTACAGGAGGAGGTGACTGTGACATCACCTATTGTGAATGGTGGATCCTGTGTTATCTACTGTATATAGAGGTGTTATCAGTCATTGTACAGGAGGAGGTGAGCTGTGACATCACCTATTGTGAATGGTGGATCCTGTGTTATCTACTGTATATAGAGGTGTTATCAGACATTGTACAGGAGGAGGGTGAGCTGTGACATCACCTATTGTGAATGGTGGATCCTGTTTATCTATGTATATAGAGTGTTATCAGATCATTGTACGGAGGAGGTGACTGTGACATACCCTATTAGTGAATGGTGATCCTGGTTATTCTGTTAAATAAGGTGTTATAATCAATTGTACAGGAGGAGGTGACCTATTGACATCACTATTGTGAATGGTGGATCCTTGTTATCTAATGTTAATTAAGAGGTAGTTATCAGACATGTCACGAAAGGAGTACATTGGCATCACTATTTATGGTGGATCCTGTGTATCTCGGTATATAGCTTGTTTATTCAAACATTGTACAGGGGAGGTGAGCTTGTGAATCATCTTTGATAATGGTGGATCCTGTGTCTTTAGGTATTTTAGTTTGTTATAACATGTCAGGAGGGAGGTGAGCTGTGACATCACCTATTGTGAATGGTGGATCCTGTGTTATCTACTGTATATAGAGGTGTTATCAGTCATTGTACAGGAGGAGGTGAGCTGTGACATCACCTATGTGATGGTGGATCCTGTGTTATCTACTGTATATAGAGGTGTTATCAGTCATTGTACAGGAGGAGGTGACCTGTGACATCACCTATTGTGAATGGTGGATCCTGTGTTATCTACTGTATATAGAGGTGTTATCAGCATTGTACAGGAGGAGGAGTGAGCTGTGACATCACTATTGTGAATGGTGGATCCTGTGTTATCTACTGTATATAGAGGTGTATCAGCATTGTACAGGAGGAGGTGACTGTGACATCACCTATTGTGAATGGTGGCATCCTGTGTTATCTACTGTATATAGAGGTGTTATCAGACATTGTACAGGAGGAGGGTGAGCTGTGACATCATCTATTGTGAATGGTGATCCTGTGTTATCTACTGTATATAGAGGTGTTATCAGACATTGTACAGGAGGAGGTGAGCTGTGACATCACCTATTGTGAATGGTGGATCCTGTGTTATCTACTGTATATAGAGGTGTTATCAGTCATTGTACAGGAGGAGGTGAGCTGTGACATCATCTATTGTGAATGGTGGATCCTGTGTTATCTACTGTATATAGAGGTGATATCAGTCATTGTGCAGGAGGAGGTGACCTGTGACATCACTATTGTGAATGGTGGATCCTGTGCTATCTACTGTATATAGAGGTGTATCAGTCATTGTACAGGAGGAGGTGAGCTGTGACATCACCTATTGTGAATGGTGGATCCTGTGTTATCTACTGTATATAGAGGTGTTATCAGTCATTGTGCAGGAGGAGGTGACTGTGACATCACCTATTGTGAATGGTGGATCCTGTGTTATCTACTGTATATAGAGGTGTATCAGTCATTGTCAGGAGGAGGTGGACCTGTGACATCACCTATTGTGAATGGTGGATCCTGTGTTATCTACTGTATATAGAGGTGTAATCAGTCATTGTCAGGAGGAGGTGAGCTGTGACATCACCTATTGTGAATGGTGGATCCTGTGTTATCTACTGTATATAGAGGTGTATCAGCATGTACAGGAGGAGGTGACCTGTGACATCATCTATTGTGAATGGTGCATCCTGTGCTATCTACTGTATATAGAGGTGTTATCAGTCATTGTGCAGGAGGAGATGAGCTGTGACATCACCTATTGTGAATGGTGGATCCTGTGTATCTACTGTATATAGAGGTGTTATCAGTCATTGTACAGGAGGAGGTGAGCTGTGACATCACCTATTGTGAATGGTGGATCCTGTGTTATCTACTGTATATAGAGGTGTTATCAGACATTGTACAGGAGAGGTGACCTGTGACATCATCTATTGTGAATGGTGGATCCTGTGTTATCTACTGTATATAGAGGTGTTATCAGTCATTGTACAGGAGGAGGTGACCTGTGACATCATCTATTGTGAATGGTGGATCCTGTGTTATCATGTATATAGAGGTGATATCAGACATTGTACAGGAGGAGGTGAGCTGTGACATCATCTATTGTGAATGGTGGATCCTGTGTTATCTACTGTATATAGAGGTGTTATCAGACATTGTACAGGAAGAGGTGAGCTGTGACATCACCTATTGTTAGTGGTGGATCCTGTGTTATCTACTGTATATAGAGGTGTTATCAGTCATTGTACAGGAGGAGGTGAGCTGTGACATCATCTATTGTGAATGGTGGATCTGTGTTATCTACTGTATATAGAGGTGTTATCAGACATTGTACAGGAAGAGGTGAGCTGTGACATCACTATTGTTAGTGGTGGATCCTGTGTTATCTACTGTATATAGAGGTGTTATCAGATATTGTACAGGAGGAGGTGACTGTGACATCATCTATTGTGAATGGTGGATCCTGTGTATCTACTGTATATGAGGTGTTATCAGTCATTGTGCAGGAGGAGATGAGCTGTGACATCACCTATTGTGAATGGTG
>JARQOD010000003.1:264594506-264630851 GCA_033576555.1 Oophaga sylvatica | reverse complement strand
AAAAAACCTTTTACAGCATGAGGAGCACCTTGCCAAAAGAAAAAGGGGAAAAAAAAGGGCTGGGGGAAAAAACATAGAGTTTTGGGGGCCAGGGGCCGGGAAAAAACCCCCCCGATCTAACCCCAAATGGAATTGTGGCAACTAAAGAAGAGTACAAAAAAAAACCAAAAATTTTCGCAAAAAAAACTTTGAGTGCAAAATGGCTGTACATCAGGTTTTTCCGAAGTTGATTGAGAGCCCGGGGGGTTCAGAGGCCGAAGAAAAGGGCAACTCTGCAATTTTGACTTCTGCATTAACTCATTCAAAAATGTAATATAACTTTTTTTCCCAAAAAATTTCAATTACTATTTTTTGTCTTGATAAAAACATTGTCAAACACCATAAAAACCAGGGGGGCAAAAATGTGAAAAAAAAATTTTTTTTTTTGGGTCATTTTAAAAAATTTTTTGGGCCTGATGTAAGTAAAATCCTACCCAATCTTTTAAAAATTTTCGGGAAATTTAACCCTTTTCACTGTGGCTTAGCTGAACATTTAAAGACCTTTTTTTATTTAAACTTATTTTGCTATTTTTTTTCCCTGCATCCTGTCCAGCGCCCTAGGGCTTTTACCCCTTTTTGTTTTTAATTTCCAAAAAAAAAATATTTTTTTAAGGGTTTTTTCACCCTTTTTTTTCAATGACATTGTGGGTTTTTTTTCCCCCAACCCCCTTTTTTGGGGTAAATTGGTGCCTTATACTGAAACTTTAAAAAAATGTTAAAATTTTTTATTTTGAAAGCACCCCGGTTTTTTTAAAAAGGAGTTGTCTTGTTAGTCAAATCTTTTTACTTATCCCTGAAATTTTTTGCTAAAAGGGGTTGCCCAGTCAAAACTTGTAAAAAATTTTTAAAAAAAAAGAAAAGGAATAGGGAAAAAATTCTTCGCTGCGGTTTAAAATCAGCTTCCCAACTTGGTTGGTAAGGCTTTTTTTTTCTGTGTTTTTTTTTTTTTTGAATTTATGTTTTTTGGAGCCTTTTTTTTTTTAAATTCATATAGGGACTTGAATATAGGCCCGAGAGATTTCGTTTTTGGTTTTGGGGGGCAAAAATGTCTACCCACTTTTATAAAATTTTTCACTTTATTCACCGGGGCCCTTTTGTTGGTTGGGACCGGGTTTTCTGTCTTGTGGGGTCCTTTTATGCGGGCACCCCGCTTTTTTAATGTATTCATACGTAGGTATCGTTTTTACACAATGACTGTAGGCCCCTTGAACCCAAATCCCAATCCCTGAGTCTTGTAGAAGTGAAACTTGGATGGTGTTAGTCTTGAACACTTTTCCCCCCTAGTTCGACAACCCAAAAGGGTTCTGTTTAAATTGTAAACTTGGGGGAAATTTATTTTTTGAGAATTTTTTTTTAACTACATGTTTTTTTTTTTTTTTTCAATCAAAATTTTAATAAACCGATTTTAAGAAAAAAAATTTGGATGTGTATTTTTAGGAAATTTTTGGGCTAATTTTGGGAACTATTAGTGTGCAGAATTATTCCCCAAGAAATTAAAAAAATTTTTTCCCTCAAATTGTTTTTTTTTTCATTGTTAAGGAATTATAATAACCAAATAAAAATCATCTGACTAAAAAAAAAAAATTGTTACAAATATACCACTTTAGACATAGAATTATTTAAATTTTTTCCAACCTTAAATTTTCAGTGGCCAGGGTGATATTTTTGAATGTTTTTATCAATTTTTTGGTGAATTGCTGCTGTTTAACTTGTATCATTCATAAAGTTTTGGGTTTTTCATTGTAAAGAGGGGGCCGGATCTTGAACAATTAAAATGTCGATTACCATTTACCGGCCATGCAGTTTGTTTACTTGCAAATTTGAAGGATAAAAACATGAACCCTTGAAAATAAGACTAAAGATGACCCCCCGCCACCTTTCCCAATCCCGTTTAAAAATGCCAAAAAAAGCTTGAACCCCAAAAAGGAATCTGCCTTTTTCAAGGGACCTACAAATGCGCCAACACCATGGCTCCATCAAAAATTACAGATTTTTTTTCTACAGGCCCGTTAAAGGCCCAGCCCCGGGGTGGGAAAAAATTTCAGACTGTTCATTGACCCCAGAAACCCCTGATATTTTTGGGGAACCTTTGGCCCCTTTTTCACCTGGCAAAAATACCTCAAGGAAAAAGTCGTATTAAGCTTGTCTTACCCCCCCCTTTATGAGTGCCCCCCAAAACGGATGCCCCTGGTGGGTAGTTTTTCCCCGAAACCCCAAACTCGCATTTGCCTTTTTCCCGGGAAGCCCGGGGAAATTAAAAGGTTCACCCGCCCCCCCCCTACTATTCATCCGGATCCGTGAAGTCTCCCCTTGTCCAATGGACCCCGCCCCCCGGGGACCCCACAGCCCCCAATAGTGACGGACTTTTTACTCCCCAATGAAAAAAAACCTTAACATCCCCGGTGAATTGCCCCCCCTTGTCGTTTTGTTATAAGCCCGGCTGTTAACAAATTAAAATTTGGGCCAAAAACCCCCCGATACAGGAAAGTTAAACCGAAAGATGGACAGTGGACCCGTTAGAAAAAAAAGGGGGAACCCAAAAGGTTTTAATTAAAAATTTTTAATCCCCTTTAAGGGGGACATAGACAAAAAAGTATTTTATTAAAACATTTTTATAGCGCCTTTTTTCCATGGCGTTTTACATTGAAGAGGCGCAAAAAAAACAATCTAAACATGGAAAAAACGGCACAACAAGTCAGAAGGAGAGGGGGACCCTCCCAAAGGGCCACAGCACGGGGAGGGTGAGGATAACTGGAAAAAGGGTGATGGTCGGGTGGTTCAGAGCCCGTGACACTGCTATACACAAGGGGGATAAAATTAAAGGCAATATGCAAATACAGAGATGGTAATAAAAAGATAAAGCAAAAAGTGGCGGAATACTTTTTTTTTGCAAAATGCAAATAAAATTTATAAAATTCATATAATGTATTTTCTGGTTTTTATTTTTGATATTCTATCTCTCGATGTTAAATTTAACCTAACCTTAAAATTATAAACAGTTTCATGTCTTTGTCATGGGCAAACTTACAAAAATCAGCAAGTGATCAAATATTTATTTCCCCCACTGTATATGTCAATTACTGGGTGATATTTTAGTGATGAGCGAGTAAACTCGTTGCTCTGGGTTTTCCCGAACATGCTCGGGTGTCCTCGGAGTATTTTGGTGTGCTTGGAGATTTCGTTTTTGTCGCCATAGCTGCATGATTTGCAACTTCTAGACAGCCTAAATACAAGTGGGGATTCCCTAACAAACAGGCAATCCCCCACATGTATTCAGGCTGTCTAGAAGCCGCAAATCATTCAGCTATGGCGACAAAAACTAAATCTCCGAGGACACCAAAATACTTGAAGGAAACCCGAGCATGCTCGGAAAAACCCAGAGCAACGAGAATACTTTCTCATCACTAGTGATATTAGATCATGGGTGTGCTGGGCTGTAGGGAGCATGGGAGGGCACCCAGCTGGGTCCTAGGTCCTTCGCAGCACATTACGCGACATGATCCCCCTTTCTAACTGGATCGCATTCAGAAAGCGGAGAGACCACATGGCTGTACACTAGCCTTTATTCCCTTTGGGTCACTCCCCTCCTGCTCTCTGGGCTGAACCTACATCCCATCCCTGGGGGTTTGTAGCTGAAACCTATGAAAGATCATAACTCCTTTCTAAACGATAATAGGGTGGCGGTTCCAGAGCCATCGGATCTGGCCAGGCCCCTCCTTCGTGTTAAGACCAAGCACGCCTTTGCTACCTGACTTCTAGTAGCTGTTCTATGTAACTCCATACCCCGGGGAGCTAGAACTGCTCGAGACCCTGAAATGCAGTCATTCCGGTCAAGAGATCATGAAAGTGTAACCAATGTGTGACCAGGACGTATGATAAATCCTTATTCTCCTTATAAAATCATAGCTGACTCAAAAGCAGTTTACACCTCATGATGTCCACATGGCAAGCCTTTTGTTCTACTCTGAGCTGGTCAAGGTGTGAGATCTGTCACTCAGTCCTTTGACTCTCGACCCCACCTTGCTGCAGCTAGGTGTTCTGTTACAGCTGCACACTGAAGGGGTTGTTATAATCCTATTCCATATAGGATACAAATGATTGACATGAAATATTTCCAATATTCTTCACAGTGAGACTCTGCAATTTTGCACCATCTTGTATATTCGCTGGGACTGCTCTACATGTTATTGTCTGTTTGGTGGTTCAATAAAATATTGACACATTGGTTTACCCTCACACTGTGTTGTCTGAGTAGTATTATGTCTACAGGAAAGGACAGCGGTCGTTCAGTGACCTACGCAGTTTCGGGCCAGCGGACAAGAGCATCCACTGACCCTAGTGTCTCCACATCGCCCTTCAATTCAGTAACTGTCTTGAGCCTTCTATCCATGGAGTCTGCCAGTTTCTTAATCTGCTTGACTATTAAAATTTTGGGCAGCAACAACCGCAGCATCCCAGACACTGTTCAGGGTGGTGTACTGTTTTATTTCAATGTAAAATTCATTTAAGATTGTCCCACAAGTTCTCATTAGGGTTTAGGTCAGGTGAGGATGGGTGGGGTTGGTCATGTAATTTTTTTTGTCTTTAAGGCCTTCACTAGCTAGCCAAGCAGTTAAGGACTTTGTTGCATGCGATGGAGCATTGTCCTGTAAAAAGATCATGGTTTTCTTAATATATCCAGTCTTCTGCCTATAACACTGTTTGAAGACAGGGACTTCTAAAAACTGGCAGTATGTTTGGGAGTTTTTTTGGGGGGCCATCTTCAACCTTGAGTCGAAGTTGAGTTCTGTGCAATACAGCTACGGGCACCTCCATTTGGCGAGTCAAGAGTTGCTCTCATCTTATCAATCCATAAAACCTTTGAAATATTTGTCTTTATATAGTTCTTGGTCCTTTTTGATTTTTCACCTTCTGTGTCATATTCAATGGTGGTCGGGTTTCAGCCTCCCTTACTTTGGCCATGTCCTGAGCACTGAACACCTTGTACTTCTGGGCACTCCAGGAAGGTTGCAGTTCTGAAATATATCAGCACTGGAGAATAATGGGTTTCTGGTCGCTTCACTTTTGATGCTTCTCAAATTTGTCCGTTAATGTGCGTCTTTTTTTCTCAACACGCTTTTTGCGACCTTGCTGAGTATTTGCAACAAAACTTTTGATGGTTCTGTGATCACGCCCCAATATCTTAGCAATTTCAAGAGTGCTGCATCCCTCTGTAAGACATGTATAAATTTTTGACTTTTCAGAGTCAGTTAAATCTCTTTTTTGGCCCATGTTGCCTAAGGAAAAAAAAACAAGCTTCAAGTTTATACAGCTTGTAGTTAGAAAATAAATAAAAAAAATTATGATACAGTCAAAATACTTGCTTAACTAATAACTGTGCACACAGTATACAACACCTGGCAAAAATTATGGAATCACCGGCCTTGGAGGATGTTCATTCAGTAGTTTTATTTTGTTGAAAAAGCAGATCACAGACATGGCACAAAACTGAAGTAATTTCAAATGGCAACTTTCTGGCTTTAAGAAACACTAAAATAAATCAAAAACAAATAATGTGGTAGTCAGTAATGGTTATTTTTTTTAACCAAGCATAGGGAAAAAATTATGGAAACACTCAATTCTTAGAGAAAAAAATCATGGAATCACCCTGTAAATTTTCATTCCCAAAACTAACACCTGCATCAAATTAGATCTGCTCGTTAGTCTGCATCTAAAAAGGAGTGATCACACCTTGGAAAGCTGTTGCACCAAGTGGACTGACATGAATTATGGCTTCAACACGACAGATGTCAATTGAAACAAAGGAGAGGATTATCAAACTCTTAAAAGAGGGTAAATCATCACGCAATGTTGCAAAAGAAGTTGGTTGTTCAGTCAGCTGTGTCTAAAGGGTATGCCACACTAAACGAGATCGCTAACGAGATCGCTAACGAGATCACTAAAACGTCACTATTTAGCGATCTCGTTAGCGACCTCGTTGTGTGTGGCATGTAGCAACGATGTGGCCCCTGCTGTGATGTCGCTGATCGTTCACTAGCGTTCTGGACCGTTTTTTGATTGTTGGCGTCCCGCTGGTGAGCCTATATCGCTGTGTTTGGCACCTTTTGCGAACGACGAGCGACCTCGTTTGTGACGCATATGACTGTTTTAGCGTCACGGAGTGGATCGCAATATCTGTAAGTTCTCTTTTGCGTCACAGAGAGGATCGCAGAAGTTGCAAAGAAGGCTAGCAGGACGCAGAGAGCAGGAGCGATGCTGGAAATTCCTATGAATCAGAAGCGCTCAGTACATGCTGACAGATCCTAACGACCGCCAAAGTCGTTAAAGAGATCGCTGACCGCTGATGAGTCGTTTATGAGATCTCCTGTTTGGCAGCTACTAGCGACCTAGAAGAGATCACACCAACGATCTCATTAGCTTGCGTCGTTATCGAGATCGCTAAGTGTGGCAGTACCTTAAAATCTGGACCAAATACAAACATGGGAAGGTTGTTAATGGCAAACATACTGGTAGACCAAGGAAGACATCAAAGCATCAAGACCGGAAACTTAAAGCAATATGTCTCCAAAACAGGAAATGCACAACAAAACAAATGAGGAACGAATGGGTGGAAACTGGAGTCAACGTCTGTGACCGAACTGTAAGAAACCGCCTAAACGAAATGGGATTTACATACAGAAAAGCTAATTGAAAGCCATCATTAACACCTAAACAGAAAAAAAACAAGGTTACAGTGGGCTAAGGAAAAGCAATTGTGGACTGTGGATGAAAGTCATATTCAGTGATGAATCGCGAATCTGCATTGGGCAAGGTGATGATGCTGGAACTTTTGTTTGGTTCCAATGAGATTTATAAAGATGACTGCCTGAAGAGAACAGTGATTAATGATATGGGGCTGCATGTCAGGTAAAGGCACTGGGGAGATGGCTGTCATTACATCTTCAATAAATGCACAAGTTTATGTTGATATTCTGGACACTTTTCTTATCCCATCACTTGAAAGGATGTTTGGGGATGATGAAATCATTTTTCAAGATGATAATGCATCCAGCCATAGAGCAAAAACTGTGAAAATATTCCTTGAAAAATATACATAGGGTCAATATCATGGCCTGCAAATAGTCCGGATCTCAATCCAATTGAAAATCTTTGGTGGAAGTTGAAGAAAATGGTTCATGACAAGGCTCCAACCTGCAAAGCTGAGCTGGCAACAGCAATCAGAGAAAGTTGGAGCCAGATTGATGAAGAGTACTGTTTGACACTCATTAAGTCCATGCCTCAGAGACTGCAAGCTGTTGTAAAAGCCAGAGGTGGTGCAACAAAATACTAGTGATGTGTGTGTTTTTTTGTTTTCATGATTCCATAATTTTTCCCCTCAGAATTGAGTGATTCCATAATTTTTTCCCTATGCTTGGTTAAAAAAATAACCATTACTGACTACCACATTATTTGTGCCTGATTTCTTTTAGTGTTTCTTAAAGTCAGAAAGTTGCCATTTGAAATGACTTCAGTTTTGTGCCATGTCTGTGATCTGTTTTTTTTCAACAAAATAAAACAACTGAATGAACATCCTCCAAGGTCGGTGATTCCATAATTTTTGCCAGGGGTTGTATATACACACACGTAATAATGTGAGCTATAATGTATATACATATGTAATTATGTGCACTGTAATGTACACACATTGAGAAAATTGTTGGTACCCTTCTGTTAAAACAAGAAAAACCCACAATGGCTACTGAAATAACTTGAAGTTGACAAAAGTTATTTTCAATTTAAATTTTCTGATTATCATCTAATAAAAATTAGACATTGCTTTTGAATTGTGGTTTATCAGAAAAACTGAAACCAAAGTGATGAAAATGGCCTCGATAAAAATGATGGTACCTCTTAGAAAAGATTGAAAATAGTTTTATTTTAGGGACATGTTAAACTAAGGTGAGTCCTGTAATTAGCATCACAGGTATATACAAACTTGTAACTAGTCAGTCTTGTTAAAGGGTGAAAAGTAGTCGTACCGTTTGGCATCATGGTGTGTACCACACTGAACATGGACCTAAGAAGAGGTTATCTCAGGGGATTAGAAAGAAAATGATAGACAGACATTGAGAGGTCGGATAAGGGCTCACCACGCTTGCTTGTCATACGAGTAGCTAAGAAGCTTGAGACCGGCAGGTGCTAGATCCTGCTGGTGAGGCGCAGCAACATACGAAGAAGAACGGAGGAATGCAGCACATCCACCCGGTAAAAATAAAAATCCTTTATTCAGATTCCATTAAAAACGAGTGGATTCATGCAAGAACATTAAAAAAACTGACTTGTTTCTGGAGCAACAAATGCCCTTAGGCCGGGATCACACTTGCGAGAAACTCTCACGATTCTTATGCGAGTCTCTCGCATGAAACACCCAGCGCTGCCTCAGTCACTTGGACTGTAGCATGCAGCTGCATGTATTTTTATGCCTCAGCATGCTCTGGTCCGAGTGCAGACTGTTGATGCGAGAGACTCGCACGAGAATCGTGCAAGTTTCTCGCTAGTGTGATCCCGGCCTTAGTCATAGCATGACTTCTACTATGTCTAAGGGTGTTCGATGCGCCTAAAATGTGCCAGTTTTTTAATGTTCTTGCATAGATACATGGATCCACTCGTTTTAAATTAAATCTGAATAAAGGACTTCTATTTTACTTGATGGATGTGCTGCATTTCTCTTTCCTCCTTTAACCCCTTTACCCCTTAAGGGTGGTTTGCACGTTAATGACCGGGCCAATTTTTACAATTCTGGCCACTGTCCCTTTATGAGGTTATAACTCTGGAATGCTTCCATGGATCCCAGTGAATCTGACATTGTTTTCTCGTGACTAGTGATGAGCAAGTATACTCGTGATCTCATAGTTTTTTGGCGTGTTTGGAGATTTAGTTTCTGTTGACTAGCTGCATAATTTATGGCTGCTGGTCAGCCTGAATACATGTGAGGAATGCCTGTTTGTTAGGAAATCCTCACATGTATTCAGGCTGACCAGCAGCCATAAATCATGCAGATGCATTGACAGAAACTAAATCTCAGAGCACGCCAAAATACTCGGAGATCACCCAAGCAAGCTCAGGGAAAACCCGAGCAACGAGTATACTTGCTCATCACTACTCGTGACATATTGTACTTCATGATAGTGGTAAAATTTCGTTGATATGACTTGCGTTTATTTGTGAAAAAAACAGAAATTTGGCGAAAATGTTGCATAAAGTACTTATTAATTAACATGAGGGGTCTATATGATAGAAAATACCCAAAAGTGACACCATTCTAAAAACTGCACCCCTGAAGGTGCTCAAAACCACATTCAAGAAGTTTATTAACCCTTCAGGTGCTTCACTGAAATTTTTGTAATGTTAAAAAAAAAAAAAAAATGAACATTTAACTTTTTTCACAAAAAATTTACTTCAGATCCAATTTGTTATATTTTACCAAGGGTAACAGGAGTAATTGGACCCCAAAAGTTGCTGTACAATTTGTACTAAGTACACTGATTCCCCATACATGCAGGTAAACCACTGTTTGGGCGCATGACAGAGCTTGGAAGGGAAGGAGCGCCGTTTGACTTTTCAATGCAAAATTGGCTGGAATTGAGATCGGACGCCATGTCGCGTTTGGAGAGCCCCTGATGTGCCTAAACAGCGGAAACCCCCAATTCTAACTCAAAGCCTAACCCCAACACACCCCTAACGACAAACCTAACCCTAATCCCAACCCTAACCCCAACTTTAGCCCCAACCCTAATGGGAAAATGGAAATAAAGTAAAAAAATATATATATTATTTTTCCGTAACTAAGGGGGTGATAAAGGGGGGATTGATTACTATTTTTTTTTTATTTTGATCACTGTGATAGGGTCTATCACAGTGCTCAAAACCCATTATAGCGGGTTTTTTACGATTGGCAGCTGTCACACATTAAAATACGCTTTTTATTGCAAAAAATAGTTTTTGCATCACCACATTTTGAGAGCTATAATTTTTCCATATTTTGGCCCACAGAGTCATGTAAGGTCTTGTTTTTTGAGGGATGAGTTGACGTCTTTATTGGTACCATTTTCGAGCACATGACATTCTTTGATCGCTTTTTATTCCGATTTTTGGGAGGTAGAATGAGCAAAAACCAGTTCATGAATTTCTTTTGGGGGTGGGGGGGCGTTTACACCGTTCCGCATGTGGTAAAATTGATAAGGCAGTTTTTTTCGTCGGGTCAGTACGATTACAGCGATACCTCATTTATATCTTGTTTTTATGTTTTTACTCTTTTATATAATAAAAACTATTTTATAGAAAAAATAATTGTTTTTGCATCACTTTACTCTGTCAGCTATAACTTTTTTATTTTTTCGCTGATGACTCCGGTGGCTCGTTTTTTGCGGGACAAGATGACGTTTTCAGCAGTACCATGTTTATTTATAACCGCTTTTTTGATTGCGTGTTATTTCACTTTTTGTTCGGCGGTATGATGATAAAGCATTGTATTTGGCCTTTTTTTTATGGTGTTCACTAAAGGGGTTAACTAGTGGGCCAGTTTTATAGGTCGGGTCATGACGGACGCGGCGATACCAAATATGTGTACTTTTATTGTTCACATTTTTTTCCCAAATATTTATTTTGTGATAGAATACTGATTTTTTTTTTATTAATTTTTATTTTTGTTAAATTTTAAAATTTTATTTATTTTTTTTACTTTATTCTAACTTTTACACTTTTGTCTCACTGTGTGAAAATCATTTTGTGCTGGCTGATCGCTTCTATAGCATGCAGATGAAGCAGCATCTGCATGCTACAGAAGCTGTCAGCGCTGCACTCAGTGCACACTGACCTGAGACACTTCCTGACATGCACTGCGCATGACAGGAAGTTTCTCAGCTCTGTAGACCCAGATGTCACATGGATGGAACAGTACATCTGATGTCAGAAAGGGGTTAATAGACAAACATAGTAAAAGGTAAAGGCAAGAACCATCTCCAAACCTCTTGATGTTCCTGGTACAACAGTTGCACATATTATTCAGTAGGTTATGCTCTATGGGACTGTAGCCAACCTATCTGGACATGGCTGCAAGAGATGGATAATACAAACAGTAACCAAACAGCTCAGAACAACTTCCAAAGAGATTAGAGGTTCACTCCAAGGTCAAGGTAGATCAGTGTCAGATCACACCATCCATGGCTGTCTTGGCCAAAGTGGACTTAATATATGACTACTAAACAAATCATAGAACTGGATTTTGTCAAAATGCACATGGATAAGCCACAAAGCTCCTGGGAGAATGTCCTATGGACAGATGAGAGAAGACTAGAGAATTTTGGAATAATGCAAAATAAATCCGGCACTCATTTTTAATGCAAATGAAATTGGTTTAATTCAGATATGCCAGAGCCTTATAGCACACACGTGCACCATTTCTGCCTTATTGCTTTTCCTAATAGCGCTTTATTTCACTTCTAAATTCTGAGTGGACACCACATGAATTTATACACTAATTCATTGCAATCTGTCTGAAGAAGGTCAGAGGTCTGACCGAAACGTCACATATTGTGGATTGCATATCTGAATTAAACCAATTTCATTTGCATTAAAAAATGAGTGCCGGATTTATTTTGCATTATTGTTAGTATGGGACTGGCATCCCTTATCCGAGCACCTTCCCTGTTAAACAAGGAGTGACGTGTTTAGATACCCATTAGAGAATTTTGGAAAGCCACATCTGCTGTATGATCACAGATGCAAAAAATGGAGCATGCAAAGAAAAGACATAGTTACTTACTGGTAATAGGATTTCTCAGAGCCCATGATGACACCACAGAGAGGGGATCCGCCCTGAAGGGACAGGAAACCTACATATAAAAGGGCAGTACCACTCCCTCGCATCAGTTGGTTTACAGAGCATAGGAAGACCTCCAAGTTAATGACAACAATTACCGTATATACTCGTGTATAAGCCGAGATTTTCAGCACCTTTTTTTCCTGCTGAAAATGCCCCCTCGGCTTATACACGAGTCATAGGGCAGAAACCAGCGGGGGAGGGGATGCCGCGGCAGGAGCCGGTGGCTGGGATCATACTTACCCCTCCCCGTGCCATCGCTGAGGGTCCCTGCAATCCTGCGTTCTCCCCGGTTTCCTGTAGCTCCCCAGCACTGAGCGGTGATGTAATACCCGCTCATTAAGGTCATGTAATATGGACGCGACGCCACTCCCATGGGCGTGGCCTCCATATTCATGGCCTTAATGAGCGGTATTACATCACCGCTCAGTGCTGGAGAGCTGCAGGAAGCCGGGGAGAACGCAGGATTGCAGGGATGCTCAGCGATGGCACGGGGAGGGGTGAGTATGATGGAGGAGAGGACAAGGAGCACGGAGCTGGACTGGGGATAGAACGGTGGACGGGGAAACATGGAGGAGGACGGGGGGAGAACGGAGGACGGGGGAAGCTTGGAGGAGGACGGGGGAAGCATGGAGCAGGACGGGGGAAGCATGGAGGAGGACGGGGGGGGAAGAACAATGAGCACGGAGGAGGACGGGGGAGGATGGAGGGCACAGAGGAGCACGGAGCAGGACGGGGGGTGCACAGGAGGACGGAGAAGGAATGGGGGAGCACAGCGGAGGACGGAGCAGGAGGGGGGAGTACAGAGGAGAATGGGGGAGCACAGAGCTGGATGGGGAGCAAGGAGCAGGACGGGGGCAGCACAGAGCAGGAGGGCAGTTTATCACCCGGCTTATACAGGAGTCAATAAGTTTTCCCAGTTTTTTGTGGCAAAATTAGGGGGGTCGGCTTATACACGTGTCGGCTTATACACAAGTATATACGGTATATATCTTTATCATACTGCTTATCAGAAAAAACACACCGTGTCTATACATAAATCACACTACAAACAGTGAAAATGTGCTCACCACACACGTGAGGGGAGGGAATAAACAGGTGCCAGCATGGGCTGAGAAATCCTGTTACCGGTAAGTAACTATGTCTTTTTTCTTCCCCCATGACGGCACCACGGAGAGAATTACAGAGAGTTGTAACTTTAGGGAGGGACCACAGCCTGAAGAACCCTTCTCCCGAAGGTTAGGTCAGAAGAAGAGGCTAGGTCCAGCCGATAGTGCTTGAAAAAGGTAGTGGAATCTTTCTTCTTCCCTATTCTTAGGGTTAGAACAAAAGGAAGGGAGGACTACCTCTTGGGATATGTGGAAACGTGATGCTACCTTGGGCAAGTAAGCAGGGTCAGGTCTTAAAATAACCCTATCCTCTAGGATTTTAGTGAAAGGAAGGCCTGCAGATAAGGCCTGAATGTTGCTCACCCTCCGGGTTGATGTTAATGCCACAAGGAGGACCGTTTTAAGTGAAAGGACCCTGAGAGAGACCAAATCTAGTGGTTCAAATGGAGGACCTGTTAGGGCCGATAGGACTAGATTTAAATCCCAGGCTAAGAATTGATCTAGACCCTGGAGAGCCTCTATTAAATCGCGCCACCCATGGATTGCCTGTTATGTCTTGATTATATAGGGCCCCTAGGGTTACCACCTGGACCTTCAAGGTGTTGGTCGCCAGGCCTCGTTCCAACCCCTTCTTCAGAAATTCCAGGATTGCTGTTTGAAATCTTTTCCCAGGATGGAAGGAAACTGGATAGTCTGCCTCCCACCTGGGAAAACCCGTCACTTTGAGGGCTTCCTATCCAAAGAGGAGTTTTTGAAGAGGAACCCCTTATCTTTCCTCTTCCTCTCATCCCATCTACTCTGCTCCCTCGGGGGCCTCCTACGGAAGAATTTTCTGCTCCGAAAGGACCATTTGAGCATTGGGGTGGCCAGGTTAAGGACTCATTTTCTTCTTGTCCCCTGCCTTCTGAAGGATGTCATCTAATGTTTCCCCAAACAAAAACTCTCCTTCACATTGGATTGAGAATAGCTTTTGTTCTGAAAATCTCCCGGCCAGCATTTGACCCAAAGTGCTCTACGGGCTGCAATCGAGAGAGCTGCTGACTTGGATGCTAATCTGACTGAGTCAGCTGAAGAATCCGTCAAGAAAGCAGATTCCCCCCATATCAAGGTAATGAACTCTAGCATTTTGCTTCTGGGTATCCCATCCCAGAGTTGTTTCTCTAGTTCAGGGTTCCCCAACTCCAGTCCTCAAGGCCCACCAACAGATCATGTTTTCAGGATTTCCTTACTATTGCCCAGGTGATAATTGCATAACCTGTGCAATACAAAGGAAATCCTGAAAACATGACCTGTTGGTGGGCCTTGAGGACTGGAGTTGGGGAACCCTGCTCTAGTTGATCCACCCATATCTATAGCTGGCCTGAGATTACCCCCGATGTTTCCCATGCTCCGTTAAGAAAAGCATCAGCCTTTTTATCTAATGGGTCTTTTAAGGTTCCCATGTCTTCAAAGGGGAGGGCAAATTTTTTAGATGCCTTGGCAATCGCAACATCTAATTTTGGGGCTTTATCCCATGATGTTGATGCAACATCCTTGAAGGTGTATTTTCTTTTAAGGGAAGGTATTGATGAATTCTTCCCATCAGGTTTTTCCCACTCTTTTTTGATTAGGGCCTGGATGTTTTCATTCAGGAGAAATACTTTCTCCCCCACACCCACACATTATGTCCTGTACTGTCGTCAGGGCGAGGGTCTATCACCCCCATAGTAGATCTTACCGCCTAAACTACCTCCTCTAGATGAAAACAGTGGTGCCCCTCCATTTCATCATCCGAAAATGAGAAAGAATCTGATATATCCGAGTATTTCTCCCCGGAGCTAGAGGACTCAGACTGGGTGTAATTGGCATTTTTTTTGCTCTCTGACTTTATCCCCTGTGTGAGGGATCTAAAGGCACTTTCGACCTCCGATTTGATTGTAGATTTTAGTTCGGAAGCAAAATCTGGGGTTTCTTCGCATAGCACTTGTCCTATCGAGGAATGGCATAGCCTCTTGTGACAGGTAATTCTTTATCACACTTGGCCACTGCAGAAAGGAGTGTCTCCATGCTTATCTTTTTGAATCTGCGGCCCAGCGTACTCAGCCCTACTTCCGGTCTGCTTCGGGAGTACCTCCTCTGCAGTGACCTGTCTGGCCAAGTCATCAGGGGGCGTATCGGCGTGTCCCCACATCTGGTGCGGCGGCTGTGCTTCCCCCGCTCACGCTGCATGACCCCTCGGTCCCAGCAGTGGTGGCTTCAGGGCCTCCCCGCTGCCTGAACCGGACTTTCCGGGCCTGGACCATTTTCATACGGAATCTTCATCCAGGTACCGCCGAATTGAAGGTTCCCCGTCAGGGACAGGAAACCAACTAATGCGAGGGAGAGGTACCGCCCTTTTTATATGTAGATTTACTGTCCCTGAAGGGCGGAACTCCTCTCCGTGGTGCCATCATGGGGGAGGGGTGGAGAAATAACATTGTACATACTGTGAAATAAGGAGGAGTCTCAGTTGTGATTTGGAGCTGCATCTGGCACAAGTTGAATATTTGAAGGGTACAATGAAATCTCAAGGCTACCAAGGTATCCTAAATCAAACTGTTCTGCCCAGTGTCAGAAAGCTTGGTCCGAGTAGCAGGCCATGGTTCCTACAACAGGATAATGACCCAAAACATACAGCTAAAAACATGTAACAATGACTAAGAGCAAAGCAATGGACTACTCTGAAGATTCTTCTATTAGCCCCTATCTAAACCATACTGAACCACGGTTTGCAGAAGGTGGTTGAAGAATTCTACTGAACAATGTACTTAAAAATGCAGTCTGGAGATGACACCTTTACACTTGAGACAGCTGGAGCAGTTTGCTCATGAGGAGAGGGCCAAATACATGTAGACAGGAGCAGAGGTCTCATTGAAAGTTACAGAAATAGTTTGTCTGCAGTGGGCTGGGCAACAATATATTAACTCCTTCCCAACATTGAACTTATCCATAAATGGTCGGCTGGTACTTAATCTATGATTATGGATACATCAGGGGATATGCACGGGCGATTGCCGCCAGGTGTCAGCTGATTCCGACAGCTGACACCCAGCACTAGGGGCAGGAACGGGCCCACAACGCTCCCGTCATTTTAACCCCTTCATGACCCAGCCTATTTTGACCTTAAAGACCTTGCCATTTTTTGCAATTCTGACCAGTGTCCCTTTATGAGGTAATAACTCAGGAACGCTTCAACGGATCCTAGCGATTCTGAGAATGTTTTTTCGTGACATATTGGGTTTCATGTTAGTGGTAAATTTAGGTCGCTACTTTTTGCGTTTATTTGTGAAAAAAATGGAAATTTGGCGAAAATTTTGAAATTTTAAAATTTTTAATTTTTATTCTGTTAACCCCTTAGTGACAGAGCCATTTTGCAGCTTAATGACAGGGCCAATTTTTACAATTCTGACCACTGTCACTTTATGAGGTTATAACTCTGGAACGCTTTAATGAATCCCGCTGATTCTGAGATTGTTTTTTCGTGACATATTGTACTTCACGTTAGTGGTAAAATTTCTTTGATATGACTTGTGTTTATTTATGAAAAAAAAGGAAATATGGCGAAAATTTTGAAAGTTTAACTATTTTCAAACTTTAAATTTTTATGCCCTTAAATCAGAGAGATATGTCACACAAATTTCTTAATAAATAACATTTCCCACATGTCTACTTTACATCAGCACAATTTTGGGACCAAAATTTTTTTTTGTTACGAAGTTATAAGGGTTAAAAGTTGACCAGCGATTTCTCATTTTTACAACACCATTTTTATTTTAGGGACCACATCACATTTGAAGTCACTTTGAGGGGTCTATACGATAGAAAATACCAAAAAGTGACACCATTCTAAAAACTGCACCCTCAAGGTGCTCAAAACCACATTCAAGAAGTTTATTAACCCTTTACGTGCTTCACAGGAACTGAAGCAATGTGGAAGGAAAAAATTAACATTTAACTTTTTTTGCAAAAACTTTACTTCGGAACCTATTTTTTTATTTTCACAACTGTTAAAAGAAAAAATGAACCACAAAATTTGTTGTGCAACTTCTCCTGAATAAGCCGATACCCCATATGTGGGGGTAAACCACTTTTTGGGCGCACGGCAGAGGTTGCAAGGGAAGGAGCGACATTTGACTTTTTCAACGCAGAATTGGCTGGACGCCATGTCGCGTTTGTAGAGGCCCTGATGTGTCTAAACAGTGGAAACCCATCACAAGTGACCCCATTTTGGAAACTAGACCCCTAAGGAACTTATCTACATGTGTGGTGAGCACTTTGAACCTCCAAGTGCTTCACAGAAGTTTATAACATAGAACAGTGAAAATAAAAAATCATATTTTTTCACAAACCTGATCGTTTAGTCCCCAATTTTTTATTTTCCCAAGGGTAACAGGAGAAATTAGACCACAAAAGTTGTTGTCCAATTTGTCCTGAGTACGCTGATACCCCATATGTGGGGTGGGACCACTGTTTGGGCGCACGGCAGGGCTTGGAAGGGAAGGAGCGCCGTTTGACTTTTTCAAACCAAAATTGGCTGGAATTGAAATTGGACGCCATGTCGCGTTTGGAGAGCCCCTGATACGCCTAAACAGTCGAAACCCCCCACAAATCACACCATTTTGGAAACTAGACCCCTTAAGGAACTTATCTAGATGTGTGGTGAGCACTTTGAACCCCAAGTGCTTCACAGAAAATAATAAACGTAGAGCCGGGAAAATAAAAAATCATTTTTTTCCTCAAAAATGATTCTTTAGCCCGCTATTTTTTTTATTTTCCCAAGGGTAACAGGAGAAATTGGACCCAAAAAGTTGTTGTGCAATTTTTCCTGTGTACGCTGATACCCCATATTTGGGGTGAAACCACTGTTTGGGCGCATGGGAGTGCTTGGAAGGGAAGGAGCGCCATTTTGTAATGCAGACTTTGATGGAATGTTCTGCGGGCGTCATGTTGTGTTTGCAGAGCCCTTGATGTATCTAAACAGTAGAAACCCCCTGCAAGTGACACCATTTTGGAAACTAGACCCCCCAAGGAGCTTATCTAGATGTGTGGTGAGCACTTTGAACCCCCAAGTGCTTCACAGAAATTTATAAACGCAGAGCCGTGAAAATGAAAAATCATTTTTTTTCTCAAAAATGATTTTTTTAGCCAGCTATTTTTTATTTTCCAAGGGTAACCGGAGAAATTAGAACCCCAAAATTGGTGTGCAATTTGTCCTGAGTACGCTGATACCCCATATGTTGGGGTAAACCACGGTTTGGGCGCACGGCAGGGCTTGGAAGGGAGCGCCATTTGACTTTTTGAACGCCACGTCGTGTTTGGAGACCCCCTGATGTGCCTAAATAGTGGAAATCCCTCAATTCTAGCTCCAACCCTAATCCAACACACTCCTAACCCTAATCCCAACCCTAATCCTAACCTAAATCCCAACCCTAATTGTAACCCTAATTTTAACCCTAACCCTAATTGTAACCCTAACCCTAATTTTAACCCTAATTATAACCCTAACCCTAAGGCTAGGTTCATTTTGCGTTTTACCAGCCCGTTCAACACATAGCGTTGACGGGCTAGTAACGGTATAGCATAACGCGGAATCAGCAGATGATTCATCTGCGCTAGCGGTGACGGAGCCCAAACGCTGCAGCCCGCGTCTGAGGCTCCGTCACTGAATGATGGCATGTCACAAACGCATGCCGCTTTACGGCATGCGTCGCGATGCGCCTCAAATGGGGGTGAATGGCAGCGTTAACGGACTGCGTTACACCGCGTTATACCGCGGTGTAACGCAGTCCGTCTAACGGACTGCCATAACGCAGTATGAACCCAGCTTAACCCTAACGCTAATTATAACCCTAATGCTAACCCTAGTTATAACCCTAACCCTAATTATAACCCTAACCCTAACAGAAAAATGAAAATAAATATAATTTCTATTTTTTATTATATGCCCCTAACTAAGGGGGTGATAAATGGGGGGGGTTATGTACTGTTTTTTTTATTTTGATCACTGTGATAGTTTATCACAGTGATCAAAATGTACTTTTATGAGAATGAATGAAAAAAAATTTGAATCTGCCGCCAAGCAGATCGGCGGGCGCACTGCGTATGCGCCCGCCATTTTTTTTTTTTTTTGCAGGAAGAAGACCGGGATGATCGGAGGCCAGGGGGACCTGCCAGAGGACATCGGTAAGTATATGGGGGGTTCAGGGGGACACGGGGACCCTCATTTTCTCCCCTCTGATGTGCGATCACATCAGAGGGGAGAGAAATCATTTTTTTTTTTTTTTTTTTTTTGCGATCGCGTCTATGCTTGCATAGCCGCGATCGCAACACCGGGATCGGGTGAATCGGTAGCCGAGACCCCAGAGAATATTTGCCCATCCCCCCCCAGCACAGCGGCACATAGCGGCGGGCGCACTGAGCATGCGCCCGCCATTTTCTTAACAGCGCCGGCACCGGGGGACACCGGAGGGTCCTGGGGCCACATGGAGGGGATCGGGGGCCACATGGGGGTCCCGGGGACCCTTTTTCTCTGTCCTCTGATGTCCGATGACATCAGAGGACAGAGAAATTAAATGGCACAACTTTTTTTTTTTTGTTGCGGTCGCCGTTATAGGGTTTAATAACGGCGATCGCAACATCGGTGTCGGTAAAAACCGACCCAATTCATGTTCTCTGGGGTCTCGGCTACCCCGGATCCTAAAATTTGTTGGGCAATTTCTCCTGAGTACACAGATACCTCATATGTGGTCATAAACCACTGTTTGGGCGCACGGAAGGGCTCAGAAGGGAAGGAGCGCCATTTGACTTTTTGAATGGAAAATATGCTGGAATATTTAGCGGTTGCCATGTCGCATTTGGAGAGTCCCTGTGTGCCTAAACATTGGAGCTCCCCACAAGTGACCCCATTTTGGAAACTAGACCCCCTAAGGAACTTATCTAGATGCATAGTGAGCACTTTGAACCCCAGGTGCTTCACAAATTGATCCGTAAAAAAAGAAAGTACTTTTTTTTCACAAAAATTTTCTTTTAGACTCAGTTTTTTTCATTTTCACATGGGCAACAGTATAAATTTTATCCTAAAATTTGTTGGGCAATTTCTCCTGAGTACACAGATACCTCTTATGTGGTCATAAACCACTGTTTGGGCGCGCGACAGGGCTCAGAAGGGAAGGAGCGACATTTGACTTTTTGAATAGAAAATATGCTGGAATATTTAGCGGTTGCCATGTCGCATTTGGAGAGTCCCTGTGTGCCTAAACATTGGAGCTCACCAAAAGTGACCCCATTTTGGAAACTAGACGCCCTAAGGAACTTATCTAGATGCATAGTGAGCACTTTGAACCCCAGGTGCTTCACAGAAGTTTATAACGCAGAGCTGTGATAATAAAAAATCATTTTTTTTTCTCAAAAAATGATTTTTTAGCCCACTATTTTTTATTTTCACAATGGTTACAGGAGAAATTGGACCCCAAAAGTTGTTGTCCAGTTTGTCCTGAGTATGCTAGTACCCCATATGTGGGGGGGAACCACTGTTTGGGCACACGTCAGGGCTCGGAAGGGATGTAGTGACGCTTTGAAATGCCGACTTGATGGAATGGTCTGCGGGCATCTTGTTACGTTTGCAGAGCCCCTGATGTGCCTAAACAGTAGAAACTCCCCACAAGTGACCCCATTTTGGAAACTAGATCCCCCAAGGAACTCCTATAGATGTGTGGTAAGCACTTTGAATCTCCAAGTCCTTCACAGAAGTTTATAACGCAGAGCCGTGAAAATATAAAATCATTTTTTTTCCACAAAAATAATTTTTTAGTCCCCAATTTTTTTTTGCCAATGTTAACAGGAGAAATTAGAACCCCCAAAGTTGTTGTGCAATTTTTCCCGAGTACGCTGATACCCCATATGTGGGGATAAACCACTGTTTGGGCATACGTCGGGGCTTGGAATAAAGGGAGCACTGTTTGACTTTTTGAACGCAAAATTTGCAGGAATCAATGGTGGCGCCATGTCGCGTATGGAGACCCCCTGATGTGCCTAAATAGTGGAAACCCTCAATTCAATTCAACTCCAACCCTAACCCCAACACACCCCTAACCCCAACCCTAACCCCTACACACACCTAACCCTAATACAAACCCTAACCATAACCCCAACACATCCCTAACCCTAATCCCAACTCTAACCATAAATCTAACCACAAGTCTAACCCTAATTCCAACCCTAACCCAAATTCCAACCCTAACCCAAATTCCAACCCTAACCCAAATTCCAACCCTAACCCAAATTCTAACCTTAACCCTAATTCTAACCTTAACCCTAATTCTAACCCTAATGCTAACCCTAACCCTAGTTCTAACCCTAAGGCTGGGTTCATATTGCGTTTTACCAGCCCGTTCAACACGTAGCGTTGACCGGCTGGTAACGGTATAGCATAACGCGATCGCGTTATGCTTACCCGCTAGCGCAGATGAATCAGCAGATGATTCATCTGTGCTAGCAGGGACGGAGCCCAGACGCTGCAGCCCGTGTCCGAGGCTCTGTCACTGAATGACGGCACGTCGAGAACGCATGCCGCTTTACGGCATGCGTTGCGATGCGCACACAAATGAGGCGAATGGCAGCATTAACGGACTGCGTTACACCGCGTTATACCGCGGTGAAACGCAGTCCATCTAACGGACTGCCATAATGCAATATGAACCCAGCCTAACCCTAACCCTGAGGCCCCATGCACACGTTGTGGATTCACTTGCGGATTTTTCTTAAATCCGCAGGATTTGCTGCGGTTTTTCCCTGCGGTTTTACACCTATAATGGAATAGAATAGGTGTAAAACCGCTGAGGAATCCGCACAAAGAATTGACATGCTGCGGATTTAAAACCGCAGCAAATCCGCATGTGCACGGCGTTTTTTTTTTAACCATTTATTTGCATTGTACTGTACATGCCACGGATCCGCAGCAAAATCCGCCGCGGATCCGCAGCAAAATCCGCCGGGATCCGCAGCAAAATCCGCCGCGGATCCGCAGCAAAATCCGCCGCGGATCCGCAGCAAAATCCGCCGCGGATCCGCAGCAAAATCCGCAGCGGATCCGCAGCAAAATCCGCCGCGGATCCGCAGCAAAATCCGCAGCGGATCAGCAGCAAAATCCGCCGCGGATCGCAGCAAAATCCGCCGCGGATCAGCAGCAAAATCCGCCGCGGATCAGCAGCAAAATCCGCCGCGGATCAGCAGCAAAATCCGCCGCGGATCAGCAGCAAAATCCGCGGTCAGCAGAAATCCCCCGGACAGCAGCAAATCCGCGGCGGATCAGCAGCAAAATCCGCGCGGATCAGCAGCAAAATCCGCCGCGGATCAGCAGCAAAATCCGCCGCGGATCAGCAGTAAAATCCGCCGCGGATCAGCAGCAATATCCGCCGCGGATCCGCAGCAAAATCAGCTGCGGATCAGCAGCAAAATCTGCTAGGGAAAAAAAAAAAAAAAAAAATCTTTATTTTTTTATTTGTCCCTACCTATGATAAAGGGGGGGTTCATTTACTTTTTTTTTTATTTTGATCACTGTGACAGTTTATCGCAGTGATCAAAATAAATTTTTGGACACTGGAGGGCGCACTGCGCATGCGCCGGCTGGCGGGCGCACTGCGCATGAGCCCGCCATTTTCCAAGATGGCGGCGCCCATGAAGAATCCCGGGCAGCCACCGGGACGGATCCAGGGACATCGGTGGACCGGGAAAGGTGAGTAGGGGGGGGGGGTCGGAAGGTCGGGGGGGTGAGGGGATCGGAAGTGGGGGCAGCGGATCCCAGGAGCAGGGGAGCAGACAGTGACGGCGGTGACCGGTCGCTGCCATCTTTCGGTGGCGGCGGCCAATCACCGCCGTGACTCGATGTGGGGGGGTCAGATCGCGGTGTCCAGCCATGGCCGATGCTATTGCAGCATCGGCCATGGCTGGATTGTAATATTTCACCAGTTTCATTGGTGAAATATTACAAATCGCTCTGATTGGCTGTTTCACTTTTAACAGCCAATCAGAGCGATCGTAGCCACGTGGGGGTTAAGCCAACCCCCCTGTGGTGATGCACTAAGGGTCCTGTGCCTGCGGGTCGGGTGACCTTTCAGTGACCCCGGTCTCCCGGCCCGCAGGAACATGATTTATAGCATGGCGCCAACGTTGGCGTCATGGGTCGGGATGGCACAGGTTTTCATGACGCCAACGTTGGCGTCATGGGTCGGGAAGGGGTTAACCTCCTAAATACTGCGAATGAGATCTATTGCATTATTTAGCAGGCATGCAGCGAGAGGGAGACTCATCTGCTCTCTGATCGGTGCCAACGTGGCATCATGGTGAGAGGCCGATCGTTGCCATGGTGACCCGATGTCATGATGACGACATCTAGGTCACCAGAGGCAGCAAGCTTGCTACAACGTGCTCAGACCATGCTGCAAGTTTGTCTGTCAGTGCAGCGCTGACAGTTTGTAAAGCATAGCAAAGCAACTGCTTTGCTTTAAAAGCGTTCAGAATGAAAAAAGTGTAAGGCCGGTGTCACACTTGCGAGTGTGATGCAAGTAAGTCGCACGACTTTCTCGCATCAACACCCGGCACGGCCGCCCGCTTTCGGACCCGAGTGTGCGGCTGCATGTATTTCTACGCACGGCACGGTGTTGATGCGAGAAAGTCGTGCGACTTACTTGCATCACACTCGCAAGTGTGACGCCGGCCTAAGCCCCATAGTGGGACAAAATAAAAAAAGTAAAAAAAAGGTAAAATTTTATATATACCCATAAATAAATGTTTTTATGAAAAAAAGTACATTTGGTATTGCTGCGTCCAGAATGACCTGACCTATAAAACTGTGCCACTAGTTAACCCCTTTAGCAAACACCGCACAAAAAATAAAAACCGAGGCAAAAAATGATTCTTTATCATCACATTGCAGAACAAAAAGTGGAATAAAATGCTACCAAAAAGATGAATGTAAATAAAAATGGTATAGCTGAAAACGTCATCTTGTCCAACAAATCAAGCCTCCATACAGTTCCATTAGCGGTAAAATAAAAAGTTATCGCTCTCAGAATAAAGTGATGCAAAAATAATTCTTACCTATAAAACAGTTTTTGTTGTGTAAAAGATCCAAAACATAAAAAAACTATTTAAATGTGGTATCGCTGTAATGGTGCTGACCAGAAGAAAAAAGCTACCTTATCAATTTTACCACACGCGAAACATAAAAAAAGAAAAATGAAAAAAAAATTCTGTTTTTTGTTCATTTTGCCTCCCAAAAAAAAATAAAAAATTGGAATAGAAAGTGATCAAAAAATGTCATGTGCCCGAAAATGGTGCCAATAAATTAGTCTCACAAAAAACAAGCCCCACATGACTGTCGGCAGAAATATTGAAAAATTATAGCTCTCAAAATATGGGGATGCAAAAACTAGTTTTTACAATAAAAAGCGTGTTTTCACGTATGACAGCAGCCAAACATAAAAACCCAATATAAATCTGATATCGCTATAATCGCACCGACCCGAAGAATAAAGTCGCCTAATCACTTATACCGCATGAGGAAAGATGAGAAAAATAAATATAACCAATTCTTCACCTGCAGTTGACTTGTTCATTCTGCCTCCCAAAGATCGCAGTATGGCCCGATTCACATTTATCCTGCGCTCACACCAGGGTTTCCGTGAAAATCTCAGAAATACGTGATTCAGACAGAACCCCTGGCAGAAGATACTCCATAATTAGACAGATGAAGGCAATGTGGACGTCGTCTGGCCGATGATAAGGCAGTGTCCATCTTTTTAGGCGTGCATGGAAATGCAGTCCGCCACAGTTATGTGCACTTCTGAAAAAAAGGACATCGCTGAACAGAGGCCAGATGGAATCCAGAGTAACTCTGCTGCTTCAATACAGTGAATGGATCCCTTTGGGGTTTCATCTAAATCACGTTACTTAGAGATTAAGGCCGGGACCACACATGCGACGAAAACGTCCGTCGCTCACATGTGAAATCCCAGCTATGGCCCCGGCACTCGGGAATGGAGTGCGCGGCTGCATGTAGTTCTATGCAGCCGCTCGCTCCACTCCCGAGTGCCGGCGCCAGAGCTGGGATTTCACATGCGAGCGACGGACGTTTTCATTGCATATGTGATCCCGGCCTTAGATGTAAACCCTGATTTAAGTGCTCGGCGTAGAGCACCGGATAAATGTAATCCCAAACGTTATTTAAAATGGGGGAGGAGTCCTGAGGAGATCATTTGCATATTCCCAGTTCATTCTGGGATAAGTGAAGTCTCCGCGAGCTCCAAGAACACTGGGTTTTGGCCGTTGCAGCTGAAAGGAGGACATCGGTAAACCAGGGGAGGAGTCCCGAGGAGATCATTTGCATAATCCCAGTTCATTCTGGGATAAGTGAAGAGTCTCCGCGAGCTCCAAAAACACTGGGTTTTGGCCGCTGCAGCTGAGAGGAGGACATCGGTAAACCAGGGGAGGAGTCCCGAGGAGATCATTTGCATATTCCCAGTTCATTCTGGGATAAGTGAAGAGTCTCCGCGAGCTCCAAGAACACTGGGCTTTGGCCGTTGCAGCTGAAAGGAGGACATCGGTAAGAATTTTTGTACGTTTTTCACCACTTTGTTATCTCTTTAACAATAAGAGCATGGAAGAGGCCAGGAGCCATGTGGTGAGCTGCATTTCTTGCTACATGTTCACAGATTAACCAGTGCCAAATTTCACATGCCAGAAATGCAAGCTTGTGTCTATGTTGGAGGAAAAGTTGCAAAATCTAGAAGAGAGGTTAGCTACATTGAAGAACATTAAGGCCTCTTTCACACATCCGTTTTTCTCATTGCGGCACCCCCGGCATTTTTCAGCAGCGCCGCATCACAAAACCGTATGCACCGCATGCGTTTTTTTCCCATAGACTTTCATTAGCGCCGGATGGCGCCGCATGTCACTGCGGCGCGTCCGGTTGGTGCCGGATGCGGTGTCTGGTCACCGTCCGGTGTCTGGAAAAAACGTCGCATGTAACGTTTTTTGTCTGCGGCGAAAAAGCCGCATGCGCCGGATGCGGCGCGTGCGGTTTTTTTTACAATGAAAGTCTATGGACGCCACAATGCGCCGCATCCGGCTTGAGCCGCATCCGGTAGCCGCATCCGGTTTTTTAATTGATATACCAGCCCACAACAAACAGATACCAGACAGATACCACCCCTCAGCAAACATATAAAAAAAAAAATTGGTGGGACATCAGACACATCCACAGAAGCCACAGAGCCACACACACACGCAGCCACCGGAGACGCAGCCACCGGGGACGCAGCCACCGGAGACGCAGCCACCGGAGACCACCGACGCCTCAGCCACCGGAGACTCGTAGCCAGGATCATGGAGCGCCAGGAAAACAGACGGTAAATATGCCTCCCCCCCCCCAAAATCCAAAATGTACAATACATATGTCACCAATGCTGTGTGAGATGATGTTTATTTTTGGCACCCTGGTACATTTTATATTTCATGTTTTTTCTGTGATGGGGATTGGTTCCCCTGGTATTGTATGAAATTAAATTGGCGATGATGGGGTGGGTCCCCGAGTTTAAAATGCATTTGTTTGGGAACTTTATTGTGTATTCCCTGCTACTGTTGTGAATGTTGATAATGTAGATCTACTGGTACTGTTTTTTTGCAGTGATGTGCTTGGTCTCCCTGCGACAATATGAAATGTGGATTTGTGTATGATATAATTTTAATTTTTTTTTCGGCCTGTGATGTGGTTGCTTGTCCTGCTACAGGTACAGATAACTTTGGCTAAAAGGTTCATAAATGCAACCTTTTTTACAAAGTTATGTCCCGGTTTTCTATTATCTTTTCACTAAAAATGTGTACTTTTTTAGATTATCCCCTACCCCATGTTTCCCCAACTGCAGTCCTCAAGGCCAACCAACAGGTATTGTTTTCAGGATTTCCTTTGTATTGCACAGGTGAGGCAATTATCACCTGAGCAATACAAAGAAAAGACTGAAAACTTTACATGTTGGTGGGCCTTGAGGACTGCAGTTGGGGAAACATGGCCTATAATGTACACTTTTTTAGGACAAATGGTGAAATACTTTAATACAATTTCACCTTTTGTCCAAAAAAGGGTACATTGTAGGCCATGTTTCCCCAACTGCAGTCCTCAAGGCCAACCAACAGGTATTGTTTTCAGGATTTGCTTTGTATTGCACAGGTGAGGCAATTATCACCTGAGCAATACAAAGAAAAGACTGAAAACTTTACATGTTGGTGGGCCTTGAGGACTGCAGTTGGGGAAACATGGCCTATAATGTACACTTTTTTAGGACAAATGGTGAAATACTTTTAATACAATTTCACCTTTTGTCCAAAAAAGGGTACATTGTAGGCCATGTTTCCCCAACTGCAGTCCTCAAGGCCAACCAACAGGTATTGTTTTCAGGATTTCCTTTATATTGCACAGGTGAGGCAATTATCACCTGAGCAATAAAAAGAAAAGACTGAAAACTTTACATGTTGGTGGGCCTTGAGGACTGGAGTAGGGGAACCATGGCCTACAATGTACACTTTTTTGGACAAAAGGTGAAATAAAACAGCCATGGACACAACAATGGCAAAAAGGTTACAGTAGAAAACACACAAGAAGGTAGACAAGTAAAAATATTAAAGGTTTATTGTGGGTAAAGAAAATTATTAAAAGAAACAATACATTTATCACACTCTGTCATCCTGCCAGTCAACACTACCTTCCGGTGACACAAAGTATTGAGCAAACTTGTCCCTCATTCTGGAAACCGCGACTGTACTTTTTCAAATAATTTTTATTAAAATTTTAAATATTAACAGTATTAATTTGTCATTGTTGATACAAGTTGAGGATATAATAAACTAACCTAACCTAACCTAAATTAGCAGTAATAATTACGCGATAAGGGTTAAACAAAACCCACCTAACTTCTAAGACGAACATACATACATTGTGTATACTAGCTTCAGTACACAAAATTGCGTGCATGCCCGCCATGTGGTCTGCGAACACCATTGGTGATCCAAAGACCAAATGGAGGGAAAGTTCGGTTTTCTTCTCAAACTATAATAATAATGGGACAAACAGTTGTCCAAAGCTATTTTATGTTGTTGTACTTGGATGTAACTAAAGTCTCAAAATTCAAAGCTTTCATTAGAGTTTTTGTTCCAGAAAGAAGCAATTATAATTCAAATGAGTTCGATGGGCAGAAGATTTCAAGTGATGTGAAAATCCCGTGTGGATGAGGGTGCTTCTCCAACGTATATCTCGTGAGGAACAATTCCGGCATGGTGTAGGAATTGCATCCCCTCTTCTGGGGATTGAATAGTAATGAACTTGGAGGCGTATTTAAAACATAGCGTAGACATCTGGGACCAATTATAAGGGATATTGGCACGTTGAAGCTCTCTTGTCGTTTGACAAAATGATCTACGTTTTTGTATAGTATATTTCGATAGATCCTTAAAAAAGGTTAAATTTTTATAACATGACGATGAAAATTTTAAGTCTTTAGTGATATTGAGGAGCGCATTTCTCACCCAGTTTGGATAGAACGAAACGATGACATCTCTGGCTAGATCACGTGGCAAAGAAGAAGGCCTTCGAATCCTAAAGACTCTCTCTATCAGGTTGTTATTTTTAACTTCTGGAAAAAGGTGGCATACCATTGAAGAAACATAGTCTTTTAATTGAGATGAGTGAACTGATTCCGATATTCCTCGTATTTTCAGATTATTCTTCCTTCTCAAGTCTTCGTAATTGGATAGGTAATGCTTGAAAGTGGTTATATCTTTCTGAATGTTTTTCAGGGAATTGGAGATATCGTGGGGATCTGAAAAATTGTTTGTTTCCTTATTTTTTTAATAACCTTCTGACTTTTCGGATCATGCGAAATATTGGAAATTTTATTAACTTGAGCTTCAGTATCCATTAATGACAGTAAAATATTGTTAAATAATTTTTTGATTGAGCTTTCTGATGCTATAGTTTTAACTGTTTGCTGAGAGTCTACTTTATTAATAGCTTTCAATTTATCTAATGATGTTAAAAACGCTTTACTTAATTTAAACATAAAATCTTGAGTAGGATATTTATTTGAAGCTGGTATATTATCCAATAAAATACTGTGCATAATCTTTCCATGACCCATATCTGGATTTGTCATATCCGTAATAGATTGATCATTATCTGATGAGTAGCTTTGTTCATATTCATTATCCCCACAATTAAAGGATTTTTCTGAATAGCAGAGTGAAGATACTTCATCTTGGTAATCTTCTATATCTCCAAGGGAAGCACTCCCATTCATAGTCTCGTCTGATTTTTCTGCGGAATTGGAAGAGACCTCTGACTCTGAGTAGGAATGGTGATCTGAACCTGATAAACTAATATAGTCTTTTCCTTCTTCCTTATCCTGTAAGTTAGAGGATGGTAAATTACGAAAGAAAGCCTCAATTATGCGCACATTTTCTTCAAGTGCTGCTTTCAGGGAAAATTCTTGAGGTGTCATTGTTTGCTCCCACGAGTTATCTGATTGTTCATTACTAATTGAATTAGTGGGATTATCTTCCTCATCAACACTCCTCTCACTCGCTAAAAATATTAAGTCCTCTTGTTTATCATCATTTATCAATAATGTGCCATTCCCTTGCAAATTACCTTTGGGTTTGTCACCCCCATCTATAATTTCTTGTGTCCCATTAAGAGTTAATACAGTTCTATTCTCCTGACATTTCCGCTCTAGGGGAATTATATTGCATGTATGTCCCTTATTATATTGTAGTATCTTGCCTGAAAATTCACAGTTATCATTAGTAGCTTTGATTAAAGGTATGAATTCTTTGGCATCATATCGCAGAGTACTATTAAGAAAGAGATTTTCATTAGGTTGCTCACATACCTCTTTTAAGTTGTTGCTTAAAAGTATGCCAGGGTTGTAAAAATTAACTCCAGACTTGTTGTTCTCCAATGAATCTTCCTGTAAATATTGTTCCTCCTCCAAATCTTTGCAAGCTGACCAGTTCCTCATATTTATATCCACAGGGCATCCACCGCTGGTTTCTATCTGCTGTGAGGCATTGTTTATCCCCGCAGGTTGTTGCCGTCCTCCTCCGGTTTCTGCCGTTGCTGTATTCCTCGTTTTGCTTCTAGGGCTCCTGCCCTTTGCTCCCTCAGCTCCGCTCATCGCCGGCGCCTCCGCTGTCTGCCGCTGCTCTGTTGCACCTCCCGTCGCCTCATCTGAGCTGATGTTACCGGCGCTCAGCTTTGCAGAGGAAGCGACACTGCTCCCGTGCTCTGCTGGCGCCGGGGATTCCCCTCCCGCTCTTCTCCGCTGCTCCTCCGCTTTCAGTCTGGCCGCAGTCACCTGGCGCTTCCCCAGATTCAGCTCCACCGAAGATGGAGCTGCAATAATACCCATCCTCGCTTCTTCTTTGCCGCGGTCATTCCTCCAGGTCTTCTGAGCCTCCATCTCCGCCCGCACATCTTCAGACCTGACAGGCTGAAACAGACGCTCACCAGACCCAGTCTTCAGAGCAGGAAGGGCCGCATTAGGTAAGTTCACAGTGCTTTTTCGTCCATAAACAGGATTTTTCTTATCTGGAACTCTTCCTCTTCTTTTATAATGTAATCCAGGCATCTTCAAAAAAATAAGTCTGTGTCCCAAAATCGTTGTTTTGTAAGCTTTTGCAGTCTTAAAAGGAGGAATAGCAGGAGCTCCTAGAGAGCACGTCTGCTCCGTTCCTCAGCAAACCACGCCCCACCGCGACTGTACTGCGAGTGGTAATGTTGCTGTAGTCGTGCAAAGTTGTTTCTTGATTGTGGTCCTCCAGAGAAATTGGTTCCTTGGTTAGTACAAAATTATGGAGGACCACGCACGCTTTCACTACATCATCAACAGTCTTGGTCTTCAAATTAATTGCAGTCAAAAGGACACGCCATTTTGCTGTCATAATGCCAAAGGCACACTCCACCATCCGTCTGGCTCTTGTGAGGCGGTAGTTAAATATCCGCTTTGTATGTGTCAATTCTTTGCTGGCATACGGCTTCAATAGGTGTTGGGACAGCTGGAATGCCTCATCACCTACACAAACGAATGGCATCGGTGGGCCTGAGGTTTGAGGCAGTGGCCTGGGGGGGGGGAAATGAAAACGGTTTCCATACAATTTACGGCCCATGGCAGATAGTTTAAAGACTTGGGAGTCATTAGACCGTCCATAAGACCCAATGTCCACCGCGATAAACTTGTAGTGCGCATCTGCAATAGCCATCAGGACGATAGAGAAATACTTTTTATAGTTAAAAAATTCAGATCCAGTTCCTTTTGGCTTTTGAATGCGGATGTGCTTTCCATCAACGGCGCCCAGGCAATTGGGGAACTGGCAGATGAGTAGAAACTGGTCCGCTATTTGAAGCCATCGCTCTGTTGTTGGCTCTGGAATAAATTCTTCAACCAAAGTATCCCACAGAGCACGACAAGTATACTTTATTATGCCGGATAGTGTTGAGATTCCCATCCGATACTGAAAATGTAGCGATGCCAGCGTCTCACCAGTTGCAAGAAATCTGAAAACAAATTAGAAAATACAAATTATTTTAGAAACGCAGCATTACATACCAGAACTCAGGTACGACTATTCGAGATACCAAACATAATCACATCTATGACAAAGACTGTTTTATAACTAAATTTGGGGATACTCATGTGGTTTCCTAGTTGGCCTGTGAGGTTCAATTAATGATAAAATTACAAGTGCGCTCAAGCAAACAGATCCAATACATATAGCTTACCTTATAGTCACCATGAGACGCTCCGCCGGAGATATTGAGAACCGACAGTAGGTGTCCGATTTTTTAATTTTGTCTCCAACACGCTCCAGCAAGTCATCAAAGTTTTCTTTCTTCATCCGCAGATAGGCAAAGAACTTATCTGGATTTTGTCGCAGCTCCATGTTTAGTGTGGAATAGACACCACGAGTTAATCTCTGTGCCGTAATGGGGTGGATCCACATACGGCGGCGTCTTCGCAGGCGCTGACGCCTAATGCGCTGCTCCTCAAACTTTCGCTCCTTCTCCAGAACGATAAACCTCAATCGAATCATCTCCGCAGTAAAATCAACAAGATTCCTGAAGATATTGCCGATAATGACATCCATGTTCGCCAATCACTTGCTACTTGCTCTTCTCTCAAAACTGCACTTGCTCCTCTACAACCTGTCAAAGATGGGCTGTAGAAGCAGTGTATATATAGGATTACAGTAGCCAATCATGTTTGTAAACCCAAAAAGGGTGGTCTTAAAAAACCGGATCCGGCGCATACGGCGTCAACGGACGCCAAACCGGATACACCGGATGAGACGGATGCGTTTTTTTGCTGCATTTGTGAACCGGATGCGGCAAAAAACCGGATGCGGCGCATCCGTTTTTCATACAAAATACCGGATGCGGCACTGCGGCTAAATGCCGGGGGCGCCGTTTAGGCGCCCGCCGGATGTGTGAATGAGGCCTAAGGAAGATGAAGATTAGACAGAACAGAATTATCTCTTCATGGTACAGAAAGAGAAGAAATTCGAAGTGGACCTGAAGAAACAGAGGAATGGAAGCATGTGACCCAGAGAAGCAGGAGGATCGGGAGGCAGTCAGCACCCATACTGCACAACTATTGTCATTCACTTTCCTTGCCCCGGAAGTCATCCAAGGCAAGCAGTCATTTCCGGGGCAAGGAAAGATTTGCGCATGCGCTGTAATGATTTTATGCTTTGCCCACTGTTGGGCAAAGCACACTGCGCAGGTGCGGGGGGGAATTTGAAAAGCGCAATCGCGGGAAGCAGAACGTCGTCTGTGCGATTCACAGACGGCCCTACGCAAGAGATGCAGAGGAGCAAATGCTGCCCTCCGGACCGCCCTGATTTACAGAAAAGAATCCCGACTTTACTAAGGTATTTTGCTATCAAAACGGGGGTATCAGGATATGTGATACCTACCGATAGCTTGCTTATGGGACGCACTATTCAGTCATATCTTTAGTTGATATGGCAAAAATGGGGTGACAGATTCCCTTTAAATTCCTATTTTGCATCTGTTTTCTCTCAGAAAGGAAATGTAACATCAACTGATCTTCACTGTCCTATTAAGGGAATAGAAGAATCCAGGATATCCATAAACAGAAAAATAGTGTGGAAACACTTAGCTAACATAAATGAATTCAAGTCTCCAGGTCCAGATAAATTACACCCCAGAGTACTGAAGGAGATAGCAACAGAAATTTTTGAACCACTCTCCATAATCTTTGAAAATTCTTAGAGAACAGGAGAAGTCCCAGAAGACTGGAGAAGAGCAAATATTGTTCCTATCTTTAAAAAGGGGAAGAAGGTGGACCCAGGGAACTATAGGCCAGTGAGTCTGACATCTATACCAGGAAAGATCTTTGAACAAATTAATAAACATGTATGTAAGTACCTGGACAAGAATTAAGTGCTTAACCAGAGTCAGCATGGGTTTGTAACTAATAAGTCATGTCAGACTAATTTAATTTCCTTCTATGACAGAATCACTGACTGGGTGGATCAGGGAAATGCTGTAGATAAACCGGATTACTTACCGGTAATGCTCTTTTATAGAGCCCACGACAGCACCCACTGAGAGAGGGGATCCGCCCCTAGGAACAGGAAACCTACAGAGAGATAAAAGGGGCGGCCCCCCTCGCTTCTCAGTTGGATTACAGAGAATGAGAGGAACCGCCACACAAGTTTCAGTTAATTTGCACCATAATACATATATATACATATTTACACTACTAGACTATGTACAGCAATTATATACATTCAACCCTTCACCCAACGGAATACACCGTGCATATCATAACTAGGGGAGGGAAGTGAGTGGGTGCTGTCGTGGGCTCTATAAAAGAGCATTACCGGTAAGTAATCCGGTTTTTTCTTTTCGCCACGACAGCACCCACTGAGAGATTTTCAGAGACTATCACCTGGGAGGGACCACCGTGTCAAGGACTGATCTACCAAACACTAGGTCTGTTGAGGAAGATAGATCTAATCTATAGTGATCATAGAAGGTAGAAGGTGAAGCCCAGGTTGCAGCCTTACATATAAAGTCTATCGGGACATCTGCTCTTTCCGCCCATGAGGAAGATATAGCCCGTGCGGAATGTGCCTTCACGCCTTGTGGTGGGACTTTCCCTTTTGTAACATACGCCAGAGATATCGCGTCTCTAATCCATCGAGACAGTGTACTTTTTGTCACTCCTGCACCTTTACGGCTACCCTGGAATGAGACAAAGAGAGCCCTACTCTGCCTCCAGGGTCTAGTCCTGTCTAGATACTTTAAGACGGCTCTTTTAACATCTAAAGTGTGGAGTTTCTCTTCCTGTGGTGATGAGGGATTATCATAAAAGGAAGGAAGGTAGATCTCCTGGGATCTATGAAATTTTGTCGCCACTTTAGGGAGATAAGATGGGTCTGTTTTTAAGACTATTTTGTCCTGAAATACTGACAGGAAAGGAGGATCTATCGATAAGGCCTGGAGATCACTCACTCTTCTCGCTGAGACCAGGGCTATTAATAAAATGGTTTTAAATGAAACATATTTTATTGGAACTGAATGGAGGGGTTCAAATGGATCTTCCATTAAGGCGTCTAGAACTAAGTTTAAGTCCCAAGATGGCATCTGTGGTATATATATTGGTTGTGCTCGATGACAGGCTGAGATAAACCGAGCCACCCATCTATTGCCTGCTACGTCATGACTGTATAAGGCTCCTAGAGCTGACACCTGGACCTTAAGCGTATTTACTGATAGACCTAATTCATGTCCTTTTTGCAAAAATTCTAGGATAGCCGGGATAGGTACTTCATCAGATAGGTGTGCCGAATGAAATGTTAAGAATTTTTTCCAGATTCTGGCATATATATTAGTTGTAATCTCTTTTCTACTATGCAGAAGGGTATTAATTAGACCGTCTGAAAACCCTCTTTGCTTTAATAGCTGCCTTTCAAATTCCAAGCCGTGAGGCTCAGGCCCTTGACCTGAGGGTGGTGACATGGCCCTTGTGAGAGAAGGTCCCAGTCGCAAGGTAGGATCCATGGATCTGAGACCGACATGGTCCTCAGCCATGAGAACCATGGCCTTTTGGGCCAGAATGGAGCTATTAGAATTATTCTTGCTCCTTCCTCCCTGATTTTCCGAAGGACAATTGGTAGTAACATCATTGGAGGAAAGGCATAAGCTAGGCGAAAATTCCATGGGGTCTGTAAAGCATCCAGTATGTCCGGACTGTCTATCTTGAACAATGAAGCAAACCTTTCGACTTGTCTGTTGTTCCTTGTGGCAAATAGATCTATTTCTGGCTTGCCCCATCTGACTGATATCATGTTGAAGATTCGACGACTGAGCATCCATTTCCCTGATGTAGAGTATGGCGACTGAGAAAATCTGCTTTGATATTGTCTGCCCCTCTGACATGCAGTGCTGATAGGGATAGGAGATGATTTTCTGCCAAGTTTAGAATTTTTCCCGCGATAGACATGAGCGCTACCGATCGTGTTCCTCCTTGGTGGTTTAGGTATGCTACAGAGGTGGTATTGTCTGATAGAATCCTTGTATGAGATCCTTGTAGCTGCGGAAGAAAGTTATATATAGCATAGAATATAGCTTTTAATTCTCTCATATTTGACGAGTCCTCTACCTCAGATCTAGACCACTTTCCCTGCACAATAAAGTCTTTTAAATGCGCTCCCCATCCCAAGGGACTGGCATCTGTGGTTACTACGTTTGAGGGGACTACTATCCAAGGAACCCCTCCCGAAAGATTATCTGGATCTAGCCACCACCTCAGGGAAATGACCACCTCCGTTGGCAGGGATATCATACTTTCTAAATGTCCCTGTAAACTTTCTCCTTTCTGCAGGATGAATCTTTGTAATTCCCTGGTATGAAATTGGGCCCACTGGACTGCCGGAATACAAGAGGTTAAAGATCCTAGTAAGGACATGCCTGCTCTTAGTGATATTATAGGATTATTTACCACAAGACGTACTTTATTGATTACAGTTAATTTCTTTGCCTCTGGTAGCAGACATCTCTGACTTACTGAATCCAGATGAAGGCCTAAGAACGTCTGACAGGTTACCGGGTGAAGCCTGGATTTTTCCCAGTTTATTAACCAACCTAATTTCTGCAAAGATGAAATTACGTCAGATAGTCTGTGCTCACACTGCAGATACGAATTTCCCACTATTAGAATATCATCCAGATATGGGATTACCAGG
>JARQOD010000003.1:264556863-264594406 GCA_033576555.1 Oophaga sylvatica | reverse complement strand
CCTCAAGGCCCACCAACAGGTCATGTTTTCAGGATTTCCTTTGTATTGCACAGGTTATGCAATTATCACCTGGGCAATAGTAAGGAAATCCTGAAAACATGATCTGTTGGTGGGCCTTGAGGACTGGAGTTGGGGAACCCTGAACTAGAGAAACAACTCTGGGATGGGATACCCAGAAGCAAAATGCTAGAGTTCATTACCTTGATATGGGGGGAATCTGCTTTCTTGACGGATTCTTCAGCTGACTCAGTCAGATTAGCATCCAAGTCAGCAGCTCTCTCGATTGCAGCCCGTAGAGCACTTTGGGTCAAATGCTGGCCGGGAGATTTTCAGAACAAAAGCTATTCTCAATCCAATGTGAAGGAGAGTTTTTGTTTGGGGAAACATTAGATGACATCCTTCAGAAGGCAGGGGACAAGAAGAAAATGAGTCCTTAACCTGGCCACCCCAATGCTCAAATGGTCCTTTCGGAGCAGAAAATTCTTCCGTAGGAGGCCCCCGAGGGAGCAGAGTAGATGGGATGAGAGGAAGAGGAAAGATAAGGGGTTCCTCTTCAAAAACTCCTCTTTGGATAGGAAGCCCTCAAAGTGACGGGTTTTCCCAGGTGGGAGGCAGACTATCCAGTTTCCTTCCATCCTGGGAAAAGATTTCAAACAGCAATCCTGGAATTTCTGAAGAAGGGGTTGGAACGAGGCCTGGCGACCAACACCTTGAAGGTCCAGGTGGTAACCCTAGGGGCCCTATATAATCAAGACATAACAGGCAATCCATGGGTGGCGCGATTTAATAGAGGCTCTCCAGGGTCTAGATCAATTCTTAGCCTGGGATTTAAATCTAGTCCTATCGGCCCTAACAGGTCCTCCATTTGAACCACTAGATTTGGTCTCTCTCAGGGTCCTTTCACTTAAAACGGTCCTCCTTGTGGCATTAACATCAACCCGGAGGGTGAGCAACATTCAGGCCTTATCTGCAGGCCTTCCTTTCACTAAAATCCTAGAGGATAGGGTTATTTTAAGACCTGACCCTGCTTACTTGCCCAAGGTAGCATCACGTTTCCACATATCCCAAGAGGTAGTCCTCCCTTCCTTTTGTTCTAACCCTAAGAATAGGGAAGAAGAAAGATTCCACTACCTTTTTCAAGCACTATCGGCTGGACCTAGCCTCTTCTTCTGACCTAACCTTCGGGAGAAGGGTTCTTCAGGCTGTGGTCCCTCCCTAAAGTTACAACTCTCTGTAATTCTCTCCGTGGTGCCGTCATGGGGGAAGAAAAAAGACATAGTTACTTACCGGTAACAGGATTTCTCAGCCCATGCTGGCACCTGTTTATTCCCTCCCCTCACGTGTGTGGTGAGCACATTTTCACTGTTTGTAGTGTGATTTATGTATAGACACGGTGTGTTTTTTCTGATAAGCAGTATGATAAAGATATATACCGTATATACTTGTGTATAAGCCGACACGTGTATAAGCCGACCCCCCTAATTTTGCCACAAAAAACTGGGAAAACTTATTGACTCCTGTATAAGCCGGGTGTATAAACTGCCCTCCTGCTCTGTGCTGCCCCCGTCCTGCTCCTTGCTCCCCATCCAGCTCTGTGCTCCCCCATTCTCCTCTGTACTCCCCCCTCCTGCTCCGTCCTCCGCTGTGCTCCCCCATTCCTTCTCCGTCCTCCTGTGCACCCCCCGTCCTGCTCCGTGCTCCTCTGTGCCCTCCATCCTCCCCCGTCCTCCTCCGTGCTCATTGTTCTTCCCCCCCGTCCTCCTCCATGCTTCCCCCGTCCTGCTCCATGCTTCCCCCGTCCTCCTCCAAGCTTCCCCCGTCCTCCGTTCTCCCCCCGTCCTCCTCCATGTTTCCCCGTCCACGTTCTATCCCCAGTCCAGCTCCGTGCTCCTTGTCCTCTCCTCCATCATACTCACCCCTCCCGTGCCATCGCTGAGCATCCCTGCAATCCTGCGTTCTCCCCGGCTTCCTGCAGCTCTCCAGCACTGAGCGGTGATGTAATACCGCTCATTAAGGCCATGAATATGGAGGCCACGCCCATGGGAGTGGCGTCGCGTCCATATTACATGACCTTAATGAGCGGGTATTACATCACCGCTCAGTGCTGGGGAGCTACAGGAAACCGGGGAGAACGCAGGATTGCAGGGACCCTCAGCGATGGCACGGGGAGGGGTAAGTATGATCCCAGCCACCGGCTCCTGCCGCGGCATCCCCTCCCCCGCTGGTTTCTGCCCTATGACTCGTGTATAAGCCGAGGGGGCATTTTCAGCAGGAAAAAAAGGTGCTGAAAATCTCGGCTTATACACGAGTATATACGGTAATTGTTGTCATTAACTTGGAGGTCTTCCTATGCTCTGTAAACCAACTGATGCGAGGGAGTGGTACTGCCCTTTTATATGTAGGTTTCCTGTCCCTTCAGGGCGGATCCCCTCTCTGTGGTGTCATCATGGGCTCTGAGAAATCCTATTACCAGTAAGTAACTATGTCTTTTCTTTGCATGCTCCATTTTTTGCATCTGTGATCATACAGCAGATGTGGCTTTCCAAAATTCTCTAATGGGTATCTAAACACGTCACTCCTTGTTTAACAGGGAAGGTGCTCGGATAAGGGATGCCAGTCCCATACTAACAATAATGCAAAATAAATCCGGCACTCATTTTTTAATGCAAATGAAATTGGTTTAATTCAGATATGCAATCCACAATATGTGACGTTTCGGTCAGACCTCTGACCTTCTTCAGACAGATTGCAATGAATTAGTGTATAAATTCATGTGGTGTCCACTCAGAATTTAGAAGTGAAATAAAGCGCTATTAGGAAAAGCAATAAGGCAGAAATGGTGCACGTGTGTGCTATAAGGCTCTGGCATATCTGAATTAAACCAATTTCATTTGCATTAAAAAATGAGTGCCGGATTTATTTTGCATTATTCCAAAATTCTCTAGTCTTCTCTCATCTGTCCATAGGACATTCTCCCAGGAGCTTTGTGGCTTATCCATGTGCATTTTGACAAAATCCAGTTCTATGATTTGTTTAGTAGTCATATATTAAGTCCACTTTGGCCAAGACAGCCATGGATGGTGTGATCTGACACTGATCTACCTTGACCTTGGAGTGAACCTCTAATCTCTTTGGAAGTTGTTCTGAGCTGTTTGGTTACTGTTTGTATTATCCATCTCTTGCAGCCATGTCCAGATAGGTTGGCTACAGTCCCATAGAGCATAACCTACTGAATAATATGTGCAACTGTTGTACCAGGAACATCAAGAGGTTTGGAGATGGTTCTTGCCTTTACCTTTTACTATGTTTGTCTATTAACCCCTTTCTGACATCAGATGTACTGTTCCATCCATGTGACATCTGGGTCTACAGAGCTGAGAAACTTCCTGTCATGCGCAGTGCATGTCAGGAAGTGTCTCAGGTCAGTGTGCACTGAGTGCAGCGCTGACAGCTTCTGTAGCATGCAGATGCTGCTTCATCTGCATGCTATAGAAGCGATCAGCCAGCACAAAATGATTTTCACACAGTGAGACAAAAGTGTAAAAGTTAGAATAAAGTAAAAAAAATAAATAAAATTTTAAAATTTAACAAAAATAAAAATTAATAAAAAAAAATCAGTATTCTATCACAAAATAAATATTTGGGAAAAAAATGTGAACAATAAAAGTACACATATTTGGTATCGCCGCGTCCGTCATGACCCGACCTATAAAACTGGCCCACTAGTTAACCCCTTTAGTGAACACCATAAAAAAAAGGCCAAATACAATGCTTTATCATCATACCGCCGAACAAAAAGTGAAATAACACGCAATCAAAAAAGCGGTTATAAATAAACATGGTACTGCTGAAAACGTCATCTTGTCCCGCAAAAAAACGAGCCACCGGAGTCATCAGCGAAAAAATAAAAAAGTTATAGCTGACAGAGTAAAGTGATGCAAAAACAATTATTTTTTCTATAAAATAGTTTTTATTATATAAAAGAGTAAAAACATAAAAACAAGATATAAATGAGGTATCGCTGTAATCGTACTGACCCGACGAAAAAAACTGCCTTATCAATTTTACCACATGCGGAACGGTGTAAACGCCCCCCCCCCCCAAAAGAAATTCATGAACTGGTTTTTGCTCATTCTACCTCCCAAAAATCGGAATAAAAAGCGATCAAAGAATGTCATGTGCTCGAAAATGGTACCAATAAAGACGTCAACTCATCCCTCAAAAAACAAGACCTTACATGACTCTGTGGGCCAAAATATGGAAAAATTATAGCTCTCAAAATGTGGTGATGCAAAAACTATTTTTTGCAATAAAAAGCGTATTTTAATGTGTGACAGCTGCCAATCGTAAAAACCCGCTATAATGGGTTTTGAGCACTGTGATAGACCCTATCACAGTGATCAAAATAAAAAAAAATAGTAATCAATCCCCCCTTTATCACCCCCTTAGTTACGGAAAAATAATATATATATTTTTTTACTTTATTTCCATTTTCCCATTAGGGTTGGGGCTAAAGTTGGGGTTAGGGTTGGGATTAGGGTTAGGTTTGTCGTTAGGGTGTGTTGGGGTTAGGCTTTGAGTTAGAATTGGGGGTTTCCGCTGTTTAGGCACATCAGGGGCTCTCCAAACGCGACATGGCGTCCGATCTCAATTCCAGCCAATTTTGCATTGAAAAGTCAAACGGCGCTCCTTCCCTTCCAAGCTCTGTCATGCGCCCAAACAGTGGTTTACCTGCATGTATGGGGAATCAGTGTACTTAGTACAAATTGTACAGCAACTTTTGGGGTCCAATTACTCCTGTTACCCTTGGTAAAATATAACAAATTGGATCTGAAGTAAATTTTTTGTGAAAAAAGTTAAATGTTCATTTTTTTTTTTTTTTTAACATTACAAAAATTTCAGTGAAGCACCTGAAGGGTTAATAAACTTCTTGAATGTGGTTTTGAGCACCTTCAGGGGTGCAGTTTTTAGAATGGTGTCACTTTTGGGTATTTTCTATCATATAGACCCCTCATGTTAATTAATAAGTACTTTATGCAACATTTTCGCCAAATTTCTGTTTTTTTCACAAATAAACGCAAGTCATATCAACGAAATTTTACCACTATCATGAAGTACAATATGTCACGAGTAGTGATGAGCAAGTATACTCGTTGCTCGGGTTTTCCCTGAGCTTGCTTGGGTGATCTCCGAGTATTTTGGCGTGCTCTGAGATTTAGTTTCTGTCAATGCATCTGCATGATTTATGGCTGCTGGTCAGCCTGAATACATGTGAGGATTTCCTAACAAACAGGCATTCCTCACATGTATTCAGGCTGACCAGCAGCCATAAATTATGCAGCTAGTCAACAGAAACTAAATCTCCAAACACGCCAAAAACTATGAGATCACGAGTATACTTGCTCATCACTAGTCACGAGAAAACAATGTCAGATTCACTGGGATCCATGGAAGCATTCCAGAGTTATAACCTCATAAAGGGACAGTGGCCAGAATTGTAAAAATTGGCCCGGTCATTAACGTGCAAACCACCCTTAAGGGGTAAAGGGGTTAAAGGAGGAAAGAGAAATGCAGCACATCCATCAAGTAAAATAGAAGTCCTTTATTCAGATTTAATTTAAAACGAGTGGATCCATGTATCTATGCAAGAACATTAAAAAACTGGCACATTTTAGGCGCATCGAACACCCTTAGACATAGTAGAAGTCATGCTATGACTAAGGCCGGGATCACACTAGCGAGAAACTTGCACGATTCTCGTGCGAGTCTCTCGCATCAACAGTCTGCACTCGGACCAGAGCATGCTGAGGCATAAAAATACATGCAGCTGCATGCTACAGTCCAAGTGACTGAGGCAGCGCTGGGTGTTCATGCGAGAGACTCGCATAAGAATCGTGAGAGTTTCTCGCAAGTGTGATCCCGGCCTAAGGGCATTTGTTGCTCCAGAAACAAGTCAGTTTTTTTAATGTTCTTGCATGAATCCACTCGTTTTTAATGGAATCTGAATAAAGGATTTTTATTTTACCGGGTGGATGTGCTGCATTCCTCCGTTCTTCTTCGTATGTTGCTGCGCCTCACCAGCAGGATCTAGCACCTGCCGGTCTCAAGCTTCTTAGCTACTCGTATGACAAGCAAGCGTGGTGAGCCCTTATCCGACCTCTCAATGTCTGTCTATCATTTTCTTTCTAATCCCCTGAGATAACTCTCTTCTTAGGTCCATGTTCAGTGTGGTACACACCATGATGCCAAACGGTACGACTACTTTTCACCCTTTAACAAGACTGACTAGTTACAAGTTTGTATATACCTGTGATGCTAATTACAGGACTCACCTTAGTTTAACATGTCCCTAAAATAAAACTATTTTCAATCTTTTCTAAGAGGTACCATCATTTTTATCGAGGCCATTTTCATCACTTTGGTTTCAGTTTTTCTGATAAACCACAATTCAAAAGCAATGTCTAATTTTTATTAGATGATAATCAGAAAATTTAAATTGAAAATAACTTTTGTCAACTTCAAGTTATTTCAGTAGCCATTGTGGGTTTTTCTTGTTTTAACAGAAGGGTACCAACAATTTTCTCAATGTGTGTACATTACAGTGCACATAATTACATATGTATATACATTATAGCTCACATTATTACGTGTGTGTATATACAACCCCTGGCAAAAATTATGGAATCACCGACCTTGGAGGATGTTCATTCAGTTGTTTTATTTTGTTGAAAAAAAACAGATCACAGACATGGCACAAAACTGAAGTCATTTCAAATGGCAACTTTCTGACTTTAAGAAACACTAAAAGAAATCAGGCACAAATAATGTGGTAGTCAGTAATGGTTATTTTTTTAACCAAGCATAGGGAAAAAATTATGGAATCACTCAATTCTGAGGGGAAAAATTATGGAATCATGAAAAACAAAAAAACACACACATCACTAGTATTTTGTTGCACCACCTCTGGCTTTTACAACAGCTTGCAGTCTCTGAGGCATGGACTTAATGAGTGTCAAACAGTACTCTTCATCAATCTGGCTCCAACTTTCTCTGATTGCTGTTGCCAGCTCAGCTTTGCAGGTTGGAGCCTTGTCATGAACCATTTTCTTCAACTTCCACCAAAGATTTTCAATTGGATTGAGATCCGGACTATTTGCAGGCCATGATATTGACCCTATGTATATTTTTTCAAGGAATATTTTCACAGTTTTTGCTCTATGGCTGGATGCATTATCATCTTGAAAAATGATTTCATCATCCCCAAACATCCTTTCAAGTGATGGGATAAGAAAAGTGTCCAGAATATCAACATAAACTTGTGCATTTATTGAAGATGTAATGACAGCCATCTCCCCAGTGCCTTTACCTGACATGCAGCCCCATATCATTAATCACTGTTCTCTTCAGGCAGTCATCTTTATAAATCTCATTGGAACCAAACAAAAGTTCCAGCATCATCACCTTGCCCAATGCAGATTCGCGATTCATCACTGAATATGACTTTCATCCACAGTCCACAATTGCTTTTCCTTAGCCCACTGTAACCTTGTTTTTTTTTCTGTTTAGGTGTTAATGATGGCTTTCAATTAGCTTTTCTGTATGTAAATCCCATTTCGTTTAGGCGGTTTCTTACAGTTCGGTCACAGACGTTGACTCCAGTTTCCACCCATTCGTTCCTCATTTGTTTTGTTGTGCATTTCCTGTTTTGGAGACATATTGCTTTAAGTTTCCGGTCTTGATGCTTTGATGTCTTCCTTGGTCTACCAGTATGTTTGCCATTAACAACCTTCCCATGTTTGTATTTGGTCCAGATTTTAAGGTACTGCCACACTTAGCGATCTCGATAACGACGCAAGCTAATGAGATCGTTGGTGTGATCTCTTCTAGGTCGCTAGTAGCTGCCAAACAGGAGATCTCATAAACGACTCATCAGCGGTCAGCGATCTCTTTAACGACTTTGGCGGTCGTTAGGATCTGTCAGCATGTACTGAGCGCTTCTGATTCATAGGAATTTCCAGCATCGCTCCTGCTCTCTGCGTCCTGCTAGCCTTCTTTGCAACTTCTGCGATCCTCTCTGTGACGCAAAAGAGAACTTACAGATATTGCGATCCACTCCGTGACGCTAAAACAGTCATATGCGTCACAAACGAGGTCGCTCGTCGTTCGCAAAAGGTGCCAAACACAGCGATATAGGCTCACCAGCGGGACGCCAACAATCAAAAAACGGTCCAGAACGCTAGTGAACGATCAGCGACATCACAGCAGGGGCCACATCGTTGCTACATGCCACACACAACGAGGTCGCTAACGAGATCGCTAAATAGTGACGTTTTAGTGATCTCGTTAGCGATCTCGTTAGCGATCTCGTTTAGTGTGGCATACCCTTTAGACACAGCTGACTGAACAACCAACTTCTTTTGCAACATTGCGTGATGATTTACCCTCTTTTAAGAGTTTGATAATCCTCTCCTTTGTTTCAATTGACATCTGTCGTGTTGAAGCCATAATTCATGTCAGTCCACTTGGTGCAACAGCTTTCCAAGGTGTGATCACTCCTTTTTAGATGCAGACTAACGAGCAGATCTAATTTGATGCAGGTGTTAGTTTTGGGAATGAAAATTTACAGGGTGATTCCATGATTTTTTTCTCTAAGAATTGAGTGTTTCCATAATTTTTTCCCTATGCTTGGTTAAAAAAAATAACCATTACTGACTACCACATTATTTGTTTTTGATTTATTTTAGTGTTTCTTAAAGCCAGAAAGTTGCCATTTGAAATTACTTCAGTTTTGTGCCATGTCTGTGATCTGCTTTTTCAACAAAATAAAACTACTGAATGAACATCCTCCAAGGCCGGTGATTCCATAATTTTTGCCAGGTGTTGTATACTGTGTGCACAGTTATTAGTTAAGCAAGTATTTTGACTGTATCATAATTTTTTTTATTTATTTTCTAACTACAAGCTGTATAAACTTGAAGCTTGTTTTTTTTTCCTTAGGCAACATGGGCCAAAAAAGAGATTTAACTGACTCTGAAAAGTCAAAAATTTATACATGTCTTACAGAGGGATGCAGCACTCTTGAAATTGCTAAGATATTGGGGCGTGATCACAGAACCATCAAAAGTTTTGTTGCAAATACTCAGCAAGGTCGCAAAAAGCGTGTTGAGAAAAAAAGACGCACATTAACGGACAAAGATTTGAGAAGCATCAAAAGTGAAGCGACCAGAAACCCATTATTCTCCAGTGCTGATATATTTCAGAACTGCAACCTTCCTGGAGTGCCCAGAAGTACAAGGTGTTCAGTGCTCAGAGACATGGCCAAAGTAAGGGAGGCTGAAACCCGACCACCATTGAATATGACACAGAAGGTGAAAAATCAGAAAAGGACCAAGAACTATATAAAGACAAATATTTCAAAGGTTTTATGGATTGATAAGATGAGAGCAACTCTTGACTCGCCAAATGGAGGTGCCCGTAGCTGTATTGCACAGAACTCAACTTCGACTCAAGGTTGAAGATGGCCCCCCAAAAAAACTCCCAAACATACTGCCAGTTTTTAGAAGTCCCTGTCTTCAAACAGTGTTATAGGCAGAAGACTGGATATATTAAGAAAACCATGATCTTTTTACAGGACAATGCTCCATCGCATGCAACAAAGTCCTTAACTGCTTGGCTAGCTAGTGAAGGCCTTAAAGACAAAAAAAATTACATGACCAACCCCACCCATCCTCACCTGACCTAAACCCTAATGAGAACTTGTGGGACAATCTTAAATGAATTTTACATTGAAATAAAACAGTACACCACCCTGAACAGTGTCTGGGATGCTGCGGTTGTTGCTGCCCAAAATTTTAATAGTCAAGCAGATTAAGAAACTGGCAGACTCCATGGATAGAAGGCTCAAGACAGTTACTGAATTGAAGGGCGATGTGGAGACACTAGGGTCAGTGGATGCTCTTGTCCGCTGGCCCGAAACTGCGTAGGTCACTGAACGACCGCTGTCCTTTCCTGTAGACATAATACTACTCAGACAACACAGTGTGAGGGTAAACCAATGTGTCAATATTTTATTGAACCACCAAACAGACAATAACATGTAGAGCAGTCCCAGCGAATATACAAGATGGTGCAAAATTGCAGAGTCTCACTGTGAAGAATATTGGAAATATTTCATGTCAATCATTTGTATCCTATATGGAATAGGATTATAACAATCCCTTCAGTGTGCAGCTGTAACAGAACACCTAGCTGCAGCAAGGTGGGGTCGAGAGTCAAAGGACTGAGTGACAGATCTCACACCTTGACCAGCTCAGAGTAGAACAAAAGGCTTGCCATGTGGACATCATGAGGTGTAAACTGCTTTTGAGTCAGCTATGATTTTATAAGGAGAATAAGGATTTATCATACGTCCTGGTCACACATTGGTTACACTTTCATGATCTCTTGACCGGAATGACTGCATTTCAGGGTCTCGAGCAGTTCTAGCTCCCCGGGGTATGGAGTTACATAGAACAGCTACTAGAAGTCAGGTAGCAAAGGCGTGCTTGGTCTTAACACGAAGGAGGGGCCTGGCCAGATCCGATGGCTCTGGAACCGCCACCCTATTATCGTTTAGAAAGGAGTTATGATCTTTCATAGGTTTCAGCTACAAACCCCCAGGGGATGGGATGTAGGTTCAGCCCAGAGAGCAGGAGGGGAGTGACCCAAAGGGAATAAAGGCTAGTGTACAGCCATGTGGTCTCTCTCGCTTTCTGAATGCGATCCAGTTAGAAAGGGGGATCATGTCGCGTAATGTGCTGCGAAGGACCTAGGACCCAGCTGGGTGCCCTCCCATGCTCCCTACAGCCCAGCACACCCATGATCTAATATCACTAGTGATGAGAAAGTATTCTCGTTGCTCTGGGTTTTTCCGAGCATGCTCGGGTTTCCTTCAAGTATTTTGGTGTCCTCGGAGATTTAGTTTTTGTCGCCATAGCTGAATGATTTGCGGCTTCTAGACAGCCTGAATACATGTGGGGATTGCCTGTTTGTTAGGGAATCCCCACTTGTATTTAGGCTGTCTAGAAGTTGCAAATCATGCAGCTATGGCGACAAAAACGAAATCTCCAAGCACACCAAAATACTCCGAGGACACCCGAGCATGTTCGGGAAAACCCAGAGCAACGAGTTTACTCGCTCATCACTAAATATCACCCAGTAATTGACATATACAGTGGGGGGAAATAAATATTTGATCACTTGCTGATGTTGTAAGTTTGCCCACTGACAAAGACATGAACTGTTTATAATTTTAAGGTTAGGTTAAATTTAACATCGAGAGATAGAATATCAAAAATAAAATCCAGAAAATCACATTATATGAATTTTATAAATTTATTTGCATTTTGCAATGAGAAAGAAGTATTTCCGCCACAGTTTTCTGCTTATATCTTTTGTATTACCACTCTCTGTATTTGCATATCTGACCATTATATTTGTATCACCATTGTGTATATGCAGTGATCATCAGTCTACTGAACCACCGCACGACCAGCTCTACCCTCTCCTAGTGTATCCTCACCCATCCCTGTAGACTGTGAGCCCTTGCAGGCAGGGTCCTCTCTCCTTCTGTACTTGTGTGTGCCTTGTATTACTCATGTTTACTGTACTTGTCTATATTTGCGCCTCTTCACATGTAAAGCGCCATGGAATAAATGGCGCTATAAAAATGTATAATAATAATACTGTATTGTCTAGTGTGCCCTTAAGGCGATTAAATATATAATTCAACCTTGGGCTTCCCTTTTATGTCTAACCAGGAATCCACATGTCCATCTTTCGGTTTAACTTTCCATGCTATCGAGCTGGTTTTTGGCCCAATATAATTCCTGTTAACAGACCGGGCTTATAACGAACGACAGAGTGGTGGCAATTCTACCGGGATGTTAAGGTTTTGTTTCACTGGGGCTAGTAAAAAGTGCCTGTCACTATTGTGGGCTAGTGTGGTGCCAGGGGTGCGGAGCGTCACATTGGTACAAGTGGGGAGACATTACCACGTGATCCTGCTGATGTAATGACGTCAGGCGGGGTGGCAAGGTGCAGATCCTTTACACCTTTCCGCTGGCTTACCGGGATTAGAGCAAATGCGAGTTTGGGGCTTCCAGGGAAAACTACCCCCACCAGTGGCACTCCGCTTTTGGTGGGCACTCATAAAGAGGAGGTAACGACAAGCTTAAGTAGCTGACAGTTCCTTGAGGTACATTGCCAGGTGACCATAGGGGCCAAACCTGGCTTCTCCAAAAGTATCCATGGGTTCTGTGATGGTCAATGAAGCAGATCTGTATTTTTCCAGCCCGGGCTGTGGTCCTTAAGCTGGGATCCTGTAGAATATCAAATCTGTAATCCTCTTGATGGAGCCATGGTGTCCTGGCAGCAGTTCTGTAGAGTCTCTCTTGAAACAGAGGCAGATTCCTCTTTTAAGGTTCAGAGCTTTTATTTAGGCATTTTTCAACAGGATTGGGAGAAGGTGGCAGGAGCTCATCTTTCAGTCTCTCATTGTTCAAGGGTTCATAGTTTTTATCCTTCAATATTTGCAAGTCAACAAACTGCATGGCCTGGTACAATGGGTAATCGACATATTAATTGTTCAATGATCCTGCGTCCCCGTCTTCTACAGATAGCAACACAATAACTTGTATGAACTGATACAAGTTAAACAGCAGCAATTCACCAATATCAATTGAGTCAACATTCAAATAATAGTCTATCTCCTGGCCTACTGAAAATATAGGTCTGGCATAATTAAGATCAATTCTATGTCGTCACAGGTGGCTATATTTGTAACAATTTTTTTTTCTTTATGTCAGATGTATTTTGTACTTTGAGTTGATTATAATTCTCACTGTAACAGATGAAAATAAACAATTTAGATGGGAAAACTTATATTTTTAATTTACTTGGGTAATAATTCTGCACACTAATAGTTGCCCAATAATTATGCACACAAAGATTCTCCTAAGAAATACACATCCTCACTTTTATTCTCTTAAATACTCAGGTTTATTAATGTTTTGAATTGACCGAAAGCACTGTAGTTCAATAATAAAATTATTCATCAAAAATATAAATTGCCTAATCGTTCACAATTTATATACAGAACCATTTAGGATTTGCTCAGAACTAGGTATGGAATAAGCATGTTCATAGACCTAACACCATCCAAGCTATTCACTTCTACAAGACTCAGGCTGATTGGTGACTTAGGATTCAAGGGGTCACTAGCAGTCATTGTGTAATATCGACTACCTACAGTATGCACATACTATTAGATCAAGCGGGCTGCCCAGCACTATATAAGTGCACCCCACAAGACAGACACCCCAGGTCACCGAACCAACACTAAAGGGCCTGGCTGCAATACAAAGATGAAAAATTATGTATAAAATAGATGAGGTATTGATCGATATTTTGACCAAAATACGCAAACTCGAAATCTCATCAAGGGCCCTCATACTTGCAAGTCCCTATACTGAATTTAAAAAAAAATGGCTCACAAACAAACATAAATTCAAGAAAAAAAATCACAGAAAAAAAACAGCCTTACCAACTCAAGTTGGTGAAGCTGATTTTGAAACCAGCAGCAGAAGAATTATTTCCATATTCTCTTTTCTTTGTTTTTAAATTTGTTACAAGTTTATGACTGAGACAACCACCTTAATTAGCAAAATTGCAGGCATAATGTAAAAAAGATGTTGACTACACAAGACAACTCCTTATTAATAAATCCAGGGTGCAGTACAAAATAAAAAATTCAACATTTTTTTCATGTAGTCAGTATCAATGGCACCCACATTGAGCAAAACAGGTTTGGGGCAAAAAAAACCTCACAATGTACATTGCAAAAGAGAGGGTGAAAAAACCCTTAAAAAATCATTTTTTATTTTGGCAAATTAAAACATAAGCAGGTAACAAGTCACATAGAGGCTGCTGGACAGAGATGCAGGGCAAATACTAGCAAATATAAGTTATAATAATCAAAAAGGTACTATAAGTGATTCCAGCATAAGTCCTACAGTGCTAAAGGGTTAAATTTCCCCGATAAACTTCAAAAGACTTGGGTAGAGATTGTACTTACAGTCATGGCCAAAAGTTTTGAGAATGACACAAATATTATATTTTCACATTATCTGCTGCCCTCTGGTTTTTATGTGTGTTTGACAGATGTTTTTATCACAGACAGAAATATAGTAATTGCAAACATATGAGTAACAAAAGCTTATATTGACAGTTAGAATGAGTTAATGCAGCAAGTCAATATTTGCAGAGTTGACCCTTCTTCTTCAGGACCTCTGCAATTCTCCCTGGCATGCTCTCAATCAACTTCTGGACCAAATCCTGACTGATAGCAGTCCATTCTTGCACAATCAATGCTTTCATTTTGTCAGAATTTTTAGGTTTTTGTTTGTCCACTCGTCTCTTGATGATTGACCACAAGTTCTCAATGGGATTAAGATCTGGGGAGTTTCCAGGCCATGGACCCAAAATCTCTATGTTTTGTTCCCTGAGCCATTTAGTTATCACCTTTGCTTTATGGCAAGGTGCTCCATCATGCTGTAAAAGGCATTGTTGATCGCCAAACTGCTCTTGGAGGGTTGGGAGAAGTTGCTCTTGGAGGACATTCTGGTACCATTCTTTATTCATGGCTGTGTTTTTAGGCAAGACTGTGAGAGAGCTGATTCCCTTGGCTGAGAAGCAACCCCACACATGAATGGTTTCAGGATGCTTAACAGTTGGCATGAGACAAGACTGGTGGTAGCGCTCACCTTGTCTTCTCCGAATGAGGCGTTTTCCTGATGTCCCAAACAATCGAAAAGGGGATTCATCAGAGAAAATAACTTTACCCCAGTCCTCAGCAGTCCACTGCCTGTACCTTTTGCAGAATATCAGTCTGTCCATGATGTTTTTTCTGGAGAGAAGTGGCTTCTTTGCTGCCCTCCTTGAGACCAGGCCTTGCTCCAAGAGTCTCCGCCTCACAGTGCGTGCAGATGCACTCACACCTGCCTGCTGCCATTCCTGAGCAAGCTCTGCACTGCTGGTAGCCCGATCCCGCAGCTGAAATACTTTTAAGAGATGGTCCTGGCGCTTGCTGGTCTTTCTTGGGCGCCCTGAAGCCTTTTTGGCAACAATGGAACCTCTCTCCTTGAAGTTCTTGATGATGCGATAGATTGTTGACTGAGGTGCAATCTTTCTAGCTGCGATACTCTTCCCTGTTAGGCCATTTTTGTGCATTGCAATGATGACTGCACGTGTTTCTTTAGAGATAACCATGGTTAACAGAAGAGAAACAATGATGCCAAGCACCAGCCTCCTTTTAAAGTGTCCAGTGGTGTCATTCTTACTTAATCATGACAGATTGATCTCCAGCCATGTCCTCATCAACACCCACACCTGTGTTAATGGAGCAATCACTGAAAAGGGGTTAGCTGGTCCTTTTAAGGCAGGGCTGCAATGATGTTGAAATGTGTTTTGGGGGATAAAGTTCATTTTCTAGCCAAATATTGACTTTGCAAGTAATTGCTGTTAACCTGATCACTCTTTATAACATTCTGGAGTATATGCAAATTGCCATTAGAAAAAGTGAAGCAGTAGACTTTGTAAAAATTAATATTTGTGTCATTCTCAAAACTTTTGGCCATGACTGTACATGTAGAAAGCGTTGCTTGTTGCAGTGTCGCCGCTGCTGCAACGCACGTTTCTTTATTTCTTGTTAGATCTTCATCAGAAGGCGTGTGATGAAGATCTAATGAAACTACCACTTCAGGATTTGTGCTAGAATCACTTATAGGCCGGGGTCAGACTATAGCGTATGCAGGGGTGGATTAAGGGTAGCCAGTGCCCCGGCTTGTTCAGACTCTGTGGGCCCCCCGGTCATGTGACGGGGTCATGCGATGGGGTCATCATATACCTGAAACAGGACCGAGCCTACTACAGAGATATGGGAGCAGAACCAAGCTTACTACAGAAATATAGGCGCAAAACGGAGCTTACTACAGAGATATGGAAGCAGAACGGCGCTTACTATAGAGCTATGGGAACAGAACTGTGCTTACTACAGAGATATAGGAGCAGAACCAAGCTTACTACAGAAGTATAGGAGCAGAACTGTGCTTACTACAGAGATATGGGAGCAGAACCGAGCTTACTACAGAGATATAAGCAGAACCGAGCTTACTACAGAGATATAGGAGCAGAACCAAGCTTACTACAGAATTATAGGAGCAGAACTGAGCTTACTATAGAGCTATGGGAGCAGAACTGTGCTTACTACAGAGATATGGGAGCAGAACCGAGCTTACTACAGAAGTATAGGAGCAGAACGGAGCTTACTACAGAGATATGGGAGGAGAACCAAGCCCTAAGAAAAAAATAATGGAACCTGAGTGCTCCTATCAAAACTAATAATGTCCCTATTTATAACAAATAATGTCCTCTGAGTGCCCACAAAGCTCTGAATATACCGAATGATGGTCCTACATTCCACAAAACACAATATGATGGTCCACAAAGCCCTTTATTATACATTGAGGATCCCAGATCTCACTATACATAGTAAAATGGCTACATAGCCCCTATATAAAATAAGATGTTCCCATTGCCCCTATATATAGTATGATTGTCCCCACTGCCCCTATATACAGCATGAAGGTCCCCCTTCTGCCCCTATATATAGTATGAAGGTCCCCACTGTTCCCTATGTATATACAGTTGAAACCAGAAGTTTACATCCACTATATACTGTATAAAAATACAAATCTGCATGTTTTTCTCAATATCTGACATGAAATCAAAATAAACCTTTCCTGTTTTAGGTCATATGTGTCTTTTTTATAATGTATGGAACAGGGTGGATTTGATTTAAATCAAACTGATTTAAATCACGATTTAAATCACTAGTCAGTAAGGCTTGATTTAAATCAGTGATTTAAATCAAAGTTTCTACCTAAACTAGTTCTTGCTACTTTAACATGCAAGTAGATGAAGATTTTTAGAATCACTTTTTATATTACTTTTTTCTCCCCAGTTTAATGGGTTAATCATTCATATTTGGACACCACTGTTCTGTTGTACTTAGGAAGGAGAAAAATAATCCTGACCTTAATAACAATTTAAATAGATTTATTCAACTGAAACAATAACAACATTACAGCATAAGTTATTTGCTTAAACAAACATCCATGTTTGTTAACTAATTTGGCTAAACAAAATATATATATATTTTAAGAAACTTAGACTGTCAGCCCAGCCGACACATGAAAAACTTAAATACTACTGTCCCTGCTGTCCGCTGTAGCTCACTCGTCATCTTCATCATCATCTTCTTCTTTGTTCCTATTCATAATCTGGAAAAGAAAAACAAGCTTTCCTGCTTTATTGGGTCCCAACCGATTTCTCAATTTAGAATGAATGAGTCCAAAGGAAGAGAATATTCTTTCAACGCCTGCAGAAGAAGCTACTGCTGTTAAAAGTGAAATCATTACTTGAACAGTCTCTAAATTCAAGCGCTTAAGTGACTTCCACCAGTTTACTGGTGTGACCTTCCTTAACCCCTCTCTGACATTAGACGTACTATCCCGTCCATAAAACCCGTGACAATCTGACCATGGACGGGATAGTACGTCATAGGCGATCAGCTGCGCTCCTGGGGGGAACGCAGCTAATCACCGCCGGGTGTCAGCTGATTATCACAGCTGACACCCGTGACTGTGTGTCAGGAGCGGTCACGGACCGCTCCCGGCACATTAACCCCTAGCACACCGCGATCAAACATGATCGCGGTGTACTGGGGGCACAGGGAAGCATCGCGCAGGGAGTGGGCTCCCTGCGCGCCCCCCTGAGACCCTCAGACCAGCGCGATGTGATCGCGCTGTTCTGAGGGCTTCCTCCCTCCCAGGACCCGGATCCAAGATGGCGCCGGGGTCCTGGAGGGAGGCGGCTTCCTCAGTGCCTGCTGAGAGCAGGCACTGAGAAGCCTGCTGCACTGAGCGATCGCTGGTGTGACAGTGTGCTGTGCACACTGTCACACCAGCGATCTGATAAAATACAGTGATGTCCCACCCTGGGACAAAGTAAAAAAGCTAAAAAAATAAAAATAAACATGTTATAAAAAAAAATCCAAAATAAATAAATAAAAAAAAAAATATTCCCCAATAAATTCATTTCTTCCTGTAAATAAAAAAAACAAAACAATAAAAGTACACATATTTGGTATCGCCGCGTCCGTAACGACCCCCCCCTATAAAACTGTCCCACTAGTTAACCCCTTTAGTGAACCCCTTAAAAAAAAAAAAAACGAAGCAAAAAATCAATGCTTTATCATCATACCGCCGAACAAAAAGTGGAATAACGCGCGATCAAAAAGACCGATATAAATAAACATGGTACCACTGAAAACGTCATCTTGTCCCGCAAAAAACAAGCCGCCATACAGCATCATCAGCGAAAAAATAAAAAAGTTATAGCTCGCAGAATAAAGCGATGCAAAAATAATTATTTTTTATATAAAATTGTTTTTATTCTATAAAATCGCCAAAACATAAAAAAATGATATAAATGAGGTATCGCCATAATCGTACTGACCCGAAGAATAAAACTGCTTTATCAATTTTACCACACGAGGAACAATAAAAACGCCTCCCCCAAAAGAAATTCATGAATTGCTGATTTTTGTTCATTCTAACCTCCCAAAAATCGAAATAAAAAGCGATCAAAAAATGTCACCTGCTCAAAAATGGTACAAATAAAAACCGTCAACTCGTACCGCAAAAAATAAGACCTCACATGACTCTGTGGGCCAAAATATGCAAAAATTATAGCTCTCAAAATGTGGCGATGCAAAAAACTATTTTTGCAATAAAAAGCGTCTTTTAGCATGACAGCTGCCAATCATAAAAACCCGCTATAAATAGTAAATCAAACCCCCCTTTATCACCCCTTAGTTAGGGAAAAATAATAAAATTAAAAAAATTTATTTATTTCCATTTTCCCGTTAGGGTTAGGGTTGCGGCTAAAGTTAGGGTTAGGGTTGGCGCTAAAGTTAGGGTTAGGGTTGGGATTAGGGGTGTGTTAGGGTTAGGTTTGTGGTTAGGGTTGGGACTAGGGTTAGGGGTGTGTTGGGGTTAGGGTTGGAGTTAGAATTGGGGGGTTTCCGCTGTTTAGGCACATCAGGGGCTCTCCAAATGTGACATGGCGTCTGATCTCAATTCCAGCCAATTCTGCGTTGAAAAAGTCAAACGGTGCTCCTTCACTTCTGAGCTCTGCCATGCGTCCAAACAGTAGTTTATCCCCACATATGGGGTATCAGCGTACTCTGGACCCCAAGAGTTATTGTGCAATTTGTCCTATTTCTTCTGTTACCCTTGGGAAAATAAAAAACTGGGGGCGAAAATATCATTTTTGTACAAAAAAAAATATTTTTTTGTTTTTACGGCTGTACATTATAAACTTCTGTGAAGCACTTCGGGGTTCAAAGTGCTCACCACACATCTAGATAAGTTCCTTGTGGGGTCTATTTTCCAAAATGGGGTCACTTGTGGGGGTTTCCACTGTTTAGGCGCATCAGGGGCTCTCCAAATGCGACATGACGCACCCAGACCATTCCATCAAAGTCTGCAATCCAAAACGTCACTACTTCCCTTCCGAGCCCTGACGTGCGCCCATACAGTAGTTTTCTCCCACATATTGGGTATCAGCGTACTCAGGACAAATTGGACAACAACTTTTGGGGTCCAATTTCTCCTGTTACCCTTGTGAAAATAAAATATTGGGGGCGAAAAAATCATTTTTGTAAAAAAAAAAAGATTTTTTATTTTTACGGCTGTGCGTTATAAACTTCTGTGAAGCACTTCGGGGTTCAAAGTGCTCACCACACATCTAGATAAGTTCCTTGTGGGGTCTATTTGCCAAAATGGGGTCACTTGTGGGGGTTTCCACTGTTTAGGTGCATCAGGGCTCTCCAAATGTGACATGACGCCCCCAGACCATTCCATCAAAGTCTGCAATCCAAAATGTCACTACTTCCCTTCCGAGCCCCGACGTGTGCCCATACAGTAGTTTTCGCCCACATATTGGGTATCAGTGTACTCAGGACAAATTGGACAACAACTTTTGGGTTCCAATTTCTTCTGTTACCCTTGTGAAAATAAAATATTGGGGGCGAAAAAATCATTTTTGTAAAAAAAAAAAAGATTTTTTATTTTACGGCTGTACGTTATAAACTTTAGTGAAACACCTGGGGGTTCAAAGTTCTCACCACACATCTAGAAAAGTTCCTTGAGGGGTCTAGTTTCCAAAATGGTGTCATGTATGGGGGTTTCCACTGTTTAGGCAGATCAGGAGCTCTCCAAACACGACATGGCGTCCAGCCAATTCTGCGTTGAAAAAGTCAGACGGCGCTCCTTCCCTTCCAAACTCTGCCATGCACCCAAACAGTGGTTTACCCCCACATATGGGGTATCAGTGCACTCAGGACAAATTGCACAATAACTTTTGGAGTCTTGTTACCCTTGGAAAAATAAAAATTGGGGTGAAAAGATCATTTTTGTGGAAAAAATATGATTTTTAAATTTTACGGCTCTACGTTATAAACTTGTGTGAAGCACTTGGGGGTTCAAATTGCTCATCAAAAATCTAGATAAGTTCCTTAGGGGGTCTAGTTTCCCAAATGGGGTCATTTGTGGGGGTTTCCACTGTTTAGGCACATCAGGGGCTCTCCAAATGCAACATGGCATCCAAACTCAATTCCAGCCAATTTTGGTTGGAAAAAGTCAAATGGTGCTCCTTCCATTCCGAGCTCTGCCGTGCGCCCAAACAGTGGTTCCTCCCCACATATGGGGTATCAGCGTACTCAGGACAAATTGTCCAACAACTTATGTGGTCCAATTTCTCCTGTTACCCTTGGGAAAATAAAAAATTAGTGACTAAAAGATAATTTTTGTGGGAAAAAAATAGGATTTTTTATTTTCATGCCCGGGCATTATAAACTTGTGTGAAGCACTTGGGGGTTCAAAGTGCTCACCAAAGATCTAGATAAGTTCCTTAGGGGGTCTAGTTTCCAAAATGGGGTCACTTGTCGGGGTTTCCACTGTTTAGGCTCATCTGGGGCACTGCAAACGGAACATGACCCCCATTAACGTCTGCATTCCAAAACGTTACTACTTCCTTTCCAAGCCCTGCCGTGCGCCCAAACAGTTTCCCCCCCCACATATGGGGTATCAGCGTACTCAGGACAAATTGGACAACAACTTTTGGGTCCAATTTCCTTGGGAAAATTCAAAAATTTGGGACTAAAAAATCATTTTTGTGGAAAATTTTTTTTTTTTTTTTTTCACACCCAGGCTTTATAAACTTTTGTGAAACACTTGAGGGTTCAAAGTGCTCACAACAGATCTAGATAAGTACCTTAGGGGGTCTAGTTTCCAAAATGGTGTCACTTGTGGGGGTTTCCACTGTTTAGGCGCATCAGGGGCTCTCCAAATGCGACATGGCATCCAATCTAAATTCCAGCCAATTTTAGTTTGAAAAAGTCAAACGTCGCTCCTTCCCTTACGAGCTCTGCCGTGTGCCCAAACAGTGGTTTTCCCCCACATATGGGGTATTGGCGTACTCAGGAGAAATTGCATAACAACCTTATCTGTCCATTTTCTCCTTTTACCCTTGTGAAAATAAAAAAAAAGTTTGTAAAAGATAATTTTTGTGGCTAAAAAGTAAAATATTCATTTTTTCCTTCCACGTTGCTTTAGTTACTGTGAAGCACCTGAAGGGTTAATAAACTTCTTGAATGTGGTTTTGAGTACCTTGAGGGGTGCAGTTTTTAGAATGGTGTCACTTTTGGGTATTTTCTGCCATATAGACCCCTCAAAGTGACTTCAAATGTGAGGCGGTCCCTAAAAAAAATGGCTTTGTAAATTTTGTTGTAAAAATGAGAAATCGCTGGTCAACTTTTAACCCTTATAACTTCCTAACAAAAAAAAATTTGGTTCCAAAATTGTGCTGATGTAAAGTAGACATGTGGGAAATGTTATTTCTTAACTATTTTTGTGTGATATATTTCTCTGTTTTAAGGGAATAAAAATTCAAAGTTTGAAAATTGCAAAATTTTAAAAATTTTTGCCATATTTGCATTTTTTTCAAAAATAAACGCAAGTTATATCGAAGAAATTTTACCACTAACATGAAGTACAATATGTCATGAGAAAACAATCTCAGAATCGCGAAGATCCGTTGAAGCGTTCCAGAGTTATAACCTCATAAAGAGACAGTGGTCAGAATTGTAAAAATTGGCCCGGTCATTAACGTGCAAACCACCCTTGGGGGTGAAGGGGTTAAAATATCTTCAGCAAACATATATTTCTTGAATGGTTCCCCCTTAGCTCTGAAGTTTATTATAGTTGGCATTAAAGATGGATGATTGCTGGATACCCATGTCCTAGCTAACGCCTCTTCCTCAGCACTTAGGTTTTGACCCTGATATTGGATATTGACAATATTTGCCAAAAAATGAGCTGGAGTCAGTGCTTGTCCCATTCGTTTGTTTACTGCTTGTAATTTAATTCTGTCCATGTGTAGTTCTGTTTTTAAGTGTTCACTCAGTTCCTTCCAAATTTCAACAGCATCCGCAATAAAACAGCTATTTTTCTGTATTTTGTTTAAAGCTTGAGAGATGGTTTCAGGAAGCTCAGCAATATGTTCAACATTTCTCTTAAGCCCAAATTTGTTGAGGATTTTGGCCGTGACAGTGCCATCTATTTTATCTCGATTTTCTTCACAAAGTGTCATCAGAATAGGCCAGTTTTTGATATACTGCTCAAAACAGTCCACCACAGAGTTCTATCTAACATCTTGTGGGAGCGTTAGCTTGGTTCCACCCATTCTTTTCAGAGCTGCTGCAGCAAAATGATTATTACGGAAGTATTTAGCAATTTCAACAACATTAGCCTTTATTTCTGGAACACTTAAGTCTTTGGCTAAGAGGTGCAGCAAATGAGCACTGCAACCATATGTTATTAGCTTTGTATTCCCTCCCTGCTCTTCTAAATTTCTTCTCATCTTGGATACGTTTGCAGCATTGTCAGTGACCAAACTGCGTACTAGACATTTGAATTTTTGTTCACATGTTGTTATAGCTTTTACTGCCACTTCTTGTAAGTATTCTGCTGTGTGTGCATTTCCTGACGTATCAGTTGTTTGTGCAAGGAAGACTTTACCTTCTTCTGTTGTTATACAAGCACATACAATAGGATCATTGTGGACATTACTCCACCCATCAATACTTAGGTTAACAATTTTACCCTCCAGAGCTGTTGCACATTGCTCCATTTCTCTGTCATACACTTGATCCAGCAGTTTCCCTGCAACATCAGCTCTGCTGGGTGGACTGTATCCTGGTCTCAGTGACTGAACCATATTAATGAAATGTGGGTTCTCAGTCAGACGGAAAGAAGAGTTTGTTGCATAAATAAACTGGGCAATTTTTTCATCAATCAACTCTTTTTCTAATCTGCTAGTTCTTATCACAAACCTATCTATGGTGGTTCCAGGAGGTAAAGGTTTTTTCTTCCTTTTGGGTGATGGTGATATGTGGCTGTGGGTGTCTGATGATGATGATGCTGCTGCTAATGAAGCACTATCCTGGATGGATAACTCTGAAACTATAGAACAGGATGATGGTGATCTTGGAGGTGGATAGTTTCCAGAATCCATGAATTCCCCTAAACAAAAAAAGTCAATGCTGTTATTTTATTGTTTATACAATTTCTGCTTATTGTACACAACACAGCACTGCCCCAAAAGGATATTTGTTTTTCTTCATAACTGTACCAAATGACAGTAACATGCAGTAATAATAAGAAATATAATTTTTCTCACACATGACAGTTCAGTCTTTAGAAATAGGATTCAATAAAAATGTTTACCAACCTGAAGATCCTGCCTGTTCAGAAGTGTTTCTTTGGTCATCTTCATCACCGCAGTTTCTCATGATGTTGCCTCATTCGCGCCACCAGGCCTTGCATCTCTTTGTTGCATCGTTTGCATTTTGCACGCATGCCTTACCGATAGGCAAAGGAGCTTCATTAAAATATTCCCAAACTGGGTCTCTTTTACGGCCTGCTGCCATTATAAGGAAAGAATGTAATAAACCTCAGATCGTACACACAAACAGATCCAGACTTGTCTGTCTGTGGCTATGCTGCAGTATTGTGCTCAACGTTTCACTTTCATTTTCTTGTCTGCTTGCCCTTCCTCCTCCTCACACTTAGATTCACATTCTTCTTGTGTTGTGCAGATCTATTCCACTCCAAACAATCAGAAACATATTGTCTAACTTCTTGGACTTGGCACTGAAGGGGTTGATTCTGTATTCATAGGTTTGTAGAACAATAGGATTAAGGTCTTTTTCTCAACTCTGTTCATGTTGTAACATTTTTGCCGTGAAGAAGAGGCTGGGACCTCTGCGGATTCAAATTCAGTTTTGAGAACTGCGTAAGTAAAGCGAGCGTCTGTGATAATATAGGAGAGAAACTGCCCACTAATCCTACAGAAACCTCTGGAAGAGCATGGCATTGTGAATGTTACACATATACAGCCTTTATTCTACTGAGTTAAACAACTCAGCTTTATCTCATGATGGAAGAACCTTTGGATGGTAAAATATTTTCCTCAAAAAGCAGTTTATTGAAAAAAATCCAATTTAAATAAAAAAATCCGATTTAAATCAAAAAAATCAGATTTTTTTTGATTTTTTTTAAAAAATCATTAATTTTTATCCACCCTGGTATGGAAACTTCTGGTTTCAACTTTATAGTATGATGGCCCCACTGCCCTGTATATAGAGTATAAAGGTCCCCACTGCACCAAATAAATAGTTTGGTGGCCCCAGTTGCCCCCATGTATATAGTAGGATGGTTCCAGCAACCCCATATATATAGTATGATGACCCCAGTTCCCCCCTTGTATGTAGTGAGATGGCCCCAGTTCCCCCACATATATAGTGAGAGGGCCCAGTTCCCCCATGTATATAGTATGATAGCCCCAGACCCCCCCCAGTATATATATATATATAGTAGAATAGCTCCAGTTCCCCCATGTATATAGTAAGGTGGCCTCAGTTCTCCCATATATATAGTATGATGACCCCAGTTCCCTCATATATATAGTATGATGGCCCCAGTTCCCCCCTTGTATGTAGTGAGATGGCCCCAGTTCCCCCACATATATAGTGAGAGGGCCCAGTTCCCCCATGTATATAGTATGATAGCCCCAGACCCCCCAGTATTTAGTATGATGGCATGGCCCCATTTCCCTTATATATATAGTAGGATGACCCCAGTTCCCTTATATATAAAGGATGATAGCCCCAGTTCCCTCATATATAAAGTATAATGGTCCCACAGCCCAATATATATAGTATGATGGCCCCAGTTCACTCATATATATATAGTATGATGGCCCCAGCCCCGATATATACAGTATGATGATGGTCCCAGTTCCACCTCATATACATAGTAGGATGGCCCCAGCCCCCAAATATACAGTATGATGGCTGCAATTTTCCCCCCATATATAAGGTATGATGGCCCCACAGCGCGTTCATATATACAGTATGATGGCCCCACAGCCCGTTCTTATATACAGTATGATGGCCCCACAGCCCGTTCATATATACAGTATGATGGCCCCACAGCCCGTTCATATATACAGTATGATGGCCGCAGTTTCCCCCCATATATACAGTATGATGGCCCACAGTCCGTTCATATACACAGTATGATGGCCCCACAGCCCGTTCATATATACAGTATGATGGTCGCAGTTTCCCCCCTTATATACAGTATGATGGCCCCACAGCCCGTTCGTATAAAAAATAATGAAGTTTATACTCGCCTCATCCTGATTCCCGGCACCACAGCCTCCATCTTCTCTTCCGGCCTGTAGAGCGGTGCAAGACAATGACGTCATCGCGCCGCCTGCGTGTACAACACAGTCTGTCTCATAAGCCGCAGACCGCGGCTGAGACAGACTGATGTGCGCGGCCGTGTCTGCTGCCGGCCGCGTCAAAGCACAGCAGACACGGCCGCATGCAGTTTACTGTGCAGGGCCATCAGGCGGCCGGCCCTGCACAGCTGCTGGGGAAGCGGCCCGGGGGGAAATTTCCTCCCTGCCACCTTGCCCAGCCCGCCCCTGATCATGACGTGCGGGAGGAAGGGGGGGCGGTAGCACCGCATTGGCAGGGGTGAACCTAGCCTCTCTGCTGCTTGAGGCAAACTGCAAAATGGCGCCCCCGCGTAGTAAAATCAGTACAAATAAATCTGGTTTACTAGCCTAACCTGACGCACATGTAAAATACATACACTTTTAAATAGGAATATATTTGAAACATCGATCTTTACACTTCTTCAGGCACTCAATGCCGCCTGAGGTGAAGTGATCAACTTGCTTCATTTTAGGTGCGCCCCTGGCCGGGGAACAGTGCTTACTGTAGCGCTTCTTCCCTGGCGGCCGTCCATGTGGTACTGATGTGGCACACAGTTGCCACACGTATTACACACACGGACACGGATATCTCCACTAACGGTTTTTTCCGGTACCGGAAATATCAGGATGTGTGAAACCAGCCTAAAGCCACATTCACACGTTCAGTATTTGGACAGTATTTTACCTCAGTATTTGTAAGCCAAATCGGGAGTGGTGAGAAATCCAGAAGTGGTGACGTGTTTCTATTATATTTTTCCTCTGATTGTTCCTCTCCTGGTTTTGGCCTACAAATACTGAGGTAAAATACTGAACGTGTGAACGTGGCCTGATAGAGGGTTTCTGCTACTTCTGACTTCCTGCAGACAGAAGTTTCGGTCACAAGATGGCGCCGATAAAAGGTGGAGACGGTGAAATTATACACAGGAGCTCTGTATATAGTGTATAGTGTAAAGGTAATGCAGTGATCACTGGTGACATTATAAACAGCAGCTCTGTATATAGTGTCAGTGTACAGGTAATACAGTGATCACTGGTGACATTATACACAGGAGCTCTGTATATCGTGTCAGTGTACAGGTAATTGTCACGCTGTCTAATGATATGTATACAATGTCAGTAAACTATTAATACAGGAACAACACTCTATACAACAACTAGTATAGCAACATCAGCATGTAAGTATAGAATAGATTTACCTGACACGATATCTGCTGAACACAGGGTTAATCTTGAGGACTTGATGAGCTGAAACAGGAAAGAGGTGGACCGGATCTAACCTGACCCTAAACTGGGGTCCTAACTAATCCCTCACCTTGGAGGTACTGATAATGGTTCAGAGGTCCAAGTCACCAACCTAACCCTGTCTCCTATCAGACCCTGAACCCTGTAATCAGTCCTAAGAAGGATCCTGACTACCACCAAAGGGATATGGGCTGATCTTAGCTAAATACACAGATTTAGACATATAAGACAGACAGGATAACACTCGCTTGCATACACACTCAAACACCAAAGGAACATAAATGGTCTGGGAAATAAACTCTAACCAAGTTGAGCTTAGAACAACTAAGGAGCTCACAACTAAAGTCTATACAGATTCATTCCTATCTGTGGTCTGCATGAAGGTTTCACTGGCAACTCCCCAAGCAGACAACCAGGAATTTAAAGGAAACCAATCAACAAATAATCAATTGCAGCCGGGAGAAACTGCACCCAGTCCCAGCACCGAGCACAGACAGAATTAACTCCCTAGCTGCCAAACACAAAGAAACAGCAGCTCAGCTGTGAGAAGTCAAAATGTGCAACCGCGACGATCTTCGTGGCAATGCACACATGACAGTACCCCCCCTTCTACGAGGGGCCTCCGGACCCTCAGGGCCAGGCCTGCCCGGGTGAGTTCTGTGGAAGGTCCGAACCAAACGATCTGCGTTAACATCAGACGCAGGGACCCACGTCCTCTCCTCTGGACCATACCCCTTCCAATGCACCAAGTACTGGAGGGACCGGCGATTCAGACGTGAGTCAATGATCTTTGATACTTGAAATTCCAAGTTACCATTGACCAACACAGGAGGAGGAGGTAGAGGTGACGGTATGACTGGTGCCACATACCTTTTAAGTAATGACTTGTGGAACACATTATGAATTTTAAACGTAGGAGGGAGGTCCAGACGAAATGCCACAGGATTAATTATGGAACTGATCCTGTACGGCCCGATGAATCTGGGACCCAGTTTCCAGGAGGGCACTTTAAGTTTTATATTCCTGGTAGACAACCATACCAGATCGTTCACATTCAGATCTGGACCAGAAACTCTCCTCCTATCAGCCATACGTTTGTAACGGTTCCCCATCGCACTCAGATTATTCAATACACCTCTCCACACAGAAGCAAGTGACGACGAGAAACGCTCCTCCTCAGGAACCCCAGAAGGGCCCCCCCCATTGAAAGTACAAAACTGGGGATGAAAACCATATGCCCCAAAAAACGGGGACTTACCAGTGGACTCGCTCCGCCTGTTGTTAAGAGCGAACTCTGCCAGAGGCAAGAAAGAAGACCAGTCCTCTTGGTTCTCTGAGACAAAACACCGGAGATATGTCTCTAAGCTCTGATTCAGACGCTCTGTCTGACCATTGGTCTGCGGATGAAAAGCCGAGGAAAATGACAATTGCATCCCCCGACGTAAACAAAATGCCCTCCAAAATTTTGACACAAACTGAGACCCCCTATCTGACACCACATCAGAAGGCAACCCATGAAGTCTAACGATCTCCCTAATGAACACCTGCGCCAGAGTTTTAGCATTAGGGAGTGCAGGAAGAGCAACGAAATGTGCCATCTTACTGAACCTGTCAACAACCACCAGTATGACAGTATTCCCTGACGACGGAGGAAGGTCCGTAATGAAGTCCATAGATAAATGAGTCCATGGACGCTCCGGAAGTTTCAAGGGTAAAAGGGTCCCAGACGGACGGGTATGAGGGGTTTTAGAGCGAGCACACACCCCACATGACGCGACAAAAGTTATAACATCTTTATTAGCATTAGGCCACCAAAACCGGCGAGAAAGGAGATCTAAAGTAGCCTTACTCCCTGGATGTCCTGCTAGAGCAGAATTATGATGTGCCTCAATAACCTTTTGTCTCAACAGATTTGGGACAAACAGTCTCCCTGGAGGTCCTGCAGGGGCGTCCCCTGAGCCTCTAACACCTCCTCCTCAAGCTCAGAAAATACAGCCGACACTACCACCCCCTCCTGAAGGATAGGACTCGGGTCATCCGTTTTCCCGGCCCCTGGGAAACTGCGAGACAAGGCATCAGCCTTTACATTCTTAGACCCCGGGCGATAAGTGACGACAAAATTAAACCTGGTAAAAAACAACGACCATCGAGCTTGTCTGGAATTCAGACGCTTAGCGGATTCCAAATACAACAGGTTCTTGTGATCAGTAATAACGGTAACCGGGTGGACTGCCCCCTCCAAAAAGTGACGCCATTCTTCAAAAGCTAACTTAATGGCCAAAAGTTCCCTATTGCCGATATCATAATTCCTTTCGGCGGACGACAATTTCTTAGAAAAGAAAGCGCACGGATGCCATTTACCAGGGGACGGACCCTGGGACAATATAGCACCCACCCCTACGTCAGACGCATCCACCTCCACAATGAACGGCTGAGATGCATCTGATTGGATGAGAACGGGTGCCGAAGCAAAACATTTCTTCAAAGAGGAAAAGGCTTGGCAAGCTTTGTCCGACCATTTAGAAAAATCCGTCCCTTTTCTTGTCATGTCAGTGAGAGGTTTGACGACAGATGAGAAATTACAAATAAATTTCCGGTAGTAGTTAGCAAACCCCAAAAAACGCTGCAGAGCCTTAAGATCCCCTGGCTGATCCCATTCAAGCACTGCTCTCACCTTTTCAGGGTCCATACGGAAACCGGAGGCTGACACCAAAAAACCCAAAAACTGAAGTTCCTGTACGGCAAATACACACTTCTCCAGTTTGGCGTATAATTTATTGTCTCGCAAGATCTGCAACACCTGTCTCACATGCTCCTGATGAGACACAAGATCTGGCGAGTAAATTAAAATGTCGTCCAAATATACAACCACAAACAGCCCCACAAGGTGACGAAAAATGTCATTAACAAAATGTTGGAATACTGCTGGTGCAGTAGTCAGACCAAAAGGCATGACTAGGTTCTCATAATGTCCCTCCGGCGTGTTAAACGCCGTTTTCCACTCATCCCCCTCTTTTATCCTAATCAGATTATACGCCCCCCTGAGATCCAATTTAGAAAACCATTTGGCGCCAACAATTTGATTGAAGAGATCAGGAATAAGAGGGAGTGGATATGGATCTCGAACAGTAATCCGATTAAGTTAGCGGAAATCCAAGCAAGGGCATAGGCCTCCATCTTTCTTCTTCACAAAGAAGAACCCCGCGGCTACTGGGGAAGATGAAGGTCTAATATGCCCTTTGGCCAGACTTTCAGAAATATAATCTTTCATAGCCTGCCTCTCAGGACCAGAAAGATTATACAACCTAGCTTTAGGCAACTTAGCATCAGGAAGGAGATTAATAGAGCAGTCATACACGCGATGAGGAGGCAACTCCTGACACCCCTCCTCAGAGAAAACATCCCCAAAATCCTCCAAAAAAGGAGGCAATGTACTAGGCACGACCGCACTGATGACTGTGTTCATGCAGTTGCTTTTGCAAAACTCACCCCATTGGCTTATTTCTCTGGACTGCCAATTAATCACAGGGTTATGTTTAACCAACCAAGGAAGTCCCAACATAATGGGAGTAGGTAGACCCTCCAACACATAACAAGATAATTGTTCCCTATGTATTGCCCCTACCCGAAGGTCAATGTTATGAACCTCATTAACAAAGCTACCTTGGCCGAGAGGCCTGGCGTCAATGGAGAATATAGGGATCGGTTTGACCAATACACTCAGATGCATACCTTGAGCCTGAGCAAACTGAGCGTCAACCAGATTAGCCCCGGAACCACTATCAAGAAGAACAGACAATCTCTCCACTCTCGTACCAACTACCACCTCCACTGGTACAAGGAACTGAGAAGAACTGGCGGATGAAATACATACTCCCAGGTTGTCGTCCACCACACAACCTGGGATTAACAGTTTTCCGGCGACTTTTGGCTCAACAAGGCACGGGATGGACATTCTCCAACAAAATGTCCCTCTTTCCCGCAGAAAAAACATCTTCTAGTCCTGCGGCGTACCGCCAATCCCCTCCTACGAAATGATGTCCCTCCCAACTGCATAGGCTCATCCGAACAGACAAGGGGAACCTCAACATAAGGGACTTTAGTGGTAGGTGGAGAAACAACAGGGAGTGGGGTTACCTCACCCCTCTCCCGAAGCCGTCTATCAGTACGGATAGCTAAGGCCATAGCAGCCTCCAGAGAAGGAGGAGACTCATACTGAGCCAAAACGTCTTTTAATTTATCAGAAAGCCCATGACAAAACTGGCTCCTAAGAGCTGGGTCATTCCACTGAGTATCTGTGGCCCATCTACGAAACTCAGAAGCGAATTCCTCTGCCGGACGATCTCCCTGCTGTATCTTACGTAATTTTGTCTCAGCAAGAGAGACCCGATCTGGGTCATCATATACTAATCCCAGGGCAGTAAAAAATTGATCTACAGACAGTAGAGCCGGGGATCCCGGAGGAAGGGAAAATGCCCAGGATTGAGGGTCCCCTTGCAGAAGTGAGATAACAATTCCCACTCTCTGCTCCTCACTCCCTGATGATCGAGGCCGAAGCCGAAAATACAATTTACATGCCTCCCGGAAGGTGAAAAATTTGTCTCGCCCACCAGTGAACCTGTCCGGGAGAGCAACCTTAGGTTCAACTCTGGTTTGCTCCAGGGGAGACAAAACTTTGGACTTAATGTCCGTCAGCTCCATGGATAATCCCTGCAACTGCAGAGCCAGCTGGGCTACTGGATCCATGGTAACTGGAGATAATTTTTACGGCCAGTGAAAATGTCACGCTGTCTAATGATATGTATACAATGTCAGTAAACTATTAATACAGGAACAACACTCTATACAACAACTAGTATAGCAACATCAGCATGTAAGTATAGAATAGATTTACCTGACACGATATCTGCTGAACACAGGGTTAATCTTGAGGACTTGATGAGCTGAAACAGGAAAGAGGTGGACCGGGATCTAACCTGACCCTAAACTGGGGTCCTAACTAATCCCTCACCTTGGAGGTACTGATAATGGTTCAGAGGTCCAAGTCACCAACCTAACCCTGTCTCCTATCAGACCCTGAACCCTGTAATCAGTCCTAAGAAGGATCCTGACTACCACCAAAGGGATATGGGCTGATCTTAGCTAAATACACAGATTAGACATATAAGACAGACAGGATAACACTCGCTTGCATACACACTCAAACACCAAAGGAACATAAATGGTCTGGGAAATAAACTCTAACCAAGTTGAGCTTAGAACAACTAAGGAGCTCACAACTAAAGTCTATACAGATTCATTCCTATCTGTGGTCTGCATGAAGGTTTCACTGGCAACTCCCCAAGCAGACAACCAGGAATTTAAAGGAAACCAATCAACAAATAATCAATTGCAGCCGGGAGAAACTGCACCCAGTCCCAGCACCGAGCACAGACAGAATTAACTCCCTAGCTGCCAAACACAAAGAAACAGCAGCTCAGCTGTGAGAAGTCAAAATGTGCAACCGCGACGATCTTCGTGGCAATGCACACATGACAGTAATACAGTGATCACCGGTGACATTATACACAGGAGCTCTGTATATCGTGTCAGTGTACAGGTAATACAGTGATCACCAGTGACATTATACACAGGAGCTCTGTATAGTGTCAGTGTACAGGTAATACAGTGATCACTGGTGACAGTATACACAGGAGCTCTGTGTATAGTTTCAGTGTACAGGTAATACAGTGATCACTGGTGACATTATACAAAGGAGCTCTGTGTATAGTTTCAGTGTACAGGTAATACAGTGATCACCGGTGACATTATACACAGGAGCTCTATATATAGTGTCAGTGTACACATAACACAGTGATCACCGGTGACATTATACACAGGAGCTCTGTATATAGTGTCAGTGTACATGTAATACAGTGATCACCGGTGACATTATACACAGGCGCTCCGTGCTCCATTCTGCTGCCCCATGCTCCATTCTGGCCCCCGTTCTCCATTCTGCCCCACAGCAAATTTTAGGCCACGCCCCTGACCACAACCATTTCACTACTAGCCACACCCATATCCATGCCTCAATCACACCAATTTAGCACTGCTGATCACACTGACTGGTACTGAGGGCACAGTGGCTGGTACTATGGGCACACTGACTGGTACTGAGAAAAAGAGAGAAAGAAAGAACAGAAAGAGGGGAAAGAAAGAACAGACAGAAAGAAAGAACAGAGAGAAAGAAAGGAAGAACAGAGAGAGATAGAAACGGGAAAGAAAGAACAGAGAGAGAAAGAAAGAACAGAGAAAGGGAAAGAGGGGAAAGAAAGAACAGAGAGAGAAAGAAAGAACAGAGAAAGAGAAAGAGGGGAAAGAAAGAAAAGAGAGAGAGAGGAGAGAGAGAAAGGAAGAACAGAGAGAAAGAAAGAACAGAAAGAGAGAAACGGGAAAGAAAGAAAACAGAGAGAAAGAAAGAAAGGGGAAAGAAAGAACAGAGAGAGCAAAGAAGAACAGAGAGAAAGAAACGGGAAAGAAGAGCAGAGAGCAAAAGAAAGAACAGAGAGAGAGATAAAGAGGGGAAAGAAAGAACATAGAAAGAAAGAAAGGTAAAGAAAGAACAGAGAGAGAGAAAAAAGAAAGAACGGAGAGAAAGAAAGAACGAAGAGAAAGAAAGAACAGAGAAAGAAAGAACAGAGAGAGAGAGAGAAAGAAAGAACAGAGAGAAAAAAGAAAGAACAGAGAGAGAAAGTAAGAAAGAAAGTAGAAATAAAAGTCCAGCTCACCAGTGCAGCATACCAGAGATCGGAGCAAGGAACCGCTGTGTCAGACGTAGAACATTGCAAAAGGAGAAAATCCAGCTCAACGATGAAGTGAAGATAAAAAAATCTTTATTCACTTGTCATTCCAAATACAGAGGAGTATCAGCATAGATAGCAGCAGATGAATGCGTTATCAAGCGTTTCAGGTGACGCAGCACCCTTAGTCATGACTAAGGGTGCTGCGTCACCTGAAACGCGTTGATAACGCATTCATCTGCTGCTATCTATGCTGATACTCCTCTGTATTTGGAATGACAAGTGAATAAAGATTTTTTTATCTTCACTTCATCGTTGAGCTGGATTTTCTCCTTTTGCAAAGTAAGAAAGAAAACAGAGAGAGAAAGAAAGAGGGGAAAGAAAGAACACAGAGAGAAAGAACAGAGAAAGAGAAAGAAAGACAAGAAAGAAGAGACAGAAAGAGAAACAACAGAGAGAGAGAAAGGAAGAACAGAGAGAGAAAGAAAGAGAAAGAACAGAGAAGAATAACAAAGAAAGGGGAAAGAAAGAAAAGAAAGAGGGGAAAGAAAGAAAGTACAGAGAGAAAGAAAGAGGGAAAAGAAAGAACATAGAAAGAAAGAAAGGGGAAAGAAAGAACAGACAGAGCCAAAGAAGAAAGAGAGAAAGAACAGAGAGAGAGAAAGAAAGAGGGGAAAGAAAGAACAGAGAAAAAGGAAGAACAGAGAGCGATAGGAAGAACAGAGAGAGAGAGATAGGAAGAACAGAGAGAGAAAGAACAGAGAAGAATAACAAAGAAAGAAAGGGGAAAGAAAGAACAGAGAGAGAGAAAGAAAGAGGGGAAAGAAAGAAAGTACAGAGAGAAAGAAAGAGGGAAAAGAAAGAACATAGAAAGAAAGAAAGAAAGAAAGAAAGAGGGGAAAGAAAGAACAGAGAGAGAGAAAGGAAGAACAGAGAGAGATAGGAGGAACAGAGAGAGAGATAGGAAGAACAGAGAGAAAGAAAGAATGGAGAGAGAAAGAAAGAGAAAGAACAGAGAAGAATAACAAAGAAATAAAGAAAGGGGAAAGAAAGAACAGAGAGAGAGAAAGAAAGAAGGGAAAGAAAGAAAGTACAGAGAGAAAGAGGGAAAAGTAAGAACATAGAAGGAAAGAAAGGGGAAAGAAAGAACAGAGACAGAGCCAAAGAAAAAGAAGAGGGGAAAGAAAGAACAGAGAGAGAGAAAAAAAGAATGGAGAGAGAAAGAAAGAGAAAGAACAGAGAAGAATAACAAAGAAATAAAGAAAGGGGAAAGAAAGAACAGAGAGAGAGAGAAAGAAAGAAGGGAAAGAAAGAAAGTACAGAGAGAAAGAGGGAAAAGTAAGAACATAGAAGGAAAGAAAGGGGAAAGAAAGAACAGAGACAGAGCCAAAGAAGAAAGAAAGAGGGGAAAGAAAGAACAGAGAGAGAGAAAAAAAGAAAGGAGAGAGAAAGAAAACAAAGAAAAAGAACAGAGAGAGAAAGAAAGATTAGAAAGGGAAAGAAACAGAGAGAGAAAGAAAAATTCTATAAAGATACTACAGCAGCCCAGCCCCCATTGTAGTGCCCACCTGAGCCTCCCGCTGCAGGACATATCATGATCCGCTCACATGGCCGACATCCCCGATTCCAAGGCGATCCCGCTGTCTGCGCTATCAGAGGAGGACACGGTGATGGATCTGAAGCATTCCCTGAAGTGCCTCCATGGTTCCGTCACAATCTCCTCCCGAAATTACTTCATTTCCGGTCAGCTTCCAGCACGTCACTTCCGGTGGAATGTCACATGCGAGTTTTAAAGTGCTCCTTGCGGCTCCGCCGTGTACTCCTGTGTCCATGGGAAAAGTAAGCTCCCGGCCATGACAGCGGGGCAGACTCTCAAAATAGGGATAGTCCCGCTGGATCTGGGATGGTTGGGAGGTATGAATGCTCCCCACAATACACCGACCTCTTACACGCATGGCTCCGCACACCTCACACACACGATTCCGCTTTGTATGCCTCGTACACATGGCTACGCACATCTCGTACACACGCGGCTCCGCTCCGCACACCTCATACACACGCGGCTCCGCTCCGCACACCTCATACACACGCGGTTCCGCTCCGCACACCTCATACACACGCGGCTCTGCTCCGCACACCTCGTACACACGCAGCTCTGCTCCGCACACCTCGTATGCACAGGGCTCCTCACACCATGTACACACGTGGCTCCGCTCCGCACACCTCTTACACACGCGGCTCTGCACACCTTCTACACACAGAGCTCTCCTCACACCTCGTACACACACGGCTCCTCTTCGCACACCTCGTACACACGTGGCTCTGCTCCGCACACCTCGTACACACGCGACTCTGCTCCTGAAGGCCCAATGGCTCGCCGGTTAACCACCTCAAACGTGCCCCGACGCGCGTTTTGGATTTGCTTCCTTCGTCCATTGTTTTCACAGCAATGTATCTGGTTTAGCACTATATAGTACACATGTCTGGTGTACTATATAGTACACATGTCCTGACGAAGGAAGAAATTCTGAAACGCGCATCGGGGCGCGTTTGAGGTGGTTTACCGGCAAGCCATTGGGCCTTCAGGTACTTTTCCCTCTATATGCCAAATCTATAGCGCACTTTAGGCCACATTTATAGCGCACTTAATGATCATTTCAGGCGACCTACTTTGCATACTAATTTATGCACTGGCTGGTCTCCAGTCATTTATTTGATTTGTTTTCACAGCAATGTATCTGGTTTAGCACTATATAGTACACATGTCTGGTACAGACTAGTTATTTAGCAAAGTGTCAGAACTGCTTTATATATTGATTTTTACACTGTGGTTTTTGTTAGTGATTTCTCAGCTGTGTGCACTCTATTTTTTTATATTATTTTTCACATTGGATTTTCTTTATTCAATTTGAGTTAATATATAATCCTGGTCACGATTTTATGTGATTAACTTATGCTATGCGCCATTATGGCACATTTGTTTGAATAAGGGATTTTTTATGTATATACTAATTTAACTGAATATTAGAATTGGTCCCGTTTTTGGCCATTTTTATGATTGGTTCCCCTCTTGTCTTTTAAATTAACATTTATGTTTCTGTACACAATTGTGTATATATATATATATATATATATATATATATATATATATTTTTTTTTTTTTTTTTGAATAAAGATTATACATTATTACGCCTCATTTTCTTGTGGCTTCTGTCCTATTGGTGTCATTTGGCAGTCTATTACTCCCACATCCATTTTCTATGCACCTTGGTGTTTTCTGATTTTAACCGGATGGTCAGCCATCCATTTTTCTGGGGATTGTTGGATCATTATATATTTGTATGTAGTAATTGAATATATTTATTTATTAGTTATATTTCTGTATAATTTGATTAGACTCCCCTTGTGTAATCACACTTTATAATGGGGCAATTTACCCTGGGCTGGTGGGCCTCCCCACACCACTGGGCCCTGGGCTACCGCCCAGATTGACCTCATCATAATCCGCCACT
>JARQOD010000003.1:264488219-264556438 GCA_033576555.1 Oophaga sylvatica | reverse complement strand
TAGAGGAATTCCTCCATTTTCAGTGCTGTGTCCCCATTGGTCACCTGACAATATCGCATGGCCACTAGGGTTGAGCGATACTTTCCGATATTGCAAAATATCGGATCGGATTGGATTGGCCCGATACTGAAAAAGTATTGGATATCGCCGATTCCGATATCGGAATTCAATGCAAGTCAATGGGACAAAAATATCGGAATTAAAAAAAACCCTTTCTTTCCTTGTAGGTTAATGTACATGAAGGAAAACAACAAAGAGTAATGTAGAATGTATTGGGGGAGGTGGAGGAGACATTAAAGGCATAGAGGTTTAACCCAATCAAATGGAATAGCAGGAATACTTTTTTTTTTAAGACGTTCGGAGTTACGAAGAAATTGACTATGTTGTTAACCTTTTTTCTATTTTGGCACATATGTATGTTTCACTACTTCCATGCTCTTCACCTTTTTTACTTCTGCCACACTTTCTCCTTCATGATCCTGAGCAGCAGCATCTTTTTCATCAACTTATTCTTCACCTTATTTATCTTCTTCTTAAACTTAATCCTATTCATCTTTTTGGTAACATTACTCATATTCTTCTTATTCAACTATTATTCTTCTTCATATTCTACTTCTTCATCTTCTTCCTATTCATCTTCTTCATCATATTCTTATTTGTGACAGACATTCCTGTAGTTGTAATCTGTTAGTTTGAAGATTTCATCCTTCCGTTCTTGCTGTCACAAAAGATTTAAATTACAACAGTATTTGTCTGCGTTCAGTTTTGCCTGCAGCAGCAGGCATTTTCCAGGGGCACCACGAGGAGGAACAGACTCACCCCCATACACTGCTTAGTCTTCTTCTGCTTATAATTTAGAGCATATATTTTGCTCTGAATTTTGGTCTTATACTTAATGTTCTTCTGCTTTTTGCTCTTCTGCTTCTTGTTCTGTCTCTTGTTCTGTATCTTGTCGTTTGTCTTAATCTTCTTTGTCCTGTTGGTGATCTTCTTCTGGGTAATCTTTTATTTCTTTTTTGTGATGGTGTTCAGGCTCGTCGTCTTGATGGTCGTCGTCCTTGGGGTCGTCTTCTTCTTCGGGGTGGTCTTCAGGGTCTTCGTCTTCAGGGTCCTCGTCTTCGGGGTCGTCGTCTTCTTCGGGGTGGTCTTCGGAGTCGTCGTCTTCAGGGTCGTCATCTTCAGTGTTGGAGATCCAGAGTGATTACCCAAAAAATCATTTAAAAAATCTTCAACTTGGAAATGTAGCTGAATGTACAAGAAGGCTGAGTAACTTCCGAGAACCAGCTGATGGTACTGGAACCCGAACGGGTAGCAGATGGTACAAGAGACAATGGAAGTAACGAGGACCAGCTGACTGTGCTGGAACCCGGAGGGGCAGCAGAAGGAACAGAGCCAATGGCACAACCGAGGACCAGCTGACAGTACTGGGACACGGTTACTAAGCAGGAGGTACCTGTGCTACAAAGCACTACCAAGGACCAGCAGACATTGCTGGAACTCGGATACCGAGATGGAGGCACCTAGGCCAAAGGCACTGCCGAGAACCAGCTGACGGCACTGGAACCCGGACGGGTAGCAGAAGGTACAAGAGCCAATGGAAGTAACGAGGACCAGCTGACTGTGCTGGAACCCGGAGGGGCAGCAGAAGGAACAGAGCCAATGGCACAACCGAGGACCAGCTGACGGTACTGGGACACGGTTACTAAGCAGGAGGTACCTGTGCTACAAAGCACTACCAAGGACCAGCAGACGTTGCTGGAACTCGGATACTGAGATGGAGGCACCTAGGCCAAAAGCACTGCCGAGAACCAGCTGACGGTACTGGAACCCGGACGGGTAGCATAAGGTACCCATGAAAATTCAAGTTGAAAGGCCGCGAGCCGGCCGCAGTTACCGAATCCCACAGTCCTACAGGGGGTGCTTGTCCTATTGGCACAACAGAAACAGCCTTTATTTACATATCCCGCAGCCCACATAGGAAGCACCTAAACTGCAGGCACCATAGAGTCGGCTAACCCGACCGCAACACGACAGGACAACTTATTGGAGGCAAAGTGACGTTGACACTGCCAGGAAACAGCTGGCGTGCTGTAACCAGGCTGGGCAGGAGTGAGTACCCGTGCCAAAGACACTGTTGAGAACCAGCTGACGGTACTGGAACCCGGACGGGTAGCATAAGGTACCCATGAAAATTCAAGTTGAAAGGCCGCGAGCCGGCCGCAGTTACCGAATCCCACAGTCCTACAGGGGGTGCTTGTCCTATTGGCACAACGGAAACAGCCTTTATTTACATATCCCGCAGCCCACATAGCAAGCACCTAAACTGCAGGCACCATAGAGTCGGCTAACCCAACTGCAACACGACAGGACAACTTATTGGAGGCAAAGTGACGTTGACACTGCCAGGAAACAGCTGGCGTGCTGTAACCAGGCTGGGCAGGAGTGAGTACACGTGCCAATGACACTTCCGAGCAGCAACTGGCTGTGTTGGAGCCCAGGGATGAGAGGAGAACATGGTGGAGGCAGGACTTTTTGCCGTACATACAGCAGGGGAACAGCTGACATTACTGAACCCCAGTAACACAGGAGAAAGTGTTGACTGTGCACACAGCACTTCCGAGCAGCAACTGGCGGTGTTGGAGCCCAGGGATGAGAGGAGAACATGGTGGAGGCAGCAGGACTTTTTGCCGTACACACAGCAGGGGAACAGCTGACATTACTGAACCCCAGTAACACAGGAGCAAGTGTTGACTGTGCACATAGCACTTCCGAGCAGCAACTGGCTGTGTTGGAGCCCAGGGATGAGAGGAGAACATGGTGGAGGCAGCAGGACTTTTTGCCGTACACACAGCAGGGGAACAGCTGACATTACTGAACCCCAGTAACACAGGAGCAAGTGTTGACTGTGCACACAGCACTTCCGAGCAGCAACTGGCGGTGTTGGAGCCCAGGGATGAGAGGAGAATATGGTGGAGGCAGCAGGACTTTTTGCCATACACACAGCAGGGGAACAGCTGACATTACTGAACCCCAGTAACACAGGAGCAAGTGTTGACTGTGCACACAGCACTTCCGAGCAGCAACTGGCGGTGTTGGAGCCCAGGGATGAGAGGAGAACATGGTGGAGGCAGCAGGACTTTTTGCCGTACACACAGCAGGGGAACAGCTGACATTACTGAACCCCAGTAACACAGGAGCAAGTGTTGACTGTGCACACAGCACTTCCGAGCAGCAACTGGCGGTGTTGGAGCCCAGGGATGAGAGGAGAACATGGTGGAGGCAGCAGGACTTTTTGCCGTACACACAGCAGGGGAACAGCTGACATTACTGAACCCCAGTAACACAGGAGCAAGTGTTGACTGTGCACACAGCACTTCCGAGCAGCAACTGGCGGTGTTGGAGCCCAGGGATGAGAGGAGAACATGGTGGAGGCAGCAGGACTTTTTGCCGTACACACAGCAGGGGAACAGCTGACATTACTGAACCCCAGTAACATAGGAGCAAGTGTTGACTGTGCACACAGCACTTCCGAGCAGCAACTGGCAGTGTTGGAGCCCAGGGATGAGAGGAGAACATGGTGGAGGCAGCAGGAATTTTTGCCGTACACACAGCAGGGGAACAGCTGACATTATTGAAACCCAGTAACACAGGAGCAAGTGTTGACTGTGCACACAGCACTTCCGAGCAGCAACTGGCGGTATTGGAGCCCAGGGTCAGTCAGAGTGTAGGCTGAGGCCTAGTATGAGCAACTTTGTAACTTTAAATTCGAGGCAGCAGGACTACTTGCTGTACACACAGCAGGGGAACAGCTGACATTACTGAACCCCAGTAACACAGGAGCAAGTGTTGACTGTTCACACAGCACTTCCGAGCAGCAACTGGCGGTGTTGGAGCCCAGAGTCAAGGAGGGTGTGTAAATACTATATACATTATTTGCCTTGTTACGTGGCACTTAAAAATGTAGATACTCCAAACAAGAGAAAGATAAGCTTTACTACCATAAGATGATGAATTGAATTTAAAAAATATATATAAATAAAGAATTTACAAAGATAAACGCATATATTCACATGGCGAAAAGCAATGCAAACAAAAACAAAAATATTAAGGAATCGGATTTACGGGTTTAAATAAATGCATACAAGTACATTTTAGACTCCATTAATGCTGGCTAAGTAACAGTATGTACACCTGTAATATAGTCTAGACAATGAATGTAGGACTTCGAAACATCATCAGCATTACAAGTTATATGTGACATCAAAAAAATAAATAAATTGCTGAATAATGTAACTTAACCGGTTCTGCAAATATATAAAATCTCCATCATGTAATCCTGATAATATGGGCCAATAATCAATTTTCTGATCAAACATAACCTCGAAAAAGTGCATAGTGCATTGTGAAAATTGCTATTTATGCCTGACAGTGGACTTGCAAGCATGACAACGGATATATAAGGTATATATCGATCAGACTGCATAGCCACTGATGCTGAATGGCGATATAATACTGTACCTCAATAAAGTGTGCGTCACTACTCAAGCTCGTTTTTCATATAGCTTGATAAAGAGGGGACGTGCATGTATGCTTGCGCCTTTGTTTTGACGCACAGACTGGCTTCCTGCTGTGACGCGTTGGGTAGTGGAGCGTCTGTGCGTCATATGACGCTGACTAACATTCACGTTGCGCATCGTTCATCATCGCTAGCGTACCGACAACACAAAGCCGTTGTCATGACTGCTTTACTCAGTAAACATGCACATATGATGAAACATACACGCACGTCCCCTCTTAGAGAAGAACCTACAAGAAAAACGTGCGGGAGGTGTGCCGCAGCCTTTTTTGAGGTACAGTATTATATCGCCATTGTACAGGTGTCGCTATTCACTCTGATACTGTCACGCTGTCTAATGATATGTATACAATGTCAGTAAACTATTAATACAGGAACAACACTCTATACAACAACTAGTATAGCAACATCAGCATGTAAGTATAGAATAGATTTACCTGACACGATATCTGCTGAACTCAGTGTTAATCTTGAGGACTTGATGAGCTGAAACAGGAAAGAGGTGGACCGGGATCTAACCTGACCCTAAACTGGGGTCCTAACTAATCCCTCACCTTGGAGGTACTGATAATGGTTCAGAGGTCCAAGTCTCCAACCTAACCCTGTCTCCTATCAGACCCTGAACCCTGTAATCAGTCCTAAGAAGGATCCTGACTACCACCAAAGGGATATGGGCTGATCTTAGCTAAATACACAGATTAGACATATAAGACAGACAGGATAACACTCGCTTGCATACACACTCAAACACCAAAGGAACATAAATGGTCTGGGAAATAAACTCTAACCAAGTTGAGCTTAGAACAACTAAGGAGCTCACAACTAAAGTCTATACAGATTCATTCCTATCTGTGGTCTGCATGAAGGTTTCACTGGCAACTCCCCAAGCAGACAACCAGGAATTTAAAGGAAACCAATCAACAAATAATCAATTGCAGCCGGGAGAAACTGCACCCAGTCCCAGCACCGAGCACAGACAGAATTAACTCCCTAGCTGCCAAACACAAAGAAACAGCAGCTCAGCTGTGAGAAGTCAAAATGTGCAACCGCGACGATCTTCGTGGCAATGCACACATGACAGTACCCCCCTTCTACGAGGGGCCTCCGGACCCTCAGGGCCAGGCCTGCCCGGGTGAGTTCTGTGGAAGGTCCGAACCAAACGATCTGCGTTAACATCAGACGCAGGGACCCACGTCCTCTCCTCTGGACCATACCCCTTCCAATGCACCAAGTACTGAAGGGACCGGCGATTCAGACGTGAGTCAATGATCTTTGATACTTGAAATTCCAAGTTACCATTGACCAACACAGGAGGAGGAGGTAGAGGTGACGGTATGACTGGTGCCACATACCTTTTAAGTAATGACTTGTGGAACACATTATGAATTTTAAAAGTATGAGGGAAGTCCAGACGAAATGCCACAGGATTAATTATGGAACTGATCCTGTACGGCCCGATGAATCTGGGACCCAGTTTCCAGGAGGGCACTTTAAGTTTTATATTCCTGGTAGACAACCATAGTTGAACCTAAGGTTGCTCTCCCGGACAGGTTCACTGGTGGGCGAGACAAATTTTTCACCTTCGGGAGGCATGTAAATTGTATTTTCGGCTTCGGCCTCGATCATCAGGGAGTGAGGAGCAGAGAGTGGGAATTGTTATCTCACTTCTGCAAGGGGACCCTCAATCCTGGGCATTTTCCCTTCCTCCGGGATCCCCGGCTCTACTGTCTGTAGATCAATTTTTTACTGCCCTGGGATTGGTATATGATGACCCAGATCGGGTCTCTCTTGCTGAGACAAAATTACGTAAGATACAGCAGGGAGATCGTCCGGCAGAGGAATTTGCTTCTGAGTTTCGTAGATGGGCCACAGATACTCAGTGGAATGACCCAGCTCTTAGGAGCCAGTTTTGTCACGCTGTCTAATGATATGTATACAATGTCAGTAAACTATTAATACAGGAACAACACTCTATACAACAACTAGTATAGCAACATCAGCATGTAAGTATAGAATAGATTTACCTGACACGATATCTGCTGAACTCAGGGTTAATCTTGAGGACTTGATGAGCTGAAACAGGAAAGAGGTGGACCGGGATCTAACCTGACCCTAAACTGGGGTCCTAACTAATCCCTCACCTTGGAAGTACTGATAATGGTTCAGAGGTCCAAGTCTCCAACCTAACCCTGTCTCCTATCAGACCCTGAACCCTGTAATCAGTCCTAAGAAGGATCCTGACTACCACCAAAGGGATATGGGCTGATCTTAGCTAAATACACAGATTAGACATATAAGACAGACAGGATAACACTCGCTTGCATACACACTCAAACACCAAAGGAACATAAATGGTCTGGGAAATAAACTCTAACCAAGTTGAGCTTAGAGCAACTAAGGAGCTCACAACTAAAGTCTATACAGATTCATTCCTATCTGTGGTCTGCTGTCACGCGGTCTTATGATATGTGTACGATGTCAGTAAACTATTCTTAAAAGAACAACACTCTATACAACATATAGATTAGCAACATCAGCATGTAAATATAGAATAGATTTACCTGACACGATATCCGTTGAACTCAGGGTTAATCTTGAGGACTTGATACACTGTCACAGGAAAGAGGAGGACCGGGGGTCTAACCTGACCCTAAACTGGGGTCCTAACTAATCCCTCACCTTGGAGGTACTGATAATGGTTCAGAGGTCCAAGTCTCCAGCCTAACCCTGTCTCCTATCAGTCCCTGAACCCTGTAATCAGTCCTAAGAAGGATTCTGATTACCACCAAAGGGATATGGGCTGATCTCTGCTAAATACACAGATTAGACATATAAGACAGACTGGAGAAAACACAGACTTGCATACACACTCAAACACAGAAGGAACATAAATGATCTGGGATATTAAACTCTAAGCAAGGTGAGCTTAAAACAACTAAGGAGCTCTTTAACTTAAGTATATACAGATACAATCCTATCTGTGGTCTGCATGAAGAATTTCACTGGCAACTCCCAACACAGACAACCAGAGATTTAAAGGAAACCAATCAACAAATAATTAATTGCAGCCGGGAGAAAACTGCACCCAGTCCCAGAACTGAGCACAGACAGAATTAACTCCCTAACTGCCAAACACAAAGAAACAGCAACTCAGCTGTGAGAAGTCAGAATGTGCAACCGCGACGATCTTCGTGGCGATGCACACATGACAGTACCCCCCTTCTACGAGGGGCCTCCGGACCCTCAGGGCCAGGTTTGCCCGGGTGAGTTCTGTGGAAGGTCCGCACCAAACGATCTGCGTTAATGTCAGACGCAGGAACCCACATCCTCTCCTCTGGACCATACCCCTTCCAATGCACCAAGTACTGAAGGGACCGGCGATTCAGACGTGAGTCAATGATCTTTGACACTTGAAACTCCAAGTTACCATTGACCACCACTGGGGAGGAGGTAGAGGTGATGGTATGACTGGTGCCACGTACCTCTTAAGTAATGACTTGTGGAACACATTATGAATTTTAAACGTAGGAGGGAGGTCCAGACGAAATGCCACAGGATTAATTATGGAACTGATCCTGTACGGCCCGATGAATCTGGGGCCCAGCTTCCAGGAGGGAACTTTAAGTTTTATATTCCTGGTAGACAACCATACCAGATCGTTCACATTAAGATCTGGACCAGAAACTCTCCTCCTATCAGCCATACGTTTATAACGGTTCCCCATAGCACTCAGATTATTCAATACACCTCTCCACACTGAAGCAAGTGACGACGAGAAACGCTCCTCCTCAGGAACCCAGAAGGGCCCCCCCCATTGAATGTACAAAACTGGGGATGAAAACCATATGCCCCAAAAAACGGGGACTTACCAGTGGACTCGCTCCGCCTGTTGTTAAGAGCGAACTCTGCCAGAGGCAAGAAAGAAGACCAGTCCTCCTGGTTCTCTGAGACAAAACACCGAAGATAAGTCTCTAGGCTTTGATTCAGACGCTCTGTCTGACCATTGGTCTGCGGATGAAAAGCCGAGGAAAATGACAATTGCATCCCCCGACGTAAACAAAATGCCCTCCAAAACTTGGACACAAACTGAGACCCCCTATCTGACACCACATCAGAAGGCAACCCATGAAGTCTCACAATCTCCCCAATGAACACCTGCGCCAGAGTTTTAGCATTAGGGAGGGCAGGAAGAGCAATGAAATGTGCCATCTTACTGAACCTGTCAACAACCACCAGTATGACAGTCTTCCCTGACGACTGAGGAAGGTCCGTGATGAAGTCCATAGACAAATGAGTCCATGGACGCTCCGGAAGTTTCAAGGGTAAGAGGGTCCCAGACGGACGGTTATGAGGGGTCTTAGAGCGAGCACAAACCCCACAGGACGCGACAAAAGTTAAAACATCTTTATTAACGTTAGGCCACCAAAACCGGCGAGAAAGGAGATCTAAAGTAGCCTTACTCCCTGGATGTCCTGCTAAAGCAGAATTATGATGTGCCTCAATAACCTTTTGTCTCAACTGATTTGGGACAAACAGTCTCCCTGGAGGTCCTGCAGGGGCGTCCCCTGAGCCTCTAACACCTCCTCCTCAAGCTCAGAACATACAGCCGACACTACCACCCCCTCCTGAAGGATAGGAATCGGGTCATCCATTTTCCCGGCCCCTGGGAAACTGCGAGACAAGGCATCCGCCTTAACATTCTTAGATCCAGGGCGATAAGTGACAACAAAATTAAACCTGGTAAAAAACAACGACCATCGAGCTTGTCTGGAATTCAGACGCTTAGCAGATTCCAAATACAGCAGGTTCTTGTGATCAGTAATGACGGTGACCGGGTGGACTGCCCCCTCCAAAAAGTGACGCCATTCTTCAAAAGCCAACTTAATGGCCAAAAGTTCCCTATTGCCGATATCATAATTCCTTTCGGCGGACGACAATTTTTTAGAAAAGAAAGCGCACGGATGCCATTTACCAGGGGACGGACCCTGGGACAATATTGCACCCACCCTACGTCAGACGCGTCCACCTCCACAACGAACGGCTGTGATGCATCTGGTTGGATGAGAACGGGTGCCGAAGCAAAACATTTTTTCAAAGAGGAAAAAGCTTGGCAAGCTTTGTCCGACCATTTAGAAAAATCCGTCCCTTTTCTTGTCATGTCAGTGAGAGGTTTGACAACAGATGAGAAATTACAAATAAATTTCCGGTAGTAGTTAGCAAACCCCAGAAAACGCTGCAGAGCCTTAAGATCCTCTGGCTGATCCCATTCAAGCACTGCTCTCACCTTTTCAGGGTCCATACGAAACCGGAGGCTGACACCAAGAAACCCAAAAACTGAAGTTCCTGTACGGCGAATACACACTTTTCCAGTTTGGCGTATAGTTTATTGTCTCGCAAGATCTGCAACACCTGTCTCACATGCTCCTGGTGAGACACAAGATCTGGTGAGTAAATTAAAATGTCATCCAAATATACGACCACAAACAGCCCCACCAGATGACGAAAAATGTCATTAACAAAATGTTGGAATACTGCTGGTGCAGTAGTCAGACCAAAAGGCATGACAAGGTTCTCATAATGTCCCTCCGGCGTGTTAAACGCCGTTTTCCACTCATCCCCCTCTTTTATCCTAATCAGATTATACGCCCCCCTGAGATCCAATTTAGAGAACCATTTGGGCGCCAACAATTTGATTGAAGAGATCAGGAATCAGAGGGAGTGGATACGGATCTCGAACAGTAATCCGATTAAGTTCGCGGAAATCCAAGCAAGGGCGTAGGCCTCCATCTTTTTTCTTCACAAAGAAGAACCCGCGGCCACTGGGGAAGATGAAGGTCTAATATGCCCTTTGGCCAGACTTTCCGAAATATAATCTTTCATAGCCTGCCTCTCAGGACCAGAAAGGTTATATAACCTAGCTTTAGGTAACTTAGCATCAGGAAGTAAATTAATAGAGCAGTCATACACGCGATGAGGAGGCAACTCCTGACACCCCTCCTCAGAGAAAACATCCTCAAAATCCTCCAAAAAAGGAGGCAATGTACTAGGCACGACCGCACTGATGACTGTGTTCATGCAGTTACTTTTGCAAAACTCCCCCCATTGGCTTATATCTCTGGACTGCCAATTAATCACAGGGTTATGTTTAACCAACCAAGGAAGTCCCAACACAATAGGAGTAGGTAGACCCTCCAACACAAAACAAGATAATAGTTCCCTATGTATTGCCCCTACCCGAAGGTCAATGTTATGAACCTCATGAACAAAGCTACCTTGGCCGAGAGGCCTGGCGTCAATGGAGAATATAGGGATCGGTTTGACCAATACACTCAGATGCATACCTTGAGCCTGAGCAAACTGAGCGTCAACCAGATTAGCCCCGGACCCACTATCAAGAAGAACAGAAAATCTCTCCACTCTCGTACCAACCACCACCTCCACTGGTACAAGGAACTGAGAAGAACTAGCGGACGAAATACATACTCCCAGGTTGTCGTCCACCACACAACCTGGGATTAACAGTTTTCCGGCGACTTTTTGCTCAACAAGGCACGGGATGGACATCCCCCAACAAAATGTCCCTCTTTCCCGCAGAAGAAACACCTTCTAGTCCTGCGGCGTACCGCCAATCCCCTCCTACGAAATCATGTCCCTCCCAACTGCATAGGCTCCTCCGAACAGACAAGGGGAACCTCAACATAAGGGACTTTAGTAGTAGGTGGAGTAACAACAGGGGGCGGAGTTACCTCGCACCTCTCCGGAGCCGTCTATCAGTACGGATAGCTAGGGCCATAGCAGCCTCCAGAGAAGGAGGAGACTCATACTGAGCCAAAACGTCCTTTAATTTGTCAGAAAGCCCATGACAAAACTGGCTCCTAAGAGCTGGGTCATTCCACTGAGTATCTGTGGCCCATCTACGGAACTCAGAAGCAAATTCCTCCGCCGGACGATCTCCCTGCTGTATCTTACGTAATTTTGTCTCAGCAAGAGAGACCCGATCTGGGTCATCATATACCAAACCCAGGGCAGTAAAAAATCGATCTACTGACTGTAGAGCCGGGGATCCCGGAGGAAGGGAGAAGGCCCAGGATTGAGGGTCCCCTTGTAGGAGCGAGATAACAATTCCCACTCTCTGCTCTTCACTCCCTGATGATCGAGGCCGAAGCCGAAAATACAATTTACATGCTTCCCTGAAGGTAAAAAATTTGTCTCGCCCACCAGTGAACCTGTCCGGGAGAGCTACTTTAGGTTCAAATCTGGTTTGCTCCGAGGGAGACAAAACTTTGGACTTAATGTCCGTCAGCTCCATGGATAATCCCTGCAACTGCAGAGCCAGCTGGGCTACTGGATCCATGGCAACTGGGAATAATTTTATGGGCCAGTGAAAATGTCACGCGGTCTTATGATATGTGTACGATGTCAGTAAACTATTCTTAAAAGAACAACACTCTATACAACATATAGATTAGCAACATCAGCATGTAAATATAGAATAGATTTACCTGACACGATATCCGTTGAACTCAGGGTTAATCTTGAGGACTTGATACACTGTCACAGGAAAGAGGAGGACCGGGGGTCTAACCTGACCCTAAACTGGGGTCCTAACTAATCCCTCACCTTGGAGGTACTGATAATGGTTCAGAGGTCCAAGTCTCCAGCCTAACCCTGTCTCCTATCAGTCCCTGAACCCTGTAATCAGTCCTAAGAAGGATTCTGATTACCACCAAAGGGATATGGGCTGATCTCTGCTAAATACACAGATTAGACATATAAGACAGACTGGAGAAAACACAGACTTGCATACACACTCAAACACAGAAGGAACATAAATGATCTGGGATATTAAACTCTAAGCAAGGTGAGCTTAAAACAACTAAGGAGCTCTTTAACTTAAGTCTATACAGATACAATCCTATCTGTGGTCTGCATGAAGAATTTCACTGGCAACTCCCAACACAGACAACCAGAGATTTAAAGGAAACCAATCAACAAATAATCAATTGCAGCCGGGAGAAAACTGCACCCAGTCCCAGAACTGAGCACAGACAGAATTAACTCCCTAACTGCCAAACACAAAGAAACAGCAACTCAGCTGTGAGAAGTCAGAATGTGCAACCGCGACGATCTTCGTGGCGATGCACACATGACATCTGCATGAAGGTTTCACTGGCAACTCCCCAAGCAGACAACCAGGAATTTAAAGGAAACCAATCAACAAATAATCAATTGCAGCCGGGAGAAACTGCACCCAGTCCCAGCACCGAGCACAGACAGAATTAACTCCCTAGCTGCCAAACACAAAGAAACAGCAGCTCAGCTGTGAGAAGTCAAAATGTGCAACCGCGACGATCTTCGTGGCAATGCACACATGACAGATACCTAGATATCATTAACCTTTTCTATCACTTGTCGTTGTTTCAGCTGCACTTGCAGGTATATATTTTGCTATTGTCAGTATGCACAATTCACTTTTTTTCGAGGTAATGCATGATTTGTGGGCCTTATTATCAGGATTACATGATGGACCTTTCTGATATGGAGTGTGAAATAAGATTGTGGCTAAATCTGTATATTTTTTAATGTCACTAATATAAGTAATGATGATGAGGAGTAGTCCTACATCCATTGTTTGCACTATATTAGAAGTGTAGATCCCGTTCCTTACGCAACAATGGATTATTAAATGTACTTGTATGCCTTTATTTCCAACCCGAGACCACTGAAGGCTAACCTTCGCACTCCAGCTGTTGTCAAAGTACAACTCCCATTATGCACTTCCAACCTTGCATCATTTGAGGCATGCTGTGAGTTGTAGTTCTCCAAGTAGTGGAGTGCCAAGGTTTGCCATCACTACCCTATGCCATATGTAGGCTTTTTGGTTTGCATTTGTATTCGACATGTGCATATATGCACTAATATTTACAAATTATTTAGTAACATATTTGGGCCAACGATTAATCATTTTCTGGTTTTAAAGCTGCCGTTTCACTTGTTTAGAGCATAGAAATCAGGGTGTAGCCTCATACCTATGTGGAACCAGTTAGACATGTCATGTTGTTTTCAGCATGTGTAGGTAGCAGGAATTATTGCCGGACACACAGCAGGGGAACAGCTGGCGTTACTGAACCCCACAAACACATCAGCTAGTGTTTTGATCTGTGCATCCAGCACTTCTGAGCAGCAACTGGCGGTGTTGAAGCCCAGGGTCAAGGAGGGTGTAGGCTGAGGCCTAGTATGAGTTGGTGTAACTTTTATTTTTAGGTAGCAGGAATTATTGCCGGACACACAGCAGGGGAGCAGCTGGCGTTACTGAACCCCACAAACACATCAGCGAGTGTTTTGATCTGTGCATCCAGCACTTCTGAGCAGCAACTGGCGGTGTTGAAGCCCAGGGTCAAGGAGGGTCTTGAAATACAATATAGAGTTGTTGCCTTGTTACGTGGCACTTGGAAATGTATATACTCCAAACAAGATAAACGTAAGCTTTACTAGGACCATAAAATGATGCATTGCAATCAAAAATATAGAAATAAAGACAGTTAAAATATAAACGCATATAAGCACATGGCAACAAGAAATGTAACACCACACCACCCAAAAATTTTAAAAAAACCTATAGGGGTTGAAATGAATGCATACAAGTCCATTTCGGAATAAATGAATGCTGCCTAAGGAACGCTATGTACAACCATAATATAGTGCAGACAATGGATTTAGTAATAGTCATCATCATCATTCCAATTTATATGTGACAGTCACACAGTTAAAAATACTTTAATTTATGAAAATTGTTACTTGAGACACCATATATTACATGTCCAGCATGGACTCATCAATTTAATGCCGCAATAATCGAAGATGAAGCATAACTGATAAAAAAAGCATCATGCATAGTCCAAATTGCTGTGGGTGCCTGCAAGTGCAGGTGAAACAAAGGCACCAGATAGCAAAGGTATATACTATGTCTGTATCAGACAGTGCATAGCCTGTGATGGCGAATGGCGATGTCATACTGTACGTCAATAAAGGCTGCGCCAGCACTCATGCACTTTTTGCTTGTACACTGTTGAAGAGGGGAAGTGCATGTATGGTTGTGCAACGGTTTATCCGCCCACACTACCTTCCTGCTGTCACGCGTCGGGTAGGGGAGCGTCTGGCTATTATATGACGCTCACTTGCAGTGACGTTACGCAGCGTTCTTCTGCCCTAGGGCCGCAACAAAGACGACATCAGTAATGATTTACTGTCTAAACATCCACCTATGAGCAACGAAACAAGCACGTTCCCTCTTGAACAAGCTACAAGACAAACAAGCATGAGGGGTGCCGCTGCCTTTATTGAGGTACAGTATTAGATCGCCATTGTCCATCAGTAGCTATGCACTGTGATACCTAGATACCATTAACATTTTATATCAGTTGTCGTTGTTTCACCTGCACTTGCAGGTATAACTAGCTATTGTCAGTATGCACTGTGAGGAACTCAGCCGGCCGCCACACGGTAGCCCGGGTATCACAGCTTCTGATACCACCGCCGCTACCAAATGTGACGAACGACCCCTTTCCTCCCACGTCACCAATGGACGTAACTCCACAGGTACAGCTCTCGGCGCCCCCCTTTGTCTCTCAGGTCAGTAAGAGAACTGCACCTAGAGCAAATGGCCGCCGGGGAAGGTATCCTGTTACCCACTGGGTATTCTAAGATTCGTGATCAGAGTAAAAGCATCAGCCCAAGATTAATTTTATGGTTTAATTTGCCTTAAGGGCACACTAGATAATTACAGAAATATACAGTAAAGCTATACCACGTAATTACAATGGATTTGCAGTCAGAGTAAGAATACAACAATAATGTACAAGGCTTAAAGGTATAAGCTATAGATCAATATTACCGGGTTGTAGTATGGCCATGGGGAGGCATGGAGCTCTGCGTTCCCCAGGTGAAAGTCTTCAGTTGCTGGACAGCCCCCAATGCATGTGCTGCAGCTCCATTTGGCAAGTCTGTCCCTGGTGCTTCTGTGTGTGAAAATGGAATGAGAGACCAGCCTCTTCTTGGCTACAGCTTTTAAACCTGCTAGGCCCTTCCCCATTTGCTTTGAAGCACGCATATTAACTGGCCTGCAATTCATATGGAGCAGGAAACAATGGCTTGAGCTTGAGCTATTTACCATACGACTGGCCATCTTATTCAGACCCTGGCCTAAACCAATTAGCATGTAAAGGCCTATTGATTCATAGTGGACATCAAAGCTGGCCGTACTGAATATGCTAATAGGCCATGTGTAGCTAAAAGTCTGTGGCTGTGTGAACTGACAAAATGGAGGCTGGTACAGGCCCTATACAAAATGGCGACAACCTTTTCCTTACACCTCCCTGCTTTTGAGGGCGCTAGGGGGTATCACATTCCTGTGTTCCCCCGTGCGCCCTACCGCACCCTCTCTTTGGCTAGGGTGGCAGATCCACGAGGATTTCTGACTCTCTGTCCTCTCCTTCCTCTGGAAGGTTGCACACTGGGCGAGCATAAGCCTCCCGCTCATGGTGGGCCTTCATCATGTTCACATGGAAGGCCTTCCTCCTTCCACGGGCGTGGTCCAGGGTGACCAGGTAGGTGACGGCGTTGAGCTGCTCGTGCACGAGGTATGGACCCTCCCAGGCCGCCTGAAGCTTGTTTTGTGGTACGGGGGACCAGTACCCACACCTTTTGACCCACCTGGTAGGTCCGCTCACAAGCATTCTGGTCGTACCATCGCTTCTGGTCAGCCTGAGCTTGGGCCATATTGTCATGCACCAGCCGCGTCAAGGCCATCATTCGGTCCCGGAAGCGCACGACATACCCAATGACCGACACTCCAGGGTGGCTAAATCCCCTTCCCATGCTTCCTTCACCAGAGCAAGGGGCCCCCGTACACGTCGCCCGTACAGGAGCTCAAAGGGGGAGAACCCCGTTGAGGCCTGTGGAACCTCCCGGTAGGCAAACAGCAGGTGTGGGAGATACCGCTCCCAGTCTCTCCCGTGGGAGTCGACCAACATCTTCAGCATCTGCTTTAAGGTGCCATTGAACCGCTCACACAAGCCATTGGTCTGTGGGTGATACGGGCTGGCCACCAGATGTTGCACCTGTACCTGCTTACAGAGAGACTCCATCAGCTGTGACATGAACTGGGTCCTTCGGTCGGTGAGCATTTCCTTGGGAAACCCCACTCTGGAGAAAATCTCCAGTAAGGCAGTGGCCACTTTGTCGGCCCGAATGGACGACAAAGCTACCGCCTCCGGGTACCGGGTGGCATAGTCCACTACCGTTAGTATGAAGCATTTCCCGGAGCGGCTGGGAGTGGACAGAGGTCCAATGAGATCCACAGCCACCCTCGAGAAAGGCTCTTCGATGATGGGCAGAGTTACCAGTGGGGCTTTGGGGCGCGGCCCCGCCTTCCCCACCCTCTGACAGGTGTCACACGAACGGCAGTAGGCTATCACCTCGGTCCTCATTCCAGGCCAGTAGAAATGCTGAGCTAGCCTGGCCCTGGTTTTAGTGATCCCTAAGTGTCCGGCCATTGGAATCTCGTGTGCGATCCGCAACAATTCCGCCCTGAACGGATGGGGTACCACTAACTGTCGGTCCCTGGGCCACGCCTCCGGTGAACCCTGCTGGACCGTTACCCGGTACAGCCGTCCCTGGTCCCAGACCACTCGCTCGCGGTCGGACTCCAGGGGAGGCTGTGCCGCCTGTTCCTTGAGAGTCTTCAGGCTAGGGTCAGCTTCCAACGCTGCCTGAAATCCCTGACTTGATGTGGCAAGAATTGATGAAACTGCCATGTCCTCTGTCAGTTCCCCGGGATCTATCTCCTGGCTACTGTCTGACTCGGCAGCCACTTGGTCGGAGAGGGGGAAACCGTCGGACCTCCGCGAGGCTCCTTGGGCTTCAGCGCTCCCACTCCTGGTAACAGCGGCCACGACCGCTGGGACCACGGGTAGCGCCCGCTTTCCCTCATCCCCTGACCAAGTCGCCGGGTCAGGCAGACTTCCCTGACTTCCTGACATCCCGGATGTGGGGAACTCCTGCCCTGGGGTCTTACCTGGTGGCTCCTCTCCCGGGACGCCCCCTCCCCCCATGGCCTGTTCCTCTTCCTGCAGGGGCCCTAGACTCAGCAGGCTGGATTCACTTAGGGACCCTACACTGCCCATAGCAGCCCCTCCCTTCACCTCTGAGCTCTCCCCTACAGCCTCCTCACCTGTCCTCACTGTGAGCCCTGTGTGTGTAGTGTCAGTGCATGGCTTACCATCAGGTTTCACTCCCTCCTCCACTGTTGGAGGCACATTCAATACATTAACATTAGCATTCACAGTAGAGTCATGACATTCTTGGGGAGCCGGACTTGGGGGTTCAGTGGCCACATACTGGGACACTAGCCGCCCCAAATCGGTCCCAAGCAACACATTTGCAGGAATATTCAGCGTTACTCCCACCTCCCGCATCCCCCTCCCGGCACCCCAATCCAAATACACCTTGGCAACGGGCAGCGCCGGTTCAACGCCTCCAATTCCGGAGACGGAAAGGGTTTTCCCAGGTACCAAGTCTTGAGGGGACACCACCTCAGGGCGTACCAGGGTTCGTTCAGCGCCTGTGTCCCGCAGTCCCATGACCGCTGAGCGGCCGATGGTGACGGGTTGGTAATTGTCTAGGGACCTCCCACCACCCCCTCCCACACACAAAACAGTGGACGGTTTCTGGGACAGGGATGGGGCCTTCTGGCGCTGGGGACATGCAGCCTTAAAGTGTCCTGGCTGATTGCAATTATGGCAACGTCTGGGTTCTGTTCCTGGCCTGGAGAGGGCAGCAGGGGGGTACACCCCTTGCACTCTGGGGGCTGGATATGGGGCTGGGGCAGGATTGGGCTTACCCCCTCTCCAGGTGCTGCTGGCAGGCTTCTTTGGCTCCGGCGCCCTGTTGTTGGCATACTCGTCTGCCAGGGCAGCTGTAGCAGAAGCCCCCTTTGGTTTCCGGTCACGGAGGAACTGCTGGAGGTCCTCTGGGCAGTTCCACAAAAATTGCTCCACGACAAACAGTTCCTGGACCTCCTGGCGGGTAGTGAGCTCTAGACCCGAGGTCCAGTGCTCCGCAGCTCTCAGCAGAGCCCGCATGTGGTCTGTCCAGGTGTCCTTTGAACCCCGCTGCAGGCTCCTGAACTTCCTGCGGTACGACTCCGGGGTGAGGTTGTAGTGCTGGATCAGGGCCCGCTTGATGCTGTTGTAGTCCTGCTCCTCCCCGGGCAGGTAAATGTCACGCTGTCTAATGATATGTGTACGATGTCAGTAAACTATTCTTACAGAAACAACACTCTATACAACATATAGTTTAGCAACATCAGCATGTAAATATAGAATAGATTTACCTGACACGATATCCGTTGAACTCAGGGTTAATCTTGAGGACTTGATACGCTGTCACAGGAAAGAGGAGGACCGGGGTCTAACCTGACCCTAAAACTGGGGTCCTAACTAATCCCTCACCTTGGAGGTACTGATAATGGTTCAGAGGTCCAAGTCTCCAGCCTAACCTAGTCTCCTATCAGTCCCTGAACCCTGTAATCAGTCCTAAGAAGGACCCTGATTACCACCAAAGGGATATGGGCTGCTCTCTGCTAAATACACAGATTAGACATATAGGACAGACTGGAGAAAACACAGACTCGCATACACACTCAAACACAGAAGGAACATAAATGGTCTGGGATATAAAACTCTAAGCAAGTTGAGCTTAAAACAACTAAGGAGCTCTTTAACTTAAGTCTATACAGATTCAATCCTATCTGTGGTCTGCATGAAGAATTTCACTGGCAACTCCCAAAACAGACAACCAGGGATTTAAAGGAAACCAATCAATAAATAATCAATTGCAGCCGGGAGAAACTGAACCCAGTCCCAGAACCGAGCACAGACAGAATTAACTCCCTCACTGCCAAACACAAAGAAACAGCAACTCAGCTGTGAGAAGTCAGAATGTGCAACCGCGACGATCTTCGTGGCGATGCACACATGACAGTACCCCCCCTTCTACGAGGTGCCTCCGGACCCTCAGGGCCAGGTCTGCCCGGGTGAGTTCTGTGGAAGGTCCGAACCAAACGATCTGCGTTAATGTCAGACGCAGGAAAGAGGAGGACCGGGGTCTAACCTGACCCTAAAACTGGGGTCCTAACTAATCCCTCACCTTGGAGGTACTGATAATGGTTCAGAGGTCCAAGTCTCCAGCCTAACCTAGTCTCCTATCAGTCCCTGAACCCTGTAATCAGTCCTAAGAAGGACCCTGATTACCACCAAAGGGATATGGGCTGCTCTCTGCTAAATACACAGATTAGACATATAGGACAGACTGGAGAAAACACAGACTCGCATACACACTCAAACACAGAAGGAACATAAATGGTCTGGGATATAAAACTCTAAGCAAGTTGAGCTTAAAACAACTAAGGAGCTCTTTAACTTAAGTCTATACAGATTCAATCCTATCTGTGGTCTGCATGAAGAATTTCACTGGCAACTCCCAAAACAGACAACCAGGATTTAAAGGAAACCAATCAACAAATAATCAATTGCAGCCGGGAGAAACTGAACCCAGTCCCAGAACCGAGCACAGACAGAATTAACTCCCTCACTGCCAAACACAAAGAAACAGCAACTCAGCTGTGAGAAGTCAGAATGTGCAACCGCGACGATCTTCGTGGCGATGCACACATGACAGTAAGTCCCCCAAAACTTCCAGGGACTTACCCCTCAAACGGGGGTCAGGTACCTTGCCCACTGATTCGGGGCCAGATAATGTTGGAGGCATGTCCTCTCAAAAGCCAGCAAAAAGGAATCCAGGTCTCCATCCTTTTCAAGCAAGGGAAAGTCCTCCGCCCGGACCTTGGAAGCCCTTGTCTCCGGTGGGCCTGGTGCGTCCAGTGGGGGCCCGTGCTGAGCCATCTCCAGTCGGTGCCGGCGCTCCGCAGCTTCACGGCGTTCTGTATGCTCACGCTCCGCTGCTCTCTCTGCCGCTGCTTGCTCCCGCTCTGCTGCTTTCTCTGCCGCTGCTTGCTCCCGCTCTGCTGCTGCTTGCTCACGCTCTGCTGCTTTCTCTGCCGCTGCTTGCTCCCGCTCTGTTGCTGCTTGCTCACTCTCTGCTGCTTTCTCTGCCGCCACCAGGAGTCTGTCATAGGCGGCGTCATTACCAGCCTCGAGCTGTGCCATAGCCGCTTGGAAGAGGGCCTCCGATCTGGACAGGCTGGGACGGGCAGGGGTGGGACAGTCCACTGTGAGACTGAGCACGGGGGTTGGGCTCCTTGGGGAGCCCTGGCTGAGCTCCCCCTCATCGGTATCGAACCCCTCATAGGCCACAGCATTGGCCTCCCCCTTTGCCCTACTCCTGGTGCCTTCCGCCATCTTGGGAACCTTTGGTTACTGAAACACAGCTGCAACCCTGACCTTGCACACAACTTGTTATATTTACATCTGACCGTCTAGTGCTGGGCTGACCTTAAGACCCCAGCAGTGAAAGTACTGCTGGTAGTCTCTAGTGTCTGGGAGTAGGGGTCCCACGCACACTATTACTCTGATCCCACCGCTGCCACCAATTTGTGAGGAACTAAGCCGGCCGCCACACGGTAGCCCGGGTATCACAGCTTCTGATACCACCGCCGCTACCAAATGTGACGGACGACCCCTTTCCTCCCACGTCACCAATGGACGTAACTCCACAGGTACAGCTCTCCGGCGCCCCCCTTTGTCTCTCAGGTCAGTAAGAGAACTGCACCTAGAGCAAATGGCCGCCGGGGAAGGTATCCTGTTACCCACTGGGTATTCTAAGATTCGTGATCAGAGTAAAAGCATCAGCCCAAGATTAATTTTATGGTTTAATTTGCCTTAAGGGCACACTAGATAATTACAGAAATATACAGTAAAGCTATACCACGTAATTACAATGGATTTGCAGTCAGAGTAAGAATACAACAATAATGTACAAGGCTTAAAGGTATAAGCTATAGATCAATATTACCGGGTTGTAGTATGGCCATGGGGAGGCATGGAGCTCTGCGTTCCCCAGGTGAAAGTCTTCAGTTGCTGGACAGCCCCCAATGCATGTGCTGCAGCTCCATTTGGCAAGTCTGTCCCTGGTGCTTCTGTGTGTGAAAATGGAATGAGAGACCAGCCTCTTCTTGGCTACAGCTTTTAAACCTGCTAGGCCCTTCCCCATTTGCTTTGAAGCACGCATATTAACTGGCCTGCAATTCATATGGAGCAGGAAACAATGGCTTGAGCTTGAGCTATTTACCATACGACTGGCCATCTTATTCAGACCCTGGCCTAAACCAATTAGCATGTAAAGGCCTATTGATTCATAGTGGACATCAAAGCTGGCCGTACTGAATATGCTAATAGGCCATGTGTAGCTAAAAGTCTGTGGCTGTGTGAACTGACAAAATGGAGGCTGGTACAGGCCCTATACAAAATGGCGACAACCTTTTCCTTACATGCACGATGCACTTTTTAGATGTAATGCATGATTATTGACCCTTATTATCAGGTTTAGATGCTGGCCATTTCATATATAGTGTGTGAACTTACAGTTGGCCTCAATCTGTGTATTTTAATATGTCTGTCACAAATAGAACTCATGATGATGATGATGATTATGAGTCGTACATCCATTGTCTGCAGTATCTTACAGGTGGAGATACCGTTCCTTAAGCAGCATTAATGGATTATGATGAAATGTACTTTTATGCATTCATTTCAAACCCTAAACCCTATATTGGGTTTTTTGTTACCATTTTTACTCGCCATGTGCATATATGCGCTTCGATGACAAATTAATATTTGTCCATATTTCTTATTAAAATTAATCATTTTATGGTTTGAAAACTGTATTTTTTCCTGTTTTGAGCATAACAATCAGGTTGTCGGCTCTTCCCTATGTGGAGCAAGTTAGACATCTGTTGTTGTGTGCATGTGGAGGGAGCAGGAGACTTCTTGCCGGACACACAGCAGGGGAACAGCTGGCGTTACTGAACCCCACTAACACAGGAGCTTGTGTATTGGTCTGTGGACACGGCATTTCTGAGCATTAACTGGCAGTGTTGTAGCCCAGGGAGTAGAGTTCAGGTGGTAGAAAGATGAACATAATAGGAGACATGGATACCGTTGCCAACCAGTTATTTAATCGGAAACCGGACAGGCAAATTCAGGCGAGATCCATGCCTTGTTCATTTTCAGAAAAGTAAGCCGGTCTACATTATCGGAGGATAGTCGCATGCGACGGTCTGTTAGTACACCACCTGTGGCACTAAAGACGCGCTCCGATAATACACTGGCAGCAGGGCAAGCCAGCACCTCCAATGCATACTGGCTAAGCTCTGGCCATGTATCCAGCTTAGAGACCCAAAACTTGAATGGGGAAGAGCCGTCTGGGAGTACACTGAGAGGGCAAGACATGTAGTCTGTCACCATCTGACAGAAACGTTGCCTCCTGCTGACTGGAGCTGTCTGAGATGGTGTAGACATTTGTGGCGCTGACACAAAACTTCGCCACATTTGGGCCATACTGGTCTTGCCCTGTGCAGAGGCGCTGCTTCTGCTCCCTCTTGGTGCAGAGCTGTCTCCACTGCCTCGACGCACAGAGCTGCTTTGTAAAGCAGTAGCAGCAGCAGTGCTCTCGGCTGGAATGGAGAACATGATGGATTGCACCAGTATGTCTTGGTACTCCCTCATTTTCCGCTCCCGGTTCAACGGTGTGATGAGGCTTTGTAAGTTGTCCCGGTAGCGAGGGTCTAGGAGGGTGTACACCCAATAATCAGACGTGGTGAGAATGTGGGCGATGCGGCGGTCGTTTCTCAGGCACTGCAGCATGAAATCAACCATGTGCTGCAGACTCCCAACTGGCCAAGAAACGCTGTCCCCTGCAAGAGGCGTCATCTCTGCCTGCTCTGCATCACCCCACCCTCGCTCTACATACTGACTAGAGCATTGTGTACCTCCCTCTGGAGCGATGTCTTCCTTCTCCATTGACTCCTCTCATCCTCCTAACAAAGTGACCCCTGCCTAGGCCTTTGTGAGGAACCACGTTGCGCTGACTGTCCAGAAGGTGATGGAATTTGTGACTCCTCATCCTCCACGTCTTCCAAAACCTCATCCCTTAGTGCTTGCAGTGTTTTTTGAAGAAGGCAGATAAGGGGGACAGTCAGGCTGACTAGTGCATCATCTGCACTCGCCATCTGCGTTGAGTCATCAAACGCACGCAAAACGTGGCAGATGTCCTTCATAGAGGCCCAATTAGTAGTGGTGAAGTGTGAATTGCGAGTTGATTGCGCCTGATGCAGCTGATACTCCATTACTGCTGGCTGCTGCTCACACAACCGCTCCAAGATATGTAACGTGGAATTCCACCTGGTGGATACGTCACATATGATGCGATGTTCCGGAAGGAGAAATCAGCGTTGCAGAGCTGCAATGCGCGATCTGGCCATGCTGGAACGACGCAAGTGAGCGCACTCTAGGCGGACCTTGTGCAGCAGTGCATCAAGATCCGGATAGTCCCTCAAAAAACTCTGCACGACCAAGTTGAGCACATGTGCCAGACAAGGTATGTGAGTGAGGTTGCCTAGGCCCAGAGCTGCCACCAGATTTCGGCCATTGTCACACACTACCAAGCCTGGCTGGAGATTCGCTGGCACAAACCACACGTCGCTCTCCTGCTTGATGGCATTCCAGAGCTCTTGAGCTGTGTGGCTTTGATTCCCCATTGAAATTAATTTCAGGACGGCCTGTTGACGTTTTGCCACGGCTGTGCTCATATCGGTCGTAACAGGTAAGCGTTCACGGGTCCATGTGGAGGTAGACCGTGACGGCTCCTGCAGCGATGATTCTGAGGAACTGGAGTAGGAGTCAATGTGTACAGACTGGATTCCTGCAATCCTTGGAGTTGGCAGAACACGTACAGCGCCACTCGCAAGATCTGTACCCGGCTCCACAACATTAACCCAATGGGCAGTGAGGGAAAGGTATCGTCCTTGGCCATGGGTACTGGACCACGCATCGGTGGTCAGGTGGACCTTGCTACTGACAGCGTTTAGTAGCGCATGTTTAATTTTTTCCTCAACATGCTTTTGCAGGCAAAGGACGGCTTCCTGCGGAAATAAAAGCGGCTGGGCACATTGTATTGTGGGACTGCCAATGCCATTAAGTTACGGAAACTGTCAGTCTCCACCAGCCTGAATGACAGCATTTCAAGGGACAGGAGTTTTGCAATGCCAGCATTCAGAGCTTGTGCTCGGGGATGGTTTGCCGAGTAGGGCCGTCTTTTCTCCCATGCCTGTGCTACCAATGGCTGTACAGTGGCCTGGGAGTGTGAGGATGACAGGGAACTTGGTGCTGTGGGTGGAATTACACTGGGTCTCTGTACAACAGTGACAGAGGTTCTTCTATGGCGATCCTGTGAGGAAGCCGAAACAGCTGTGTGTGAGCTGGAGGAAGAGGCTCCAACACGAGCTGAAGATGTAGGTGCTGCTGTAGGTTGGCTTACGTCTCCAGTGTGTCTTTGTAACTCCACCACGTGCTTGGTCCGCACATGTTTCCACATATTAGTGGTATTGAGGTTACTGGCACTTTTACCTCTTTTGACTTTTTGATTACACAGCTTGCATTTGACATAGCAAATGTCATCTGCAAGTGTGTCAAAAAAGGACCACGCAGTGCAAGTCCTGGGAGCACCCGTTTTTGCTTTTGGAAGAGAACTGCTCCGAATGGGTGCCAAAGTGGAGGCTACAGGCAACTGTTATGATTTGGTAACGGAGGAGAGCAGGCAAAAACGGCAATACACCAGAGAGGTTGTAATCTACTGGATTGCAGTACCCTGACTAACCACCACAACTAAAGGCAACCATGGAGCGTACCTACGTTGGTCCTAGACGCCTCGTCACAGCCTGAGAGGCTAACTACACTTAAAGATAGAAAGAGGAAAGCTATCTGCCCCGGAGCAGATCCCCAAAGAACATAGGAAGCCCCCAAACATGTAATGGCGGTTAGACAAGAGGAAATACAGACACAGACAGAAAATAGTATGAGCAAACGTTGGGGCCCAATCTTCCTAGAAAGAAAAGGATAGGAAGGACACTTACTGCAATCCAAAAAACCCTAAAAAAATACCAACTCTGCTAATTGCAAAAACACCTGAGATCACACGACCTCTACCACCTAAATTAGTTCTCTGGTGTAACAAAACTAAGCCGCAGCCACTGAAAAAACTGGAAAAGGCAAATGAACAAATAACAGTGGCTCAGATAAACTGAGAGGAGCACAAGCCCCCGGAGAGGACCTGGCTGACCTCCACAGAAGTGCAGGAAAAAATGCAAAAAGCAAGCACAAAAATAAAAGCAGAAAATATCTTATCTGTTAGCAGAAGATGCAGGCAAGACTCAGCAAGCTTCCAAGAGAACCAGGAACCAAAGTTGAGACAAGAACAATTGATCACCGGCAACCCTGATGGGAGGGAACCTCCCTTATAAGACCAGTCTGTAACTCCTGATTGCCAATCTTCACAATCTTCATTGAATGGTTCAGTACTGTTTGTAACCACCAGAGGGAGCTTCTGCTCAGAATTCATTTCTAACACATTCACAACAGGCAACCGAGTCTGCAGCCTACCTCTCCCTCCTGTTTGGACCATTGGGGGAATCTCTTCTTCAGAGCTGCTCCCACCACCTTCCTGTTCCTCACGCCATGTTGGGTCAAGGACCTCATCATCTCCACTAACCTCTTCCTACACCTGCTGCTGTTGGGTGGTCTGGCCAGCACCATGCGCAACAGAAACTGGCACCTCAATCTCATCATCATCAGATGCGTTCTGTGGTGTGCTGACCATCGGCACTGGCTCACCCGCCTCTTCAGATTCAGAGAGACCAAGCTGTTGCGCATCACTGCATACTCCCTCTTTCTTCACATTCTAGAATGCTGCTTGGCTGGCCCCCTTTTTCCAAGCCAACAGATTCAGAGAACAGAAGTAGAGACTGAGCTGGCTCCTGTACAGAGCTCTCTGACTGCCTGGGCAATTTGGCAGGCAGTGAAGAGACAGATGGTTGCTCAACAGTGCTTTGGTCCTGAGAGGAGGTGGAAGCAATTGAAGTCGATGCGTTGGCTGCCATCCAACCGACAAGGGCTTCAATTTGTTCTTCCTGCAGCAGGGGGGTACGCCGAGCTCCTACAAAACTGCGCATAAAGGAACGCTCATGGGGAAAACTGGTGGATGCTGTGTCACTGGGGGCGGCAGCAGCCACAGAATCCCCATGTCCTCTCCCTGCTGAAACTCCACAACCATGTGCCTTACTCCCTGCCTTCTTCATCTTGGTAGATTGATAAAGATAGGCAGAAAAGTACTAAGGCCTAAGTGTGCTTATTCCTGAACAGCTGCTAACAGGTATAAGAAACACAAAGTTTACAAAGTGTGGACTACACTTTAATATCAGCTAATGTGGCCTATCAAGTGTCAAGTGTAGTGTTTGCTGAACTTTATTAACTTTTCCCTGTTTTTCAACCTAAAACCAAAGGTTGTGATTCAGACAAAAAACAATGTACAATGGATAGTATCACTCACAAATTTTTTTTAGCTATTACAATGCACAAAACTAGAATGCAATAGCTAAGGCCAAAAAAAAAGTGGATAACACTAATCTGTCTGTTCTTGCAGGCCGCAAACAAGCAAAAAGTCTCCTTTATGTACTTCTATAGTGTTTGCAACCAAGGTATTGGATACGGATGGAAGCACGTCACACTAATAGATTTGAGTTTTTTGAAATAGAATGGAGCAGCACCAATTACCAAAAAATGTAAAGGATGAGGCAGTGACACACGCTCAGCAGACTCCAACCAGCAGTGGTTGAAGAACTAACTTGAGCGTGATCTGCACTCAAAAAAAGAGACCTCCCAGACAGCCGTGAACACTGCACACAACTGTTCACTAGCTCTGAAAGGCTCCTGTTATGATTTGGTAGCTGAGGAGAGCAAGCAAAAACGGCAATACACCAGAGAGGTTGGAATCTACTGGATTGCAGTACCCTGACTAACCACCACAACTAAAGGCAGCCGTGGAGCATACCTACGTTGGTGCTAGATGCCTCGTCACAGCCTGAGAGGTTAACTACACCTAAAGATAGAAAGAGGAAAAGCTATCTGCCCCGGAGCAGATCCCCAAAGAACATAGGAAGCCCCCAAACATGTAATGGCGGTTAGACAAGAGGAAATACAGACACAGACAGAAAATAGTATGAGCAAACGTTGGGGCCCAATCTTCCTAGACAGAAAAGGATAGGAAGGACACTTACTGCAATCCCAAAAAACCCTAAAAAGTACCAACTCTACTAATTGCTAAAACACGACCTCTACCACCTAAATTAGTTCTCTGGTGTAACAACACTAAGTTGCTGCCACTGAAGAAAAACTGGAAAAGGCAAATGAACAAACAACAGTGGCTCAGACAAACTGAGAGGAGCACAAGCCCCCGGAGGGGACCTGGCTGACCTCCACAAAAGTGCAGGAAACAATGCAAAAAGCAAGCACAAAAATAAAAGCAGAAAATGTCTTATCTGAGAGCAGGAGAAGAGACAAGATTCAGCAAGCTTCCAAGTGAACCAGGAACCACAGTTGAGACAAGAACAATTGATCACCGGCAACCCTGATGGGAGGGAACCTCCCTTATATAGGACCAGTCTGTAAATCCTGATTGCCAATCTTCACTAAATGGTTCAGCACTGTCTGCAACCACCAGAGTGAGCTTCTGCTCAGAACTCATTTCTAACACATTCACAACAGTACCCCCCCCTTGAGGAGGGGTCACCGAACCCTCACTTGGGCAACCAGGTCGGTCAGGATGAGCTCTGTGATACACACGGATCAGTCTCCTAGCATGGATGTCCGAAGCAAACACCCAAGAATTGTCCTCCTGACCATAACCTCTCCACTTAACCAAATACTGGAGTTTCTGTCTAGAAAAATGAGAATCCAATATTTTCTCAACCACATACTCCAGATTGCCCTCAACCAAAACAGGGTCAGGAGGCGCAGCCATAGGAACCACTGGCTCGACAAACCTCTTCAATAAGGACTTGTGGAACACGTTATGGATCTTAAATGTCCCTGGAAGAAGTAAACGAAAGGAAACAGGATTAAGAATCTCCATGATCTTATAAGGTCCAATGAATCTAGGATTAAACTTAGGAGATACAACTCTCATAGGGATATTTCTTGAGGACAACCAGACCAAGTCCCCCACTTCAAACAGAGGACCATAAGTTGGCAAACCGCTGGGCCCTCTCCTGAGAGAGGGACAACCTCTCCACTACATGGTCCCAAATCTGCTGCATACGCTCCACAACAGAGTCAACACCTGGACAGACAGAAGCCTCCGTCTGTCCCAAAGAAAATCGAGGGTGAAACCCAAAATTGCAGAAAAATGGAGACATCAAAGTGGCAGAGCTAGCCCTCTTATTAAAAGCAAACTCAGCCAAAGGCAAAAAAGAGACCCAGTCATCTTGATCAGCAGACACAAAGCATCTCAGATAAGTCTCCAATGTCTGGTTTGTTCTCTCAGTTTGTCCATTGGTCTGAGGATGAAAAGCCGAGGAGAAAGACAATTGAACACCAAGTTTAGAACAAAAAGTCCTCCAAAATCTGGACACAAACTGGACTCCTCTGTCAGACACAATGTTCTCAGGAATGCCGTGTAACCGAACCACGTGCTGAAGGAACAAAGGCACCAATTCGGAGGAGGAAGGCAACTTAGGTAATGGCACAAGATGTATCATTTTGGAAAACCTATCACAAATCACCCAGATAACGGTCATTCTTTGAGAAACAGGGAGGTCGGAAATGAAATCCATAGAGATATGGGTCCATGGTCTCTTGGGCACAGGCAATGGCATCAACAAACCACTATAACGAGATCAAGGCTTGGAGCGAGAGCAAGTCCCGCAGGACTGCACAAATTCCCTGACGTCACGAGACAAGGTAGGCCACCAAAAGGACCGACTAACCAAGTCTCTGGTACCAAAAATTCCGGGATGACCGGCCAACGCGGAACAATGAATCTCAGACATCACACTCTTTTTCCACCGGTCTGGGACAAACAATTTCCCAATAGGGCAGCGCTCGGGTTTATCCTCCTGACACCCTTCCAGAGCCAGTCTCAAATTGGGCGAGATGGTGGAAAGAACTACACCCTCTTTCAAAATAACAGCAGGATCAGATAACTCAGGAGAGTCCGCAAGGAAACTCCTCGAGAGGGCATCCGCCTTAACATTCTTAGTGCCAGGAAGAAAGGAAACTACAAAATTAAAACGTGTGAAAAACAAGGCCCACCTGGCCTGTCTAGGATTAAGTCGCTTGGCTGACTCCAGATAAACCAGATTCTTATGGTCCGTGAGGACCACCACCTGATGTTTGGCTCCCTCCAGCCAATGTCTCCATTCTTCAAAAGCCCACTTCATGGCCAATAACTCCCGATTACCCACGTCATAATTAAGTTCAGTTGGAGAAAATTTTCGAGAGAAAAAGGCACAAGGGTTACTTTTAGAGGTCTCCGGATCTCTTTGGGACAAAACGGCACCTGCCCCAATTTCAGAGGCATCAACCTCCACCTGAAATGGCAGAGAAACATCAGGCTGCCACAGAACAGGAGCAGAAGTGAATCTCTGCTTAAGTTCCTGAAACGCAGAGACTGCCTAAGGAGGCCAATTCACCATATCAGAACCCTTTTTGGTCAAATCAGTCAATGGTTTAGCAATAACAGAGAAATTACCAATAAATTTACGATAAAAATTGGCAAAACCCAAGAATCTCTGAAGAGCCTTTAATGAAGTAGGTTGCACCCAATCACAGATGGCCTGAACCTTGACCGGGTCCATTTCAATAACAGATGGGGACAAAATGAATCCCAGAAATGAGATCCTCTGTACGCCAAAAAGACACTTTGATCCCTTCACATACAGAGCATTCTCTCTCAAAATCTGGAACACAGTCCGAACATGTTTCACATGAGAGTCCCAGTCATTGGAAAAAATCAAGATATCATCCAAATAAACAATCAGAAATTTATCCACAAAATCCCTGAAAATGTCATTCATGAAGGACTGGAAGACGGAAGGAGCATTAGTGAGCCCAAAGGGCATCACTAGGTACTCAAAATGCCCCTCTGGGGTATTAAACGCCGTCTTCCATTCATCCCCGTGCTTAATGCGAATAAGGTTATACGCCCCCCTGAGGTCAAGCTTGGTAAACCAAGTAGCACTTTTCACCCTGGAAAACAGGTCAGAAATCAAGGGTAACGGATATTGATATTTCACAGTGATATTGTTCAAGAGACGATAATCAATACACGGCCTTAATGAACCATCCTTTTTGGCCACAAAGAAAAAACCGGCACCCAAGGGTGAAGAGGATGGTCTGATATGACCCTTCTCCAATGACTCCTTGATATAAGACCGCATAGCATCATGTTCAGGTACAGACAAGTTAAAAAGGCGACCTTTAGGGAATTTACTATCAGGCACTAATTCAATAGCGCAGTCATAGCTCCTATGGGGGGGGGCAAGGATGCAGATTTACTTTCGCTAAACACATCAGAAAAATCAGTCAAAAAGTCAGGAACATCCTGAGCCTGGGGAGAGGCAGAAAAAACAGGAGTGTTGGCATTAACACATTGGCAGCCTCAACTGGTCACAGACACAGATTTCCAATCCAAAACAGGATTATGAGACTGTAACCAAGGGAAACCTAGTACAATAATGTCATGCAGATTATACAGCACCAAAAATTTGCAACTCTCCTGATGATCAGGTTCAACACTCATTATCACCTGAGTAGAGAACTGGGGTTTATTCTCAGCCAAAGGGGTAGAATCAATCCCCAGTAGGGGAATAGACTTCCGTAGGGGTATCAAGGGAAACCCACAACATTTAGCAAAATCAAAATCCATCAGGTTAACAGCTGCTCCCGAATCAACAAAAGCCTGAGCAGAAAATGTGGACAGGGAGCAAATCAGGGTAACAGTCAACAGAAATTTAGTCTGAACACTACCCAAGACAACTGAGCGTGCAAAACGTCTTCCCCACTTAGGGCAGACTGAAATAGCATGAGAGGCATCACCACAGTAGAAACATAACCCATTGCGTTTTCGAAACTCATGACGCTGTGCCCCAGAAGCCACTCTATCACACTGCATGGACTCAGAAGCTGGTTCACAAGGCAACACTTTTCCACGCATACCTCTACGCTCACGCAAACGTCTGTCAATTTGAATCGCTAATGACATAGAATCATTGAGACCAGAGGGAGCAGGGAAACCCACCATAACATCTTTTACATTCTCTGACAGATCCTTCCGAAAAAGGGCTGCCAAAGCATCATCATTTCATTTGGTCAGGACTGCCTACTTTTGGAATTTCTGACAGTACAACTCAGCGTCCTCAAGCCCCTGATTTAATGCCAACAAGGTTTTTTCAGCTTGATCAGTGACATGAGGTTCATCGTACAATAACCCCAGAGCCAGAAAAAATGCATCAACATTACTCAAAACAGGGTCCCCAGGTGTCAGGGAAAAAGCCCAATCCTGAGGATCGCCGCGCAGGAGAGAGATGACAATTTGAACCTGCTGTGCTGCGTTCCCTGAGGACTTAGGTTTTAAGGCAAAAAACAACTTACAGTTATTTTTGAAATTGAGAAATTTAGCTCGATCCCCCAAAAATAAATCTGGCATGGGGATCCTAGGTTCCACAACCAGCAACCTAGCAAGATAGGTAGCAATACTCCGAACTTCAGTGGCAAGCTGATCCACACGGCCAGACAACTGTGCAAACTCCATTGAGAGAAAAAAAAAATCCTCCTCAGCACCCAGAGAAAAAGAGGGAAATGCAACAAACAGAGAAAAAAAAAAAATTCTGACAACTTCCTTTTTTCTTTTTCCTTTTACTATTTTTCCCTTCTGTTGAGTACCATATAATTTTCAGTTTGGCCGGTGATACTGTTATGATTTGGTAGCTGAGGAGAGCAAGCAAAAACGGCAATACACCATAGAGGTTGGAATCTACTGGATTGCAGTACTCTGACTAACCACCACAACTAAAGGCAGCCGTGGAGCGTACCTACGTTGGTCCTAGACGCCTCGTCACAGCCTGAGAGGTTAACTACACCTAAAGATAGAAAGAGGAAAAGCTATCTGCCCCGGAGCAGATCCCCAAAGAACATAGGAAGCCCCCAAACATGTAATGGCGGTTAGACAAGAGGAAATACAGACACAGACAGAAAATAGTATGAGCAAACGTTGGGGCCCAATCTTCCTAGACAGAAAAGGATAGGAAGGACACTTACTGCAATCCCAAAAAACCCTAAAAAGTACCAACTCTACTAATTGCTAAAACATCTGAGATCACACGACCTCTACCGCCTAAATTAGTTCTCTGGTGTAACAAAATTAAGCCGCAGCCACTGAAGAAAAACTGGAAAAGGCAAATGAACAAACAACAGTGGCTCAGACAAACTGAGAGGAGCACAAGCCCCCGGAGGGGACCTGGCTGACCTCCACAAAAGTGCAGGAAACAATGCAAAAAGCAAGCACAAAAATAAAAACAGAAAATGTCTTATCTAAGAGCAGGAGAAGAGACAAGATTCAGCAAGCTTCAAGTGAACCAGGAACCACAGTTGAGACAAGAACAATTGATCACCGGCAACCCTGATGGGAGGGAACCTCCCTTGTATAGGACCAGTCTGTAACTCCTGATTGCCAATCTTCACTAAATGGTTCAGCACTGTCTGCAACCACCAGAGGGAGCTTCTGCTCAGAACTCATTTCTAACACATTCACAACAGGTTCCTTTATGTACTTCTATAGTGTTTGCAACCAATGTATTGGATACAGATGGAAGCTTGTCACACTAATAGATTTGAGTTTTTTGAAATAGAATGGAGCAGCACCAATTAGCCAAAAATGTAAAGGATGAGGCAGTGACACACGCTCAGCAGACTCCAACCAGCAGTGGTTGAAGAACTAACTTGAGCGTGATCTGCACTCAAAAAAAGAGACATCCCAGACAGCCGTGAACACTGCACACAACTGTTCACTAGCTCTGAAAGGCTCCTTTATGTACTTCTATAGTGTTTGCAACCAATGTATTGGATATGTATGGAAGCGCGTCACACTAATAGATTTGAGTTTTTTTAAATAGAATGGAGCAGCACCAATTAGCCAAAAAATGTAAAGGATGAGGCAGTGACACACGCTCAGCAGACTCCAACCAGCAGTGGTTGAAGAACTAACTTGAGTGTGATCTGCACTCACAAAAAGAGACCTCCCAGACAGCCGTGAACACTGCAGACAACTGTTCACTAGCTCTGAAAGGCTCCTTTATGTACTTCTATAGTGTTTGCAACCAATGTATTGGATACGGATGGAAGCGCTTCACACTAATAGATTTGAGTTTTTTGAAATAGAATGGAGCAACACCAATTAGCCAAAAATGTAAAGGATGAGGCAATAACACAAGCTCAGCAGACTCCAACCAGCAGTGGTTGAAGAACTAACTTGAGCGTGATCTGCACTCAAAAAAGAGACCTCACAGACTGCCGTGAACACTGCAGACAACTGTTCACTAGCTCTGAAAGGCTCCTTTATGTACTTCTATTGTGTTTGCAACCAATGTATTGGATACGGATGGCAGCGCGTCACACTAATAGATTTGAGTTTTTTTAAATAGAATGGAGCAGCACCAATTAGCCAAAAATGTAAAGGATGAGGCAGTGACACATGTTCAGCAGACTCCAACCAGCAGTGATTGAAGAACTAACTTGAGCGTGATCTGCACTCAAAAAAAGAGACCTCCCAGACAGCCATGAACACTGCACACAACTGTTCACTAGCTCTGAAAGGCTCCTTTATGTACTTCTATAGTGTTTGCAACCAATGTATTGGATACGGATGGGAGCGCGTCACTGTTAAATATTAATTATTGGTTATGGATTTATTCTACACTCAATTCTGTACTGAGTACATTGACTTTCAGCTGACATACACATGCTATTTCTGTATGGTAAAGTGGCAACTCCATATATAGAGACCATGTGATCTAAGGGACATATATAATGACTACACGAAGGGAGGGGGTCGCTCACTCTCTCTACAGACACATGGGACAAGGACACTACGATGAATGAACAGCCAGCTGCTATGTAATCACATGTTGCTTCCCTGAGACGCTGCTGAGAAACAGATGTCATTTTTACTATTCAGGATACCAAGGAAGAAGTGTATAAGCTTTGCTATGGACAAATGGACAATCTCTTCGTAACTATTTCACTCATTTTATGTTTCCTGCAATGATGTTTTTTTGATGGACAGTCCAATAAACCACTACATTTTTTTATAAGAAACATTCTGACATTTTCTTTAGAGTATCGCATCTGGTAACAAGTCCTTGCAAAATATATGAAATTAAGCATTTTTTAACAGTCACACTAATAGATGACTGTTAATTTCAATTGAATGGAGCAGCACCAATTCCACAAAAGAAAATAAAATGAGGCAGTGAGTGACACGTGCAGATGACTACAAACTGCGGTGGATGCAGACCAAACTGCAGCGTCACCTGCACTCACACACAGACCTTGCACAGAGCTGTGAAAACAGCACTGCAAGGCAAAAGGAAGATTTACACAGCGGTTTCTCAAATAGCCTGCCTACAGAACAATTCACAAAAACGCAATCTCTAACTGTCCCTCAGAGTCAGAAGAGCAGCGTTCTGTCCCTAACTGAATTCACAGCACAGTGAAGCCAAAATGGCGGCGGCGCCTTTTATAGTGCATTCTGACATCATTTCAGCAGCCAATCACAGCCATGCCATTAGTTAACATGACCGCAGCAGTACAGGATGTGCCCACACTTCTTAGGATTCCTCATTGGCTGAATAAAATCACACTGCCTCTCAAAGAATTATGGGAACTTCCGATTCCGGTATACGATATAGCAAAAGTATCGGAACTCAGTATCGGAATTCCGATACCGCGAATATCGGCCGATACCAGATACTTGCGGTATCGGAATGATCAACACTAATGGCCACTGATTGGCTGCAGCCTTCATTATTACGTCATAGTAGAAGAAACACTGTTCTTCCACTCTGATGGATGTGAAGGCTACATCTGACACCTGATCAATGGTCGCTGCAGTTCCGTGAGATTTTTTTATGTCAGGTGACCAGCATATATATATATATATATATATAATATATATATATATATATATATATATAAATATATATATATAATATATATATACACAGTACAGACCAAAAGTTTGGACACACCTTCTCATTCAAAGATTTTTCTGTATTTTCATGACTATGAAAATTGTACATTCACACTGAAGGCATCAAAACTATGAATTAACATATGTGGAATTATATACTTAACAAAAAAGTGTGAAACAACTTAAAATGTCTTATATTCTAGGTTCTTCAAAGTAGCCACCTTTTGCTTTGACTACTGCTTTGCACACTCTTGGCATTTTCTTGATGAGCTTCAAGAGGTAGTCACCGGAAATGGTCTTCCAACAGACTTGAAGGAGTTCCCAGAGATGCTTAGCACTTGTTGGCCCTTTTGCCTTCACTCTGCGGTCCAGCTCACCCCAAACCATCTCGATTGGGTTCAGATCTGGTGACTGTGGAGGCAAGGTCATCTGGCGTAGCCCCCCATCACTCTCCTTCATGGTCAAATAGTCCTTACACAGCCTGGAGGTGTGTTTGGGGTCATTGTCCTGTTGAAAAATAAATGATGGTCCAACTAAACGCAAACTGGATGGAATAGCATGCCGCTGCAAGATGCTGTGGTAGCCATGCTGGTTCAGTATGCCTTCAGTTTTGAATAAATCCCCAACAGTATCACCAGCAAAGCACCCCCACATCATCACACCACCTCCTCCATGCTTCACGGTGGGAACCAGGCATGTAGAGTCCATCCGTTCACCTTTTCTGAGTCGCCTAAAGACACGGTGGTTGGAACCAAAGATCTCAAATTTGGACTCATCAGACCAAAGCACAGATTTCTACTGGTCTAATGTCCATTCCTTGTGTTCTTTAGCCCAAACAAGTCTCTTCTGCTTGTTGCAGAAATTCTCCTCTTAACAGTTGTTTTAGAGATGTGTCTGCATAAATGCCCATAACTGAGGCTGCACTTACTTTTCATAGCAGATTATTCCACATATTTTTTTGCTAGAGACTACTTGCAAAAAAATAATTTGAAGTGACACACTTGTGTCGCTTAAAATTATTTTTTTGCAAGTAGTCTCTAGCAAAAAAAATATGTGGAATATATATATATATATATATATATATATACACACAGCTCTGGCAAAAATTAAGAGACCACTACAAAATTTTCAGTTTCTCTGATTTTTCTCTTTATAGGTATATTTTTGAGTAAAATGTGAATTGCTCTTTTATTCTATAAACTACTGACAACATGTCTCCGAATTTCCAAGCACTACAGTTTGTGTTTATTTTCAGAAAATGAGAAATGGTCAAAATAAAAAAATGCAGTGCTTGCAGACCTCAAATAATTCTAAGAAAACAAGTTCATAATCATTTAGAAACAACAATACTAATTTTTTAATTCAGGAAGAGTTCAGAAATCAATATTTTGTGGAATAACCATGATTTTTAATCACAGATTTCATGCGTCTTGGCATGCTTTCCACCAGTCTTTCACACTGCTTTTAGGTGACCTTATGCCACTCCTGGTACAAAAATGTAAGCAGTTCTTTCTTTGATGGCTTGATTACTTTCCAGAGGTTTTCAATGGAGTTCAGCTCTGGAGATTGGGCTGCCCATGACAGGGATTTGATGTGGTGGTCCTTCATCCACACATTGATTGACCTAGCTGCGTGGCATGGTGCATTGTCCTGCTGGAAAAACCAGTCTTCAGAGTTGGGGAACATTGCCTAAGCAGAAGGAATCAACTGTTTTTCCAGGATAACCTTGTATGCGGCTTGATTCATACGTCTTTCGCAAAGAGTAACCTGCGCAATTCCAGCCTTGCTGAAGCATTCCCAGATCATCACCGATCCTCTACCAAATTTCACAGTAGGTGCAAGACACAGGTGTTGGGCAAAGCTGAAAATTAGACTCATCAGAGAAGATTACCTTACTCCAGTCCTCTATGGTCCAATCCTTATGGTCTTGGGCAAACTTCAGCCTGGCTCTCTTTTGCTTCTCATTGATGAAAGGCTTTTTTCTAGCTTTACATGACTTGAGCCCTGCCTCTAGGAGCCTGTTACGAACTGTTCTGGCCGTGCACTTCACCCCAGCTGCCATTTGCCATTCATTTTGTAGGTCACTTGATGTCATCCTGCGGTTGCTGAGTGTCATTCGAATAAGATGACAGTCATCCCAGTCAGTGGAGAGTTGTTTTCACCCTCTACTGGTCTGTAGCTTTGCTGTACCCAATATCTGCTGCTTGACCGTGTTGTAATGGACTGCCGTCTTAGAAATTTTAAGGATGGAGGCAACATGATGCTCACTGTATCCCTCTGCTAGTAAAGCCAGAATTGAGCCCTTCTTTTCCTCACTCAAGACTTGCCATCCAGCTTGTCCTATTGCAAGAGGATTGAGAACACCACAGAAGTGTTTTTTATACTTTCCTTCGTTATATAATATTTGGTTCAGGTGATCACCTCATCAGAAGCACATTAAGTAGAATGAGGTGTACTCTGGTTGGAATTCAACTGACACTGGAATAGAATGGCTGTCAGACATGTAAAGATATAACAATAGTGTGCACTCAGTCGATTAAGTCGGGTGCTGGTGTAACGGGCTTGGGAGCCTCAGTGTAACGAAAGTCAATAGTTCACCGTACACTGCTAAGATTACATGATGCAAAAAATTTTTCAATATAATAGTCCATAGAAATGCAAAAAAGAGAGAGAGCCAATGTCACATACAGAACAACATTGATGTCTAGATACAACAAATACACAGACGTTTTGACCCCCCCTGGGGTCTTATTCATTGTGTCGCTGTATAAAGTGAAAAGCATCCAATATATATTTACTTATGGACTCCAGTGGGAGAATGCTTGAGAGAATGGTGGCCAGGATTGGTGGTGACCTAGTAATCAAGGTGAGATAGCGGCGCTCCCGCCACACTTTATACAACGACAGAATGAATAAGACCTCAATCGGGGCAAAACGTCTGTGTATTTGTCTCATCTAGATATCAATGTCACTCTGTATTTGAGATTGGCTCTCTCTCTTTTCTGCATTTCTATGGACCATTATATTGAATAAATTGTTGCATCATATAATCTTAGGAGTGTGTGGTGAACTATTGACTTTTGGTAGACATGTAGAGAAGCTGATTTTTACAAAACTGTGCAGAGGTCTCTTAATTTTTGCCAGAGCTGTGTATGTGTGTGTGAATATGTATATATACAGTGGGGAAATAAGTATTTAATCCCTTGCTGATTTTGTAAGTTTGCCCACTGACAAAGACATGAACAGTCTATAATTTTATGGGTAGGTTAATTTTAACATTGTGAGATAGAATATCAAAAACAAAATCCAGAAAATCACATTGTATGAATTATATAAATTTATTTGCATTTTGCAGTGGGAAATAAGTATTTGATCCCCTACCAACCATTAAGAGTTCTGGCTCCTACAGACCAGTTATACGCTCCTAATCATGGGCAAGACCAAAGTGCTTTATAAGGATATCAGGAACAAGATCATAGACCTGCACAAAGCTGGAATGGGCTATAAAACCATACGTAAGACTCTGGGTGAAAAGAAGACAAATGTGCAATAGTAAGAAAATGGATGAAATACAAAATGAATGTCAATTGACATTGATTTGGGGCACCATGAAAAATCTCACCTCGTAGGATATCCTTAATCATGAGAAAGGTGAGAGATTAGCCTAATACTACACAGGGTGAACGTTTTAATGATCTCAAGGCAGCTGGGACCACAGTCACCAAGAAAACTGTTATGTTTCGGTAGCTGAGGAGAAACTGCAAAAAATAGCCAAAGCAGCAAAACACCAGGAGGCTGGAAACTATTGGATTGCAGTAACCTGAACTAACCGCCACACTAGAAGTAGCTGTGGAGCGTACCTACGGTGATCCTAGACGCCTCGTCACAGCCGGAGAGATAACTACACCTAAAGGCAGAAAGATGAAAGCTATCTGCCCCGGAGCAGAATCCCCAAAGAAATAGGAAGAATCTGAACATGTAATGGCGGTTAGACAAGAAGAAAACACGGACACAGACAGAAAATACAATGAGCAAACGCTGGGGCCCAATCTGTCTAGAAAGAAAAGTATAGGAAAGAATTCTGACTGCAACCCAAAAAACCCCTGACAAAAATACCAACACTTCTGATTAACAAAAAAAAATCTGAGATCACACGATCTCTACCACCTAGATCAGATCTCTGGTGTAACACACAGCAACACAGCAAATAAAAAGTGACAAAGTAACAGAGCAAAACTGCAAACACAAAATGAGCACAATTGCAGCGCAAGACCCCAAAAGGGGACCAGGCTGCAGTCCACTGCAAGCAGCAAACCAGCAGTGAAAATCCAACAGAGGAAAAAAAAAAAGCAAAACACTTATCTGAATGAGAGCAGGAAAACAAGCTGTGCTCTAAGCAAGAGCAGGAGGAACAATTGATTACCGGCAAGGCTGCTGGGAACTCAGGTCACTTATATCATACCATTCAGAGCCAGCTGAAGGCCATTCAGTAATTAGTTCATTACCCTCAGCAACCACCGGAGGGAGCCCCAGCTCAGAAGTCGCCTCCAAGGTTTTTACAACAGTACCTCCCCCTTAAGGAAGGGTCACCGAACCCTCACCTGCGCAACCAGGCCGATCAGGATGAGCTTGATGATAGGCACGGATAAGTCTCCTAGCATGGATGTCCGAAGCAAACACCCAAGAATTGTCCGCCTGACCATAACCTCTCCACTTAACCAAATACTGGAGTTTCTATCTAGCAAAACGAGAATCCAATATTTTCTCAACCACATACTCCAAATTGCCCTCAACCAAAACAGGATCGGGAGGCGCAGCCATAGGAACCACTGGCTCGAAAAACCTCTTCAATAAGGACATGTGGAACACGTTATGGATCTTAATTGTCCCTGGAAGAAGCAAACGGAAGGAAACTGGATTAATAATTTCCATGATCTTATAAGGTCCAATGAACCTTGGCTTAAATTTTGGAGATGCAACCCTCATAGGGATGTTTCTTGAGGACAACCAAACCAAGTCCCCCACTTTAAAACGAGGACCATCAGTCCTATGCCGGTTGGCAAACCGCTGGGCCTTCTCTTGAGAGAGAGACAACCTCTCCACTACCTGGTCCCAAATCTGCTGCATACGGTGCACAATAGAGTCAACCCTGGGACAGACAGAAGCCTCCTCCTGTCCTGAAGAAAATCAAGGGTGAAACCCAGAATTGCAGAAAAATGGAGACATCAAGGTGGCAGAGCTAGCCCTATTATTAAGAGCAAACTCAGCCAAAGGCAAAAATAAGACCCAGTCATCTTGATCAGCAGACACAAAACATCTCAAATAAGTCTCCAAAGTCTGGTTTGTTCTCTCGGTTTGTCCATTGGTCTGAGGGTGAAATGCAGAGGAGAAAGATAACTGAACACCAAGTTTAGAACAAAATGTCCTCCAAAATCTGGAAACAAACTGGACTCCTCAGTCAGACACAATACTCTCCGGAACGCCATGTAAACGAACCACGTGCTGAAAGAACAAAGGCACCAATTCGGAGGAGGAAAGCAACTTAGGTAATGGCACAAGATGTATCATCTTGGAAAACTTATCACAGATTACCCAGATAATGGTCATTCTCTGAGAGACAGGAAGGTCGGAAATAAAATCCATAGAAATATGGGTCCATGGCCTCTTGGGTACAGGTAATGACATTAACAAACCACTAGAATGAGAGCAAGGCTTGGAACGAGAGCAATTCCCACAGGACTGCACAAAGTCCCTGACGTCACGAGACAAAGTAGGCCACCAGAAGGACCGACTCACCAAGTCTCTGGTACCAAAAATCGCGGGATGACCAGCCAATGTGGAACAATGAATCTCAGACATCACACTCTTCTTCCACTGGTCTGGGACAATCAATTTCCCAACAGGGCAGCGCTCAGGTTTATCCTTCCCGACACCCCTCCAGAGCCAGTCTCAAATTGGGCGAGATGGCGGAAAGAACTACACCCTCTTTCAAAATAACAGCAGGATCAGATAACTCAGGAGAATCCGCAAAGAAACTCCTCGAGAGGGCATCTGCCTTAACATTCTTAGTGCCCGGAAGAAAAGAAACCACAAAATTAAAATGTGTGAAAAACAAGGCCCACCTGGCCTGTCTAGGATTAAGTCGCTTGGCTGACTCGAGATAAACCAGGTTCTTATGGTCCGTGAGGACCACCACCTGATGTTTGGCTCCTTCCAGCCAATGTCTCCACTCTTCAAAGGCCCACTTCATGGCTAATAACTCCCGATTACCCACGTCATAATTACGTTCAGTTGGAGAAAATTTTCGAGAGAAAAAGGCACAAGGGTTACTCTTAGAGGTCTCTGGATCCCTTTGGGACAAAACGGCACCTGCCCCAATCTCAGAGGCATCAACCTCTACCTGAAACGGCAGAGAAACATCAGGCTGCCGTAGAACAGGAGCAGAAATGAATCTCTGCTTAAGTTCCTGAAACGCAGAAACTGCCTCAGGAGGCCAATTCACCACATCGGAACCCTTTTTGGTCAAATCAGTCAATGGTTTAACAATACCGGAGAAATTACCAATAAATTTGTGATAAAAATTGGCAAAACCCAAAAATCTCTGAAGAGCCTTCAATGAAGTAGGTTGAACCCAATCACAGATGGCCTGAACCTTGACCGGGTCCATTTCAATTACAGACGGAGACAAAATGAATCCCAGAAATGAGACCTTCTGTACGCCAAAAAGACACTTTGATCCCTTCACATACAGTGCATTTTCTCTCAAAATCTGGAACACAGTCCGAACATGTTTCACATGAGAGTCCCAGTCGTTGGAAAAAATCAAGATATCATCCAAATAAACAATCAGAAATTTATCCACAAAATCCCTGAAAATATCATTCATGAAGGATTGGAAGACGGAAGGGGCATTAGTAAGCCCAAAAGGCATCACTAGGTACTCAAAATGCCCCTCTGGGGTATTAAACGCCGTCTTCCATTCATCCCCGTGCTTAATGCGAATAAGGTTATACGCCCCCCTGAGGTCAAGCTTGGTAAACCAACTAGCACTTTTCACTCTGGAAAATAGGTCAGAAATCAAACAGATATTGATATTTAACAGTGATCTTATTCAGGAGGCGATAATCAATACATGGCCTCAATGAACCATCCTTTTTGGCCACAAAGAAAAAACTGGCGCCTAAGGGTGAGGAGGATGGTCTGATATGACCCTTCTCTGTTATGAATGTGCTGGAGATAGATTCTGAGCAGAGGCTCCCTTTGGTGGTTGCAGACAGTACTGAACCTTACAGCGAGGAATGGCAATCTGGGATCATGGACTGGACTGATATAAGGGAGGTTCCCTCCCATGATGGTCGCCGGTGATCAATTGTTCTTGTCTCAATTGTTGCTCCTGGTTCATTTGGATATCTGCTGGAGTCTTGCATGCATCTGCTGCTTTCAGATAAGATATTTTCTGCTTTTCTTTTTGTGCTTGCTTTTTGCATAATTTTCTGCACTTTTGTGGAGGTCAGCCGGGTCCCCAGGACCTGTGCTCCTCTCAGTTTATCTGTAGCCACTGTTATTTGCTCATTTGCTTTTTCCTGTTTTTTCAGTGGCTGCGGCTTAGTTTTGTTACACCAGAGATCTGATTTAGGTGGTGGAGATCGTGTGATCTCAGGTGTTTTTGCAATCAGAAGAGTTGGTATTTTTTAGGGATTTTTGTTGGATTGCAGTCAGAATTCTTTCCTGTACTTTTTTTTACTGGAAGAAGAAGCCGGCCTGAACGGAGGCCAGGGGGAGGACCGGAGGCCAGGGGGAGGATCAGACCGCACAGGGGGGGGATCGGAGGACACGGTACCCCTGCAGGTACAGGGGGGGGTGAGATCGGGGGTCCCGGGACACTATTTCTCTCCCCTCTGATGTGCGATCACATCAGAGGGAGAGAAATTTACAGGCAGGATCGCGGCTGTGATTCTCTTTGCGATCGCCGCTATATGGCGATCGCAAAAGAGTGGTGACTGGGGGGGCCTCTATTATGTTCTCTGGGGTCTCGGCTACCCCAGGCAGCCGAGACCCCAGAGAAAATCGCCCATCCCCCATCACCTCGCGGCGGGCGCACCACTCATGCGCCCGCCATTTTGAAGCATGGCGCCGGCACCGGGGACACCGGAGGGCCCTGGGGACATAAGGAGGTTTCGGGGGCCACAGTGGGGGTCCCGGGGACCCTTTTTCTCTGTCCTCTGATGTCCGATGACATCAGAGAACAGAGAAATTAAATGGCACATTATTTTTTTTTTGTTGCGATCGCCGTTATAGGGTTAATAACGGCGATCGCAAAATCGGTGTCGGTAAAAACCGACACGATTCATGTTCTCTCTGGGGTCTCGGCTATCCCCGGTAGCCGAGACCCCGGTGAAAATGCGCCTCTGGGTGGCGCTATTCACTTTTTCCACAGCTGTGGTTTAAGTACCCTTAATGACCGCCGTTAAAAGGCGTATCGGCGGTCGTTAAGGGGTTAATCCTGTTTCCTTTCGTTTACTTCTTCCAGGGACATTTAAGATCCATAACGTGTTCCACAAGTCCTTATTGAAGAGGTTTGTCGATCCAGTGGTTCCTATGGCTGCGCCTCCTGACCCTGTTTTGGTTGAGGGCAATCTGGAGTATGTGGTTGAGAAAATATTGGATTCTCGTTTTTCTAGACGAAAACTCCAGTATTTGGTTAAGTGGAGAGGTTATGGTCAGGAGGACAATTCTTGGGTGTTTTCTTCGGACATCCATGCTAGGAGACTGATCCGTGCGTATCACAGAGCTCATCCTGACCGACCTGGTTGCCCAAATGAGGGTTCGGTGACCCCTCTTCAAGGGGGGTACTGTTGTGAATGTGTTAGAAATGAATTCTGAGCAGAAGCTCCCTCTGGTGGTTACAAACAGTACTGAACCATTCAATGATGATTGGCAATCAGGAGTTACAGACTGGTCTTATATAAGGGAGGTTCCCTCCCATCATGGTTGCCGGTGATCAATTGTTCTTGTCTCAACTGTGGTTCCTGGTTCACTTGGAAGCTTGCCTCTTCTCCTGCTCTCAGATAAGATATTTTCTGTTTTTTTTTGTGCTTGCTTTTTGCATTGTTCCCTGCACTTCTGTGGAGGTCAGCCAGGTCCCCTCCGGGGGCTTGTGCTCCTCTCAGTTTATCTGAGCCACTGTTATTTGTTCATTTGCCTTCTCCAGTTTTTTCAGTGGCTGCGGCTTAGTTTTGTTACACCAGAGAACTAATTTAGGTGGTAGAGGTCGTGTGATCTCAGGTGTTTTTGCAATTAGTACAGTTGGTATTTTTTAGGGTTTTTTGGATTGCAGTAAGTGTCCTTCCTATCCTTTTCTGTCAAGGAAGATTGGGCCCCAGCGTTTACTCATTCTACTTTCTGTCTGTGTCCATGTTTCTTCTTGTCTAACCGCCATTACATGTTTGGGGGCTTCCTATTTTCTTTGGGATCTGCTCCGGGGCAGATAGCTTTCATCTTTCTGCCTTTAGGTGTAGTTATCTCTCAGGCTGTGACGAGGCGTCTAGGATCAACGTAGGAACGCTCCATGGCTACCTCTAGTTGTGTGGTTAGTTCAGGTTACTGCAATCCAATAGGTTCCAGCCTCTCGGTGTATTGCCGTTTTCGCTTTTTCTCCTCAGCTACCAAATCATAACAGGGGATTTAATGTGTGGGGGGATTTGAGGGTACTGAAGAGCATGTATGTATGAGGAAACAGTATGGGGGATGGTTGCAGACAGTATGGGGAGTGAACGGGTGAATGTATGTGGACACAGTATGGGGAGTGAGGGTGATGGGATGTGTGCAGACACAGTATGGGGAGTCAGGGGTATGTGTGAGCAGGCAGAATAGAGTGAGGGGGTAAATATATGAGGAGACAGTGTGAGGAGGGAGGGGAATAGTGTGAGGCGACAGTATATTGCAGATATTTTTATTCAGGAGCATTATAATGACTCTTCTGTCTTTAAGGGCAAATTCAAAGAATTATTCATTCATTCTCTAACAGTACATTTTGATCACTGTGATAAACTATCACAGTGATCAAAATAAAAAAACAGTACATAAATCCCCCCTATATCACCCCTTGGTTAGGTACATATAATAAAATAAAGAAATTTTATTTATTTTCTTTTTTCCATTAGGGTTAGGGTTATAATTAGGGTTAGGGTTATAATTAGGGTTAGCATTAGGGTTAGGGTTATAATTAGGGTTAGGGTTAGGCTGGGTTCATACAGCGTTATGGCAGTCCGTTAGACGGACTGCGTTACACCGCGGTATAACGCAGTCCGTTAACGCTGCCATTCACCCCCATTTGAGGGCGCATCGCGACGCATGACGTAAAGCGTCATGCGTTTGCGACGTGCCGTCATTCAGTGACGGAGCCTCGGACGCGGGCTGCAGCGTCTGGGCTCCGTCACCGTTAGCGCAGATGAATCCGCTGATTTCTCTGCGCTAGTGGGTATAGCATAACGCGATCGCGTTATGCTATACCGTTACCAGCCCGTCAACGCTATGTGTTGAACGGGCTGGTAAAACGCAATATGAACCTAGCCTTAGGGTTATAATTAGGGTTAGGGTTATAATTAGGGTTAGGATTGGAATTAGGGTTAGGGTTACAATTAGGGCTAGGGTTACAATTAGGGTTAGAGTTAGAATTAGGGATGGAATTAGGGTTGGTATTAGGGTTAGGGTTAGGATTAGGGTTAGGGGTGTGTTGGGGTTAGGGTTGGAGCTAGAATTGAGGGGTTTCCACTATTTAGGCACATCAGGGGGTCTCCAAAAACGCCGTGGCGTTCAAAAAGTCAAATGGCGCTCCCTCCCTTCCGAGCCCTGCTGTGCGCCCAAACAGTGGTCCCCCCCAATATGGGATATCAGCGTACTCAGGACAAATTGGACAACAACTTTTGTGGTTTAATTTCTCCTGTTACCCTTGGAAAAATAAAAAATTGGGGACTAAACGATCAGGTTTGTGGAAAAAATATGAGTTTTTATTTTCACACCTGGGCGTTATAAACTTCTGTGAAGCACTTGGGGGTTCAAAGTGCTCACCACACATCTAGATAAGTTCCTTAGGGGGTCTAGTTTCCAAAATGGGGTCACTTGTGGGGGGTTTCCACTGTTTAGACACATCAGGGCCTCTATAAACGCGACATGGCGTCCAGCCAATTCTGCGTTGAAAAAAGTCAAACGGTGCTCCTTCCCTTCCAAGCTCTGCCATGCACTCAAACAGTAGTTTACCCCCACATATGGGGTATCAGAATGCTCAGGACAAATTGTACAAAAACTTTTGGGGTCTTGTTACCCTTGGGAAAATAAAAATTGGGGTGAAAAGATCGTTTTTGTGGAAAAAATATGATTTTTTATTTTCACGGCTCTACGTTACAAACTTCTGTGAAGCACTTGGAGGTTCAAAGTGCTCACCACACATCTAGATAAGTTCCTTAAGGGGTCTAGTTTCCAAAATGGGGTCACTTGTTGGGTGTTTCCACTGTTTAGGCACATTAGGGGCTCTCTAAACGCGACATGGCGTCCAGCCAATTCTGCATTGAAAAAGTCAAACGGCGCTCCTTCCCTTGCGACCTCTTCCGTGCACCCAAAAAGTGGTTTACCCCAACATATGGGGTATCGGCGTATTCAGCGTAATTTTATGGTTCAATTTTTTCTTTTAACACTTGTGAAAATAAAAAAAATTGGTTCTGAAGTAAAGCTTTTGCAAAAAAAGTTAAATGTTAATTTTTTCCTTCCACATTGCTTCAGTTCCTGTGAAGCACGTAAAGGGTTAATAAACTTCTTGAATGTGGTTTTGAGCACCATCAGGGGTGCAGTTTTTAGAATGGTGTCCATTTTGGGTATTTTCTATCATATAGACCCCTCAAAGTGACTTCAAATGTGAGGTGGTCCCTAAAAAAAAATGGTGTTGTAAAAATGAGAAATTGCTCGTCAACTTTTAACCCTTATAACTTCGTAACAAAAAAAAATTTTTTTCCCAAAATTGTGCTGATGTAAAGTAGACATGTGGGAAATGTTATTTATTAAGAAATTTGTGTGACATATCTCTCTGATTTCAGGGCATAAAAATTGAAAATTTGAAAATTACTAAATTTTCAAAATTTTCGCCATATTTCCGTTTTTTTCATAAATAAGCGCAAGTTATATAAAAAATTTTTTACCACTAACGTGAACTACAATGTGTCACAAAAAAACAGTCTTAGAATCAGCTGGATTCGTTAAAGCGTTCCAGAGTTATAACCTCATAAAGTGCCAGTGGTCAGAATTGTAAAAATTGGCCCGGTCATTAAGCTGAAAAATGGCTCTGTCACTAAGGGGTTAAGAATGATCCATGATCTTATAAGGTCCAATGAACCTAGGCTTAAACTTAGGAGATGCAACTCTCATAGGGATATTTCTTGAGGACAACCAGACCAAGTTCCCCACTTCAAACCGAGGACCATCAGTCCTATGCCGGTTGGCAAACCGCTGGGCCCTCTCCTGAGAGAGGGACAACCTCTCCACTACCTGGTCCCAAATCTGCTGCATACGTTCCACAACAGAGTCAACACCTGGACAGACAGAAGCCTCCGTCTGTCCCAAAGAAAATCGAGGGTGAAACCCAAAATTGCAGAAAAATGGAGACATCAAAGTGGCAGAGCTAGCCCTATTATTAAGAGCAAACTCAGCCAAAGGCAAAAAAGAGACCCAGTCATCTTGATCAGCAGACACAAAGCATCTCAGATAAGTCTCCAATGTCTGGTTTGTTCTCTCAGTTTGTTCATTGGTCTGAGGATGAAAAGCAGAGGAGAAAGACAATTGAACACCAAGTTTAGAACAAAAAGTCCTCCAAAATCTGGAAACAAACTGGACTCCTCTGTCAGACACAATGTTCTCAGGAATGTCGTGTAACCGAACCACGTGCTGAAGGAACAAAGGCACCAATTCGGAGGAGGAAGGCAACTTAGGTAATGGCACAAGATGTATCATTTTGGAAAACCTATCACAAATCACCCAGATAACGGTCATTCTCTGAGAAACAGGGAGGTCGGAAATGAAATCCATAGAGATATGGGTCCATGGTCTCTTGGGCACAGGCAATGGCATCAACAAACCACTAGAGCGAGAGCAAGGCTTGGAGCGAGAGCAAGTCCTGCAGGACTGCACAAACTCCCTGAAGTCACGAGACAAAGTAGGCCACCAAAAGGACCGACTAACCAAGTCTCTGGTACCAAAAATTCCGGGATGACCGGCCAACGCGGAACAATGAATCTCAGACATCACACTCTTTTTCCACCGGTCTGGGACAAACAATTTCCCAATAGGGCAGCGCTCGGGTTTATCCTCCTGACACTCTTCCAGAGCCAGTCTCAAATTGGGCGAGATGACGGAAAGAACTACACCCTCTTTCAAAATAACAGCAGGATCAGATAACTCAGGAGAGTCCGCAAGGAAACTCCTCGAGAGGGCATCCGCCTTAACATTCTTAGTGCCAGGAAGAAAGGAAACCACAAAATTAAAACGTGTGAAAAACAAGGCCCACCTGGCCTGTCTACGATTAAGTCGCTTGGCTGATTCCAGTTAAACCAGATTCTTATGGTCCGTGAGGACCACCACCTGATGTTTGGCTCCCTCCAGCCAATGTCTCCACTCTTCAAAAGCCCACTTCATGGCCAATAACTCCCGATTACCCACGTCATAATTACGTTCAGTTGTAGAAAATTTTCGAGAGAAAAAGGCACAAGGGTTACTTTTAGAGGTCTCTGGATCTCTTTGGGACAAAACGGCACCTGCTCCAATTTCAGAGGCATCAACCTCCACCTGAAATGGCAGAGAAACATCAGGCTGCCGTAGAACAGGAGCAGAAGCAGAAGTGAATCTCTGCTTAAGCTCCTGAAATGCAGAGACTGCCTCAGGAGGCCAATTCACCACATCAGAACCCTTTTTGGTCAAATCAGTCAATGGTTTAACAATAACAGAGAAATTACCAATAAATTTACGATAAAAATTGGCAAAACCCAAGAATCTCTGAAGAGCCTTTAATGAAGTAGGTTGGACCCAATCACAGATGGCCTGAACCTTGACCGGGTCCATTTCAATAACAGATGGGGACAAAATGAATCCCAGAAATGAGATCCTCTGTACGCCAAAAAGACACTTTGATCCCTTCACATACAGAGCATTCTCTCTCAAAATCTGGAACACAGTCCATACATGTTTCACATGAGAGTCCCAGTCATTGGAAAAAATCAAGATATCATCCAAATAAACAATCAGAAATGTATCCACAAAATCCCTGAAAATGTCATTTATGAAGGACTGGAAGACGGAAGGAGCATTAGTGAGCCCAAAGGGCATCACTAGGTAGTCAAAATGCCCCTCTGGGGTATTAAACGCCGTCTTCCATACACCCCCCTGAAGTCAAGCTTGGTAAACCAAGTAGCACTTTTCACCCTGGAAAACAGGTCAGAAATCAAGGGTAACGGATATTGATATTTCACAGTGATATTGTTCAAGAGACGATAATCAATACACGGCCTTAATGAACCATCATTTTTGACCACAAAGAAAAAACCGGCACCCAAGGGTGAAGGGGATGGTCTGATATGACCCTTCTCCAATGACTCCTTGATATAAGACCGCATAGCGTCATGTTCAGGTACAGACAAGTTAAAAAGGCGACCTTTAGGGAATTTACTACAGGCACTAATTCAATAGCGCAGTCATAGCTCCTATGGGGGGCAAGGATGCAGATTTACTTTCGCTAAACACATCAGAAAAATCAGTCAAAAAGTCAGGAACATCCTGAGCCTGGGGAGAGGCAGAAAAAACAGGAGTGTTGGCATTAACACATTGGCAGCCCCAACTGGTTACAGACACAGATTTCCAATCCAAAACAGGATTATGAGACTGTAACCAAGGGAAACCTAGTACAATAATGTCATGCAGATTATACAGCACCAAAAATTTGCAACTCTCCTGATGATCAGGTTCAACCCTCATTATCACCTGAGTAGAGAACTGGGGTTTATTCTCAGCCAAAGGGGTAGAATCAATCCCCAGTAGGGGAATAGACTTTCGTAGGGGTATCAAGGGAAACCCACAACGTTTAGCAAAATCAAAATCCATCAGGTTAATAGCTGCTCCCGAATCAACAAAAGCCTGAGCAGAAAATGTGGACAGGGAGCAAATCAGGGTAACAGTCAACAGAAATTTAGTCTGAACACTACCCAAGACAACTGAGCGTGCAAAACGTCTTCCCCACTTAGGGCAGACTGAAATAGCATGAGAATAGAAAATGAACTCGGCACTCAACTTTAGTATAGTGAGAATAAAGATTTTTATTCACAGTAGTAACACGAAACGTTTCGGTCCTATATCATGGACCTTCATCAGTCACAGATACTACTGGGAAGGGGGTTGATCCACATAGGGAAGAAAGAAAGGGCTGGATATAGCCTGTGTTGGTGGGGTGAGGATAGGTCTCTGCATTGGACGCGGTGTCCACCGCTAGTCTGAGTGGACACCGCGTCCAATGCAGAGACCTATCCTCACTACCGGACTCCTTCACAACAGGTTATTAGTGCAATAGAGGCATTGTCCTCTTCCTCATCTCACCCCACCAACACAGGCTATATCCAGCCCTTTCTTTCTTCCCTATGTGGATCAACCCCCTTCCCAGTAGTATCTGTGACTGATGAAGGTCCATGATATAGGACCGAAACGTTTCGTGTTACTACTGTGAATAAAAATCTTTATTCTCACTATACTAAAGTTGAGTGCCGAGTTCATTTTCTATTAGATAGGTTTGGGAACCTACTCTGGCACCTTCTTGGTTGTGCACACGGTTATTTTTTCATATGAAATAGCATGAGAGGCGTCACCACAGTAGAAACATAACCCATTGCGTTTTCGAAACTCATGACGCTGTGCCCCAGAAGCCACTCTATCACACTGCATGGGTTCGAAAGCTGGTTCACAAGGCAACACTATTCCACGCATACCTCTACGCTCACGCAAACGTCTGTCAAATTGAATCGCTAATGACATAGAATCATTGAGACCAGAGGGAGCAGGGAAACCCACCATAACATCTTTTACTTTCTCTGACAGACCCTTCCGAAAAAGGGCTGCCAAAGCATCATCATTCCATTTGGTCAGGACTGCCCACTTTCAGAATTTCTGACAGTACAACTCAGCGTCCTCAAGCCCTGATTTAATGCCAACAAGGTTTTTTCAGCTTGATCAGTGACATTATGTTCATCGTACAATAACCCCAGAGCCAGAAAAAATGCATCAACATTACTCAAAACAGGGTCCCCAGGTGTCAGGGAAAAAGCTCAATCCTGAGGATCGCCGCGCAGGAGAGAGATGACAATTTGAACCTGCTGTGCTGCGTTCCCTCAGGACTTAGGTTTTAAGGCAAAAAACAACTTACAGTTATTTTTCAAATTCAGAAATTTAGCTTGATCCCCCAAAAATAAATCTGGCATGGAGATCCTAGGTTCCACAACCGGCAACCCTGCAAGATAGGTAGCAATACTCCGAACTTCATTGGCAAGCTGATCCACACGGTTATGTTTCTACTGTGGTGACGCTTCCCATGCTATTTCCGTCTGCCCTAAGCGGGGAAACGTTTTGCGCGCTCAGTTGTCTTGGGTAGCGTTCAGACTAAATTTCTGTTCGGCAATGCTCCGAACCTCAGTGGCAAGCTGATCCACACGACCAGACAACTGCGCAAACTCCATTGAGAGAAAAAAAAAATCCTCCTCAGCACCCAGAGAAAAAGAGGGAAAAAATGCAACAAACAGAGAAAAAAAATAAAAAAATTCTGACAACTTTCCTTTTTCTTTTTCCTTTTACTATTTTTCCCTTCTGTTGAGTACCTTATAATTTTCAGTTTGGCCGGTGATACTGTTATGATTTGGTAGCTGAGCAGAGTAGGCAAAAACGGCAATACACCAGAGAGGTTGGAATCTACTGGATTGCAGTACCCTGATTAACCACCACAACTAAAGGCAGCCGTGGAGCGTTCCTACGTTGGTCCTAGATGCCTCGTCACAGCCTGAGAGGTTAACTACACCTAAAGATAGAAAGAGGAAAGCTATCTGCCCCGGAGCAGATCCCAAAAGAACATAGGAAGCCCCCAAACATGTAATGGCGGTTAGACAAGAGGAAATACAGACACAGACAGAAAATAGTATGAGCAAACGTTGGGGCCCAATCTTCCTTGACAGAAAAGGATAGGAAGGACACTTACTGCAATCCAAAAAACCCTAAAAAATACCAACTGTACTAATTGCAAAAACACCTGAGATCACACGACCTCTACCACCTAAATTAGTTCTCTGGTGTAACAAAACTAAGCCGCAGCCACTGAAAATACTGGAGAAGGCAAATGAACAAATAACAGTGGCTCAGATAAACTGAGAGGAGCACAAGCCCCCGGAGGGGACCTGGCTGACCTCCACAGAAGTGCAGGGAACAATGCAAAAAGCAAGCACAAAAAAAATCCCAGAAAATATCTTATCTGAGAGCAGGAGAAGAGGCAAGACTCAGCAAGCTTCCAAGTGAACCAGGAACCACAGTTGAGACAAGAACAATTGATCACAGGCAACCATGATGGGAGGGAACCTCCCTTATATAAGACCAGTCTGTAACTCCTGATTGCCAATCATCATTGAATGGTTCAGTACTGTTTGTAACCACCAGAGGGAGCTTCTGCTCAGAATTCATTTCTAACACATTCACAACAATCCCCCATCCCCACTCCAAATCCCCACACACACATTAAGTACCCCCCATCCACACTCCAAATCCCCCACATACATTAAGTACCCCCATCCACACTCCAAATCCCAACACATAAAATAACCCCCCATCCCCACTCCAAATCCCCCCACACATAAAATAACCCCCATCCCCACTTCAAATCCCCCCACACATAAAATAACCCCCCATCCCCACTCCAATCCCCCCACACATAAAAGAATCCCCCATCCCCACTCCAAATCCCCCCACACATAAAATAACCCCCCATCCCAACTCCAAATACCCCCACACATAAAATAACCCCCCATCCCCACTCCAAATCGCCCCACACATAAAATAACCCCCATCCCCACTCCAATCCCCACTCATAAAAGAACCCCCCATCCCCACTCCAAATCCCCCCACACATAAAATAACCCCCATCCCCACTCCAATCCCCCCACACATAAAATAACCCCCATCCCCACTCCAATCCCCCCCACACATAAAATAATACCTATCCCTACTCCAAATCTCCCCACGCATAAAATAACCCCCCATCCCCACTCCAATCCCCCCACTCATAAAGTATCCCCCATCCCCACTCTAAATTCCCCCCTCCATACACACACACTCACACATTATGTCCCCCGTTAATCTTCGGTGGTTCTTCAGCTCCATTACACGTGTGGAGCACTTACCACCAACCGCTGCCTCACTGCCTGTGTCTTCGCCTCTGAAGAGCCGGCGTGTGACGTCAGCAGCATGATCATGTGACCTGATCACGCTGCTGGCGCTTTATTGATGCAGAAGTGCCTGCGGTGGTCTGAAGACACCTGGCTGGAGGGAGACGCAACGCACAGCAGCAGCACTTTCTCTGAGCCGGCTGTCAGTTTGACAGCCGGCTTAGAGAACAGGAGAATCTCAGTGTGGGGGCAGCAGAATGCCGCCGACGGGGAGCCTCCTCCTTGGACCGCCGTATCAGGCGGCCCGATGGCGCCCCCTGTCGGCTGCACCCGGGGCACATGCCCCGGCTGCCCCACCCTGAATACGCCCCTGGCTCAGCGTCTTCATGACCCTGATTTAATGCTAACAAGGTCTTTTCAGCTAGATCAGTGATATTAGGTTCATCGTACAATAACCCCAGAGCCTGAAAAAATACATCAACATCATTCAAAACAGGATTCCCAGGTGTCAGAGAAAAAGCCCAATCCTGAGGGTTGCCGCGCAGCAGAGAGATGACAATTTGAACCTCCTGTGCTGTGTTCCCTGAGGACTTAGGCTTTAAGGAAAATAACAACTTACAGTTATTTTTGAAATTCAGAAATTTAGACCGATCCCCCAAAAATAAATCTGGCATGGGGATCCTAGGTTCCACAACTGGCAACCTAGCAAGATAGGTAGCAATACTCTGAACCTCAGTGGCAAGCTGCTCCACACGGCCGGACAACTGTGCAAACTCCATTGAGAGAAAAAAAATTCCTCTTCAGCACCCAGAGAAAAAGAGGGAATAAAAATGTAACAAACTTTTTCCTCTTTACTATTTTTCCCTTCTGTGAGTACCATATCATTTTCAGTTTGGCCGGTAATACTGTTATGTTTCAGTAGCTGAGGAGAAACTGCAAAAAATAGCCAAAGTAGCAAAACAACAGAGAGGCTGGAAACTATTGGATTGCAGTAACGTAAACTGACCACCACACTAGAAGTAGCCGTGGAGCGTACCTATGGTGTTGTGAATGCGTTAGAAATGAATTCTGAGCAGAAGCTCCCTTTGGTGGTTACAAACAGCACTGGACCATTCAATGAGGATTGGCAATCAGGAAGTACAGACTGGCTGGATATAAGGGAGGTTCCCCCCATCATGGTTGCCGCTGATCAATTGTTCTTGTCTCAACGTTGTTTCCTGGTTCACTTGGAAGCTTGCTGAGTCTTGCCTCTTCTCCTGCTCTCAGATAAGATATTTTCTGTTTTTTGTTTTTGTGCTTGCCATTTGCATTTTTCTCTGCATTTCTGTGAGGTTGGCCAGGTTCCCCTCCCCGGGGGGCTTGGTCTCCTCTCGCTTCCTCTGGAGCCACTGTTTGTCATGTATAGTGTACAGTTCCTATAGCGTCTTGTGCTTGGGTGCGAGGAAAACACAGGAGACACAGGTTGATATGAAATGACTTGTATTACTTCATACAAGCATGCAGAAAAGGTCACACAGTTTGCAGGAACAGAGGCAGGAGACACAGCAGGCCAGAGTAACTTCAAGCTCTACAATAACTCTCCAAAGCAGGTTCAGGATCTCTTCTCTGTACCGTAATTTCTCTGCAAACATGGATTCACCAGACAGCAGGTTTCCAGAGTCCAAAAGTGTTCCAAAGTTCCTCAGTAGGAAATAGCTGGAGTCCAAAATCCTAGGTTTCCAGGAGTCAGGTCACAGGCTGACTGAAGCTTGATTCAGGAGCACTGATTGTTCAGCTGAGGCTGCTTAAGAAGCAAGAGGAGAGAATCAGGGCGGGAACATGAAAGCTGGAACCTCCATATTAACTGAGGGCAAGATAGCTGCAGCAAGACAGAAAGCAAAATAGCCGACGGAAAACTGAGTTTCAAGGAACATATCAAAAGAGACAAAGAACCTTACATTACTCCCCCCTTAGGGACAACCTCCGGATGACCTCAGACCAAGCATGTCAGGGTACCTCTGATGAAACTGGCGGAGCAGGCGAGGAGCATTTACATTATTGACTGGTTCCCATGAGTTGTCCTCCACTGGGTAGCCCTGCCATTTAATCAAATATTGCAACTGATTTCTGTACAACCTGGAATCTAGAATCCTTTCCACCATAAATTCTTCCTGACCATCGACCAGCACTGGGTCAGGGCAAGGAGAAGAGCGTCCAGGAAACGTATTGGGTGTTGCAGCCTTTAGTAGGGATACATGAAAGACAGGGTGGATTCTCATAGTTCTGGGCAGTTGAAGACGACAAGCAACAGCACTTATAATCTTACTGATCTTATAAGGTCCAATGTACTTATGTCCCAATTTAGACGATGGAATCTTTAATTTAAGATTTCTGGTTGACAGCCAGACCAAATCTCCTACCTTGAAAGCTGGTGCAGGTTTACGAAATTTATCTGCTGCTTTCTTGTACCTTTCCTGAGCCAATTCTAGATTTTCCTTTAGAAGATCCATATTCTTTTGTAAAGAAGTGATTCTTTCAGCCACTGCCGGCAAGGGCGTATCTATGGGAAATCGAGGAAGAATGTTAGGATGATAACCTAGATTGGAGTAAAAAGGAGACTGCTTAGTGGAGGCGCTCTGAGAGTTGTTATAAGAGAACTCAGCCAGTGGAAGTAGATCCACCCAATCATCTTGTAGGTGGCAGATAAAGCAGCGGAGATACTGCTCCAGGGTCTGATTGGTTCGTTCTGTCTGTCCATTAGTCTGGGGATGAAAAGCAGAAGAAAGGTTTACTTTAATGTCCAATGCGGCACAGAAATTTTGCCAAAACCTTGAAGTGAATTGCACCCCTCGATCCGAAATGACCTCATCCGGTACTCCATGTAAGCGAAACACATTCTTAATCATTAAGTCTGATGTCTGTTTTGCAGTGGGTAAGCCGACACAAGGGATAAAATGAGCTGCCTTTGTTAGACGATCAACCACCACTAGAATGGTGTTCTTCCCTTGAGAGGTTGGTAACTCCACAATGAAGTCCATAGAAATGGATCCCCACGGGCGGGATGGGGTGGGAAGAGGTTGTAACAGACCAGTTGGTGAGGAGCGAGGTGTTTTGCATCTTGCACAGACTTCACATGAAGTGACATAGTTTAAAACATCTTTCCTGTAAGTGGGCCACCAAAAGAAACGAGAAAGAAATTCTTGTGTCTTTAGAATTCCCCTATTCCCGGCTATCTTGGAATCGTGGATGAGTTGCAATACTCTCAATCTGACTGTTTCAGGTATATACAGACGTTGTCCCTGAATCCACACACCATTCTTAAAAACAAGACTTACGTCCCTTGGGGGTTGAGCCAACAAAGAATCCGCATGGTATGCTTCCTTGATGTCCTTAAGTAGGTCTTGATTATGAATCACTCCCAGGAATCTAGAGTCAGGAAGAATAGTCTTAGGAGGAGTAAGTGGACGTGTCTCTGCTGAATGAATCCTAGAGAGTGCATCAGCCTTTCCATTGCGCGATCCTGGTCTATAAGAAATGACAAAATTAAATTGGTTTAGGAAAAGATTCCAGCGAGCCTGGCGAGGAGTCAGGCACTTAGCCGACCTGATAAATTCAAGGTTACGATGGTCTGTCAGGACGACTATTTGCTGTGCAGCTCCCTGAAGAAGGTGTCTCCATTCCTTGAAGGCGGCAATAATGGCCAACAATTCTCTATTGCCCACATCGTAGTTCCTCTCAGCCGAAGACAACTGCTGGGAAAAGAAGGCACAGGGATGCAAGACATTCTTCTCACCTGTTCTCTGAGAGAGTATAGCTCCAACGGCACAGTCTGAAGCATCCACCTCTATTATGAAGGCAAGCTCGGGGTTGGGATGTACTAAGATAGGTGCGGTGGTAAATTTATCCTTTAAACAGGAAAATGCTTCCTGCGCTTGCGGGGTCCAGGAGAACCTAGACTGTTTCCGGGTAAGTTGGGTGATAGGTGACACTACCTCAGAGAAATTCCTAATGAAACGTCTATAGAAGTTGGCAAACCCGATGAAGCGCTGCACCTCCTTCACATTTCTAGGAATTGGCCAATCCTTGATGGCTTGGGTCTTGCTTCCATCCATACTAATCCGTTGCGTAGATAGTACATACCCCAGAAATTGAATTTCGGTCCTATGGAATTCACACTTTTCAAGTTTGATGTAGAGATGGTTTTGTCTTAGGCGTTCTAAGACCATTCTCACATGTCCATGATGTTCCTCTGTGGAGTTAGAAAAAATTAGAATATCATCCAGATAAATCACCACAAATGTATCTAGAAGATCCCTGAAGATGTCATTCACCAAGTGTTGGAAAGTGGCTGGGGCGGTACTCAGACCAAAAGGCATAACTAGATATTCAAAGTGTCCATAGCGTGACCTGAAAGCAGTCTTCCATTCATCCCCAAGTCTAATACGGACCAAGTTATAGGCCCCACGGAGATCCAGTTTAGAGAAAATTTTGGCATGCCGCACTCTCTCCAACAACTCAGGGATTAAAGGCAATGGATAACGGTTTCTAATAGTAACCTTATTGAGTTCCCTATAGTCTATGCAGGGTCTCAAAGATCCATCTTTCTTCTTCACAAAGAAGATGGGTGCACCTGCGGGAGATGAAGAGGGGCGTATGAAGCCTTTGGCTAGATTTTCATCTATGTAGTCCTTCAAAGCTTTTAGCTCGGGCCCCGCTAGGGGGTAGATCTTACCAAAAGGTATCTCGGCTCCTGGCAATAATTCGATTGGACAATCATATGGACGGTGAGGAGGAAGCTGGTCAGCGTTCTTCTTGTCACATAAATCCACATAGTCCTGGTATACAGCTGGTAGTTCAGGGACTGACATGGTTCCTTTAGGAACAGAGCAAGCTGAAACTCCTTGACTCATCTGTTTCTCGGAAAGTGTAATTCCTTGGTCTCCCAGTTAATCGTAGGATTCTGCGCCTGTAGCCATGGTAGCCCTAGAATAATGGGAAAGTGGGGAGAAGAGATAAGCATAAAAGACATTTTCTCCTGATGATCTTTACCCATAAGGACCCTCAAAGGCTCTCTTTCCTGATCCACTGGTCCAGAGGTCAGCAGGGAGCCATCCACAGTCTCCATCTGTACTGGAGTAGCCTTCTTCACTGAACGTATCCCCTGTTTCAGAGCAAAGGAGATATCCATAAAATTTCCACTTGCTCCTGAGTCGATCATAGCAGAGCTAGACACCCAGACTGAGTCAACCCAGAGTTTGATGGAAAGGAAGCAATGAGAATTGTTTCTTTTACAACTCAGCTGGGACACCGCTGAGGAAACTTGAAAAATTGCAGCGTTTATACCGTCATTGTCCCCAGAACTAACAGAGTTTAAGTCCGAAAAATCAAGATCTCTTGCAGCAGATCTCTCTGGAATCTGAGGCTCGGACATGACAGAGCTCCTCTCGCAACACTCACAGTAAATGACTGCTGCAGTAGTCTTACGAGAACGGCTGGGGCAGTTTATAATGAAGTGCCCTGACTTACCACAGTAAAAACATAGATTTTCCTTTATACGATGTTCTTTGCGTGCATCACTAACCCGTCTTTGTAAAGAGTCCACCTGCATGGGTTCAGGTTCTGGTTCCCTTGTGATCCTACTCAAAGGTTCCTTAGCTGAGGAGGGAGGTAGGAAAAGGTTAGTGCGATTATTTTCGAACCATCTCTCTTGTCTGCGTTCAGTCAGACGAGCATCAATACGGATACAATAGTTAATAAAGTCACCTAACGCAGTGGGAGGGTCGGCACGAGCAAGTTCATCCTTAATCAGTGGAGACAACCCTTTCCGAAAAATAGATTTTTTGGCGGAAGTGTCCCAAGTGGTATCAAGAGCCCATCTCCTGAAATCCAAGGCATATTCGGCTACTGAACGCTTACCTTGGCGCAAAGTTAACATGGCTGCTTCAGCTGTTGCACCTCGATTGGGGTCATCAAACACCTGCCCCATGGCTGAAATAAAAGCATCAAGGTGATTCAAACAATCATCCTCAGTCTCAATCAGAGGGTTTGCCCACATCAAAGCCTTATTGGTAAGCAACATGATTATAGTAAGCACTTTGGATCGTTCAGTGGGAAATTGTGAAGCATGTGCAGAGAAAAATAGATTGCATTGGTTAATAAATCCCCTGAATTTCTCACGTTCACCGCCAAAACGAAAAGGAGGTAACTTGGGGATCCCAGAACTCGGGGTTATGGCAGGAGCCTGGACTCGTTCCTCTAGAGCCTCAATCCTGGCTCGTAATTCCTGGGTAGTTTGTCCAAACACTTGCAAATTATGATTAGTGAGGTCCTGTAGGCTTGCAAAACGGGTCTTTATAGTCTGTATATCTGCAAGGATTGTATCAGTCACTCCGCAAAGCTCCTTTATGCGGGCCTCCATCTTCCAGATCTTTTAAGGCAGAAGTGCTGGAATGGTTGTGAGAAGTCACAACCACTGTCATCACAGAAGGTATTAAACGGACATCTGATATCCACAGTCACAGCAGACACGGCTTTCCCAGACCCAGCAGACACTAAACATTGGCTCCTGAATCTTGTCATGTATAGTGTACAGTTCCTATACGGACCATAAGAATCTGGTTTATCTGGAAGCAACTTAATCCTAGACAGGCCAGGTGGGCCTTGTTTTTCACACGTTTTAATTTTGTGGTTTCCTTTCTTCCTGGCACTAAGAATGTTAAGGCAGATGCCCTCTCGAGGAGTTTCCTTTGAGGACTCTCCTGAGTTATCTGATCCTGCTGTTATTTTGAAAGAGGGTGTAGTTCTTTCCGCCATCTCGCCCAATTTGAGACTGGCTCTGGAAGGGTGTCAGGAGGATAAACCCGAGCGCTGCCCTATTGGAAATTGTTGTCCCAGACCGGTGGAAAAAGAGTGTGATGTCTGAGATTCATTGTTCCGCGTTGGCCGGTCATCCCGGAATTTTTGGTACCAGAGACTTGGTTAGTCAGTCCTTTTGGTGGCCTACTTTGTCTCGTGACGTCAGGGACTTTGTGCAGTCCTGCGGGACTTGCTCTCGCTCCAAGCCTTGCTCTCGCTCTAGTGGTTTGTTGATGCCATTGCCTGTGCCCAAGAGACCATGGACCCATATCTCTATGGATTTCATTTCCGACCTACCTGTTTCTCAGAGAATAACCGTTATCTGGGTGATTTGTGATAGGTTTTCCAAAATGATACATCTTGTGCCATTACCTAAGTTGCCTTCCTACTCCGAATTGGTGCCTTTGTTCCTTCAGCACGTGGTTCGGTTACACGGCATTCCTGAGAACATTGTGTCTGACAGAGGAGTCCAGTTTGTTTCCAGATTTTGGAGGACTTTTTGTTCTAAACTTGGTGTTCAATTGTCTTTCTCCTCGGCTTTTCATCCTCAGACCAATGGACAAACTGAGAGAACAAACCAGACATTGGAGACTTATCTGAGATGCTTTGTGTCTGCTGATCAACATAACTGGGTCTCTTTTTTGCCTTTGGCTGAGTTTGCTCTTAATAATAGAGCTAGCTCTGCCACTTTGATGTCTCCATTTTTCTGCAATTTTGGGTTTCACCCTCGATTTTCTTCGGGACAGACGGAGGCTTCTGTCTGTCCAGGTGTTGACTCTGTTGTGGAGCGTATGCAGCAGATTTGGGACCAGGTAGTGGAGAGGTTGTCCCTCTCTCAGGAGAGGGCCCAGCGGTTTGCCAACCGGCATAGGACTGATGGTCCTCGGTTTGAAGTGAGGGACTTGGTCTGGTTGTCCTCAAGAAATATCCCTATGAGAGTGGCATCTCCTAAGTTTAAGCCTAGGTTCATTGGACCTTATAAGATCATGGAGATTCTTAATCCTGTTTCCTTTCGTTTACTTCTTCCAGGGACATTTAAAATCCATAATGTGTTCCACAAGTCCTTATTGAAGAGGTTTGTCGAGCCAGTGGTTCCTATGGCTGCGCCTCCTGGCCCTGTTTTGGTTGAGGCCAATCTGGAGTATGTGGTTGAGAAAATATTGGATTCTTGTTTTTCTAGACGGAAACTCCAGTATTTGGTTAAGTGGAGAGGTTATGGTCAGGAGGACGGTTCTTGGGTGTTTGCTTCGGACATCCATGCTGGGAGACTGATCCGTGCGTATCACAGAGCTCATCCTGACCGACTTGGTTGCCCAAATGAGGGTTTCGGTGACCCCTCCTCAAGGGGGGGGTACTGTTGTGAATGTGTTAGAAATTAATTCTGAGCAGAAGCTCCCTCTGGTGGTTACAAACAGTACTGAACCATTCAATGAGGATTGGCAATCAGGAAGTACAGACTGGCTGGATATAAGGGAGGTTTCCCCCCATCATGGTTGCCGGTGATCAATTGTTCTTGTCTCAACGTTGTTTCCTGGTTCACTTGGAAGTTTGCTGAGTCTTGCCTCTTCTCCTGCTCTCAGATAAGATATTTTCTGTTTTTTGTTTTTGTGCTTGCCATTTGCAATTTTCTCTGCATTTCTGTGAGGTTGGCCAGGTTCCCCTCCCCGGGGGGCTTGGTCTCCTCTAGGTTCCTCTGGAGCCACTGTTGTTTGTTCATTTGCCTTTTCCAGTTTTTTCTGTGGCTGCGGCTTAGTTTTGTTACACCAGAGAACTAATTTAGGTGGTAGAGGTCGTGTGATCTCAGGTGTTTTTGCAATTAGTAGCTTTGGCTTTTTTTTAGGGTTTTTTGGAATTACAGTAAGTATCCTTCCTATCCTTTTCTGTCTAGGCAGATTGGGCCCCAGCGTTTGCTCATACTATTTTCTGTCTGTGTCTGTATTTCCTCTTGTCTAACCGCCATTACATGTTTGGGGGCTTCCTATGTTCTTTGGGGATCTGCTCCGAGGCAGATAGCTTTCCTCTTTCTATCTTTAGGTGTAGTTAGCCTCTCAGGCTGTGACGAGGCGTCTGGGACCAACGTGGGGACGCTCCACGGCTGCCTTTAGTTGTGGTGGTTAGTCAGGGTATTGCAATCCAGTAGATTCCAACCTCTCTGGTGTATTGCCGTTTTTGCCTGCTCTCCTCAGCTACCAAAACATAACACTATGGTGATCCTAGATGCCTCGTCACAGCCGGAGAGATAACTACACCTAAAGGCAAAAAGATGAAAGCTATCTGCCCCGGAGCAGAATCCCCAAAGAAATAAGAAGCCCCCGAACATGTAATGGCGGATAGACAAGAAGAAAACAGTGACATAGACAGAAAATAGAATGAGCAAACGCTGGGGCCCAATCTGTCTAGAAAGAAAAGTATAGGAAAGAATTCTGACTGCAACCCAAAAAAAAACCTGACAAAAATACCAACACTTCTGATTAACAAAAAACCTGAGATCACACGATCTCTACCACCTAAATCAGATCTCTGGTGTAACACACAGCAACACAGCAAATAAAAAGTGACAAAGGAACAGAGCAAAACTGCAAACACAAAATGAGCACAATTGCAGCGCAAGACCCCAAAAGGGGACCAGGCTGCAGTGAAAATCCAACAGAGGAAAAAAAAAAGCAAAACACTTATCTGAATGAGAGCAGGAAAACAAGCTGTGCTCTAAGCAAGAGCAGGAGGAACAATTGATTACCGGCAAGGCTGCTGGGAACTCAGGTCACTTATATCATACCATTCAGAGCCAGCTGAAGGCCATTCAGTAATTAGTTCATTACCCTCAGCAACCACCGGAGGGAGCCAAAGCTCAGAAATCGCCTCCAAGGTATTCACAACAGAAAACCATTGGTAACACATTACGCTGTAAAGGTTTAAAATCCTGCAGTGCCTGCAAGGTCCCCCTGCTTAGGAAGGCACATGTGCAGGCCCGTCTGAAGTTTGCCAATGAACACCTGGATGATTCTGTGAGTGATTTGGAGAAGGTGCTGTGGTCAGATGAGACAAAAATTGATGTTTTTGGCATTAACTCACATCGCCGTGTTGGGAGGAAGAGAAATGCTGCCTATGACCCAAAAAACACTGTCCCCACTGTCAAGCATGGAGGTGGAAACATTATGTTTTTGGGTGTTTTCTGCTAAGGGCACAGGACTACTTCACCACAAAAATGGGAGAATGGATGGAGCCATATACGGTAAAATCCTGAGTGACAACCTCCTTCCCTCCACCAGGACATTAAAAATGGGTCATGGCTGGGTTTTTCAGCAAGACAATGACCAAAACATACAGCCAAAGCAACAAAAGAGTGGCTCAAAAAGAAGCACAATAAGGTTATGGAGTGGCCTAGCCAGTCTCCAGACCTTAAACCCATAGAAAACTTATGGTTGGAGTTAAAGCTCCAAGTTGCCAAGTGACATTCTCCAAATCGTAATGATTTAGAGATGATCTGCAAAGAGGAGTGGACAAAAATTAAACCTCATCATCAACTGCAAAAAACATCTGACTGCTGTGCATGCCAACAAGGTTTTTGCCACCAAGTATTAGGTCTTTTTTGCCAGAGGGATCAAATACTTATTTCCCACTCTAAAATGCATATAAATTTATAGGGTAAGGTTTCTTCTTGTGGAGAGTGACATACCAGCTCTGGCGTGTCGAGGTAAGGAGGCTTATTCGCTGTGCACTGCTCCTCTGGGAAATTTTATATGCAAATTGTCTCTTCAAAAAAAGAGGACTTGTACTCTATAGCGCCACCTATTGGAAGTAGCGATCCTACAAGTCATAGTCAACCCTTTAACGAGTCTTGTAATATGACTTAGGATAAAAGCCAAATCAGTATCTCCATTTGCAAACACGGTGTTTCGGACTATTGGTCCTTGTCAGTGCAAAGTAGGAGAGATCTGATTTGGCTAGATGAGAGGATGTGGACTAGGGTCTAAGGGGTAAGGTTTCTCCTTGTGGAGAGTGACATACCAGCTCTGGCGTGTCAAGGTAAGGAGGCTTATTCGCCGTGCAATACTCCTCTGGGAAATTTTAAATGCAAATTGCCTCTTCAAAAAAAGAGGACTTGTACTCTTTTTGTACAATAGGTGGCATATAGAGTACAAGTCCTCTTTTTTTGAAGAGGCAATTTGCATATAAAATTTCCCAGAGGAGCATTGCACGGCGAATAAGCCTCCTTACCTCGAGACGCCAGAGCTGGTATGTCACTCTCCACAAGGAAAAACCTTACCCCTTAGACCCTGTTTATTTATATCTGTCTTTTTGATCGCATGTTATTCCAGTTTTTGTTTGGCGGTATGATGATAAAGCATTGTTTTTTTGCCTTGTTTTCTTTTTATGGCGTTCACTAAAGGGGTTAACTAGTGGGACAGTTTTAAAAGGCGGGTCGTTACGGACGCGGCAATACTAAATATGTGCACTTTTAATGTTTTTTTACTTACATAATAATAATTTGGTTATTGGGGAAAAATATATATAATTTTTTTTTATTTAGGGATTTTTTAAAATATTTTTACACATCTTTATTTTTTTTAAATTTTTTTACATTTTTACATTGTCCCAGGGTGGGACATCACTATATAGTGTCAGATCGCTGATCTGACAGTTTGCAGAGCACTGTGTCAGATCAGCGATCTGACAGTCAGTGCAGGAGGCTTGCTGGCACCTGCTCTAAGCAGGTACTGACAAGTCACCTCCCTGCAGGACCGGGAAGGACCCCGCGGCTATCTTTGATCCGGGGACCTTCTGGGAGGAGGCCTTCGGAACAACTCGATCACATCACATTGCTCTGAGGGTCTCAGACCCCGCGGCTATCTTGGATCCGGGAACCTTCTGGGAGGAGGCCTTCCGAACAACTCGATCACATCACATTGCTCTGAGGGTCTCAGGAAAGCACGAAGGGAGCCCCCTCCCTGTGCGATGCTTCCCTATGCCACCGGCACGCTGCGATCATGTTTGATCGCAGTGTGCCAGGGGTTAAAGTGCCGGGAGCGGTCCGTGACCGCTCCTGGCACTTAGTGCCGGATGTCAGTTGTGAGAATCAACTGACACCTGGCCGTGATCAGCTTCACTCCCCCCGTGAGCGCGGATGATCGCATATGACGTACTATTTCTTCCATGGGAATAAAGTCACAGGGCACATGGACAGAATAGTACGTCTGATGGCAGAAAGGGGTTTTAAACATTTTTTTTATTTGTTTTTTAGGGAAGGGCAGCAATTGAAAAGAAAACAGTAATTTTGGTGTTTCAATTTTTTCCGCTTTTAACATACAGTTTAAATAGTAAAAAAAAAATACTGTGGTGGCAGATGAAGCCTATGAAAAGTTATTTTTGAATGGGGAAAAGATAAGGGGGGTGATTTATATATATATATATATATTGTGATGCAGTGACCCATGCTGCAGCTAGGGGGCGCTGTATATGCTCCTCAAGATATGCATGGAGGCGTGATTTGTATGGTAAAACAGTCCCTGGCATTGCTATGAATGGCAGGTATGTGTCGCAGAGCTCCTCTGCACTGTAAGCCAAAGTAATGTTGTTCTGGGACTTGTAGTCCCACAAGAGATGTGTTTGTTTTCCTAGGGTGGCTTACAGGGTTAGCAGAGAGCTGGGTGGCTGGCTAACCACACATACAACCGCCCACTTTAGGTTGTGAATTTTTTAGGAACCTGTGATGAGGTCATGAACATGTGACCAGACCATGTGATCCATACCTCCCCTGTGGAGTGGCTACGGGTATAAGGAAGTTTTTTGGCACATGGTGAGGAGTGTGCCTGTGAATGTGTTGGGAGTCTGTCAGGCTGGATGTTGCACAGACTGGGGAAGCAGTTTCTGGCGAGTCTGAGCCAGAAAGGAGGGGGACGGTCTTGAAAACCGTGAGAGACACTGACCGGGGTCTGTGAAAATGTGATTGGATGCCTCTGAGGTTAAGAGGGATCCGAGAACCTGCGACAACCAACAGTAATGGACAGGGTTTCCGTGTGATGCTGGACCAGGGTCAGGAAGACTGTGTTTTGTGTAATGACTGCTACATACTGGTGAAGAATAAAACCAAATGGACTGTTGCTTTAACCCTGAGCATGCCATGTTTGCCTCTAAGACAGCCAAGCGAGTAATACCCATCCACAGACAGTGTGGAACGTCACAATAAATATAATATTTTTGTAAGCTTTTCAGGGATATTTGCTCTAGGATCGCTGTCTGGTAGACAGAGTGGCACGAAACAGTTCATTCAGACAGCAAATTTTGGTGAAAACTGGCCGCAACCAGTTTTATTAAAGTCCACAGCAAACAGAAAAAAAACAAATCATAAACAGAAGACCTGGCTGTCTAGCCCCCTAATTACACTTAGATAGATTTCCCTTTCTTCCGGGGCCGGCTCTACCAGCCGGGGCCAAAACAACACATATGATATATGTTACCAGTATGGAGTTTCAAGATACTCCTCCTTGGTCTGAAGGCACCTTCAATGTCCAGACTTGAGAGAGATCCACTCCTATTCAGCCGCTATTCCCCACGGATTCTCACTGCGAAATACTCCTGTGTCCGGGGTACTTCCTGCACCCAGACTGAGATAGCTCACACTCCTGGAGACACCTTTCTTACCTGGACCCCTTGTCCAGATTAAGCGTGCTCCCACTCCTGGAGACTGCTTCTTGTGCCTGGACTCCTTGTCCTGTGTCCAGGGCTAAGCCAGCTCTCTGGGCTGTGTTCCAACACACCTACTTTGGTTCCTAATTAACACCTGAGTGATTTCAGGCCTGAGCTGCAAGTGTGTACTGAATGTAAGGTGTAGTGACCTTTCTCTACCACTAGGTCTACAAAGCCACACACCTCCCCCTTTTACCAGTCGTAAAGTAGCTAGGTGAAATATACACCCCATTCAATACACATACTCTCACTGTCTCACTTTCTGGAGCCTGGGTCACCAAAACCAGGAGGATGAGTGGAGAGTTAAGGTAAGTTTTTCCTTTTTCACATTCCTTCAAACACGCCCAGTAGGGGGTGGGAAT
>JARQOD010000003.1:264437225-264488119 GCA_033576555.1 Oophaga sylvatica | reverse complement strand
GACTTAAAAAAAGAGTTAAGAACCACAGGTTTGAGGAGAGATACATGAAAAGAATTAGGAATTCTAAAATTTTGGCCGGGAGTTTCAATTTATAAGACACGGATTGATCTGATGATGATCTCAAAAGGACCGATGAACCGAGGACCTAACTTGTAGGATGGAATTTTGAGTCGAACATATTTGGACGAAAAGCCAGACTTTGTCCCCAGGACGGAATTGAGGAGGATCCAGACGTTTTTTGTCAGCATGTCTTTTCATGCGCTCGGATGACTGAATGAGTGCGGACCGGGTACTCTCCCAGATGGAGGAGAATTCTCTAACCAGAGATTCCGCAGCTGGATTGTCCACAGAGATGGAAACAGGGACAGGGATCGAGGGTGCTGACGAAGACTACAAAAAAGGAGACTTGGTGGAAGATTCGCTCTCATGATTATTGTAGGGAATTCGGCCAAGGCAGGAGCTCCACCCAGTCAGAATGGTGGCATTAACGAAATGTCGAAGATAACTGGTCAAATTCTGATTTATTCGTTCAACTTGTCCATTGGACTGTGGGTGGTAAGCGGAGGAAAAATCCAGGGTGACGTCTAGCAACTTACAAGTGGCTCTCCAGAAACGTGAGGTGAAATGTACCCACGATCCGACACAATGTGACGAGGCAAACATGAAGACGGAAGATGTGGCGGATAAAGTCTTTAGCCAACTCGGGTGCAGACGGAAGACCTGGCAGAGGAATGAAGTGAGCCATCTTGGAAAAGCGGTCAGCGACCACCCAAATGACCGTACAACCGGCAGAGACAGGCAGATCCGTAATGAAGTCCATGGTATATGTTGCCAGGGGGCAGCAGGTACAGGAAGCGGAAGAAGAGGGCCCGGTAGGCAGGTGTCTCGGAACTTTGTTGCGGGCACAGGAAACAAGGCAGAAACAAAGTCTATTACGTCCTTGTGCAGGGTAGGCCCACCAATAATGCCGGGTAATGAGTTGGAGGGTCTTTTTTTGACCAGCGTGGCCAGCAAGTTTAGACGAGTGACCCAATGTAGGATTCTCTTCCGATCGGTTTCTGATACGAACGTCTTACAGGAGGGAGACGATTTAGACTCACGGGAGCCACCTGCTCACTCTGGCGGGATCGATGATATGTTTAGGCTCATCTTCGAGATCCGACACCAGGAAAGACGAGACAAGGCATCCGCCTTGACGTTTTTGTCAGCAGGGCGAAAATGCAAAAGAAAATCGAAGCGGGCAAAAACAAGGACCACCGGGCTTGGCGAGGATTAAGTCTCTGTGCCTGCTGGAGGTATGCCAGATTTTTGTGGTCCGTGTAGATGATTACCGGATGAAGAGCCCCTTCGAGTAGGTAACGCCACTCCTCCAATGCCAACTTAATGGCCAATAACTCTCGATCTCCTATGGAGTAGTTGCGCTCGGAGGAGGAGAAGAGTTTGGAGAAGAAACCGCAGATACCATCCTCCCGGATGGCGATTTTTGGGTAAGAACCGCTCCGGCTCCAGCAGAGGAAGCGTCCACCTCCAGGAAGAACTGCTTGTTGCCATCCGGGCGATGCAGCACTGGAGCGGAAAGAAAAGCCTGTTTCAGAGAAAGGAAGGCCTCCTCTGCTTCGGTCGTCACTGTTTGGGGTTAGCATCCTTGCGAGTGAGCGTGAGATTGGAGCAGTCCTGGAAGAGAAGTGCGGTATGAAGAGACGGTAATAGTTGGCAAATCCCAGGAACCGCTGAATGGCCTTCAACCCCTCCGGTCGGGGCCACTTCTCGATGGCAGACAATTTTCCGGATCCATTCGTAGGCCTGTCTGAGAAATGATGTAGCCAGAAACGGAAGCGATGTCTGCTCAAAGAGGCACTTCTCATATTTGGCGAAGAGGTGATTCTGCCTGAGCCTGAGCAGAACCTGACGAACATCCCTCCGGTGAGACTGAAGATCGAGAGAAGACCAAGATGTCGTCAAGGTACACCACAACGCAGGAGTAGAGGAGGTCCCGGAAGATGTCATTGACCAACTCCTGAAAGACTGCTGGAGCATTACAGAGACCAAAGGGCATCACCAAGTACTCGTAGTGGCCGTCCGGGTGTTGAATGCCGTCTTCCATTCATCTCCTTTGACGGATACGAACCAGGTTGTATGCTCCACGAAGATCTAGTTTGGTGAAGACTCTAGCCCCTTAAGACGATCAAACAGTTCTGGAATGAGCAGAAGAGGGTACTTATTCTTCACCGTGATCGAATTTAGACCTCTGTAGTCAATACAGGGACGGAGAGATCCGTCTTTCTTTTTAACGAAGAAGAAACCTGCTCCCCCTGGGGAGGTAGATTTCCGGATGAATCCCTTTGCTAAGTTCTCTCGATATTATTCGGACATTGACTGGTCTCTGCAGCAGACAATGGGTAAATACGAACACGGGGAGGCGTAGTACCGGGCAACAGGTCAATCGGCAATCATATGGTCTATGCGGGGGTAATGTCTCTGCTTCCTTTTTATTGAAGACATCAGCAAATGACCAATATGGAATCGGGAGTCCAGGTAGATTGCAGGTGTAGGAGAAGAATAGACAGATGAACAGGCACCAGACACGTTTTATGACAGTCCTGTCCCCAGCGAAGAACTTCTCCATTCTGCCAGTCGAGCACAGGTGCTTGTTTTTGGGCCAAGGCAGACCTAGTAAGAAAGCATGAGAGAGTCCGGGTAAAACATGAAACGAGATGCTCTCAGAATGCAACATTCCCACCTGCAGGGTTATGACTTCGGTGATAAGTCGGATGGGACGAGGTAGGAGGCCCCCATCCACAGCAGCAACAGATACAGGTTCAACAAGAGGTTTGGTGGGAATGTGATACTTCTCTACTAGAGCCTGTGACACGAGATTCCCAGCTGCTCCAGAATCAAGTTGGGCCATTTCGAAGTGGCGGTTCTTACCGATCAGAAATGAAACCGACAGCAGCAGGGATGAAGAGGATTTATTTTTGTCTAGATTGACCTCTCCGAGCGAACCTAGACACAGGCGTTTCCCGACTTCTCCGGACAGGTTTGGATCCAGTGCTCCTTACTGCCGCAGTAGAAGCAACTTTTCTCGGCACGGCGTGAGTCCTGACGGGCTTTGACCATCTTGGTCTGGTCGACCTGCAAAGGCTCAGCAGTGTGCACCTGAGGAGAAACGGAAGAGGTTATAGATCTCTGACACGAGGGTGCAAGATGGGAAAATTCTTTTTTACGGGTGATCTCTTTGGCTCGTTCCTGGAACCGTAGATCAATTCGATTGGCAAGATTTATTAAATCATCTAGAGAGGTTGGAACGTCCCGACCGGCAAGTTTCGTCTTTAATACGGCCGGACAGACCCTCCCAGAAGACCGAAATTAGAGCTTCATTGTCCCAAGCTAATTCTGAGGCTAAAGTCCGGAACCGTATGGCATATTGACCAACGGTGAGACTCTCCTGACGGAGACGCAGCAGAGATGATGCAGAGGAAGTCTTCCGTCCAGGTTCGTCGAATACCTTCCGGAAGGCGAGAGAAAAGCAGGCAGATCAGACACCAGAGGATCCTCTCTCTCCCAGAGAGGATTAAGCCAGGCCAGGGCCTCTCCGGTGAGATGGGACATGATGAAGGCAACTTTGGCCGGTCAGAGTTAAACTGGTGTGCCAGGAGTTCAAAATGCAGGGTGCACAGATTAATGAAACCCCGAGCCAGAGCAGGATCGCCTCCAAACTAGGAGGAGCTGACAGTCGGGGTCCGGGAATGGAAACCACGGAATTGGGAATCAGCGGGACTGACGGATTATGAGTCATGGCATCAGCGATGGTTGCTGGTGATGAATTCAGAGTGTCCAGACGGGAATTGACTTTCCGCAGGTGATCCAGGATGGCCTCCTGTTGAGACCTCTGGCGAGACAGCTCATGACACAGTTCCGGGAGTGAAGGGGTTTGGGTGCCACCGGGTTCCATGGCCCGAGCAAACTGTAACGGGTCTGGTGGGTGGAACTACTGACGAGACAGGTCAGGTTGGTGGAACCACAAAGCTTTATTATTCAAGAGAGTTTACTTGTAAGAGAGCGGGTGGCACCGCGGAAAAGGGCAGGGAATCACGGCAGGGGATATAGGTAGTTTCTGGACAGGCAGGTTTGTCACAGCAAGTGACCAAGGAAGTCTTTGGGCAGGCAGGTTGTCACGGCAAGTGACCAAGGAAGTCTCTGGGCAGGCAGGTTGTCACGGCAAGTGACCAAGGCAGTCTCTGGGACAGGCAGGTTGTCACGGCAAGTGACCAAGGCAGTCTCTGGGACAGGCAGGTTGTCAAGGCAAGTGACCAAGGCAGTCTCTGGGACAAGCAGGTTGTCACGGCAAGTGACCAGGCAGTCTCTGGGACAGGCAGGTTGTCACGGCAAGTGACCAGGCAGTCTCTGGGACAGGCAGGTTGTCACGGCAAGTGACCAGGCAGTCTCTGGGACAGGCAGGTTGTCACGGCAAGTGACCAGGCAGTCTCTGGACAGGCAGGTTGTCACAGCAAGTGACCAGGCAGTCTCTGGGACAGGCAGGTTGTCACGGCAAGTGACCAGGCAGTCTCTGGGACAGGCAGGTTGTCACGGCAAGTGACCAGGCAGTCTCTGGACAGGCAGGTTGTCACAGCAAGTGACCAGGCAGTCTCTAGACAGGCAGGTATATACGACCTGATATGGTGGAGCCTCCAGGTAGGCTGCAGTCGGATGGCAGAAGATCGCTCCCAGGTGAGCAGGCAAGAGCCGTGGATCTCTGCAGATGATGTCCGAACTTCCGGATGGAGCTGCAGTCGGATGGCAGATGATCGCTCCCAGGTGAGCAGGCAAGAGCCGGGGATCTCTGCAGATGATGACCGAACTTCCAGATGGAGCTGCAGTCGGATGGCAGATGATCGCTCCTAGGTGAGCAGGCAAGAGCCGGGGATCTCTGCAGATGACGTCCGAACCTCTGGATGGAACTGCAGACGGATGGCAGACAGGCAAGCCGACAGGTAACAGGCAGGTAACTGGAATCAGGAGCTGATGGCTGAAACAGAGTTAGACTGCACAGGAACAACATTGCTCGGGCACCTACATTAAGGAGAAAGCCCTTAATATAGGGTGGAGTCCTCCAGCATTGGCTGGAGACTGATTTGGAAAATGCGCGCGGCTCCTTTAAGAGCGGGGGAGGGTGCGGGCGCGCGCCCTAAGGCCAGTAGCAGGGAAGGAGCGCGCGGGACCAGCAGGGCGGAAGGAGGGCGCCGAGGATGCCAGAGGCGCAGAGGAGGCTGGGAGCACTGAGGACGCTGAGCGCAGGTGAGGAGAGCGACGTCCCGTCTGGCAGCAGGCAGGGACGCGGGCGCTACAGCTTGCCTCTCAGGACCAGAAAGGTTATATAACCTAGATTTTGGTAACTTAGCATCAGGATCAATTTTATAGCATAGTCATATGGGCGATGAGGAGGTAATTCTTGACACCCTTCTTCTGAAAACACATCCTCAAAGTCCTCCAGAAAAGGAGGTAAGGTTCTAGGCACGACCGTACCGATGACCGTGTTCATGCAGTTACTATTGCAAAATTCACCCCACTGGCTTATCTCTCTGGATTGCCAATTAATAACTGGGTTATGTTTAGTTAACCAAGGAAGTCCCAACACAATAGGAGTGGGAAGGCCCTCCAACACATAACAAGACAATAGTTCTTTATGTATTGCCCCCACTCGAAGGTCTATGTTATGCACGGCTTGCACAAAGCTACCTTGACCGAGAGGCCTGGCGTCAATAGAGAATATAGGGATAGGTTTGGCCAATACACTCAGTTGCATACCTTGCACCTGGGCAAACCGAGCGTCCACCAGATTAGCCGCGGCCCCACTATCCAGAAGAACAGAAATCCTCTCAGTTCTCGTACCTACCACCACCTCCGCTGGTACGAGAAACTGAGACGGACTTGGGGACGAAATACATACTCCCAGATTGTCGTCCACCACACAACCTGGGATTAATAGTTTTCCGGCGACTTCTTGCTCAGTACAGTACGGGATGGACACCCCTCAATAAAATGTCCCTCTCTCCGCAGAAGAAACACCTTCTTGTTTTGCGGCGCACCGCCGATCCCCTCCCTCGGAATGATGTCCCTCCCAACTGCATAGGTTCCTCGGAACAAACCAGGGGAACCTCAATATTAGGGACTTTAGAAGGAGGTGGAGTCATCACAGGGGGCGGAGTTACCCCACATCTCTCCCGAAGCCGTCTATCAATGCGAATAGCAAGAGCCATAGCGGCCTCCAGTGACGGGTGAGAATCATACTGAGCCAACACATCTTTTAATTTGTCAGATAAACCTTGACAAAACTGGCTCTTAAGAGCCGGGTCATTCCACTGAGTATCCGTGGCCCACCTACGGAACTCTGAAGAAAATTCCTCCGCGGACGATCTCCCTGCTGTATCCTACGTAACTTCATTTCAGCAAGGGAGACCCGATCCGGGTCATCATATACCAGACCCAGGGCTGTAAAAAATAGGTCCACTGACTGGAGAGCGGGGAGCCCGGGGGAGAGAGAACGCCCAGGATTGAGGGTCCCCTTGTAAGAGCGAGATGACAATTCCCACCCTCTGATCCTCACTCCCCGACGACTGCGGCCGCAGCCGAAAATACAATTTACATGCTTCCCGGAAAGTAAAAAACTTGTCCCGCCCACCAGTGAACCTGTCCGGGAGAGCTACTTTAGGTTCAAATCTGGTTTGCTCCCGGGGGTACAAAACCTTGGATTTAACGTCCGTCAGCTCCATGGACAAACTCTGCAACTGCTGAGCTAAATGGGCTACTGGATCCATGGTGGCTGGGGAGAATCTTTAGAGTGGCCGGTGAAAATGTCACGACGTATAACAGATATATTCAAAGATAGCAACCTATATCTAATGTGACATCATTCTAAATTTCATATAATAGAGAAAATCAACATGTATACATAGTATCTGCCAGCAATGTCTTACCTGACATAATATCCTATGTATTGTGGGTCAATACTGTGCACGTGTCACACTGTCTCTGGATAGAGGTGGACCGGGGTCTATGCTGACCCTGAACTGGGGTCCTGACTAGTCCCTCTACCTGGAGGTACTGTTAATGGTACAGAGGTCCAGGCCGCCAGCGTAACCCTGTCTCCTGTAGATCCCTGACCACTGTAATCTAGTCCTGAGAAGGACCCTGATTACCACCACAGGGAATGGGCAGGTCACAGCTTACACACAGTCTAAGACAAACGAAACAGACAAGGGTAAAGAAAAACAGCCTTGCATACAACACTTCCACTACAGAGGAACACAAAAGGTTAAGGAGATAAACAATAAGCGAGGAGAGGAAAAACCACAACAGGCACTCTTAGCTTAAGTCTTCTCAGAAACGATCCGCTCTGCTGGTCTGAATGAATGCTTTCACCGGCAACTTCCCCAGCAGACCAGCAGGTATATGAAGGAAGCTAATTAACAAAACATCAATCGCAGCTGGGCGAGGCTGGTCAGCCCAGCATCGAGAGAGAAAGAATTAACTCCCTCAGTGCCGAAAAACACCCAGCACCAGAAACTCAGCTGTGCGAAGTCAGGGTGTGCAATCGCGACGATCTCCGCTGCCGAGGGGCTGAACCCTGAAACACAGTGTCTGCAAATTGAGATTCTGGTTTGGCTATTATCCTAGGTCATGTGATAAGGCTCGTTAAAGGGTCGACATTGACTTGTAGGATTGCTACCTTTCAATAGGTGGCACTAGAGTTCTAGCTCTCTTCCTCTCTGAAGAGACAATTTGCATAATTAGCATATTTCCCAGAGGAGCATTGTGGCTTTAAGTCTCCTCATCTCGGCATGCTTAGCATGTTGATCTCCGCAAGGAGTGACAATAGTTCTTGGACAATGGTCTGACGCCTCTCACACAGCCAAACCAGATCTCCGCTTTGCACTGACGAGGGGCTGAACCCCGAAACACAGTGTCTGCAAATTGAGATTCTGGTTTGGCTATTATCCTAGGTCATGTGATAAGGCTCGTTAAAGGGTCGACATTGACTTGTAGGATTGCTACCTTTCAATAGGTGGCACTAGAGTTCTAGCTCTCTTCCTCTCTGAAGAGACAATTTGCATAATTAGCATATTTCCCAGAGGAGCATTGTGGCTTTAAGTCTCCTCATCTCGGCATGCTTAGCATGTTGATCTCCGCAAGGAGTGACAATAGTTCTTGGACAATGGTCTGACGCCTCTCACACAGCCAAACCAGATCTCCGCTTTGCACTGACGAGGGGCTGAACCCCGAAACACAGTGTCTGCAAATTGAGATTCTGGTTTGGCTATTATCCTAGGTCATGTGATAAGGCTCGTTAAAGGGTCGACATTGACTTGTAGGATTGCTACCTTTCAATAGGTGGCACTAGAGTTCTAGCTCTCTTCCTCTCTGAAGAGACAATTTGCATAATTAGCATATTTCCCAGAGGAGCATTGTGGCTTTAAGTCTCCTCATCTCGGCATGCTTAGCATGTTGATCTCCGCAAGGAGTGACAATAGTTCTTGGACAATGGTCTGACGCCTCTCACACAGCCAAACCAGATCTCCGCTTTGCACTGACGAGGTGCAAAGTGTCCTGGATACCTTGAGTGCTGTCTCTTGGCCTTCCGGCATCGCCACTTCGGTGGCTTAAGCCGGTTGCTGCTTTAGGGAGATAGCCAGGAGGATTCAGGGAGAAGATCCTTGGAGTTGTGGACGATGGGAGTCCGACTTCAATTCTCTGGGACCGGTGATAGCCGGGTCAAAAATGGATTCCGGATTGAAATCGCTGAAGATAAGAAGTTGCATTTTTCCCTGGGATATTTGGTCAACATGGTGTTTTATGACATCCTGAAGATTTGGAAGTCCGATATAATATGCCTGCAGGAGTTCAGAAGGGAAGGCAGGTATGTGCTGGTGCTATCTTCTATGGCGGCTTGCCAGAATTTGTTTACTGCCCTGAAAAATGGAGTGGCAAATCCTTTGCTGGAAGGACTTACCTTTACTGTGTTATACTCCAAGGGGGATATCCCACTTGTGGTTTTCATGCACAACCCTTTTGTTTCCCTGGAGGACATTACTTTATTTTTGAAAAGACATTGCATTTATGTTCAGTACTCCCACAGGGTCCTGAATGGAGAAGGGCTCTGGACCGGGAAGTACAAATTTTTTGTGAGATTTGGGATGGATCCCCAAGGCCCGGGAGGCATCCATTACCCCCTCTTAATTTTTCAATTGGGAAAAATAGTGGTTTTTTGTTTTTTCCAGATGCCCCACTGTATTGCAGGAGGTGTAAAAATTTCGGGCATACCCAGGATAGTTGCAAGGACATGCCAACTTGTAGGAATTGCAATGGTTCCGGCCATATGGCAAAAGACTGCACAAATCCTGTTATGTGTAATGCTTGTGGTGAGGAGGGCCATAAGTATCGGGATTGTAAGGCCAGGATCAGTCCTAGGTCTTACGCTGAGGTCACAGGTGGGGCAGCTGCGCCCCCTGCTGCTGTTGTTGACATTCCACAGGTTACAGACCCGGATCTTATTGAGGAACCTGAAATCATGGATGCACATGAGGAGGCCCTGCCCGAAACGGAGACTCCCAGCCCAGAGGTGGCAGGTTTGGAACTTGCTGAGGTTGAATGTGAGCTCCCTCATCAGTCTGATGTCTGTGGGGAGGGGGAGTTGGAGGGTTCTCTTGGTAATACCCCCAGTATATCTTGGTTAGCTACTGAGGAGGAGTTGACCAGTTGTGGAGATCAAGGTGACTTCACTCTTGCAAGGCCCTCTGAGGAGGAGGAGGAGCCTGGAACTTCCTGTAAAAAGCCCAGAACGGATTGGGCGGACGCCGGTGAAGATTGTTTAAGTCCGGTGAGTGAACGTAGTTACCCTCAGAATGTCTTCTCTCCTGACACCAATGTTTTTTTAGGCATTCCCGCAGACGTAAACAGATTCGGGGAGTTGCAGTTCCAGATGGAAGACGAAAACGGCTGAAGAAGAAGTGGCCTGTTTGTCGTCATGTAAATAACACCATCATGTTATGGCTCCCCAAGCTGGTTGGGGCATTGCGTCCCTGAATGTCAGACAAATTAGATCTAAATCCAGGAGGGCAGTCGTCCTAGATTACATTAAACAGATGAATGCTCACATCTTTTGTCTTCAGGAATGTGGGATTGAGGACGCTCCAAGCGATAAGGACTGGCCTTACGGTCAGCATGTATGGTCTGGCTCATGTGTTAATAGGAATGATGGTGTAGGGATATTAATGGGTAACAGGGAGATTAGTTTAGATAGCTACACGGTGGTAGAGGTGGGTAGATGTATAATTGCACATGTTAGCTATAGGGGGTGGCGGGCTAGAATTATTAATGTGTACTGTCCATCAGGAAAGGATGGGAAAAAAGGAGCGTCTGGCTCTTTTGGAAAAATTAAGTTTGTTTCTTCCAGGCAAAATGCCTACAGTTTTAGTTGGAGACTTTAATTGCATCACAGAAGGGAATTGTGACATAACTGGTAAAAAGTTATCCAATCTTATTTCTGATTTTTCCCTTCTAGATGCTGCTGCTCTGAAATTTGGCATCCCACCACCGCCAACATACCATGCTGATAGGGGTGGTATTGCATCCAGAATAGATAAAATGTTGTTTTCCAAAAATATGTTGTGTATGAATTTTGAACAAAATGCTGTACCTTTTTCTGATCATGAGTGTTTGAGAGGTGTGTTTAGTGCGATTGATGACCGTGTGTATGGTGGTGGGGTTTGGAAGCTGAACGTTAGGTTGTTAGAAGATGAGGATGTGATGAATGAATTAAAAATAAAGTATAAAGAGTGGAGAGTATGTAAGAGGAATTTTGCGTGTGTGCTGGAATGGTGGGACTGGGTTAAGGTGTGTTGCAAAAAATTCTTCAAAAAATGGGGCTATAAAAAAGCTGCTATTTATCGGGAAAGATTTAATGATTTAAACAGGCGTATAGACTGGTTAAGGAAGTGTGGAGAAAGTGGGATGGATGTGTCGGATGAGCTGGCTGAGACAAAGAGTGAACTAAAGCGTGTTATGGATGAAAAAGGGAAGGAAATCATCTATCGCACCAAAATAGAACATCTTGAGAAAGATGAAAAGTGCACAAGGTTCTTTTTTAAGAAAATGAATGGGAGAAAGGTTGATATGGATAAAGTCCTGGATAGGAACGGTTTGTGTGTGTCAGGTGAGAATGTGATAAAGGAGGTGAATAGGTTCTACAGCAAGTTATATGAATAAAAAATGGATTGACTCTGGTCTTGTTTCAGAAGTGCTGAATGGGTTAGAAAACAAGTTGGGTAGTGAAGAATGTGATATTTTGAATGAGGATGTGATTATGGATGAAGTAGAAAACGTGATGAAGAGTGCTAAAAAGAATAAGACACCAGGGAAAGACGGATTGCCGGTAGAATTCTATGTGAAAGCATGGGATTTCCTGGGTGCTGATTTGACTGAGATATGTAAGTACATGTGGGAGAATGGTAAGTTGTGTGAATCAATGAAGGAGGGGGTGGTTGTGCTTGTGTATAAGAAAGGTGAGAGAAAGTGTTTAGAGAATTGGAGACCTATAACGCTGCTGAATGCAGATTACAAAATCTATAGCAAATTGTTGGCAAATCGTATGCGTGAGGTGATTGGTAATGTTGTGGATGAGGATCAGGTGTGTGCGGTGCCTGGGAGAAGTATGAGTGATAACTTATTGTTATTAAGGGATTTGATTGGGGACTGCATGGGAAGGAAACAGAAGTGTATGGTTCTGACAATTGATTTTGAGAAAGCGTTTGATAGGGTCTCGCATGTGTTTTTGTTTAAAGTTCTGGAGAGAATGGGATTTCCTAAAAAATTTGTGAATGGGTTAATGTCTTTGTATGATTGTGTGTCAAGCGAGTTTCTTGTTAATGGATGGTTGAGTGAGAAAGTGAATATTATGTCTGGTGTAAGGCAGGGGTGTCCCATGTCCCCTGTCTTATTTGTATGTGTGATTGAACCTTTGTTGTGCTTGGTGAGACGTGATAAAGTGGTGCGAGGTTTGTTGGTACCGGGGAGTGGTGGAAAGCATGTGAAAGTTCTTGGATATATGGATGATGTTGTGGTTGTGAGTGAAAGTGTTGCGTCTATGAGTAGAGTTAAGTTGCTTTTGGAGTTTTTCTGTGGTGCGTCTGGTTTTAGAGTGAATTGGAATAAATGTAGTTTTAAATGTTTTGGGGATGATGGGGTTAAAATGGAGGGGGTTAAATGTGAGGAGGGTGCTCTCAAAGTGCTGGGAGTATTATTTAATAAGGAGCTGGAAGGTAAGGAGAGCTGGGAGGAGTGTGGATTGCGCATAGAGCGTAAGTTAAATTTTTGGCGACTGAGAGACTTGACCTTGAGTGGTAAGATTTTGGTCATAAAAGCGGTGATTCTTCCGATTCTGCTTTTTATTGCAACAGTTTTTCCACCGTCTAATAGGAAAATAAAAAGAGTGGAAAAGTTAGTTTTTACTTTTTTCTGGAGTAGTAAAATAGAAAAACTTAAGAGAGAAAGTCTTTTTAAGGCATGTCACCATGGTGGCATGGCCTTTCCAAACATTGAGATTTTTCTGGGGCTTCAGTACATCAAAACGGTAGTTATTTTGTTGAATAAAGGAAATAAAGGAGCTTATATGGCAAGTTATTCTGCTGGTTGGATGTTGTATGGCTTGTGTTGGAGAAAGAGGGATGCTAGAGTGCCTGTTGCTTTCAAGTGTCCGGTCTGGTATGAGGTGATTGAAAAGTTTGTGAGGAAGCATGATTTACTGAGTGTGCCGATGAATGATTTTAGAATGGCTAAGAAGGTGATGAAGATAATACATAAGAATGATGTGGAGAGTAATATTGTGGGTTTGAGAGGGAATGAAGTCTCGGTTGCATGGAAGAGTTTGGGAACGCATGGGATGTCTAATAGACAAAGGGATATTGTATGGATGTCCTTGCACAATATTTTGCCTGTGCGACAGGTTCAGAAGAGACGAGGTCTGACCAGAACGGAAGTGTGCCCGAGAGAAGGTTGTGGTGGATGTGAGACTGTGTGGCATACTATGTGGGACTGTGATTATGCGTACAGTGTGTGGAAGTGTGTAGGTGGGTTGTGTAAGGAGTTAGCGGGTGTGAGTTTTATTGACTGGCGTGTTGCAATGTTTGGAATTGGTGCATGTGGTCGTGTGAAAAATAGAATCCTATGGTTAATTATGACTTGTGTGATGCAGAGTTTGTGGGATGTGAGGAATTTAGGAATTTTCAAAGAGAAGCATTTATCTGTGAATAAGTGTGTCGGGCTGATCCTTTCTAGATTATACTTGATTTATAAATTAGATAGTGAAGGCGGTGGTGGTTCTGATGCAGAGGGCGTTTGGAAATTTAAAAAATGGCAGCACTTGATCAAATATCAGTGAATTTTAGTGATGTTTATTGATGTTTATGACGTCTTTTGTGTATACCTTTAGTTTGTTATGCTGAATTAAATATGAACCATGATGATGAGAGTTGAAACAACGACGTTTAAGTTGATGAGCTTATATTGAGTTGTTTATAACTAACCTGAATGGTTTAAAAAAAAAAAAAAAAAAAACACAGTGTCTGCAAATTGAGATTCTGGTTTGGCTATTATCCTAGGTCATGTGATAAGGCTCGTTAAAGGGTCGACATTGACTTGTAGGATTGCTACCTTTCAATAGGTGGCACTAGAGTTCTAGCTCTCTTCCTCTCTGAAGAGACAATTTGCATAATTAGCATATTTCCCAGAGGAGCATTGTGGCTTTAAGTCTCCTCATCTCGGCATGCTTAGCATGTTGATCTCCGCAAGGAGTGACAATAGTTCTTGGACAATGATCTCCGCTGCGACACACCCGTGACAACCTGTCAGGGAGAGCTACTTTAGGTTCTGGTCCGGCTTGCTCCGGGGGATACAAAACCTTGGACTTAACGTCCGCCAGCTCCATGGACAAACTCTGCAACTGCCGAGCAAGACTGGCTACTGGATCCATGGTAGCTGGAGAGAATCTTTTGTCGGTCGGTGAAAATGTCACGCATTCTCTGCGTACAGGAGGTCAGGGGCCTAAGCTGACCCTAAGCTGGGGCCCTAACTAATCCCTCTACCTGGAGGTACTGTTAAAGGTACAGAGGTCCAGGCCGCCAGCGTAACCCCTATCTCCTGAGGATCCCTGAACCTCAGTAATCTAGTCCTGAGAAGGACCCCGATCACAACAACAGGGGACAGGATAATATAAGCCAACACACAGTACTAGACGAACGAGACAGTACAAGGGGAAAACCAAAAAACCACCTTGCATACAAGAACTCGCACCACAACAACAGAGGGAACACCAACGGGTAAGGAGATAAATAATAAAGCGAGGAAGGGAAAAAAACACACAAAGTACACTTCACTCCAAACTCCAAAATACCACAAGCCGCTCTGTTTGTCTGCAAGGAATGCTTTCACTGGCAACTTCCCTAACAGACTGGCAGGTATTTGAAGGAGTCCCACTTCTGCAGCATTGACTGCAGCTGGGCGAGGCTGGGCCTCATCTAGCACAGAGAGAGAGAATTAACTCCCTCACTGCTGAAAAATGCAAAGCACCAAAAGCTCAGCTGCGAGAAGTCAGGCTATGTAGTCGTGACGATCTTCGTGGCGACACACCCGTGACAGGTTTCCACTGTTTAGGCACATCAGGGGCTCTCCAAACACGACATGGCGTCCAGCCAATTCTACGTTGAAAAAGTCAAACGGCGCTCCTTCCTTTCCAGCTCTGCCATGCACCCAAACAGTGGTTTACCCCAACATATGGGGTATCAGCGTACTCAGGACAAATTGCACAATAACTTTTGGGGTCTTGTTACCCTTGGGAATATAAAAATTGGGGTGAAAAGATCATTTTTCTGGAAAAAATATGATTTTTTAATTTTACAGCTCTACGTTATAAACTTGTGGGAAGCACATGCGGGTTCAAATTGCTCACCACAGATCTAGATAAGTTCCTTAGGGGGTCTAGTTTCCAAAATGGGGTCACTTGTGGGGGGTTTCCACTGTTTAGGCACATCAGGGACTGTTACACTCGGTCCCCGTGCTGGCTCTGCACTCCGTCCTGGTCACTCACCTTCTGCTCCTCTAGCTGTCCCTCTGCAGCAGTCTGTGCGCAGGTTAAAGTCTCCTGCTCCATCTGCTCCTCAGCGTCCTGCGTCCTCCCCCAGTTCCTGGCACGCTGCCAGCAGGCCTCCAGGAAGATTGCTTAGGACGCGAGGCCACGCCCACCGTCTCTCTTAAAGGGGCAGCGTGCATTTTTTGAAATAGTCAATTAACCAATGGCAGCGCACTCAGTACTATATCTGGTCACTCCACCATAAGGGGAGTGCCGGAGCAATGTGTTCTATCATTGCTACATCTGGTTCTGTCCTTGATCTGTCTGCGCTGCGTCTGCAGTCTCTGTGCTTCGCTTATACTATTTGTCTCCACAGATCATTGCTAACCCGTATCCGGCTAACTTGGTCAATCTCGGTTATTACTGGCGCAAGTGTCATCCCGTTCCGCCATCAGCCATCCGTATCCGTGGACTGTGACAAGGTCACTGGAGCCAGCCTGCTACCATCCACTCTGGACCAGGACCTTCCTCATCTCCATCAAACCCTCCACGGTTTCTGTTATATACCTGTTACCCTTTTGGTCCCTCTGGGACAGCTGCCACATGTCCGGGGTCTAACTGGAGGTAGCACCTGTGTCCTCCGGGTATTCCATTCTGGTCCTGTTCGAGGGGCCTTACTACAGGTACCCGGGCTCACTAGTCACGCCCCCTTCGGAGCCCCCCGGACCGCGGTCTCGAGGTTCCACATTAAAAAATAAAGACGAATGTGAACGTCACCATCTCTGCCTCCACTTCCATTCGTTACAGATTGCTCCGGCCATGGAACCCGCTGGATCCCAGAGACCTCCGACCACGGATCTGTGCCAGGAGGTGGCCCGTTTAGGAGTTCAACAGGACAAGATCACGACTTATCTACGCAGCTTGTCTACCCGCATGGATTCCTTGGGGTCCTCGTCTGCACCTGACTCTTCTACCAATACTCAGGTACCAGTTCCCATGGCAAGTAAAGGTCCCCGCCTGGCGGCTCCTACCCGTTTCCTGGGTGATCCTACTCAGCGCCGGGGTTTTCTCAATCAGTGCACTCTACACTTCGAAATCTTTGGGCACATGTTTGCTTCTGACCGAGCCAAGGTGGGCTTCATCATGTCACACCTGGGAGGAGAGGCCCTCGCCTGGCTAAACCCGCTATGGGAGAGAGGGGATCCGCTGGTTAATGATCTTCAATCTTTCCTAGAGGCTTTTAGCAGGACCTTCGATGAACCTGGTCGCACCACTTCGACCGCTTCTGCCTTGCTTCGCCTGCGCCAAGGTACTCTCACGGTGGCTCAGTATGCTGTTAAATTCCGCACCCTCTCGTCTGAATTGTCGTGGAACAATGAGGCCTTGGTAGCTAACTTCTGGGAAGGCCTATCCGGAAGAATCAAGGATGAGCTGGCAGGACGGGACAGACCTACCATCTTGGAAGAACTAATATCCTTGGCAACCCGAATTGACCTGCGTTTTCAGGAGCGTTCCATGGAGATCAAGCGGGACAAAAGGTCTTATCACCTGGACTCTAGTTTGTTCAAAACAGGTACCTCGCCTTCCTCCTCCGAGGCCATGGAGGTAGACCGTGTAAGTTTGGCCACCCGCCGCCGGGAGGCACGTCGCAAGGAGGGAAGTTGTTACTACTGCGGTGGTTCTGAGCATCAGATCCATTTCTGGCCAAAAAAAGTCGGGAAATTCCAGTGCCTAGGTTCGGTAGGAGGGGCCAACCTAGGTAGAGAACAGTCCTCTCACTCATTACAAATCTCAGTCTCCGTGTCCTATGGAGCAATAAAATTCTCCGAACATTGTCTACTTGATTCTGGAGCTGCAGGGAACTTCATCCAGCAGGCAGTTGTGGATCATTACCGCTTACCAGTCCAGCGTCTTCCTGATCCGTTGCAGGTGACCGCCGTAGATGGCAAACCACTGACTGAGCCCGTCCAGTTTCAAACCGAGTTGGTGGAACTCCGGGTAGGTCTAATGCATGATGAACGAATGCGATTTTATGTATATCCCAGTTTGTCCCATCCCATGCTTTTAGGTTTACCTTGGCTCCAGATGCATGAACCAGTCCTAAATCGGAAAACTGGAGAAGTTCTGCGTTGGGGAGATACCTGCATGAATCGTTGCTTAACCCGGATTCAACCTGTTTCACCTCCAGTCCAGCCTGATACCCTGCCAGGGTTGCCTTCCTCCTATTGGTCCTTCTCTGACGTCTTTGGGAAAAAGGAGGCTGAGAGACTGCCTCCACACAGGTCGTATGACTGTCAGATAGAGCTTCTTCCTGGAGCATCTCCTCCTCGCGGGAGAGTTTATCCTCTTTCGCAGGCAGAGACTCAGGCTATGTCGGACTACATCTAAGAGAATCTGGCAAGAGGATTTATCCGAAAGTCATCATCACCGGCAGGAGCTGGATTTTTCTTTGTGAAGAAGAAGGATGGATCCTTGCGGCCCTGTATCGACTACCGGGGTCTAAATCAGATCACGGTAAAAAACAGGTATCCATTACCTCTTATTTCAGAGCTGTTTGATCGTCTCTGAGGGGCCAAGATCTTCACCAAATTGGATCTCAGAGGGGCCTACAACCTGATCCGAGTCAGAGAGGGAGACGAATGGAAAACAGCCTTCAACACCCGTGACGGCCACTATGAATACCTGGTAATGCCATTTGGCCTAAGCAATGCACCTGCGGTCTTTCAGGAATTTGTTAATGACATTTTCAGGGACCTGCTCTATACTTGTGTCGTGGTCTACCTGGACGATATTTTGATTTTCTCTGCAGACTTGGCGTCACACCGGAGGCAAGTACGTCTGGTCTTACAAAGACTGAGAGAGAACAGGCTATATTCCAAATATGAGAAATGCCTCTTTGAGCAGTCTTCCTTGCCTTTCCTTAGGTACATTGTATCTTCCACAGGATTAAAGATGGACCCGGAGAAGTTGTCTGCTGTTCTCAAGTGGCCTCGTCCGTCTGGGCTAAAAGCCATACAACGGTTCCTGGGGTTCGCCAACTACTACCGGCAATTCATTCCACACTTTTCCACCCGAGTGGCTCCTCTCACAGCCTTAACCCGGAAAGGTGTAAACTCTAAGGAATGGTCCTCCGAGGCAGAAGAGGCCTTTGTTTCTCTCAAAAAAGTCTTCGCTTCCGCACCCGTTCTCCATCGTCCAAATTCTAATGAGCAATTTTTTCTTGAGGTAGACACTTCTTCCATAGGTGCAGGAGCAGTTCTCACCCAGAAGTCATCTACCGGGAGGATGATCTCTTGTGGTTTTTTTTCCAGGGTTTTTTCTCCTGCAGAAAGGAACTACTCTGTCGGTGATCGCGAACTGTTGGCTATCAAATTGGCACTGCAAGAATGGTGACATCTTCTTGAGGGAGCTCATCACTAGGTAGTCATATTCACCGATCATAAAAACCTTGCCTATCTCCAATCTGCTCTAAGGCTGAATCCCCGTCAGGCCGGCTGGGCATTGTTTTTTGCCCGTTTCAATTTTGTACTTCATTTCCGTCCAGCTGACAAGAACATCAAGGCAGACGCACTCTCCAGAGCCTTTTTGCCTCGTGAACTGGAGGAAGAACTTCAGCACATTATTGAACCTTCTAGGTTAGTCTCTGTTGCCTCCACTGATCTTGCCCGGCTTCCTCCAGGGAAGACTCTCGTGTCCGCTTCTGATCGTAATCGTGTTCTGCGGTGGGGTCATTCTTCTAAGTTGGCTGGCTATGCTGGTCAGAAAAAGACTCAGCAACTCATCTCCCGTTACTACTGGTGGCCTACCATGGGCAAGGATATCCAGGAGTTCGTCGCAGCCTGTCCTTCATGTGCCCGTAACAAGACTGATAAACATCTACCAGCCGGCAGGCTTCTGCCTCTTCCGATCCCGTACGCTCCCTGGCAGCACATCGCGATGGATTTCATCACGGATCTTCCCATTTCTTCTGGCTGCTCGGTGGTATGGGTTGTGGTGGACAGCTTCTCTAAAATGGCCCACTTCATTCCGCTATCTGGTCTCCCGTCTGCTCCAGAACTGGCCGCTCACTTCATTCAGCACATCTTCCGTCTACATGGATTTCCTCTCCACATCGTGTCCGACAGGGGCGTCCAGTTCACCTCTAAGTTCTGGAGAGCACTCTGTAAAATGGTAAAAATTGAACTAGATTTTTCTTCTGCATACCATCCCCAGTCCAATGGGCAGGTGGAGAGGATCAATCAAATCCTGGCTGGATACCTGCGTCACTTCATCAACGCTCATCATAACGACTGGGTAGAATTACTGCCCTGGGCGGAATTCTCCTACAACAACCAAGTAAGTGAATCTTCTGGAAAATCTCCCTTTCAGATTGTGTTTGGACTCCAACCCGGAATTCCTCTTCCTATCTCTGGATCGTCTGATGTTCCGGCACTCGATACCTTGTCTAAAGATTTCTCGAACATTTGGAGAGATACCAGGTCTGCTTTGGAGAAAGCCTCTCAACGTATGAAAAGGCATGCGGACAAAAGACGTTTGGAGGCTCCCATCTTTCGTCCCGGAGACAAGGTATGGCTCTCCTCCAAGTACATCCGTTTGAAGTTACCATCGTACAAATTGGGTCCCCGTTTCATTGGTCCCTTTGAAGTCTTGAGACAAATCAACCCGGTCTCTTACAAACTGAAATTGCCTAATTCTCTACGTGTGCCTAACTCCTTTCATGTTTCCCTCCTCAAACCAGTAGTGTTGAGCTCCTTCTTTAAGGACCCGGGTACCACTGCAGATCCGGTTTCTGAGGATGATGTTTTTGAGGTAAAACATATCTTGGCCTCTAAGAAAGTAAGAGGTAGGATCTATTACCTGGTGGACTGGAAGGGTTTTGGTCCTGAGGAGAGGTCTTGGGAGCCTAAAGAGAACATCCAGGCTCCTCTTCTTCTTAAAAGATTTCACTCAGGCTTGAAAAAGAGGGGGGTAAAGAGGGGGATACTGTTACACTCGGTCCCCGTGCTGGCTCTGCACTCCGTCCTGGTCACTCACCTTCTGCTCCTCTAGCTGTCCCTCTGCAGCAGTCTGTGCGCAGGCTGAAGTCTCCTGCTCCATCTGCTCCTCAGCGTCCTGCGTCCTCCCCAGTTCCTGGCACGCTGCCAGCAGGCCTCCAGGAAGATTGCTTAGGACGCGAGGCCGCGCCTACCGTCTCTCTTAAAGGGGCAGCGTGCATTTTTTGAAATAGTCAATTAACCAATGGCAGCGCACTCAGTACTATATCTGGTCACTCCACCATAAGGGGAGTGCCGGAGCAACGTGTTCTATCATTGCTACATCCGGTTCTGTCCTTGATCTGTCTGCGCTGCGTCTGCAGTCTCTGTGCTTCGCTTATACTATTTGTCTCCACAGATCATTGCTAACCTGTATCCGGCTAACTTAGTCAATCTCGGTTATTACTGGCGCAAGTGTCATCCCGTTCCGCCATCAGCCATCCGTATCCATTGACTGTGACAAGGTCACTGGAGCCAGCCTGCTACCATCCACTCTGGACCAGGACCTTCCTCATCTCCGTCAAACCCTCCATGGTTTCTGTTATATACCTGTGTCCGGGGTCTAATTGGACGTAGCACCTGTGTCCTCCGGGTATTCCATTCTGGTCCTGTTCGAGGGGCCTTACTACGGGTACCCGGGGCTCACTAGTCACGCCCCCTTCGGAGCCCCCGGACCGCGGTCTCGAGGTTCCACATTAAAAAATAAAGATGAATGTGAACTTCACCATCTCTGCCTCCGCTTCCATTCGTTACAGGGACTCTCCAAATGCAACATGGCATCCAAGCTCAATTCCAGCCAATTTGGTTTGGAAAAAGTCAAATGGCGCTCCTTCCATTCTGAGGTCTGCGGTGCGACAAAACAGTGGTTCCCCCCCACATATGGGGCATCAGCGTACTCAGGACAAATTGGACAACAACTTTTGTGGTCCAATTTCTCCTGTTACCCTTGGGAAAATAAAAAATAGGGGACGAAAAGATCATTTTTGTAAAAAAATATGATTTTTTATTTTTACAGCTCTACGATATAAACTTCTGTGAAGCACCTGGGGGTTCAAAGTGCTCACCACACTTCTAGATAAGTTCCTTAGGGGGTCTACTTTCCAAAATAGTGTCATTTGTGGGGGTTTCGGTTGTGAATGTGTTGGAGATGACTTCGGAGCTGAGGCTCCCTCCGGTGGTTGCTGAGGGTATTGAACCAATTAAGGACTGGGTATCAGGTGGGGCTGACTGGCCTGATATAAGTGAGCTGGCCTCCCATGATCCTCGCCGGTAATCAATTGTTGCTTCCAGGTCTTTGTTGGAATTTCAGCTTGCTTTCTTGCTATCATTCAGATAAGTGACTTTCTGTTTTTTTTTTCTGTGGTTGGATTTTCCTTGCTTTTTGCAGTCTTGCCTTGGACTTCAGCCAGGTCCCCTTTAGGGGCTTGCGCTGCCTTCGGTTCTCATTTTGTATTTGCACTTGTGCTCTGTTCCTGTGATATTTTTATTGCTGGGTAGCTGTGTGTCATACCAGAAATCTGATATAGGTGGTCGAGATCGTGTGGTCTCAGGTTTTTGTAATCAGAAGTGCTGGTATTTTTACTAGGGTTTTGTTGGGTTGCAGACAGTGCTTCTCTCCTGTACTTTACTTTCTAGACAGATTTGGGCCCCAACGTTTGCTCATTCTATTTTCTGTCTGTGTTCGTGTTTTCCTCTTGTCTAACTGCCATTACATGTTTGGGGGCTTCCTATTTCTTTGGGGGCTCTACTCCGGGGCAGTCAGCTTTCCTCTTTCTATCTTCAGTGTAGCTAACTCTCCGTGCCGAGGCATCTAGGATAACCTTAGGTACGCTCCACGGCTACTTCTAGTTGTGCGGTTAGTTTAGGGATCTGCAACCCATTAGGTTCCAGCCTCCCTGGTGTCTTGCTGCTTTGGCGGTATTTTGCTCCTGTCCTTCTCAGCTACCAAATCATAACAGTATTACCGGCCAGACTGAAAATTCTATGGTACTCAACAGAAGGGAAGGATAGTGAGCATAAAGGAAAAAAAAAAGGGAGTTGTCAGAAAAAAATTTTTTTTTCTTTTTTCTGCTTGTTACATTTTTTCCCTCTTTCTCCCTGGGTGCTGAGGTGGAATTTTTCTTTGTCCTCAATGGAGATTGTGCAGTTGACAGGTCGTGTTGAGCGGCTCGCTGCTGAGGTTCAGAATATTGCTGCCTATATCACTAGGTTGCCGGTTGTGGAACCTAGAATCCCCATGCCAGATTTATTTTTGGGGGATCGGTCTAAATTTCTGAATTTTAAAAATAACTGTAAGTTGTTTTTTTGCCCTGAAGCCTAAGTCCTCAGGAAGCGCTGCCCAGCAGGTTCAAATTGTCATCTCCTGTTGCGCAGCGACCCTCAGGATTGGGCTTTTCCCCTGACACCTGGGGATCCTGTTTTGAATGATGTTAATGTGTTTTTTCAGGCTCTGGGGTTATTTTACAATGAACCTAATGTCACTAATCAAGCGGAAAAAACCTTGTTGGCATTGAATCAGGGTCATGAAGCTGCTGAGCTGTACTGTCAGAAATCTTAAAAATGGGCAGTCCTTACTAAATGGAATGATGATGCTCTGGCAGCTCTTTTTCGGAAGGGTCTGGCAGAGACTGTGAAGGATGTTATGGTGGGATTCCCTGTTCCCTCTGGTCTCAATTACTCTATGTCATTAGCTATTCAAATTGACAGACGTTTGTGTGAGCGCAGAGGTATGCGTGAGATTGTGTTGCCTTGTGAGTCAGCTCCTGAGCCCATGCAGTGTGATGGCGTGACTTCTGGGGCACAGGGTCATGAGTTTTGAAAGCGTAATAGGTTGTGTTTCTACTGTGGTGATGCTTCTCATGCTATTTCTGTCTGCCCCAAGCGGGGAAGACGTTTTGCGCGCTTAGTTGTTTTGGGTAGTGTTCAGACTAAATTTCTGTTGACTGTTACCCTGATTTGCTCCATGTCCACATTTTCGGCTCAGGCTTTTGTTGATTCAGGAGCAGCTATTAACCTGATGGATTTTGACTTTGCCAAACGTTGTGGGTTTCCCATGATACCCCTGCGTAAGTCTATTCCTTTACTGGACATTGATTCTACCCCTTTGGCGGAGAATAAACCCCAGTTTTCTACCCAGGTGATAATGCGGGTTGACCCGGACCATCAGGAGAGTTGCAAATTTTTGGTGTTGCATAATTTGCATAACATTATTGTACTGGGTTTCCCTTGGTTACAGACTCATAATCCTGTTTTGGATTGGAAATCTGTGTCTGTGACCAGTTGGGGTTGCCAATGTGTTAATACTGACACTCCTGTTTTTTCTGCCCCCCCCAGTCTCAAGTTTGTTTTTTCTGCCTCCGCCCAGTCTTAAGATGTCCCTGACTATTTGACTGAATTTTCTGATGTGTTTAGTGAGAGTAAGTCTGCATCCTTGCCTCCTCATAGGAGTTATGATTGCGCTATTGAGATAGTGCCTGGTGGTAAATTTCCTATGGGTCGGCTTTTTAATTTATCTGTACCTGAACATGATGCTATGCGTTCTTATATCAAGGAGTCTTTGGAGAAGGGTCATATCAGACCTTCCTCTTCACCCTTGGGCGCCGGCTTTTTCTTTGTGGCCAAAAAGGATGGTTCATTGAGGCCGTGTATTGTCTATCGTCTCCTGAATAAAATCAATGTTAAATATCAATATCCGTTACCCTTGATTTCTGACGTATTTTCCAGAGTGAAAAGTGCTAGTTGGTTTACCAAGCTTGACCTCAGGGGGGCGTATAATCTTATTTGCATCAAGCACGGTGATAAATGGAAGATGGCGTTTAATACCCCAGAGGGGCATTTTGAGTACCTAGTGATGCCTTTTGGGCTCACTAATGCCCCTTCCGTCTTCCAGTCCTTTATGAATGATATTTTCAGGGATTTCGTGGATAAATTTCTGATTGTTTATTTGGACGATATTTTGATTTTTTTCCAACGACTGGGACTCTCATGTGGAACATGTTCGGACGGTGTTTCGGATTTTGAGAGAAAATGCACTGCATGTGAAGGGATCAAATTTTTTTTTTGGCATACAGAAGGTTTCATTTCTGGGATTCATTTTGTCTCCGTCTGTTATTGAAATGGACCTGGTCAAAGTTCAGGCCATTTGTGATTGGGTTCAACCTACTACATTGAAGGCTCTTCAGAGATTTTTGGGTTTTGCTAATTTTTATCGTAAATTTATTGGTAATTTCTCCGGTATTGTGAAACCACTGACTGATTTGACCTAAAAGGGTTCTGATGTGGTGAATTGGCCTCCTGAGGCAGTTTCTGCATTTCAGGAACTTAAGCAGAGATTCACTTCTGCTCCTGTTCTGCGGCAGCCTGATGTTTCTCTACCATTTCAGGTGGAGGTTGATGCTTCTGAGATTGGGGAAGGTGCTGTTTTGTCCCAAAGGGATCCGGAGACCTCTAAGAGTAACCCTCGTGCCTTCGTCTCTCGAAAAATTTTCCCCAGCTGAATGTAATTATGACGAGGGAAATCGAAAGTTATTGGCTATGAAGTGGGCCTTTGAAGAGTGGAGACATTGGCTGGAAGGAGCCAAACATCAGGTGGTGGTCCTCCACGAACCATAAGAATCTGGTTTATCTCGAATCAGCCAAGCGACTTAATCCTAGACAGGCCAGGTGGGCCTTGTTTTTCACAAGTTTTAATTTTGTGGTTTCTTTTCTCCCGGGCACTAAGAATGTTAAGGCGGATGCCCTCTCGAGTTTCTTTGCGGATTCTCCTGAGGTAACTGAGACGGCTGTTATTCTAAAAGAGGGTGTAGTTCTTTCCGCTATCTCGCCCAATTTGAGACTGGCTCTGGAGGGATGTTAGGAGGATAAACCTGAACGCTGCCCTGTTGGGAAATTGTCCCAGACCAGTGGAGAAAACCTTAGTGCAAAAAGAACAGGGGGAGGAGAAGAAGAGACTTCACCCAGGCAGTGGGAGTAAAAAATGAATTTTATTGAATATATGTATATAAAATAGTTGCACAAGCATCAATAAAATGAATATAAAAAGGAACCTAGGCCCCACACAATACAATACCCTGGTATTTAACAAATCAGGCAAATAATTAAATATAACATGAAGTATGCATGAAAAATAGTGAAATAATGAAAAATATATATATTCATGCAAAAAATATCCAGAAACAAAAAATTAAAAAATTATTCCGTGAAGTATATTGGTGTAATAAATGCACTATAACAAATAACCTACAGTGCAAAACATGGTGCAGAGTAAAACAAAAAATAATAAAAAATAATCGCAAAATAAACTGGGTAGAGAAAAATGATGTGCCTAATAACTGATACCACACATAAAATTACATACTGTGTGATGAAGGTAACTAAAAAACAATTGCAATGCAATTCAATATAACCTACCCAGATGCGCACCACTGTGATATAGTAAACAGAATGTGCTTAAATGAGCACCATCACCATTACTATCGTGGCTACCAAACACCCATGCATAACGGACATACTACCTGAAAATACCAGGGGAGAAAGATGGGGCGCGTTCTAGGCAGCCTTGTCTCCACTATCTTTCTCCCCTGGTATTTTCAGGTAGTATGTCCGTATCCGTACCCGCATCTGGGTAGGTTATATTGAATTGCATTGCAATTGTTTTTTAGTTACCTTCATCACACAGTATGTAATTTTATGTGTGGTATCAGTTATTAGGCACATCATTTTTCTCTACCCAGTTTATTTTGCGATTATTTTTTATTATTTTTTGTTTTACTCTGCACCATGTTTTGCACTGTAGGTTATTTGTTATAGTGCATTTATTACACCAATATACTTCACGGAATAATTTTTTAATTTTTTGTTTCTGGATATTTTTTGCATGAATATATATATTTTTCATTATTTCACTATTTTTCATGCATACTTCATGTTATATTTAATTATTTGCCTGATTTGTTAAATACCAGGGTATTGTATTGTGTGGGGCCTAGGTTCCTTTTTATATTCATTTTATTGATGCTTGTGCAACTATTTTATATACATATATTCAATAAAATTCATTTTTTACTCCCACTGCCTGGGTGAAGTCTCTTCTTCTCCTCCCCCTGTTCTTTTTGCACTAAGGTTTTCTGCTTTCCTACTCGGCTGGTTTTGCCATCCATTTTGTTCTGTTTTGGGATTCAATTGACAGGTGTGATTTATTTTAGTATTTGATATTATTTGCATTTTTATTTTCATACATTTCCACACTTCATTGCATTTCAATCAGTTTTGTTTTACCAGACCAGTGGAGGAAGAATGTTATGTCTGAGATTCATTGCTCCGCATTGGCTGGTCATCTCGGTATTTTTGGTACCAGAGATTTGGTGAGTCGGTCCTTTTGGTGGCCTACTTTGTCTCGTGACGTCAGGGACTTTGTGCAGTCCTGTGGGACTTGCTCTCGTTCCAAACCTTGCTCTCGCTCTAGTGGTTTTTTAATGTCATTACCTGTGCCCAAGAGGCCATGGACCCATATCTCTATGGATTTTATTTCTGACCTCTCTGTCTCTCAGAGAATGACCATTATCTGGATGATCTGTGATAGATTTTCCAAGATGATACATCATGTGACACTACCTAAGTTGTCTTCCTCCTCCGAATGGGTGACTTTATTCTTTCAGCAGGTAGTTCGGTTGCACGGCATTCCAGAGAACATTGTGTCTGACAGAGGAGTCCAATTTGTTTCCAGATTTTGGAGGACATTTTGTTCTAAACTTGGAGTTTAGTTATCTTTCTCCTCTGCATTTCACCCTCAGACCAATGGACAAACTGAGAGAACAAACCAGACCTTGGAGACTTATTTGAGATGTTTTGTGTTTGCTGATCAGGATGACTGGGTCTCTTTTTTGCCTTTGGCTGAGTTTGCTCTTAATAATAGGGCTAGCTCTGCCACCTTGATGTCTCCTTTTTTCTGCAATTCTTGGTTTCATCCTCGATTTTCTTCAGGACAGGTGGAGGCTTCTGTCTGTGCGGGTGTTGACTTTATTGTTGGGCGAATGGAGCAGATTTGGGACCAAGTTGTGGAGAGGTTGTCTCTCTCTCAGGAGAAGGCCCAGCAGTTTGCCAACCGGCATTGGACTGATGGTCCTCGTTTTAAAGTGGGGGACTTAGTTTGGTTGTCCTCAAGAAATATCCCTATGAAGGTTGCGTCTACAATATTTAAGCCAAGGTTCATTGGACCTTATAAGATCATGGAAATTCTTAATCCGGTTTCCTTCCGTTTGCTTCTTCCAGGGACATTTAAGATCCATAACGTATTCCACAAATCCTTATTGAAGAGGTTTGTCGAGCCAGTGGTTCCTATGGCTACGCCTCCCGACCCTGTTTTGGTTGAGGGCAATTTGGAGTATGTGGTTGAGAAAATATTGGATTCTCGTTTTGCTAGGCAGAAACTCCAGTATTTGGTTAAGTGGAGAGGTTATGTCAGGAGGACAATTCTTGGGTGTTTGCTTCGGACATCCATGCTAGGAGACTTATCCGTGCCTATCACCGATCTCATCCTGATCGGCCTGGTTGCGCACGTGAGGGTTCGGTGACCCCTCCTCAAGGGGGGGGGGTACTGTTGTGAATGTGTTGGAGACGACTTCGGAGCTGAGGCTCCCCCGGTGGTTGCTGAAGGTATTGAACCAATTAAGGAATGGGTGTCAGGTGGGGCTGACTGGCCTGATATAAGTGAGATGGCCTATCATGATCCTCGCCGGTAATCAATTGTGTTGTGAATGTTTTAGAAATGAATTCTGAGCAGAAGCTCCCTCTGGTGGTTACAAACAGTACTGAACCATTCAATGAGGACTGGCAATCAGGAATCACAGACTGGCTGGATATAAGGGAGGTTTCCCCCATCATGGTTGCCGGTGATCAATTGTTCTTGTCTCAACGTTGTTTCCTGGTTCACTTGGAAGCTTGCTGAGTTTTGCCTCTTCGCCTGCTCTCAGATAAGATATTTTCTGTTTTTTGTTTTTGTGCTTGCCATTTGCTTATTTCTCTGCATTTCTGTGAGGTTGGCCAGGTTCCCCTCCCTGGGGGGCTTGGGCTCCTCTCGGTTCCTCTGGAGCCACTGTTTGTTCATTTGCCTTTTCCAGTTTTTTCAGTGGCTGCGGCTTAATTTTGTTACACCAGAGAACTAATTTAGGTGGTAGAGGTCGTGTGATCTCAGGTGTTTTTGCAATTAGTAGCGTTGGTTTTTTTTAGGGTTTTTTTGGATTGCAGTAAGTATCCTTCCTATTCTTTTCTGTCTAGGCAGATTGGGCCCCAGCGTTTGCTCATACTATTTTCTGTCTGTGTCTGTATTTCCTCTTGTCTAACCGCCATTACATGTTTGGGGGCTTCCTATGTTCTTTGGGGATCTGCTCCGGGGCAGATAGCTTTCCTCTTTCTATCTTTAGGTGTAGTTAAACTCTCGGGCTGTGACGAGGCATCTGGGACCAACGTGGGAGCGCTCCACGGCAGCCTTTGGTTGTGGTGGTTAGTCAGGGTACTGCAATCCAGTAGATTCCAACCTCTCTGGTGTATTGCCGTTTTTGCCTGCTCTCCTCAGCTACCAAAACATAACACAATTGTTGCTTCCAGGTCTTTGTTGGAATTTCAGCTTGCTTTCCTGCTATCATTCAGATAAGTGACTTTCTGTTTTTTTTTTCTGTGGTTGGATTTTCCTTGCTTTTTGCAGTCTTGCCTTGGACTTCAGCCGGGTCCCCTTTGGGGGCTTGCGCTACCTTCTGTTCTCATTTTGTATTTGCACTTGTGCTCTATTCCTGTGATATTTTTATTGCTGGATAGCTGTGTGTCACGCCAGAGATCTGATATAGGTGGTCGAGATCGTGTGGTCTCAGGTTTTTGTAATCAGAAGTGCTGGTATTTTTACTAGGGTTTTGTTGGGTTGCAGAGTGTTTCTCTCCTGTACTTTACTTTCTAGACAGATTTGGACCCCAACGTTTGCTCATTCTATTTTCTGTCTGTGTTCATGTTTTCCTCTTGTCTAACTGCCATTACATGTTTGGGGGCTTCCTATTTCTTTGGGGGCTCTTCTCCGGGGCAGTCAGCTTTTCTCTTTCTATCTTCAGGTGTAGCTAACTCTCCGGCTGTGCCGAGGCGTCTAAGATCACCGTAGGTACGCTCCACGGCTACTTCTAGTTGTGCGGTTAGTTTAGGGATCTGCAACCCATTAAGTTCCAGCCTCTCTGGTGTCTTTCTGCTTTGGCGGTATTTTGCTCCTGTCGTCCTCAGCTACCAAATCATAACAGATTTCCACTGTTTAGGCACATCAGGGGCTCTCCAAACCCGACATGGCATCCGGTCTCAATTCCAGCCAAATTTGCATTGAAAAGTCAACCGGCGCTCTTTCCCTTCCGAGCTCTGCCATGCACCCAAACAGTGGTTTACCCCCACATATGGGGTATCAGCATACTCAGAACAAATTGTACAACAACTTTTTGGGTCCATTTTCTCCTGTTACCCTTGGTAAAATGAAAAAAATTGGATCTGAAGGTAAATTATTTGTGAAAAAAAGTTAAATGTTAAATACTCTGCAGTGAGGGACACTCACTTCAAGAGACTGTCTGATCTCCTCCCAGACTTCACCTCCATGGAGGAGGAAGAGAATCTACCGATAATATTGGAGGAAGAGGAAAGTGCAGCGGCCATAGCAGCGGAATATGTCAGTGCCTGTCACAGACTAAAAGGAGACTGATATGTCATGAACTTCTATACCCCACCCTGGACATGTCCCCATTCCCAGACTAAAGAGCCGGATATGTTATGGACTTCTATACCCCACCCTGGACAAGCCCCCCTTCCCCCTATTATTTTACCATTTGCTTTGGCAATGCTAATATGTACTTAGTCCTGCCAATAAAGCTCATTTGAATTGAATTGAAAGAGAGAGTACCCTGCTCACGAGGGCTCACAATCTACAAGGGATGGGTGAGGATACAGTAGGCGAGGATAGAGCTGGTCGTGCAGTGGTTTGGTGGATCGGTGGTTACTGCAGGTTGTAGGCTTGTCGTCAGTGGTGGGTCTTTAGGTCCTTTTTGAAGGTTTCCATGGTAGGTGAGAGTCTGATATGTTGGGGTAGAGAGTTCCAGAGTAGGGGGATGCGCGGGCGAAATCTTGTATGCGATTGTGGGAAGAGGAGATGAGAGGTGAGTAGAGAAGGAGATCTTGGGAGGATCGGAAGTTGCTTGTAGGTACAGTGTACAGTGGTGGCCAAGAGTATTGGCACCCCTGCAATTCTGTCAGATAATACTCAGTTTCTTCCTGAAAATGGTTGCAATCACAAATTATTTGCTATTTCAATCTTCATTTAATTTGCTTGCAAGGAAAAAAAACACAAAAGAGAATGAAGCAAAAATCAAATCCTTGATCATTTCACACAAAACTCCCAAAATGGGCCAGACAAAAGTATTGGCACCCTCAGCCTAATACTTGGTTGCACAACCTTTAGCCAAAATAACTGCGAACAACCGCTTCCGGTAACTATCAATGAGTTTCTTACAATGCTCTGCTGGAATTGTAGACCATTCTTCTTTGGCAAACTGCTCCAGGTCCCTGATATTTGAAGGTAGCCTTCTCCAAACTGCCATTTTGAGATCTCTCCACAGTGTTCTATGGAATTCAGGTCTGGACTCATTGCTGGCCACCTTAGAAGTCTCCAGTGCTTTCTCTCAATCCATTTTATAGTGCTTTTGGAAGTGTGTTTTGGGTCATTGTCCTGCTGGAAGACCCATGACCTCTGAGGGAGACCCAGCTTTCTCACACTGGGCCCTACATTATGCTTCAAAATTTGTTGGTAGTCTTCAGACTTCATAATGCCATACACACGGTCAAGCAGTCCAGTGCCAGAGGCAGCAAAGCAACCCCAAAACATCAGGGAACCTCCGCCATGTTTGACTGTAAGGACCGCGTTCTTTTCTTTGAATGCCTCTTTTTTTTCCTGTACACTCTATGTTGATGGTTTTTCCCAAAAAGCTCGACTTTTGTCTCATCTGACCAGAGAACATTCTTCCAAAACGTTTTAGGCTTTCTCAGGTAAGTTTTGGCAAACTCCAGCCTGGCTTTTTTATGTCTCGGGGTAAGAAGTGGGGTCTTCCTGGGTATCCTACCATACAGTCCTTTTCATTCAGACGCCGATGGATAGTATGGGTTGACACTGTTGTACCATCGGACTGCAGGGCAGCTTGAACTTGTTTGGATGTTAGTCGAGGTTCTTTATCCACCATCCGCACAATCTTGCGTTGAAATCTCTCGTCAATTTTTCTTTTCCTTCCACATCTAGGGAAGTTAGCCACAGTGCCATGGGCTTTAAACTTCTTGATGACACTGCGCATGGAAGACACAGGAACATTCAGGTCTTTCGAGATGGACTTGTAGCCTTGAGATTGCTCATGCTTCCTTACAATTTGGTTTCTCAAGTCCTCAGACAGTTCTTTGGTCTTCTTTCTTTTCTCCATGCTCAATGTGGTACACACAAGGACACAGGACAGAGGTTGAGTCAACTTTAATCCATGTTAACTGGCTGCAAGTGTGATTTAGCTATTGTCAACACCTGTTAGGTGCCACAGGTGAGTTACAGGTGCTGGTGATTACACGAATTAGAGAAGCATCACATGATTTTTCAAACCGTGCCAATACTTTTGTCCACCCCCTTTTTTAGGTTTGGTGTGGAATTATATCCAATTTGGCTTTAGGTCAATTCTTTTTGTGTTTTTTCATTGAAGACAAATTAAATGAAGATAATAATACCAAAGAATTTGTGTTTGCAATCATTTTCAGGAAGAAACTGAGTATTATCTGACAGAATTGCAGGGGTGCCAATACTTTTGGCCACCACTGTAAGTACTGGGAGATGAGGTCACAGATGTATGGAGGAGACAGGTTGTGGGTGGCTTTGTATGTCATGGTTAGGGTTGGAGCCTCTGGGTAAGGCCCAGAAGTGTGATATGGAAAATACTGCAGTGCGCAGGCGCTGGGCTTCTCTGACCTTTCCTAGCGCCTGCGCACTGCAATACTTTGCTCTGCCCTCAACAAGGCAGATAAGTATGCCTGCACAGGAGCGCAGTGTCGGGGAGCCTGTGAAGCAAGCAGGAGGGCTGCATCACAAGAAGATGAGAGATGCCAGACCTGGACCTGTGACACACATCGGACCGGACGGCGGACCGCCCCCCGGGTGAGTATAATAAAACATATTTTTCTTATCTTTCAGGTCGGATCAGGGCTTATCTACAGCATAACAGAATGCTGTAGATAAGCCCTGAAAGGCAGTGCATCTTATAGCGGCCAAAAGTGCTGACAGGTTCCCTTTAGGCCTCTTTCACACATCCGGCATTTAGCCGCAGCGCCGCATCAGAAAACCTGATGCGCCGCATGCGTTTTTTTGCCGGATGGTTTCTGATGCCCGGAGACATCAGGAGAATCTGGCAAAAAAAAAAACGTTACATGCTGCGTTTTGTCCGGCCGCCGGAATGTACATTTCCGCCGCATCCGGACAAAATCGCATACGACGCATTGACATGCGGCGCCATCCGGCGCTAATGAAAGTCGATGCAAAAAAAAACCGCAAGTGGCGCATCAGGTTTTCTGATGCGGCGCTGCACACCGGATGTGTGAAAGAGGCATTAAGCTGCCAAATCTCTATGACCTGTGGACATTGTCATATCTCAAGCTAAAAGATCCTCTGCTCTCCTCCAGCAGCAAAACTGGCAGTCTAGCTCCGCCCACACACGTCACTGATCACATGGTCCTGACGTCATCAAAGGTCCTTCAGCCCAGCTGCAGTCAGTGGTAGTGAGGCTTGGAACGCAGACAGGAAGTGTATGATCACCTAACATCCGGTGTGTAAGTCCTGACAGACCTGGGCTCCCTCTGCTCTATTAAATGTCTCCTCCGTTCCAGGGATCGTAAATAGCGGCGGCTACAGGTGAGTGTGGAGGTCTGCACCCGCACTATGGGCGGGCTCTCCCCGCGCCTCCTCTGCACACGGCATGTACAGGCTGTAATGTGGCTCCATCACACTGAGCGGAGGACTTGTTACTGCCCGTTGTCCGCACAGTGGGGACTGCACAGGTCTGTGCGCAGCAGCGAGGAGGCAGTGTCATAGTGAGTGTGTAGGAGTCAATGTGTGGGTGTGTGACTGATCATTGTTTTTACATGGGTGTATGCTGCTCATTATATATATGTATAATCACCATGCTCACATTATCCTGCACCCTTACATGCATATACTATGTTATTATTATATGTGTGTGTACATTGTAGGGCACATTATATATCTCTCCATTCACACACATAGTATATACATATTCATATATATGAGACTATGGTGTACAATAATAATAAATTATATTGTGGTACCGTGTTAGCCAGAAAAATCGATGTGAATACTTTTCCGTCCAATTATGACAAGAGCATTCTTAAGGTGATACCTTTATTGGCTAACCAGAAAATTATATGTTCGCTAGCTTTCAGAGCACAGTGGCTCCTTCTTCAGGCAAGATTACATTTTCATTTTCATGTAATCTTGCCTGAAGAAGGAGCCACTGTGCTCTGAAAGCTTGCGAACATATAATTTTCTGGTTAGCCAATAAAGGTATCACCTTAAGAATGCTCTTGTCATAATTGGACGGAAAAGTATTCACATCGATATAAGAGCCTACAAAGTTATACCTCCATAAATATACTTCAAAAAAGAAAAATGAGGTTTTTCAATATAAAAGGTAATTTTTATTGAACAATCATTTTAAAAAAATAAATTTAAAATGCATACATATACAAAAAGTGGGGAACACATGCAACAAGGATATATAAATCAAGCCTAATAAGGGTATTTATGCAAATGGTCACATAAGGGATTCTTTATCGATAATACTGGGAGAGAAAAAAGGCTGCCCAAATGTGATATATCTATCTGCGATCGTAATCACGGCGTATACTGCGCTAATATTGAGATCTATGTGTATCGCTTTACCATATTGAATGGAATGACGATTGAATATCACATGATACTGGTATTTAGTGACGCATTTATAGTCTGTTAGCAGATTGCGATTATAAACACAACGCTCATTGCGTTACCATGGGGACTTATATATACTTCCTGCCCACGTTTGGAGGGGAGGTTAGTTAGATGTCACATGATACCGGTATCTAGCGACGCAGTCTGCATCTATTGGATGGAAGCGATCCCGCAGCTGCTACTTATATTAATTATATCTTATAAAAACCACACTCAGAGGCAGCTATAGTAGCACGTCCCCTCTGGAAGAAGCGACTAGCGAAACGCGCGTCAGGGGTGCTGCAGCCTGTTTAAGAGGTATGGGAATAATTTGCCAGCCATGAAATTGCTTTTCTTTTGCGAGCATTATTCAATATCTGCCATATTAGCCCTTATTTTGAATGGGACGAATATTTGATATAGGCACTATTTTTGCTGTATATAATGCACTAGGCACTTTTTTAGCTTGCATAGCTTATAAACCACTTGGTTACATAAATATGAGCTGGGCATATATTCGTGGTTAATGAGGTATTATCTAAAGAGGAGAATCTTATGCTGCACCGTATAGTAGATAGATATATCACATTTGGGCAGCCTTTTTTCTCTCCCAGTATTATCGATAAAGAATCCCTTATGTGACCATTTGCATAAATACCCTTATTAGGCTTGATTTATATATCCTTGTTGCATGTGTTCCCCTGCTTTTTGTATATGTATGCATTTTAAATTTATTTTTTTAAAATGATTGTTCAATAAAAATTACCTTTTATATTGAAAAACCTCACTTTTCTTTTTTGAAGTACATAGTATATACATGTAAGGGTGCAGTATAATGTGTGTGTATGTAGGTACAGTGGGTGAAATAAGTATTAGATCCCTTGCTGATTTTGTAAGTTTGCCCACTGACAGTCATGAACAGTCTATAATTTAAAGGGTAGGTTAATTTTAACATTGAGAGATAGAATATCAAAAATAAAATCCAGAAAATTACATTGTATAAATTATATAAATTTATTTGCATTTTGCAGTGAGAAATAAGTATTTGATCCCTCCGGTAAACAAGACTTAATACTTGGTGGCAAAACCCTTGTTGGCAAGCTCAGCAGTCAGACGTTTTTTGTAGTTGATGAGGTTTGCGCATGTCAGGAGGAATTTTGGTTATAGCAAGTAAGTAATTCAGCTACATACAGGCGAACTTATCACCTCTATGTATCAGAGCCGATCTGGTTATGGCTGCTTCTTGTCTCCCATGGAGACTATTGAAGCATGCCAAAAGTAAAAAAAAGTTTTAAAAATATTAAAAAAATATAAAAGTTCAAATCACCCTCCTTTTGCCCCATTCAAGACAAAACAATAATAATAAAAAAAATCTAACATACACATTTTGTATCGCCGTGTTCAGAATCGCCTGATCTATCAATAAAAAGGATTAACCTGTTTGCTAACTAAAAAAAACTCAAAACTCCGGAATTACATTTTTTGGGTCGCTGCGACATTAAAATGCAATAACGAGTGATCAAAAGAATGTATCTGCACCAAAATAGTATCATTAAAAACGCCAGCTCGGCTCGCAAAAAATAAGCCCTCACCTAACCCGAGATCATGAAAAATGGAGACACTACAGGTATCAGAAAATGGCGGCATTTTTTAAAATTTTGTTTAACAAAACTTCAAATTTTTTTTCACTACTTAAAATAAAGAGAACCTAGACATGTTTGGTGTCGGTGAACTCGTAATGACCTGGAGAATCATAATGGCAGGTCAGTTTTAGCATTTAGTGAACATAGTGCAAAAAAAAAAATCAAGTGTGGGATTGCACTTTTTTTTGCAATTTCACCGCACTTGGATTCTTTTTCCTGTTTTCTAGTACATGAGATGGTAAAAACAATGGTGTCGTTCACAAAACAAGCCCTCACATGGCCATATTGACAGAAAAATGAAAAGTTATGGCTCTGGGAAGAACGGGAGCAAAAACGCAAAACCGAAAATACCTCAGGTCATGAAGGGGTTAAAATCTTGTTTGTGTTTCTTCCATTTTCTAATAATTGCACCAACAGTTGTTGCCTTCTCACCCAGCTGCTTGCCTATTGTCCTGAAGCCCATCCCAGCCTTGTGGGGGTCTACAATTTTGTCTGTGGTGTCCTTAGACAGGTCTTTGGTCTTGGCCATGGTGGAGAGGTTGGAGTGTGATTGAGTGTGTGGACAGGTGTGTTCTATACAGTTAACAAGTTCAAACAGGTGCAATTAATACAGGTAATGAGTGCAGAGTAGGAGGGCTTCTTAATGAAAAACTAACAGATCTGTGAGAGACAGAATTCTTACTGGTTGGTAGGTGATCAAATACTTATTTCAAGCAATTTAATTATTTAAAAATCATAGAATGTGATTTCCTGGATTTATTTTCATTCTGTTTCAGAGTTGAAGTGTACCTACGATAAAAATTAGACATCTCCATTCTTTACAAAAAAGGCAGTATATCAAATACTTATTCTCCCATTTTGTGTGTGTGTTTGTATAAATAAAGTTGTGTTGAAATATACAGGTGTGTGTATATTATGTATGTATGTATATATATATATATATATATATATATATATATATATATATATGTGTGTGTGTGTATATATAATATATATATTATGCACTGCACGTTATTACACAACAGATAGGCAGGTACCACAAACTGACCCACCCAAGATAAAACTGAGAGTTTAAATGGGAATCGTGGACATAGAGCCACTCCTAAAACCCGGAGTGGAGGGAAGGATTCACCCCACTACCAAACCTGCAAATCCCTCCAAAAATAAAAGCCCATGTCTGGTTTTCCTGAAATCTGATTTGGTCAACTACTTTGACCAAATCCACACTCACTTTTACTTTGCCTTGTAATCACAAACATTTACTGCAATAACAATGTGTAACAACGGTTTTAGTATGTCTCTCTAAGCATCCTGGGGGACACATACCAGCCCATATGATCCTCCTCACTGCTTCACAATATACATTAGTGTACATTATTACATGTGTATACATTTGAGTGCACGTTAGTGCATGCAATACTGCGCACTATAATTTTTGTGTATATAAATTACATTTTTGACATTAATACAATTTGCATAACAATATGAAGCGTGATGTAATGTGCATACGCTTGTACTAATGCATATAGTAGTGTACAGTACAGACCAAAAGTTTGGACACACCTTCTCATTTAAATATTTTTCTGTATTTTCATGACTATGAAAATTGTAAATTCACACTGAAGGCATCAAAACTATGAATTAACACATGTGGAATTATACATTACACTTTACAAAAAAGTGTGAAACAACTGAAAATATGTCTTATATTCTAGGTTCTTCAAAGTAGCCACCTTTTGCTTTGATGACTGCTTTGCACACTCTTGGCATTCTCTTGATGAGCTTCAAGAGGTAGTCAGCGGAAATGGTTTTCACTTCACAGGTGTGCCCTGTCAGCTTTAATAAGTGGGATTTCTGGCCTTATAAATGGGGTTGGGACCATCAGTTGTGTTGTGCAGAAGTCTGGTGGATACACAGCTGATAGTCCTGTTAGAATTGTATTATGGCAAGAAAAAAGCAGCTAAGAAAAACGAGTGGCCATCATTACTTTAATAAATGAAGGTCAGTCAGTCTGAAAAATTGGGAAAACTTTGAAAGTGTCCCCAAGTGCAGTTGCAAAAACCATCAAGCGCTACAAAGAAACTGGCTCACATGAGGACCGCCCCGGGAAAGGAAGACCAAGAGTCACCTCTGCTTCTGAGGATAAGTTTATCTGAGTCACCAGCCTCAGAAATCTCAGATTTACAGCAGCTCAGATTAGAGACCAGGTCAATGCCACACAGAGTTCTAGCAGCAGACACATCTCTACAACTGTTAAGAGGAGACTTTGTGCAGCAGGCCTTCATGGTAAAATAGCTGATAGGAAACCACTGCTAAGGACAGGCAACAAGCAGAAGAGACTTGTTTGGGCTAAAGAACACAAGGAATGGACATTAGACCAGTGGAAATCTGTGCTTTGGTCTGATGAGTCCAAATTTGAGTTCTTTGGTTCCAACCACCGTGTCTTTGTGCAACGCAGAAAAGGTGAACGGATGGACTCTACATGCCTAGTTCCTACCGTGAATCATGGAGGAGGAGATGTGATGGTGTGGGGGTGCTTTGCTGGTGACACTGTTGGGGATTTATTCAAAATTGAAGGCATACTGAACCAGCATGGCTACCACAGCATCTTGCAACAGCATGCTATTCCATCTGGTTTGCGTTTAGTTGGACCATCATTTATTTTTCAACAGGACAATGACCCCAAACACACCTCCAGGCTGTGTAAGGGCTATTTGACCATGAAGGAGAGTGATGGGGTGCTACGCCAGATGACCTGGCCTCCACAGTCACCAGACCTGAACCCAATCTAGATGGTTTTGGGGTGAGCTGGCCACAGAGTGAAGGCAAAAGGACCAACAAGTGCTAAGCATCTCTGGGAACTCCTTCAAGATTGTTGGAAGACCATTTTCGGTGACTACCTCTTGAAGCTCATCAAGAGAATGCCAAGAGTGTGCAAAGCAGTCATCAAAGCAAAAGGTGGCTATTTTGAAGAACCTAGAATATAAGACATATTTTCAGTTGTTTCACACTTTTTTCCTAAGTATATAATTCCACATGTGTTAATTCATAGTTTTGATGTCCTCAGTGTGAATGTACAATTTTCACAGTGATGAAAATACAGAAAAATCCTTAAATGAGAAGGTGTCCAAACTTTTGGTCTGTACTGTATATAATAATAATAACCTTTATTTATATAGCGCCATCATATTCCGCAGCGCTTTACAGTTTAACAGTTTCAGAACACAATTCATAAGTAACAACGTTAACAATACAATAATTAAAGCAAAATAAGCCGCCCCTGCTCGTGAGAGCTTACAATCTACAATGAGGTGGGGGAGATACAAAGTACAGGTGTGTATATACATATGTACTAAGGTGCACTATAGTGTATATATAAATTTTAGTGCACATTAGTAAGTGTGTGTATGATATATAATACAGGGTTCGACAAACCAGGTCGCCAGTGGCGCCTAGAAAATCATGCCTGGCGCTTGGGGGGAGCGCAGCCGGGTGTCAGCTGATTATCACAGCTGACACCCGGCACTATGTGTCAGGAGCGGTCCTGTAAATAAAAAAAACAAAACAATTAAAGTACACATATTTGGTATCGCCGCGTCCGTAACGACCCCCCCTATAAAACTAGAATGTTGCCTAAAATCTACTGTATATACTCATGTATAAGCCGACCCCCCCCCCTAATTTTGCCACAAAAAAACTGGGAAAACTTATTGACTCGCGTATAAGCCTAGGGTGAAATATGATTATGCCCCCATATGATGCTCCACAGATTATGCCCAATATGCTTCAGAGATTATGCCCCCATATGTTCCACAGATTATGCCCCCATATGCTCCAGATTATGCCCCCATATGCTCCAGATTATGCCCCTATATGCTCCAGATTATGCCCCCATATGTTCCACAGTTTATGCCCCCATATGCTCCAGATTATGCCCCCATATGTTCCACAGCTTATGCCCCCATATGTTCCACAGCTTATGCCCCCATATGCTCCAGATTATGCCCCCATATGCTCCAGCTTATGCCCCATATGTTCCACAGCTTATGCCCCCATATGTTCCACAGCTTATGCCCCCATATGTTCCACAGCTTATGCCCCCATATGCTCCAGATTATGCCCCCATATGCTTCAGATTATGCCCCATATGCTCCAGATTATGCCCCCATATGCTCCAGATTATGCCCCATATGTTCCACAGATTATGCCCCATATGCTCCATATTATGCCCCATAGTATAGGCCTCATATGCTGCTGCTGCAAAAAAAAATGACATACTCCCCTCTCGTCGCTGGGGGCCAGGTGCCGTTGTCCTGAGCAGACGGTGACAGCGGCGCGCTATGGGGGACAGGTGCCGGTGTCACCGCTCGCTCAGGACCCCGGCACCTGAAATATTTACCTGTCCCGTTCCACCGCTGCGTCCTCGGTCTGACTCCTCTGGCTATGAATGATCTGGCAGGGGGCGCGGCGTGCACTAAGGACGTCATCGCGCCCTCTGCCTGATCATTCACAGCCAGAGGAGTCAGATGAGGACGCAGCGGTGGCACGGGGACAGGTAAATATCGCTGTACTCACCCCTCCGCCGGCGCGGTCTCTGCAGCCTCTCCGCTTCTCCCGGCGCTCTCTGCAGCGCTTCCTTCCTACAGCGGTCACATGGTACCGCTTATTAAAGTCATGAATATGTGCATATTCATGACTTTAATGAGCGGTACCATGTGACCGCTGCAGGAAGGAGCCAGAGATCGTGGGAGAAGCAGGGAGGCTGCAGAGACCGCGCCGGCGGAGGGGTGAGTATGATCCGACCTCCCCGCTCCCTCTCCCCCACCCCCGTATATGACCCGCGTATAAACCGAGAGGGGGACTTTCAGCCCTAAAAAATGGGCTGAAAATCTCGGCTTATACACGAGTATATACGGTAATATATCAAAATATAATATTTATTATCTTTAGAAGTTAAATGTTTATAACGTTTGTAATGTTTTTTTTGTTAAAAAATTCTGGCTCCTAAATTTTTTGGCTGGCTCCTAGATTCTGAACAACTTTGTCGACCCCTGATATAATATACACAAACATCTACTAATGAGCACTATAATGTGCATGAGTATGTATATAACATCATGCTCCAATTTGTTATGACAATTGGAATTGTCATAAAGATGATTTTTTTTTTTGTTTGTTTCTCAAACTCATGGATGATATTGTGTTTCAGGGCCCTTTGGTTCACTGAAATCAATCTCAAACACCTGTGATAATTAATTTGCCACGTGAGCCCAATTAACGGAAAGCTAAGGACGTTCCACATTATTAGGCAAGCCACAGGTTTCATGCAATATGGGAAAGAATAAGGATCTCTCTGTTGCTGAAAAGTGTCAAATATTGCTGTGCCTTGGACAAGGTATGAAAACATTAGATATTTCACGAAAGCTTAAGCGTGATCATCGTACTGTGAAGACATTTGTGGCTGATGCAGAGCACAGACGTGTTCGTGCAGATAAAGGCATAATGAGGAAGGTTTCTGCCAGACAAATTCATCAGATTAAGACCGCAGCTGCTAAACTACCACTACAAAGCAGCAAACAGGTATTCGAAGCTGCTGGTGCCTCTGGAGTCCCGCGAACCTCAAGGTGTAGGATCCTCCAGAGGCTTGCAGTTGTGCATAAACCTGCTATGCAGCCACTACTAAACAATGCTCACAAGCAGAAACGGTTGCAGTGGGCCCAGACGTGCATGAAGACTAATTTTAAAACAGTCTTGTTTACTGATGAGTGTTGTGCAACCTTGGATGGTCCAGATGGATGGAGTAGTGGATGGCTGTTGGATGGCCACTATCAGCAAGAAGGTGGTGTAGTCATGTTTTGGGCGGGAATCATGGGGAGAGAGTTAGTAGGGCCCTTTAGGGTCCCTGAAGGAATGAAAATTACCTCAACAAAATATATAGAGTTTCTGACTGACAACTTTCTTCCATGGTACAAAATGAAGAACAGTGCCATTCGTAATAAAATCATCTTCATGCATGACAATGCACCATCTCATGCTGCACAGAATACATCTGAGTCATTGGCTGCTATGGGCATAAAAGGAGATAAACTCCTGGTGTGGCCACCATCTTCCCCTGACCTCAACCCTATAGAGAACCTTTGGAGTATCATCAAGCAAAAGATCTATGAGGATGGGAGGCAGTTCACATCAAAACAGCAGCTCTGGGAGGCTATTCTGACATCCTGCAAAGAAATTCAAGCAGAAACCATCCAAAAACTGACAAGTTCAATGGATGCAAGAATTGTGAAGGTGATATCAAAGAAGGGGTCGTATGTTAACATGTAACTTGGCCTGCTACGATGTATTTGATTGTATACGCTTTTGATTTCAGTAAATGTGACCTCTTAGTGCTGCAAATTCAACAAATTATTTTCCGTTCTCTACAACCTATAAAATGTTTGGAAACTCTGTGGTGCATAATAATTTGGAATCGTGTATTTTGAGGTTTTTTTTTTGTTTTGAAGTTGATGATTTGAACATTATACTGCATAGACCAGTTAGGAAAATTGGAGAAAAATATAATTTGCATAATAATTTGGAATGTGGTTTATAGTTCACATAATGTGCACATTATTACATGTACCGTATTTGTTGAACTGTAAATTTGGGAGGAAAATAGGGTTGTGTCTTTAGTTCAAATGTAGTTTACCGGGGGGAGGGAGTTGGCTTTGGTGGAGTGGGGTCACAAGAGGCAAGGTCTCCACTGCAGGAAGCCAGTGGTGGCATGAGTGAAGCGATGCTGTTGGCCCTGGGCTGGTAGGAGGGGGGTTTCCCAGTGGTGCAAGGCAGGAGCCATTGATCTCCCAGCTATGAAGATTCCCGATAATGAGGCAGATGGAGGCACTGTGGACGCTATCTGACCTGTGATCCGGCGGAGTCCGCCGTCTTAGGATTGCATAAAAGTGCCGTCGTCCACAGTTTTGTGCACTTCTGAAAAGGATACCACTGAACAGAGGTCAGGCGGAGTCTAGAGTAACTCTGCTGCCTCATTATAGTGAATAGATCCCTCTGAGTTTCATCTGTGACGTTACTCGGAGATTTAGATGGAAACCCAAAAGTGCTCGGCATAGACCGCCAGATAAATGTGATCCCCAACATTATATAAAATGTTCTCAATAAAAGCTTCAAATCAGTCCACAAAAAAAATCAAATCCCCACTCAGGTCTGTCATCTAACGGAAATATAGAGTGCTTCCTTGTTACTGGTGTACAATGGCTCTGGAAAAGCGAAATGACTCCTTGCCCCTATAAACAAATTCAGCAAATTCTCTGCTCACAAATTCAAATGCTCCCCTTCCTTCTGAGCCCCACAGTGTACCTAAACCACGTATAGTGTCCACGTTTGGCATTTCTGAGAGCCTGCCTAATTTACTGGTGCATGTCTCCAGAAGCATGAGCTGGGCATAACGTATTGGTGACTGCCACGTACTGGTCACTACAATATTCATTGCTGCTTGTTTCTGGAGAACACCCATGGAGTCAAAATCAGCACTACACCTGTACATAAATTACCAAAGGAGTATCATTTCCAAAATGGGGTCACTTGAGGGGGATTCTGCAGTTCTAGCAATTAGGAGCTCTATATATGGAGTCCGCAAACTATTCTAGGAAAATCTGTGCTCCAGGAGGCAAATAGCTCTCTGTTCCTCCCGAGTCTCTCCATATGGCTATGCAATACTGTACAGCCACATATGGGGTATTACCACGTTCAGTAGAAATTGTGGGACAAATTTTGGTGGCATTTATACCCACTTCTTGTGTGAAAATGTAAAATCTGGGCTAACACAAAATTTTGGTGGTAAAAATGTAGTTATTCTTTCCTTCACTGCCCAATGGTATAAAATTCTTTGACACGTGGTGTCAGTATGATCACTGCACCCATAGATGAATTCGTTGAGAGGTCTAGTTTGTAAAATGGGGTCACTTATGAGGGGTTCTGCTATTCTGGCAACTCGGGGGGGCTCTCCTAGTGGGTCATGGCACCCGAAAACCATAACGGTAAAATCTGCACTATAGAAATGGCGCTCCTTCCCTTCTGAGCTTTGCACTATGCCTGAAAAATATTTCCCGATTACATGTAGGGTGTTGGCACACTTAGGAAAAAATGGACCTCAACTTGTAAAAAAAAAAAATGTCTAATTAGCCCTTTGAAAAATTAAAAACTTGGAGCTAAAACAACATTTCAGTGGTAAAAATGTAATTTATTCTTTCTTCACCGCTGGTATAAAATTCTGTGAGACACAGGTGGTGTCAATATGATCACTGCACCCCTAGATGAATTCATTGGGGAGTGTAGTTTGTAAAATGAGTTCACAAATAGGGGGGTTCTGCTGTTCTGCCACCTCAGGGGCTCTGCCAATGTGACGTGGCACCCTCAAACCATTCCAGCAAAATCTGAACTCCAATATGGTGCCTCTTCATTTGAGTTTTGCACTGTGCCGCAAAGAAGTTCACACATGGGGTATTGACGTACTCAGAAGAAATTGCACAACAAATTGTAAGGTGCAATTTCTCCTGTTACCCTTGTGAAAATAAAAAAAATTGAGGCTAAAATAACATTTTTGCGGGGAAAATGTGATTTTATTATTTTTTACAGCTCCACGTTATAAACCTCTGTGAAGTAGCTGGGGGTTCAAGGTGCTCACCACACATCTAAATGGGTCATTCCACATCAAGTGGACCAGTTTTAAAAATCGTCCCCACTCGACCTTCTCCGATTTTGTTGAAAATTTATAAGGATGTACATGTATGTTTGAAAAGAGGTTCTGTAAATTTTTAGGGCCAGATCTCAAATACATTGGGCACTGTTGACCCTTCACTGGAGGTTCCACCAAGCCTGCGGCTTCAGCTAAGAGGATTTTGCAAACTTTGGCACATAGCCATTAGAGTTCTATACTGGCTATGATGCTGAAATTTGGCATACTAGCTCAATTTTTGCTGCTAAACACGATAAAATTATTACCGGCTATGACAAAACAATATTTCGGCCGCAATTTTGTGTCAAAGTAGCTTGTAAAACGCGTCGCATAAAATTTATGCCAAACTTTGCCCATATATAACTCAAGACCAAAAACCAATAGTAACTGGTGCTTTGCCCTGTACACCAAACATCTACATGACTTTGCATTGCTGCAATATCACGGTCAAACCATATGTATTTGTGGAAATATTCACACCCACATATGATGAAAAACTTAAAAAAAACAAATTTTACCTATTTTTAGGTCAAATTTCTCAAAAAGGGTACCCCTAAAATATATTAATTCTGATATCATTAGAAAGAGCATATTTTTCTCTACAAGGATCATTTTGTTTTTTGGAGTCTCTCAGTTTAAGAAAAGAAAAATGCCACTGAACATGGTGTTATTTATGCGCGTAATGCATTGATTTTGTGTTTGATTTTCAGATTCTCATCACATGTTACAGAGTTGTATTGTTGCTAGCAATGTCTATTATAATCAAAAACCTATAAACCTTTTTGTTTATGAAAAGTTATTGACTATTGTTACATTTTAATGCATATATTATTTATTTTTTAGCGATGGAGAATGAAATTGATGAAGAATTGGCCCAGTGCTCTATCGGCCTAGCGAACAATTCGAAGTGCCACCTTAAGACATTCACCCATAGCAAAGATGAGTTGAAATTGTTTACAAGCTTTGGATTGGATGAACAGAAATTGCTGCGTCGACGAGTGGGACTAAATTTTGACGAACATTCACAAATCTGTTTACACCATGAAGCTTCATTCTTGACCAAATATGAGCATTTGCAAAAATTGTGTGTTGCAATCCTTTTGGGAAGAAAGGTCATAACACCAAAAAGAATTTGCGAGCTATCAATTTGTTAGCAGCTGACCAGTTGAACGAATTTACAAAGAATGATGTGAAGCCTGGCCAGAAGATGTGTGCATCATGTCGAAAAGAATTTGCTAACAGGAAAAAATCACCTGATCCAGTTTCCTCTGAATCAGATCCAGATGGAATGGAATGTTCTCCCGAAAGTCTAAATTCAAGCTTAACATCCATTGGCATCTCTCCTCTGAAATATCCACGGGTAAGTCAGCGGGATTCACTTGGATATGCAAGGAGAAAGATAAGCCAGGTGCAAAATGCATTTTCTAGCAAGATTGCTTCAATTGGATGGCTTGAGCCGAAAGACATTGAGCAAACAAAAACAGCACAGTGCAAAATGTGTCTGGATTACAATCACCTTTTGGCAGATTTGAAGCAAAAGCTGCAGGTGTCCAGTCGGGCAGAAAAGGTCCAAATCTTGACATTGGTACCTAAAAGTTGGTCCATTAAGGCTATATCAGACGAATTCGGTGTCTCTGAACGAATGGTCAAACAAACTCGAAAGCTTAAATGTGAACATGTGATCTTAGCCTTACCTAGAATCAAGTGTGGCAAGAAAGTTTCTGAGGAAGTGAAGAAAAAGGTGCAGGCATTTTTTGAGGATGATGAATTCAGTTGAATGTGCCCTGGTAAAAAAGACTAGTATCAGTGCGAATAGCAGGAGAAAAAAAGCAGATGCAAAAGCGATTATTACTGAGCAATATGAGGGAAATGTTTTTTGCCTATCGGGATCGGAATGGCCCTGAAATTGGATTTTCCAAGTTTTGTGAGCTTCGGCCAAAGTGGTGCGTAACCGTTGGATCTGCTGGAACGCATTCCGTTTGTGTGTGTACCATTCACCAAAATGTCAAACTAATGCTTGCAGCATGCCCAATCAATGATGACTACAAAGAGCTCATATGCAAAATGGTCTGTGGAATTGAATCCAAGGACTGTATGCTTGGCCGTTGTGATAAATGCCCGGGTCCTGAAGTTTTAAAAGAATTTCTAGTCAATGTGTTTGTCAACAGTGACCCTGAAGATATTATTGAGTTCAAACAATGGATTCACACTGATCGAGACACGCTTGATACCAAACAACTGACTATAGAAGATTTCATTGAAGAATTGGTTTTGAAAATTTCTAAACTTTGTAGCCATCACTACATCGCCAAGCATCAAAGTCGCTATTTGAAATCGTTGAAGGAAAATCTGAGACCTGGAGATCTTGTGATCCTTATGGACTTTGCTGAAAATTACTCATTTATTGTTCAAGATGCCATTCAAGGTTTCCACTGGGAAAATAGTCAAGCTACAGTACACCCATTTGTAATTTACTTCAAGGCGTTAAATGGTGAAGCTACGCAGAACATCAGCTTGTGCATAGTCAGTGATTGCTCACGACATGACACAGTTGCAGTCCACACTTTCTTAACAGTAATTGTGGAGTATCTCAAGACTCTCATCTATGGGATTCGTCATATCCACTACTTCAGCGATGGATCTGCAGCCCAGTACAAAAATTTCAAAAATTTTCTCAACTTGTGCCACCACAATGCTTATTTCAATATCAGCGCTGAATGGAATTTTTTTGGTACCAGTCATGGAAAGTCGCCCTGTGATGGGATTGGAGGGACAGCAAAGAGGTTGGCAGCTCGTGCCAGTCTTCAACGCCCAACTGAAAACCAAGTACTGACCCCGGTGGATTTATTCAACTTTTGCAACGAGCAACTGCATGGAATCAAATTTTTTTTTGTTCCAAAAGAAAAATTGACGAAATACGGGTAGTTCAAGAGGAAAGTTTCAAAGATGGACATACAATTGCTGGAACAAGAGAAAATCACCAGTTTGTGCCAATTGATGACAAAAAGATTCGCATTTCAAGGGTGTCAAATGACCCATCATCTTTCATTGCCCATGTAGATAGATCTGTCAGATCAGAAATGCCTTTTGTGCCAATTGCAAACCTCCAGCCAGGGCAATACATTGACTGCATTTACGATAGGAACTGGTGGATTGGAAATATTTCTGAAATTTCAGTCGACGACCATGATGCATTAATACATTTTATGCATCCTCATGGACCAGCTAGCTTCTTTCACTGGCCTGTGAGAAATGATACATGCTGGATTCCCGAGCAGTCAATCATTGCAATAATTCCAGTACCAGCTGCAACAGCAATGGGCCGACAATACAGCTTCTCTGAACCGATTATGTTGCAAATTCAGCAACAATTCCAGATCACTTAGACTGAACATTATGGCTTGGGAACCAACAAAAGATACCCAATATTAGGCTTGGGATCCTAGGCAAAGACACCCACCCTCAGGCTCCTGAACCTGCGATAAAGAGACCGCTCGCGGCTGGCCTTGCACGGCTATCGGCCATGGCTCCTAGGCGATGGGGCTGCCAATTCTCGAAAGACAGCATTATTACAATTCTTAATAGGATTATAATACCAATTCTTAGGGAATTGGTTGTGGTATAACCACCATGGACCAACGCAAGGGTTTGATTAGTGCAGTTACCATTCATTGCTTATTAATAAATAACACCATGTTCAGTGGCAGTTTTCTTTTCTTAAACTGAGACTCCAAAAAACAAAACAATGATCCTTGTAGAGAAAAATGTGCTCTTTCTAATGATATCAGAATTAATATATTTTAGGGGTACCCTTTTTGAGAAATTTGACCTAAAAATAGGTAAAATTCGTTTTTTTTTAAGTTTTTCATCATATGTGGGTGTGAATATTTCCACAAATACATATGGTTTGACCGTGATATTGCAGCAATGCAAAGTCATGTAGATGTTTGGTGTACAGGGCAAAGCACCAGTTACTATTGGTTTTTGGTCTTGAGTTATATATGGGCAAAGTTTGGCATAAATTTTATGCGACGCGTTTTACAAGCTACTTTGACACAAAATTGCGGCGCGAAATATTGTTTTGTCATAGCCGGTAATAATTTTATCGTGTTTAGCAGCAAAAGTTGAGCTAGTATGCCAAATTTCAGCATCATAGCCAGTATAGAACTCTAATGGCTATGTGCCAAAGTTTGCAAAATCCTCTTAGCTGAAGCCGCAGGCTTGGTGGAACCTTCAGTGAAGGGTCAACAGTGCCCAATGTATTTGAGATCTGGCCCTAAAAATTTACAGAACCTCTTTTCAAACATACATGTACATCCTTATAAATTTTCAGCAAAATCGGAGAAGGTCGAGTGGGGACCACTGGTCCACTTGACATGGAATGACTCAAATATATTCCTTCAGGGGTCTACATTCCAAAATGGGGTCACTTGTGGTAGTTTCCACTGTTTTGGCCAATCAGGGGCTCTCCAAATGAGACATGGCGTCCGCTAATGATTCCAGGAAATTTTACATTCAAAAAGTCAATGACGCTCCTGACCTTCCGAGCTCTGCCGTTCGCCCAAACAGTAGTTTTCTCCAACATATGAGGTATCGGCATGCTCAGAAATTGCACAACATATTTTGGGGGCCATTTTTCCTGTTACCATTGTGAAAATAAAAAATTGTGGTCTAAAGTATTTTTTTTGTGAAAAGAAGTTATGTTCATTTTTTTTTATTTACACATTCCAAAAAATGACTGAAGCACCTGAAGGGTTAATAAACTTATTTAATGTGGTTTTGAGCACCTTGACGGGTGCAGTTTTTGGAATGGTGTCACTTTTGGGTATTTTCTATCATATAGACCCCTGTTATGAATATGCTAGAGATGGTTTCTGAGCAGAGGCTCCCTCTGGTGGTTACAGACAGAAAATAGAATGAGCAAACGCTGGGGCCCAATCTGTCTAGACAGAAAAGTAAAGGAAAGGATTCTCACTGCTATCCAAAAAAACCCTAAAAAATACCAACTCTTCTGATTGCAAAAACACCTGAGATCACACGAACTCTACCACCTAAATCAGATCTCTGGTGTAACAAAACTAAGCCGCAGCCACTGAAAAAACAGGAAAAAGCAAATGAACAAATAACAGTGGCTACAGATAAACTGAGAGGAACACAAGCCCCAGGAGGGTCCCGGCTGACCTCCACAGAAGTGCAGGGAACTATGCAAAAAGCAAGCACAAAAATAAAAGCAGAAAATATCTTATCTGAAAGCAGAAGATGCGGGCAAGACTCAGCAAACTTCCAAATTAACCAGGAACCACAATTGAGACAAGAACAATTGATCACCGGCAACCATCATGGGAGGGAACCTCCCTTATATCAGACCAGTCAGTGATCCCAGATTGCCATTCCTCGCTGAAAGGTTCAGTACTGTCTGTAACCACCAGAGGGAGCCTCTGCTCAGAAACCAGCTCTAGCACATTCATAACAGACCCCTCAGTCACTTCAAATGTGATGTGGATCTAAAAAATGTAAATTTTTTTTTAAAAAGTGGATTTGTAAAATTTGTTGGAAAAATAAGAAATTGCTGGTCAAATTTTAACCCTTAGAACTTCCTAAGAAAAAAAATTTTCAAAAATTGTTCTGATGTAAAGTAGACATGTGGGAAATGTTATTATTTTGTGTGACATACACACATGGTCAACATTGTTGGTACCCCTCGTTTAATGACAGAAAAACCCACAATGGACACAGAAATAACTTGAATCTGACAAAAGTAATAATAAATCAAAAATCTATGAATATGAACAAATGAAAGTCAGACATTGCTTTTTAACCATGCTTCCACAGAATTAAAAACAACAACAAAAAAAAAAAACAACTCATGAAATAGGCCTGGACAGAAATGATGGTACCCCTGAAAATAACGTGACAAAAGGGACATGTTAAATCAAGGTGTGTCCACTAATTAGCATCACAGGTGTCTACAATCTTGGAATCAGTGAGTGGGCCTGTATAGAGGGCCACAGATACTCACCGTGCTGTTTGGTGACATGGTGTGTATCACACTCAACATGGACTAGAGGAAGCGAAGGAAAGAGTTGTCTCAGGAGATTAGAAAGAAAATTATAGAAAAACATGTTAAAGGTAAAAGTTAGAAGACCATCTCCAAGCAACTTTATGTTCCTGTGACTACAGTTGCACATATTCAGAAATTTAAGCTCCATGGGACTGTAGCCAACCTCCCTGGACATGGCTGCAGGAGGAAAATTGATGACAAATCAAAGAGACGGATAATACGAATGGTAACAAAACGGCCCAGAAAAACTTCTAAACAGATTAACGGTGAACTTCAAGCTCAAGG
>JARQOD010000003.1:264275750-264437125 GCA_033576555.1 Oophaga sylvatica | reverse complement strand
TTTTGATGAACGGTCAAATTTCTCAATTTCTTTTAGTGCACATGAAAAATTCTGCTGAAATGTACTGGCTGTGTTCTTTGATGGGGATGACTCTTCTATGCGGGAACGCTTTGCACGGTCCTTGTGATCCAAATATTTTTCGAAATTAAATTCTTCATCAGTTGATGAGGGTGAAGATGTGGCAGGACGACCAAATTCTTCCTGTTCCTCCTGACTGTTCTGCAACCCTTTCATCCTTACTGCTATTTCAAACAGAGCTTCTTTTCCTTTAGTTAGCTGTTGATCATCTAGAAGAATCCGATGCATTGGGTCTACATAAACAGCTGCCAAAAGAATGTTATTTTGTAATAGTAGCTCCTCTCTCCGTTTCATTGATGTAGCAATGCCACTTGCAATTAACCCTCCTCTTTGGGACAGGCGAAACATCAGATTCTTCCACTCCTTTAAGAAAATACCTCTGCTTGTAATTTTTTAGTCACTGTAAATGGGTGCTCTAGCAATTTTTCCAGCTCAGTCACCTGATTCCACTGACTTTCATTTAGCGTCAGTTGAGGGTTAGCCATGTCTACAAGAAAGGTTTTCAGTTCAACCAAGCGCTGAATCATTAAGTAAGTACTGCCCCATCGTGTGGCTTGATCAATAATTGCCCCTTTTCCAGCACGTCTCTTCAAAATTGTGTCAACTTTAGGGGCTCTGGCAACAGTAGCCAATTTTCTCACCTTGCCAATCAGTGCAGCAGCATGTCCTTCTTGCAGACTGTCTCTTATAGCCAGCTGTAGCGTATGCACAACACAGCGCATGTGATGAATGAAAGAACGTATTGACACAGTTTCAACAAGATCATCTAAACTATCATGTTGCTGTTCATCTGAAGCAACTTCAGTTTGCTCCTCAGTTACAATACTGTGTTCCTCTATTTCAAACATTTCTGTGTCTGTGGACCCAGAATGTTCTTCTAGCTGCTGGTCACCATCATTACTCTCATTCATTAGCTTAATAGTACCGTATATACTCGTGTATAAGCCGACCCGTGTATAAGCCAACCCCCCTAATTTTGCCACAAAAAACTGGGAAAACTTATTGACTCGTGTATAAGCCGGGTGTATAAACTGCCCTCCTGCTCTGTGCTGCCCCCGTCCTGCTCCTTGCTCCCCCATCCAGCTCTGTGCTCCCCCATTCTCCTCTGTACTCCCCCTCCTTCTCCGTCCTCCGCTGTGCTCCCCCATTCCTTCTCCGTCCTCCTGTGCCCCCCGTCCTGCTCCGTGCTCCTCTGTGCCCTCCATCCTCTCCCCCCGTCCTGCTCCGTGCTCCTGTGCCCTCCATCCTCCCCCCGTCCTGCTCTGCGCTCATTGTCCTCCTCCATGCTTCCCCCGTCCTCCGTTCTCCCCTCGTCCTCCTCCATGCTTCCCCGTCCACTGTTCTCCCCCCCGTCCTGCTCCATGCTTCCCCCGTCCTCTGTTCTCCCCCCCGTCCTCCTCCATGCTTCCCCCATCCTCCGTTCTCCCCGTCCTCCTCCATGCCTCCCCCGTCCATCGTTCTCCCCCCCGTCCTGCTCCATGCTTCCCCCGTCTCCTCCCCCCCATCCTCCATGCTTCCCCCGTCCACCGTTCTCTCCCCCCCCGTCCTGCTCCGTGCTCCTTGTCCTCTCCTCCATCATACTCCTCCCCGTGCCATCGCTGAACGTCCCTGCAATCCTGCGTTCTCCCCGGCTTCCTGCAGCTCTCCAGCTCTGAGCGGTGACGTAATACCGCTCATTAAGGCTATGAATATGGACGCCACGCCTATGGGAGTGGCGTCGCGTCCATATTACATGACCTTAATGAGCGGGTATTACGTCACCGCTCAGCGCTGGAGAGCTGCAGGAAGCCAGGGAGAACGCAGGATTGCAGAGACGTTCAGCGATGGCACGGGGAGGGGTGAGTATGATGTCCCAGCCACCGGCTCCTGCCGCGGCATCCCCTCCCCCGCTGGTTTCTGCCCTATGACTCGTGTATAAGCCGAGGGGGCATTTTCAGCACGAAAAAAGGTGCTGAAAATCTCGGCTTATACACGAGTATATACGGTACTTATCATAATTGAAGCATTGTCAGTTACGACAGAAAGAACTTGCTCTTTTTTAAGTTCATAGTCTTGCAGAACCTTTTCCACCAAGACCTGGAGAAACTCACTGGTGTGATGAGCTTTGGTGTCTTTTACTGCAAATGTCTTGGTAACTATTTCATTTTTGTCACAAACAAATCGGACATTGATGGCAAAATAGTTCACTATGTGACGTGTGCAGGCATCCATTTTAAGAAACAGAAAGCGTCCCTTGAGAGTTTTTTTTAAGTTCTTCCTTTTGTTTAAAAGCTTCTTCGATTACTAATTTTCTAATACTCTCTCTCTCCAGAGAAACACCAAGCATGCGGGCCATTTCCCCATTCAGACACATAAAGCTGGTCGTGAAAATAATGAAATAGGCACACTATCCTTTACAACAAGCTCTATGATCTGTTTTTTAAATGTATCTACTGTCATTGTCACAGTAACTTTGTCACTGACAAAATATCTTGCAACTGATGACTGCAAAGTTCTCTGCTCCTTTGTTTGGCTGGAAGAGCTAGGCACTGGTTCATTGGTTTGGATGCAGTCTTCCTCATCCACTGCTTTCAGTACTTCTGGATGAAAGCGCTGTAAATGTCTCTTTAGATTAGAAGCTCTGGTAGGAGCATTTTTATCTTTGCCTGAATATGCACTGATCTTGGCTTCACAGCATTTGTTTTCGTCTGGATCATTTGTCATACACTGACTGACATAATGTTTTCTATCTTGAGTGATGGTGAAATGTTCAAATACAGCTGATTTAACCCCTTACTGCCATCGGACGTACTATCCCGTCCATGGTACCTGGGCCCGTATGACCGGGGACGGGATAGTACGTCTCGTGCGATCGGACGCGCTCCCGGGGGGAGCGCAGCCGATCGCGGCCGGGTGTCAGCTGATTATCACAGCTGACACCCATGACTGTGTGTCAGGAGCGGTCACGGACCGCTCCCGGAACATTAACCCCTTGCACACCGCGATCAAACATGATCGCGGTGTTACTGGGGGCACAGGGGAGGATCGCGCAGGGTGGGGGCTCCCTGCGCGCCCCCCTGAGACTCTCAGAGCAGCGCGATGTGATCGCGCTGTTCTGAGGGCTTCCTCCCTCCCAGGACCCGGATCCAAGATGCGCCGGGGTCCTGGAGGGAGGCGGCTACCTCAGTGCCTGCCGAGAGCAGGCACTGAGAAGCCTGCTGCACTGCCTGAGCGATCGCTGGTGTGACAGAGTGCTGTGCACACTGTCACACCAGCGATCTGATAAAATACAGTGATGTCCCACCCTGGGACAAAGTAAAAAAGTTAAAAAAATAAAAAATAAACATGTTTTAAAAAAAAATCCAAAATAAATAAAAAAAAATATATATTCCCCAATAAATTCACTTCTTCCTGTACATAAAAAAACAAAGCAATAAAAGTACACATATTTGGTATCGCCGCGTCCGTAACGACCCCCCCTATAAAATTGTCCCACTAGTTAACCCCTTTAGTGAACCCCTTAAAAAAAAAAAAAAAAAAACGAAGCAAAAAAATCAATACTTTATCATCATACCGCCGAACAAAAAGTGGAATAACACGCGATCAAAAAGACCGATATAAATAAACATGGTACCGCTGAAAACGTCATCTTGTCCCGCAAAAAACGAGCCGCCATACAGCATCATCAGCGAAAAAATAAAAAAGTTATAGCTCGCAGAATAAAGCGATGCAAAAATAATTATTTTTTATATAAAATTGTTTTTATTCTATAAAAGCGCCAAAACATGAAAAAATGATATAAATGAGGTATCGCCATAATCGTACTGACCCAAAGAATAAAACTGCTTTATCAATTTTACCACACGCGGAACGGTATAAACGCCTCCCCCAAAAGAAATTCATGAATTGCTGATTTTTGTTCATTCTAACCTCCCAAAAATCAAAATAAAAAGCGATCAAAAAACGTCACGTGCTCAAAAATGGTACCAATAAAAACGTCAACTCGTCCCGCAAAAAATAAGACCTCACATGACTCTGTGGGACAAAATATGCAAAAATTATAGCTCTCAAAATGTGATGATGCAAAAACTATTTTTGCAATAAAAAGCGTCTTTTAGCGTGACAGCTGCCAATCATAAAAACCCGCTATAAATAGTAAATCAAACCCCCCTTTATCACCCCCTTAGTAAGGGAAAAATAATAAAATTAAAAAAAAGTATTTATTTCCATTTTCCCGTTAGGGTTAGGGTTGCGGCTAAAGTTAGGGTTAGGGTTGGCGCTAAAGTTAGGATTAGGGTTAGGGTTGGGATTAGGGGTGTGTTAGGGTTAGGTTTGTGGTTAGGGTTGGGACTAGGGTTAGGGGTGTGTTGGGGTTAGGGTTGGAGTTAGAATTGGGGGGTTTCCGCTGTTTAGGCACATCAGGGGCTCTCCAAATGTGACATGGCGTCTGATCTCAATTCCAGCCAATTCTGCGTTGAAAAAGTCAAACGGTGCTCCTTCACTTCTCAGCTCTGCCATGCGTCCAAACAGTAGTTTATCCCCACATATGGGGTATCAGCGTACTCTGGACCCCAAGAGTTATTGTGCAATTTGTCCTATTTCTTCTGTTACCCTTGGGAAAATAAAAAACTGGGGGCGAAAATATCATTTTTGTACAAAAAAAAATATTTTTTTGTTTTTACGGCTGTACATTATAAACTTCTGTGAAGCACTTGGGGCTTCATAGCACTCACCACACATCTAGATAAGTTCCTTGTGGGGTCTATTTTCCAAAATGGGGTCACTTGTTGAGGATTTCCACTGTTTAGGCGCATCAGGGGCTCTCCAAATGCGACATGACGCCCCCAGACCATTCCATCAAAGTCTGCAATCCAAAACGTCACTACTTCCCTTCCGAGCCCCAACGTGTACCCATACAGTAGTTTTCTCCCACATATTGGATATCAGCGTACTCAGGACAAATTGGACAACAACTTTTGGGGTCCAATTTCTCCTGTTACCCTTGTAAAAATAAAATATTGGGGCAAAAAAATCATTTTTGCAAAAAAAAAAAAGATTTTTTTATTTTTACGGCTGTGCGTTATAAACTTCTGTGAAGCACTTCGGGGTTCAAAGTGCTCACCACACATCTAGACAAGTTCCTTGTGGGGTCTATTTTCCAAAATGGGGTCACTTGTGGGGGGTTTCCACTGTTTAGGCGCATCAGGGGCTCTCCAAATGCGACATGACGCCCCCAGACCATTCCATCAAAGTCTGCAATCCAAAACGTCACTACTTCCCTTCCGAGCCCTGACGTGCGCCCATACAGTAGTTTTCTCCCACATATTGGGTATCAGCGTACTCAGGACAAATTGGACAACAACTTTTGGGGACCAATTTCTCCTGTTACCCTTGTGAAAATAAAATATTGGGGGCGAAAAAAATCATTTTTGTAAAAAAAAAAAAAAAAAGATTTTTTATTTTACGGCTGTACGTTATAAACTTTAGTGAAACACCTGGGGGTTAAAAGTTCTCACCACACATCTAGATAAGTTCCTTGAGGGGTCTAGTTTCCAAAATGGTGTCATTTATGGGGGTTTCCACTGTTTAGGCAGATCATGAGCTCTCCAAACACGACATGGCGTCCAGCCAATTCTGCGTTGAAAAAGTCAGACGGCGCTCCTTCCCTTCCAAACTCTGCCATGCACCCAAACAGTGGTTTACCCCCACATATGGGGTATCAGCGCACTCAGGACAAATTGCACTATAACTTTTGGAGTCTTGTTACCCTTGGAAAAATAAAAATTGGGGTGAAAAGATCATTTTTGTGGAAAAAATATGATTTTTAAATTTTACGGCTCTACGTTATAAACTTGTGTGAAGCACTTGGGGGTTCAAATTGCTCACCAAAGATCTAGAAAAGTTCCTTAGGGGGTCTAGTTTCCCAAATGGGGTCATTTGTGGGGGTTTCCACTGTTTAGGCACATCAGGGGCTCTCCAAATGCAACATGGCATCCAATCTCAATTCCAGCCAATTTTGGTTGGAAAAAGTCAAATGGTGCTCCTTCAATTCCGAGCTCTGCCGTGCGCCCAAACAGTGGTTCCCCCCCACATATGGGGTATCAGCGTACTCAGGACAAATTGGACAACAACTTATGTGGTCCAATTTCTCCTGTTACCCTTGGGAAAATAAAAAATTAGTGACTAAAAGATAATTTTTGTGGGAAAAAAATAGGATTTTTTATTTTCATGCCCGGGCATTATAAACTTGTGTGAAGCACTTGGGGGTTCAAAGTGCTCACCAAAGATCTAGATAAGTTCCTTAGGGGGTCTAGTTTCCAAAATGGGGTCACTTGTGGGGGGTTTCCACTGTTTAGGCTCATCTGGGGCACTGCAAACGGAACATGACCCCCATCAACGTCTGCATTCCAAAACGTTACTACTTCCTTTCCAAGCCCTGCCGTGCACCCAAACAGTTCCCCCCCCACATATGGGGTATCAGCGTACTCAGGACAAGTTGGACAACAACTTTTGGGGTCCAATTTCCTTGGGAAAATTCAAAAATTTGGGACTAAAAAATCATTTTTGTGGAAAATTGTTTTTTTTTTTTTTTCACACCCAGGCATTATAAGCTTTTGTGAAACACTTGGGGGTTCAAAGTGCTCACAACAGATCTAGATAAGTACCTTAGGGGTCTAGTTTCCAAAATGGTGTCACTTGTGGGGTTTACACTGTTTAGGCGCATCAGGGGCTCTCCAAACACGACATGGCGTCCAATCTCAATTCCCGCCAATTTTAGTTTGAAAAAGTCAAACGGCGCTCCTTCCCTTACGAGCTCTGCCGTGTGCCCAAACAGTGGTTTTCCCTCACATATTGGGTATTGGCGTACTCAGGAGAAATTGCATAACAACCTTATCTGTCCATTTTCTCCTTTTACCCATGTGAAAATAAAAAAAAAGTTTGTAAAAGATCATTTTTGTGGCTAAAAAGTTAAATATTCATTTTTTCCTTCCACGTTGCTTTAGTTCCTGTGAAGCACCTGAAGGGTTAATAATCTTCTTGAATGTGGTTTTGAGTACCTTGAGGGGTGCAGTTTTTAGAATGGTGTCACTTTTGGGTATTTTCTGCCATATAGACCCCTCAAAGTGACTTCAAATGAGAGGTGGTCCCTAAAAAAAAATGGCTTTGTAAATTTTGTTGTAAAAATGAGAAATCGCTGGTCAACTTTTAACCCTTATAACTTCCTAACAAAAAAAAATTTTGGTTCCAAAATTGTGCTGATGTAAAGTAGACATGTGGGAAATGTTATTTATTAACTATTTTGTGTGATATATTTCTCTGTTTTAAGGGAATAAAAATTCAAAGTTTGAAAATTGCAAAATTTTAAAAATTTTCGCCATATTTGCGTTTTTTTCAAAAATAAACGCAAGTTATATCGAAGAAATTTTACTTCTAACGTGAAGTACAATATGTCACGAGAAAACAATCTCAGAATCGTGAAGATCCGTTGAAGCGTTCCAGAGTTATAACCTCATAAAGAGACAGTGGTCAGAATTGTAAAAATTGGCCCGGTCATTAACGTGCAAACCACCCTTGGGGGTGAAGGGGTTAATGTGACGCTTCTCTGACATTCTCAGGTTTTTAATTCTGCATTCACAATCCAAATGACAATTGTTTTTCCTAAAAACAATTGTACAAAATTATTGCCAGGTCGTACAACTGATATAGTGGTCAGTAATACTGTTAAGGGTATGCCACACTAAACGGGATCGCAAACGAGATCACTAAAACGTCACTATTTTGCGATCTCGTTAGCGACTTAGCTGTGTGTGGCATGTAGCAACTATGTGGCCCCTGCTGTGATCTCGTTGATCGTTCACTAGAGTTCTGGACCGTTTTTTGATCGTTGGCGTCCCGCTGGTGAGCCTATATCGCTGTGTTTGGCACCTTTTGCGAACGACCTCGTTTGTGACGCATATGGGTTTAGCGTCACGGAATGGATCGCAATATCTATAAGTTCTCTTTTGCGTCACAGAGAGGATCGCAGCAGTTGCAAAGCAGGCTAGCAGGACGCAGAGAGCAGGAGCGATGCTGGAAATTCCTATGAATCAGAAGCGCTCAGTACATGCTAATGACATCCTAACGACCGCCAAAGTCGTTAAAGAGATCGCTGACCGCTGATGAGTCGTTTATGAGATCTCCTGTTTGGCAGCTACTAGCGACCTAAAAGAGATCTCACAAACGATCTCATTAGCTTGCGTCGTTATTGAGATCGCTAACGAGATCACTAAGTGTGGCAGTACCTTTATTCCTCATGTACTCACAGTTAACTGATGCAAAGTTTGTTGAAAGGATAATACTTCTTACAGTCTTCCTCTTCTGAGTAGCAGCTGTGAGATGCTTGGAAGACACACCTAGTAAACATCTAGTCTAGAGGAGGAGCTTTACTACTAAAGAGTATGCCACACTAAACAATATCGCTAACGGGATCGCTAAAAAACGTCACTATTTAGCGATCCCGTTAGCGATATTGTTCAGTGCGGCAGCTTCCAGCGACGAGCTTCCTGCTGTGATCTCGCTCGTCGCTGGAATCGCTCCGGACCCTATTTCATCGCTGGCGCTCCCGCTGGGTAAGTATCTTATCGCTGTGTGGCACCTTTTCTTAGCGATTTAGCCGTACTTTTGTACCGCTAAAGTCGTTAAGAAGATCGCTAACGGCGATAGCGTCGTTAACTATATCGCTAAATGCGGTAGCATTTAGCGATATAGAAACAATCCCGCTAGCGATCTCATTAGTATGCAACGCTAACAAGATCGCTAGCGGGATAGCTTAGTGTGGCAGTACCTTTAGAATTTGCAACACATTTTCACTTTCAGTTTCATACATTGTAAGTAGGGGGGTTGGGGCAGCATGAGGTTAACCAAGTATAAGGTTAGATAAGGGCAGTGGAGAACAGTGACACACAAGAAGTAAGAAATGTCTCTATCTCCAGCAGAACTGCTTATCACTGTTGTTCATAGTTTGATAGAACATATATATTTGAGTAACACTTATAAAATTCATATGAAAGTTCAATTATGAAATATTAATACATTTTTTTAAAGTTGGAGTTGGTACATTTCTACCGACTCCGACTCCAACCAAAACTAACTCCGACTCCACGACTACGACTCCACAGCCCTGGTTGACTTACAAGGCAGACTTACAAGGCATAAATCCTGTTTGATCCGGGTGTATTAAAGATTCCACTACCTTTGAAAGGCGGGTAGCCAGTATTTTTGCTAATCGTTTGATGTCTACTGTCACAAGAGAAATAGGCCTATACGAACCCGGGATAGGAGGATCCTTATCTTTTTTTGGTAACACCGTAATAATAACTTCCCTCATTGATGGTGGAAGGGCCCCAAGACCACGACTATCATTAAGTGTAGTGAGCAGCAGCGGGAGTAGCACCGACTGATATTTTTTATATACTTCTACTGGCAGGCCATTCAACCCTGGTGCCTTGCCATTAGACATAGTACTCAGGGCCTCTTCAAGTTCATCCAAACCCAAGGGTTCGTCCAGCAGATTTCTGTCTGCATCAGAGAGTCGTGGGAGCTTAGCTAATTCCAAAAAATCCTCAAGATCCTTTGCAGATGCCCCAGAATGAGAGGAATATAAGTTAGTAAAAAAAACCTCCAAAACTCCCAGGACTCCCGGTGCATCAGTAACAAGCATCCCACTCTCACTACTAAGCCCATATATAAACGAGGACCCCTTCTGTGCTGACGTTATAACTGAGCGTAGGTGCCCCACACTTTCAAAAAATTGGGTCGATTGAAACATATGTTTCTGCGCTGCCACTTCCAGAGACATTTTGTTCACTCGTGACTGAGCGTCCTTCAGTCTCTGCTGTGTCTTAGGAGTGACCTGTATTGAGAAAGCCCAGTCTGCATCCTCCAGTTCCTGGAGCAAAAGTTTGGATTTCCTACCAGAACTAGATTTAATCTTTGAAATCTCACGTATAAACATACCACGCAAATTTGCCTTTAGGGATTCACACACCACCGGACTAGAGGCCGAATTCTCATTGAACCGAAGGAATTCCTGTAGTTCAGAGGTGAATGAATCAGTTTTATCTACTAATAGTAGCCAAAATGGATTTAAACGCCAGAGCGGCCTATCCCTCAGCATATTATTATTTCCTTTAATAACGACAGATAGGGGCGAATGATCTGACACCGTCCTTGGTAAATATTCAACGTTTATAATTTTCCCCAATATGAGACCATCCCCCAATGCCAAGTCAATACGAGACAGGGAAGAGAAAGTAGAGGAGAAACATGAGTACTGGTATATCCCAGGATTCATGCATCTCCACAAATCGGTTCAGGCTAATTCGCGCAGGAGCACCCCGAATGGTGTACAGTTAGCCTCTGGTTTTATAGGTGCATGAGTACCTCTATCCCAATGGGTATCTAAAATATTGTTAAAATCACCTACCACTAAATATGGGACTCCTGGAAAGTCTCTCAATATAGTTAGGATTTTATATATGATTTTGCTGCTATATGGCGGAGGAATATATATAGATATTAACCCCTTCCCGACCTTTGACACAGCGTATGCGTCATGAAAGTCGGTGCCAATCCGACCTATGACGCATACCCTGCGTCATGAAAGGATCGCGTTCCTGCGGGCCGGGAGAACGGGGTCACTCAAAGGTCACCCGACCCGCAGTTACAGGACCCTTTGTGCTTCACCACAGGGGGGTTGGCTTAACCCCCCCGTGGCCACGATCGCTCTGATTGGCTGTTAAAAGTGAAACAGCCAATCAGAGCAATCTGTAATATTTCACCAATTTAGTTGGTGAAATATTACAATCCAGCCATGGCCGATGCTGCAATAGCATCTGCCATGGCTGGACACCAAGACCTGACCCCCCCACACGTAGTCACGGCGGCGATCGGCCGCCGCCACCGAAAGATGGCAGCGATCGGTCACCGCCGTCACTAACAGCTCCCCTCCTCCTTTGCTCCGGTGCCCCCACCTTCCGATCCCCCCCCCCTAACCTTCCGACCACCCTACTCACCTCTCCCGATCCACCGATGTCCCTGGATCGGTCCCGGCGTCCGCCCGGGCCTCTTCATGGGCGCCGCCATCTTGGAAAATGGCGGGCGCATGCGCAGTGCGCCCGCCGGCCGGTGCATGCGCAGTGCGCCCCCCAGTGTCCAAAAATTTATTTTGATCACTGTGATAAACTGTCACAGTTATCAAAATAAAAAAAAGTAAATGAACCCCCTCTTTATCATAGGTAGGGACAAATAAAAAAAATAAAGATTTTTTTTTTTTTTTTTCCTATTAGGCCCTGTGCACACGTTGCGGATTTTGCTGCGGATCCGCGGCGTATTTTGCTGCTGATCCCGGCGGATTTCGCTGCTGATTCGCTGCGGATCCGCGGCTGATTTCGCTGCTGATCGCGGCGGATTTCGCTGCTGATCCGCGGCGGATTTCGCTGCTGATCCGCGGCGGATCCGCGGCTGATTTCGCTGCTGATTCGCGGCGGATTTCGCTGCTGATCCGCAGCGGATTTCACTGCTGATCCGCGGCTGATTTAGCTGCTGATCCGCTGCGAATCCGCAGCGGATTTCGCTGCTGATCCGCGGCTGATTTCGCTGCTGATCCGCGCTGATTCGCTGCTGATCCGCGGCTGATTTCGCTGCTGATCCGCGGCTGATTTCGCTGCTGATCCGCGGCGGATTTCGCTGCTGATCGCGGATTTCGCTGCTGATTCGCTGCGGATCGCAGCTGATTTTGCTGCTGATCCGCGACTGATTTTGCTGCTGATTCGCTGCGGATCCGCAGCGGATTTCGCTGCTGATCCGCGGCTGATTTCGCTACTGATCCGCGGCTGATTTCGCTGCTGATCCGCGGCTGATTTCGCTGCTGATTCGCTGCAGATCCGCGGCAGATTTTGCTGCGGATCCGCGGCTGATTATCTGCTGATTCATCTGCGCTAGCGGGTATAGCATAACGCGATCGCGTTATGCTATACCGTTACCAGCCGGTCACCGCTACGTGTTGAACGGGCTGGTAAAACGCAATATGAACCCAGCCTTAGGGTTAGAACTAGGGTTAGGGTTAGCATTAGGGTTAAGGTTAGAATTACGGTTAGGGTTGGAATTAGGGTTAGGGTTGGAATTAGGGTTAGGGTTGGAATTAGGGTTAGGGTTGGAATTAGGGTTAGGCTTGTAGTTAGGTTTATGGTTAGAGTTGGGATTAGGGTTAGGGGTGTGTTGGGGTTAGGGTTATGATTAGGGTTTGTATTAGGGTTAGGTGTGTGTAGGGGTTAGGGTTGGGGTTAGGGGTGTGTTGGGGTTAGGGTTGGAGTTAGAATTGAGGGGTTTCCACTATTTAGGCACATCAGGGGGTCTCCATACGCGACATGGCGCCACCATTGATTCCTGCAAATTTTGCGTTCAAAAAGTCAAACAGTGCTCCCTTTATTCCAAGCCCCGACGTATGCCCAAACAGTGGTTTATCCCCACATATGGGTATCAGCGTACTCGGGAAAAATTGCACAACAACTTTGGGGGTTCTAATTTCTCCTGTTAACATTGGGAAAAAAAATTGGGGACTAAAAATTATTTTTGTGGAAAAAAAAATGATTTTATATTTTCACGGCTCTGCGTTATAAACTTCTGTGAAGGACTTGGAGATTCAAAGTGCTTATCACACATCTATAGGAGTTCCTTGGGGGATCTAGTTTCCAAAATGGGGTCACTTGTGGGGAGTTTCTACTGTTTAGGCACATCAGGGACTCTGCAAACGTAACATGACGCCCGAAGACCATTCCATCAAGTGGGCATTTCAAAACGTCACTACTTCCCATCCGAGCCCCGACGTGTGCCCATACAGTAGTTTTCTCCCACATATGGGATATCAGCATACTCAGGACAAATTGGACAACAACTTTTGGGGTCTAATTTCTCATGTTACCCTTGGAAAAATAAAAAAATTGGGGACTAAAAGATCCTGATTGTGGAAAAAATATGATTTTTTTATTTTCATGCCCGGGCGTTATAAACTTCTGTGTAGCCCTTGGGGGTTCAAAGTGCTCACCACACATCTAGATAAGTTCTTTGCCGGGTCTAGTTTCCAAAATGGGGTCACTTGTGGGGAGTTTCTACTGTTTAGGCACATCAGGGGCTCTGCAAACGTAACAAGATGCCCGCAGACCATTCCATCAAGTCGGCATTTCAAAGCGTCACTACATCCCTTCCGAGCCCTGACGTGTGCCCAAACAGTGGTTCCCCCCCACATATGGGGTACTAGCGTACTCAGGAGAAACTGGACAACAACTTTTGGGGTCCAATTTCTCCTGTAACCATTGTGAAAATAAAAAACAGTGGGCTAAAAAATCATTTTTTGAGAAAAAAAAATGATTTTTTATTTTCGCGGCTCTGCGTTATAAACTTCTGTGAAGCACCTGGGGGTTCAAAGTGCTCACTATGCATCTAGATAAGTTCCTTAGGGCGTCTAGTTTCCAAAATGGGGTCACTTGTGGGGAGCTCCAATGTTTAGGCACACAGGAACTCTCCAAATGCGAAATGGCAACCGCTAAATATTCCAGCATATTTTCCATTCAAAAAGTCAAATGGCGCTCCTTCCCTTCTGAGCCCTGCGTGCGCCCAAACAGTGGTTTATGACCACATATGAGGTATCTGTGTACTCAGGAGAAATTGCCCAACAAATTTTAGGATCCAATTTATACTGTTGCCCATGTGAAAATGAAAATAACTGAGGCTAAAAGAAAATTTTTGTGAAAAAAAAGTACTTTCTTTTATTTACGGATCAATTTGTGAAGCACCTGGGGTTCAAAGTGCTCACTATGCATCTAGATAAGTTCCTTAGGGGGTCTAGTTTCCAAAATGGGGTCACTTGTGGGGGAGCTCCAATGTTTAGGCACACAGGGACTCTCCAAATGCGACATGCAACCGCTAAATATTCCAGCATATTTTCCATTCAAAAAGTCAAATGGCGCTCCTTCCCTTCTGAGCCCTGCCGTGCGCCCAAACAGTGGTTTATGACCACATATGAGGTATCTGTGTACTCAGGAGAAATTGCCCAACAAATTTTAGGATCCAATTTATACTGTTGCCCATGTGAAAATGAAAATAACTGAGGCTAAAAGAAAATTTTTGTGAAAAAAAAGTACTTTCTTTTATTTACGGATCAATTTGTGAAGCACCTGGGAGTTCAAAGTGCTCACTATGCATCTAGATAAGTTCCTTAGGGGGTCTAGTTTCCAAAATGGGATCACTTGTGGGGAGCTCCAATGTTTAGGCACACAGGGACTCTCCAAATGCGACATGGCAACCGCTAAATATTCCAGCATATTTTCTATTCAAAAAGTCAAATGGCGCTCCTTCCCTTCTGAGCCCTGCCGTGCGCCCAAACAGTGGTTTATGACCACATATGAGGTATCTGTGTACTCAGGAGAAATTGCCCAACAAATTTTAGGATCCAATTTATACTGTTGCCCATGTGAAAATGAAAAAAACTGAGGCTAAAAGAAAATTTTTGTGAAAAAAAAGTACTTTCTTTTTTTTACGGATCAATTTGTGAAGCACCTGGGGGTTCAAAGTGCTCACTATGCATCTAGATAAGTTCCTTAGGGGGTCTAGTTTCCAAAATGGGTCACTTGTGGGGGAGCTCCAATGTTTAGGCACACAGGGACTCTCCAAATGCGACATGGCAACCGCTAAATATTCCAGCATATTTTCCATTCAAAAAGTCAAATGGCGCTCCTTCCCTTCTGAGCCCTGCCGTGCGCCCAAACAGTGGTTTATGACCACATATGAGGTATCTGTGTACTCAGGAGAAATTGCCCAACAAATTTTAGGATCCAATTTATACTGTTGCCCATGTGAAAATGAAAAAACTGAGGCTAAAAGAAAATTTTTGTGAAAAAAAAGTACTTTCTTTTTTTTACAGATCAATTTGTGAAGCACCTGGGGGTTCAAAGTGATCACTATGCATCTAGATAAGTTCCTTAGGGGGTCTAGTTTCCAAAATGGGGTCACTTGTGGGGGAGCTCCAATGTTTAGGCACACAGGAACTCTCCAAATGCGACATGGCAACCGCTAAATATTCCAGCATATTTTCCATTCAAAAAGTCAAATGGCGCTCCTTCCCTTCTGAGCCCTGCCGTGCGCCCATACAGTGGTTTATGACCACATGTGAGGTATCTGTGTACTCAGGAGAAATTGCCAAACAAATTTTAGGATCAATTTTATCCTGATGCCCATGTAAAAATGAAAAAATTGATGCTAAAAGAAAATTTTTGTTGGAAAAATTAAAATGTCCATTTTTTCCTTCCACGTTGCTTTAGTTCCTGTGAAGCACCTGAAGGGTTAATAATCTTCTTGAATGTAGTTTTGAGTAGCTTGAGGGGTGCAGTTTTTATAAAGGTGTCACTTTTGGGTATTTTCTGCCATATAGACCCCTCAAAGTGACTTCAAATGTGAGGTGGTCCCTAAAAAAAATGGTTTTGTAAATTTTGCTGTAAAAATGAGAAATCGCTGGTCAACTTTTAACCCTTATAACTTCCTAACAAAAAAAAATGTTGTTCCCAAAATTGTGCTGATGTAAAGTAGACATGTGGGAAATGTTATTTATTAACTATTTTGTGCCACATAACTCTCTGGTTTAACAGAATAAAAAGTAAAAATTTGAAAATTACAAAATTTTCAGAATTTTCGCCAAATTTCCATTTTTTTCACAAATAAATGCAAAAATTATCGACCTAAATTTACCACTAACATGAAGCCCAATATGTCACGAAAAAACAATCTCAGAATCGCTAGGATCCGTTGAAGCGTTCCTGAGTTATTACCTCATAAAGGGACACTGGTCAGAATTGCAAAAAATGGCAAGGTCTTTAAGGTCAAAATAGGCTGGGTCTTGAAGGGGTTAATATAATTGTGACCGCAGACAGCGTACAATACAAGAGGACAAACCTCCCCTCTTCATCTACCACCACTCTTTTACATAGAAATTGGGCACCCCTTTTAATCAGTATCCTGACACCTCTAGAGTACTGAGAATATGTGGAATGATATCCCGCTAATATCCATCTTTTATCCAGAATGTTAAGTGTTTCACGTGTGAGGTGCGTCTCTTGTAAGCAAATTACAGTTGATTTGCGATCCATAATAAAAGAAAAGATCGCCTGTCTTTTTAGTGGGGATTTCATCCCTCTAATATTCCAGCTAAGAATCGTAACATCCCCCATACTTGATATTTTTAAACTTAAACGACATTATCCAATTAATTTTAGCTACATACCTTTGGACATACGTGTACCCATCAAAGGACCAAACACCCCCCCCAATCCCACCCTTCTCCCTAATAACATATCCCAACATAACTCTCAACTGTATTAGGCCCACCTCACAGAAGAGCAATGTTATTCCCCTTGAAATGTATAAAGGCAAATACCGGGTGTTTTAGTTCCCATCTCGCCCCCACATATTCCAGGATAATACCCCACAGCACATAAACAACTATCCAAACATTGGAACAGTTCAGGACATCCAGATTGTCCAAAAGATTCACGTTTCTTCACCGCATTCCTCCATCACCGTTCTTAAATGCTGTTCATTCAGATCCAATCAGTCAGCAGCCTCTGTAGCATCCAGAAAAAAATGAAATTTGTTTCCAGCTTCAACCCGCAGCTTGGCCGGGAAGATCATAGAGTATTTGAGGTCAAGGGCCCTCAGTCGTTTTTTAACATCAACAAATTGAGCTCTCATTTTTTGCACTTTTGGTGAAAAGTCCGGAAAGAAGGAAACTTTAGACCCATCAATGGTTAGATCAGAGTGGTCTCTTGAAAATCTAAGAATACTGTCCCTGTCTCTGTAGTGCAATAGTTTAGCCAAAATGGGTCTTGGTGGGCGACCAGGGGGAGGGGGACGAGCCGGGACCCTATGAGCGCGTTCCATCGCATACAAATGGGTCAAATTATCAGACCCAACTTTTTCTTTTATCCAGGCTTCAATAAAAATAGTAGGGTTTTTGCCCTCGCGTCGCTCCGGGATGCCGACAATACGCACATTGTTGTGCCTGCACCTGTTTTCCAGGTCATCTGTTTTATTCCATACTGCAGCCAGGTCTTTTTCAAGCTCTTTATTATACTGCATAGAATTAGAGACTGTATTTTCCACCACACCAACTCTTTTTTTCTAGATGCCCAGTTCTGTCCTTAACTGTATGGAGGTCATGTTTTACATTCTGCATTGACTCCTGTAAAAAGCCCAGCTGAGTAAGCACATTAGTAATAGCTGATCCACATTGCATAACCGCCACCAACACATCCTTTATAGTGGGTTCAGCAGGGACCTGTAACTTCAGCGCTGCAAGCTGTTTCTTATTTTGTTCCACCAGTTCTCCCCAGCTAGCCAGAGCCTCCTTATTCCTCTGTCCTCCAGGACTTTCAGTCACCTCCTCCCCCTCCTCATTCATCTCCCGCTCTATACCTTCTCCGGTGTCTGGATCCTTTCCAGCCGCCTGAGAAGACTCCTCCAATTCCTCCACTCGGGCAAATCGCTGCAAACGGACCGCTACCTCTCTGTTTCTGGATGTACTTTCGGTTTCTGCATCAGCCAGGGCGCGCGCTAAAGCAGCGGCGCCATCTTGGGAACCCAAGGCCATCTCTCCTGCGATTCTCCTGTGGCCTTTTTTCGGCATGGTATGTGTCAAAAGTGCTCCCGCTACGACCCCACGACCTCCACCAGTCCCCAGGGCCACTCCACAGATAAGTACCGGCTGTGCTGTGGGGATTTAGCAGCGGTAATCAATTAGGACATGCGGGAGCTCTGCAGGCACGCGTCCTCCTCACATGCTGCTAGGCCACCCTGCTAGAATATATCTAGCAGGAAACCCAACAGTGCCATCAGTAACAAGAGTGAATGCAGCATAAAAAAGCAATACAATACACAGTGCAGTCACTGTTGATCCAGATGACACTGTTGGGTTTCCTGCTAGAATATATCTAGCAGGAAACACAACAGTGCCATCAATAACGAGTGAATGCAGCATAAAGAATCAATACAATACACAGTGCAGTCACTGTTGATCCAGATGACACTGTTGGGTTTCCTGCTAGAATATATCTAATAGGAAACACAACAGTGCCATCAGTAACAAGAGTGAATGCAGTATAAAAAAATCAATACAATACACAGTGCAGTCACTGTTGATCCAGATGACACTGTTGGGTTTCCTGCTAGAATATATCTAACAGGAAACACAACAGTATCATCATGGACAATAGTCACTGCGGCATCACAGAGCATGGAAATACTTACTAAACGCCTTTTTGGTGGTTGGAGAGGCGCTGTCCCAGCCATCCATCAACGCTGCGGCCACTTCATTCCATAGCCGCCGGCTCACCACATTGTCCTTGTACTGCGTATTACGGCTGTCCACAACGGGACACGCTCATGGACCAGGCAGATCAGGGTCTCATTGTCCACATAGAGGTCTTCGTCCCGTTGTGGAACCTAGAAAAAACAAAAAAAATATTGTACTCTTGGATATATTTCAGAAGTAAAAAGATAGAAAAAGAGACAAAAAATAAAATAATAAAAAGGTACATTCAAAGACTATATACTGACATTATGTCTCACCACCAGGACTTGTCTTGGCTGCGACTGCTCCCGCTGTTCGGACTCAATCGCCGTGTCCGACAATGATGTCTGAAAAAGAAAAAAAAATATTACACATTTGTAGATGCAGCAGCTATACTTACCCAAAGGCAGGAAGATACTCACATCACGCTCTGCTTGGGCCAGTTCTTGCCGGGATGGGGAATACTGTAATACAGAAGAACACATGCTGCAATAAAAAAAAAATACAAAACATTAGTACAACTACATTACATTTGAAAGGACGATTTGGTTTAAGAATACTCACATACTTGGTGATGCACTTTGGATCCAAATTTTCTTGTGTCTTCAAGGCTGTGTCTTCAATGCATTCTGATAGTAGGGGGTCTGTCTGGCACGGCAGACACCTTCTTTTATCTACAATCCTCACAAACAATGTTGCTTGTGTAGGGGGTGGTTTAAACAAATGTCTAGACATTGTTTACTCAAAAATCGCGTGCGCGCAAAAGCACTGACGAGCGCACAGCCATGCGAACGCCAGCGCCCCCCTAGACTGTATTGTTATTTTTTTGCGCACACGTGTGCACGCGCTTTTTTGAAGTGGTTTGGCGGAACACCTGAAAAATGCGCAGCGCACGAAAACGCTGATGAACGCGTGCAAGCGGTAGACCCTGCGCCCGCCATGTTAAAGATAGGGGAACATTGCGCATGCGATCGATAGCGCACGATGCGCTGTGCGATAAAACGCTAGTGTGTGAATCCAGCCTAAGAACTTCTGTTTCAGATCAGCTGCATTGCTCTCCAATTGGAGGATTGGATCATCAGGGGGTTGCACATATTGTTCTTCTTCCAGGTCTTCATGTGGGGTGGATCTGCAGTGCAGATGATCCATCTCAAGTTGCGATAATAGCCTTCTCTTTATGATACTGGAACGTTGGGTGAGTGGTTGTTTCTCAGGCTCGTATCCATCCAGAATTTCCTTATACGCTTCTATATCCTCTCTCATTTGGTCTGCTGTTATAGTAGCATTTCATCAGATCCAGGTTCTCTTGCCTTGTCCATGAATGGTTCCAGTAGCCCATTTATCATCAGACATCTGACGCAGGCCTTGTTAATCCAGGCAACGTCCGAGCCGACATGACTCTTTGTTCGTGACACTCATGTTTATTGAGGTAGGCACTATAGTGTTAGTAGTCTTGCCCAAAGACCACTACTGGTATATTATGTCCAACAGGGCAGACCACCCATGTCTGTAGTTGTGCACTTTTTAACAGCTATAACAGCCACCAAAGGTAGTATTATAATGTTAGGAGCCTTAGTATGTAACTTACTTTTAATTTATTTTTCCCCAAGGCAGAGCTGGGATTTGAACCCCAGTCTCCCATGTTGTAGGCTATGCACTTATCTATTACACTATACCAGCCACTATATCTATATATAATCTTTATTTTTTTTCTCCCAAATTTGGAGTGAAAATGGGGGTGCGTCTTATAATGTGTATATTTCTTTACCGATACCGTTGCTGCAGGCTGGGATGAGGGGGTGTCCGCGGTGCTGCTGCGGGTGTCTCCGATGCTACTGGGGCTCTGCCGAAATTTTGTGAAAGGCCAGAGCCCCGCTTCATTTCCAGCAGACACCCGGAAACATCCACAGCAGCACCGCCGGACACCCCCATAGCACTGCTGGGCACTCGCAGCAGTGCCAGACACCTGCAGCAGCACCAGACACCCGCAGTAGCGTGCCGCACATCGGAACACCCCCTCATCCCAGCCTGTGGCCTGCAGCATCACCCCACTCCTGCCTCCTCTAGCAGCGACCCTGGAACCCCGCTTCACCGCAGCCACCACCCCCGGTAAGCCGCATGGATTATAGGAAGTACCACCATTTTATTAAAAAAACATTTTTTCCTATTTTTCTCCTTAATATTTGGGGTGCGTCTTATAATCCTAAAACTATGATATATGTATATATTAGATAGATTAAAAGCCAACAAGTCATCTGCCGTGTACAGTATAATCACAGAGAGATAATTTAGAATATACTGTATATATTAGAACAGGGTTCGACAAACCTAGGATAGATGTGTGAGTGTGTCTTCCCGGCTCTGACATTAAACTGAATTCCCTTGTGCTCTGTGATAGGTTTACATCTGAGGAAGGAAATGTTACTCTAATCATTTGTATATCTATTGCCCCAAAAAAATGTAGTAAAAGAGGATTTTGTATCATCCTTAAATGACAAATTTTTGTTCACAGGAGTCGGCTCAAAGAGATCTGAAGGTGCATCCCGAAGATATCTTATGTGCCCATTGATAATGGACAAGGACAGGAACCATGTGACTAAGAGGATATTGAAGCTCACCTTGGAGATTATCTGTCTGCTGACTGGTGAGGTGAGTGATTCTCTCTGACCAAGTGATTTCACTTACCTTGTAGTTAAATGTAGTGACTTGTACTGCATGTCCTATAACTTTATTTATAGGAATATACACTTGTCAAGAAATTTGGGGAATATGTGTCACTTAAGTCCATAATGGATCCGGAACTTCAATCGTGGGCACATGAGAGGAAGAATGATCAGAAGATCCTAGAACTCACCAAGAAGATCACGGAGCTGCTGACTGAAGAGGTGAGTGCCACAAGGAATGTCCCATGCATTGTTCAGTAAGAGAGATGTCTAGATGGTAATTCTGGTTTTATTATGTGTAAGGTTCCGTTAAGATGTGAGGACATCATGGTCTGTTCACTATGGAGGAGTGGGAGTATGTAGAAGAACACATGGATCTGTACAAAAGTGTCATGATGGAAAATCCTGAAACCGTCCCTTCTCATGGTAATTTTTTTTTCTCCAATATACATGTTTGAAATTAAAGCATCTGCAAAAAAAAAATCCTTAAAGGTGAAGGGATTTTCTTGTCTGAAAATGAGCAGTTAAATAATCTATTGGGGCATGTGTTAGTGATGGACCAAGAAGTACCCCTGATTAATATCAGCAACTAACTGCACTCCAATGTCCCATCAACCTGAAATTTTATCAAATATAAGTTGGTTGGCTTTTCCCGCTCTGTGTTGTACATTTTTGTCCTTGTGATTCTGTCGATGCACCCACAGGAGCATAGCAATATTAAACAGCTCTGTTTCTGGCATAATCGACCTTCCAGTGGCCTGATCATGAAGTGTCGATGGAGTGCGATGACAGCTAGGGGTGTAATAATGGCCCTTCAATTTGCCACCTTATACCGTACATTTGTTTGCCATTTGTCAGGGCCTAGTATGATGCAATAGAGAATTACTGCAGTCTATTATACCAGCGTCCTGTAGATCAAGTTTGTTATTCCTTAATGGGATTAAAAAATACAATATTGAAATTAGTCAGTCCATAAGAACCCAAACTACACAATTATCCTGGGATTTATCTTTTGTTATGGGCAGCAGTGACTGACCACCTGTCCAGTCCATGCTCAAGCTTCTCCACTCCATATTCTATGTGTACCCTCTGCAGCTGAAAAAAACTGCAATTAATCAGTGACACGCACCCCAATTCTAGAGTGCAATGTAGACATGAAAAATATCTGCAGCTCATCCTAAGTAGTAAATCCATGGTAGTGAACTTCCTATGGGTGGTGCATGGACCACAGATTAATGTTATCAAGCAGGAGAGATCCAAGTAAAGTGTAAACATCTGCCATCACTTCCATAACATTTAGTATAAAAACATTTCTTAATATACACTACTCACAAAAAGTTAGTGACATTTGGCTTTTGGGCAAAATTTATGGAAAATGAAAAAAGGTCACGCTACAGTGATATTTTATCATGAAGGTAGGGCATTTAAGTGGCAGCATACAATGGTGATTTCCTCATCTCAAACAATTCATTGAAACAAAAGCCAACAACAGTGGTGTGTATACACCCCCAAAAAAGCTCAATGTCTCAATAACGTGGCATGGAACATCAATTACAGCTTTACAACAACATCTCATGCTGGTTGCAAGTCAAGTTATTGTCTGCTGAGGCATGGCATCCCACTTCTTTTTATGAAGGGTGGTCCTCACGTTATTGAGGTTCGGGTACAGACATACGAGTTTGTACATGGTAACTCATCTGGTTTTCTATGAAATTCAGGTCTGTAGAAAGTGCAGGCCTCTCGATTTGAGGTACACCTATCTCCAGCATCCGTACCCTAGTGATGTGACCTTGATGAGCTGGAGTATTGTTGTCCATGAAGATGAAATTAGGGCTGTGTTATTCGTGCAGAGGCACAATGACTGTGTTAATTATATTATATTCACATAGTAGGAGCTTGTCTCTGTACCATTCAAAAAATGTAGGGCAGTTCTATATTGACCAGACACACCGCCCTACACTGTAACACCACCACCAAAGTCTCTTTTGTCACAACAGTGACATTTTTTCGGCTTAGCATGAATCGACTTTCATTAGTGAACAACACTGAGTCCTACTAGTCCCTCGTCCAGCATAGATTCTTACTGTGCCTGGTGGTCGCGTCAGGTACCCTTTCAGATTGTCTAGCATGCAGACTATGCTGATGTGCAAATGGTTTCAAACAGTCTGACCTGACACTTTGGTGCCTCTAGCCTCCCTAAATGTGCCTTGAGTTGTTTGCCATTCATCATTTAATTCCTAAGGGCATTGTTCACAATGAAGCGGTCATCAGTGCGGCATGTGGTCAAAGGATGTCCACTTCTATGCTTTTCTGTGACTCTTCCAGTCTCTGCATCTTTGTTGCAACCTGCTGATGACTCTCTGAGACACTCTAAGCTCAGTGTCCACTTCCGTCTGAGAACATCCTGTTTGAAACCTCGCAATGGAGAGGTACTGCTGATCAATTGTTAGGTGCTGTCTTAAGGCTGGGTCTCACATAGCGATACACCAGCGATCCCGACAACGATATGCACTTGTCAGGATCGCTGGTGTATCGCTACATGATCGCTGCTGAGCTGCCAAACAGGCAGCTCAGGGCAGCGATCAGCACAAGGACACTGCGGGTAAACATCGCTAGTTACCCGCAGTGTACCTTGGATACCAGTGCCCTGATGCAGGGAGCTGGTATCCAAGGTACACAGCGGGTTTCCAAGCGCTGCGCGGTGCCTGGAAACCCGCTGTGTACCTTGGATACCAGCTCCCTGCATCAGGGCGCTGGTATCCAAGGTACACAGCGGGTTTCTAGGCACAGCCCCGCGCCTGGAAACCCGCTGTGTACCTTGGTTACCAGCGGATCGCTGGTCTCCCGCCTGTCACACGCAGCGATGCGTGCCTGTCAGCGGGAGACCAGCGATCAAAAAAATGTCCTGACATTTCAGCGACGATCAGCGATACCCAGCAGGGGGGCTGATCGTCGCTGAATGTCACACACAGCGATATCGCTGGTGAGCTCGCTGCTGCGTCACAAAACTAGTGACTCAGCAGCGATCCGGTAGCGATATCGCTATGTGAGACGGGCCCTTTAGTCTCATGATGTTAAAATGTGAACAGCATGATGTGGAGGACTGTTTTAAAGGGAACCTGTCCGCGGGATTGTGCACAGTAACCTACACACAGTGTCAGGTCGGCACCATATACTGAATAAAATGATACCTCGGTTGATGAAATCTGTTTTGTGGCCGTTTCTTAATCTTTATTTTCAGTTTTGTGTTAATGATATGCTCATATCCTTAGGCTACTTTCACACTTGCGTTTTTTTGCGCAGTGCATCTTGCGGTATCGGACGCATGCGCAATGTTCCCCTATCTTTAACATGGCGGGCGCAGGGTCTAGCGCTTGCACGCGTTCATGTGCGTTTGTCGTGCGCTGCGCATTTTCCCGGTGTGCGCCCATACGCGCCAGACGCTACATGTTGCATTTTTTTTTTCCGCCCAACCGCTTTAAAAAAACGCGTGCGCAAGTGTGCGCATGCTATGCGCCAAAAATAACATTGCAGTCTATGGGGGCGCTGGCGTGGGCATGGCTTTGCGCTCGTCAACGCTTTTGCACGCACGCGATTTTTCTGTAAATAATGGAGCCAGAGATGATGGAGCCAGAGATGATGGAGCCAGAGAGATGATGGAGCCAGAGATGATGGAGCCAGAGATGATGGAGCCAGAGATGATGGAGCCAGAGATGATGGAGACAGAGATGATGGAGGCAGAGATGATGGAGGCAGAAATGATGGAGGCAGAGATGATGGAGGCAGAGATGATGGAGGCAGAGATGATGGAGGCAGAGATGATGGAGGCAGAGATGATGGAGACAGCTGATGGAGGCAGAGATGATGGAGGCAGAGATGATAATGTGACAAATAGAAAACGCATGCGCCAAAAAAATGCAAACGCATGAAATCGCAGACAAACGCTGCGTTTTTTTGTCGAAATGCTGATGCGACTAAATATTGCAGCGTTTACAAGCGTTTGCATGCGGTTTTTTAATGCGCTTCATGTGCGCTCGAAACGCAGCGCAAAAGAACGCAAGTGTGAAAGTAGCCTAAGGCGGGGCTGGGGTATGTGGTGCTCTGATTAGCTGTTCATAATGCAGACTGCTGACAGGTAGCTGATGCCTCACTGACCTGCCCCCTAGTTTGCATAATGAATACCATCACATACTGAATAAAAAAAAGAGAAAAACCCTTCTGCAGGCAGGTGTCAGCTGTGGCACCTACTCTGCAGCATAATCGCATAGTTACTGTGCACTTTGCCGATTTACTTGAGCGAGTGGGAAGTAATTTTGAAAATGTCGCCTGTCGCGCCTGCGCAGTAGCATCTATCAGATTGTATAAAGATCCGATTGCTGCTATTGCGCAGGCGGCGCCATCTTGCTGGAGAGAAAAAAAATGTCCTCCACCTATATGACGCCACATGTGCAATAGCAGCTATTGGATCTCTATACAAACTGATAGCTGTTACTGCGCAGGCGCGACAGGTGCCATTTTCAAAATGACTTTTTTTTTTTTCCTAGCTCATGTAAATCTGCAAAAGGGATTAAGTGCAGAGTAACCATGCGATTATGCTGCAGCGCAGGTGCCACGGCCGACACCTGCCTGCAGAAGCATTTTTTTTTTATTATTCAGTTTGTGATTGTATTCATTATGCAAACTAGGGGGCAGGTCAGTGAGGGATCAGCAACCTGTCAGCAGTCTGCATTATGAATATATAATCAGAGCACCACAAACACCAGCCCCACATTAGGGCACAAGCATATCATTAACACATAACTGAAAATAAAGATTAAGAAACAGCCACAAGACAGATTTCATCAACCAGGTATCATTTTATCCAGTATAATGGCGCCGACCTGACACTGTCTGTAGGTTACTGTGCACAATCCTGCGGACAGGTTCCCTTTTAATACCATTTCTAATTGAACCCCAAAATGTATTGGGTGATTCATGGATCAAACACCTGGTGGGAATTTTGCCATTAAGCTCCTTGTTAGAGAACAGCAAGTTGTGCAAAAAGTACTGAAACACTGAACAGATGGGACATGTGCATTCAGAAGTTTAGAGAAGGTCACATTAAGTTCACCTGAAAAGGTTAGACTGCATTTTAGGAACATCCTGAAATTTCACCCGATAGCCAAATATCCCTAACTTTTTGTTGTTTGTGTATAATTTTAAAAAGACAGGAAACTGAGCTACGCAGTTTGAACTGAATGCTCTCTTACTCATGGCACTATATCATGGTTATAAACGCCATTTCTTAAGACTAGATGCAGATAATGTTGGAAAATAGCGACCATAAATTATTTCAGATATTTAAAACTTATATCAAATATCCACATCAAAGCATCTATAACCAGAAACAGATTGATGATATACATTTCATCCGTTTTTGTATTCATGCCTGTTCGCGCACTTTTTTACAATTTAAAGATCCAAAAAACTTCTCAATTCCATAGAATACAGCATCAACTTTCTCCGCTTCTGGCTTGAGGTATTTTCTCAATAGCAATAACCCTTAGATCACTGACATCACCGCTATGTACACACAGAAAATGTTGTGATGCACCAAATCAGCTGTAAGTTGTAGGGTTCTGTTTACAGATATTCTCGGCAATATGTCCTCTTAAAGTGAACCTGTCACCTCGTTTTTCTGCTATAAGCTGCGGCCACTGGCTTTCGGGGCTTATCTACAGCATTCTGTAATGCTGTAGACAAACCCCCGATGTAACCTGAAAGATAAAACTTGTTTTTCTTATTATACTCACCCGGGGCGCGGTCCGGTCCCGTGGGTGTCGCAGGTCCACGTCCGGTGCCTCCCATCTTCATGCAATGTCGTCCTCCTGCTCGTGTCACGGCTCTGGCTCTGGTCAGAGAGGTGACAGATTCCCTTGAAAGGCTGAGATGTACGTCTGATATATTGGATGTTACACTAAAATTACAACCGTTCTACTGCAATTTTAAATTGATCTGTGCATATTATGCTGTTTCTGGTTACACCAAATGCTGTGATACAGATATTTCATGCTTTTTTTTTAAATATTTGCACTGTTGAAGTGAACCTGACTGCTCTCCTTTAAACCCAAACCTTCATGTAGTTATGCTTATGTTAATACACGTTCTAAAAAGCTCTTTGTAATGTATATTTGATTACACAATATTGCAAAAAAAAATTATAAATCTGTTTGTGATATGCTAATTAGTGTCACACTAGTCGAGGGGGAGTTGATTTCCCCAGACTAGTCATCAAACTAATCCCTTGTGGGAGTGATAACACGATTTGTAGGAGCTGGCATCACTGTCAGCTATTTGCAAATCTTGGCCATGCTTGTGACTTTCCTCCTTTTGTGACAGTGCACAATGAAGCAGGGTGTACTGTCCCCAGCTTTTTAAGCACACTGCGCATGTCCATGGACACATCGTAACAATGTATGCTGCCGTCCACCTATACCCGGAAGGAGAACACTAAGCATGGTGGTACTCCTTGGACATGCACAGTGCACCTCTGAAACTGGAGAACGCACATCCAGCTTCATTACATATGGACACTGAAGGACGAAAGTAGGAGTTTTAAATATTCTCATAATATTCTACTATAGTTTCCCACCTCTAGTCATCTAAAAAGAGTCTACATCCATAGATATAGTGCTATGTTCAGTTGGAAACGCGTTGGAAGTTCCCCTTGAATTTCTTTTTACTATGCTCCTTTTAATTATATACTAGTAATTGTTATTTTTCTACTGAATATAATTTTTGGACGCGATGCTGGACATTTACACTTTACCCAATTCTAAATTTTTTTTTTTAGTTTTCCTAAAATCCCTAGTTTTCAGCTGCAGGATGTGACTCCTCATATGCTCAAGCTATGTTTCCAACCGCCCACACACCTCTAATCTGACAACCATACTGTGCATATTGAAAAAAAACTAAATAAGTGGAAGGGCGAGCACCAGCTCAAGAATTTTGGAGACTTCTCAGTTTTTGCACGTAATGAAGAGGACTGGCCACTGCAGCTGATAACCAAAAGTACCTTTTAGCTGCACCACGTACACAGGTGCGACTGAGTATGGAGGGACAGCCGTCAAGGATTTGCTAAAAGATATGGTCATCGTGAAGTAAGCGGAAAGTTGGCATCATATGTACAAAGAGCCACAAATTTCTGATGTGCAGCTTTAATGAGGGCAGCAACCCATAGAAATCTAGCTGTTTTTACCCGAGCATTGTATTTTGGTGTTCTTATTTCTGAAGTCACAGTATGGAAGGACTGTACTTTTACTCTGGTTATCGTTTTGTGTATTGATAGTGGACATAACCTCTGCGGATACATCTGAAGAATTGAAGGCAGTTCCTCAATACACAAGCATCAATGACCAGGAATGCGCTGCTATAGAGGGTAAGAGTTCTGGGATAATGTGCGTCTATGAGGCTTTGATCGCCAATGTACAAGTTGATTAACACATGCTTGCTTACATTCACCTGCACCAATTACCGTTTAGTTTACATATGAACTATTGTTGGTACGAAAACAAAGTTCTTCACTCTATACTTTTCTAGGAGATAGCAACCACTGTAGGATACTCCTTTATTTGATTTTTATAGACATTTTGTCACTCTGTACTATAGTTGAGTAGAGGCTCTTTTTTTTTTCTTCCACATATACAGATAATACTCCCCTTATGGCATCTCATTATTGAGAAAGAAACGCATCAGGAGGGATTTTTTTGGGGCGACTATCAGAGCCGTATTTGGGGGCTGCCCTTCTTGGGGCGGGAGCAAACACATGGGGCACGACAGTGTAAATTAAGGTAAAAATGGAATCCGGCTATCCCTAGAATCTGACAGAACTGGATGTCCCTTGGCTCAAATGGGGGGCATCTGAACATTTTATATGCACTGGCACTTTTTCATTTAGTTGGTCTTGTGTGTATTTATGGCACTAGGTAACTATGTGCAGAATTTAAGTGACAGGTGTACTCATTGTTGGTTGTTTTATTACAGAAACAATAAAAATTATGTTTTAATAAAGTTTAGGACATTATCCATTATCTGTATCGTTTGGTCTTTGCTAGGAAGGCTCTGCACCCACCTTACCCTGGTGTTGCTCCTGCATAATACATAAAAACATGATGAGCCTTACTATGGGAAGGTTGTGGTCTTTTTTTCAAGTATATCTCACCTGTGACTGGTTTATCGCTACTTAGAAGAGCCAGAAGCGTCTGATTTTTCCTATTCCTGCACTGGTTAGAAACACTTCACCTTGTAGCAAACAGTGTCAATTTCTTTTGGCAGTGCGGGGGTTAATCTGCCCAGTGGAGAGCTCCTGGAGCTAAGGCTCTCATCTCAGCTGTGCACTGTTAGGCACTCCCATCTCCTATGTAAACTATTTCCTGGCTAGCTCTCATTGTCAGAGCTAGCTTTTGCTACATTGCTGGTGGTTATTGGAGTAGGCGTCTTGTGGATTTATCTGTGATGGTTGCTAGGTTTTGAGTGTGTGATAATTCCCTTTCTCCTTCGTCTCATTGGGGGACACAGGACTGTGGGTGTATGCTACTGCCGCTAGGAGGCTGACACTAAGTAAACATAAAAAAAGGTTAGCTCCTCCTCCGCCGTATACACCTCAGCACTGGCCGCAGGCAAACCCAGTTCATGCTTAGTGTCTGATGGAGGCACACGTCTGGTTTCTTCCAGACCATTTTTTTTTTTTTTTTTCTACTTTCCCACGAAGATTTGACAGGGGCGACGGACCCTTTTGAAGGGGTCCGATCTCCCCAAACCATCAACGGGCGAGCACGTGGAGTAAAGCCTCCACGTATCCTCTCCCGCGACGTGGGACACGAATGCCGGACTCAGCCCTGACCACCCTAAGGTATTGAAACCCTAGGCTGTACAGAGGCAGAAAATAGTCCGTGCGGCCCCCACTGCACCACCAAGGCAAGACCGCGGTGCTGCAAGGAGGCGGATGGTCCCTCTCCTCACCCCCTGAAGGGGTGATGGAGTTAGGGTGCCTGCACCATCCTCACCCCTTTTTTTCTGTGAAGCCCCTCTCTAACCACTGCGGCTGAGAGACGCTGGGACCTTTTTGGGAGAAAAAAGCCTACGTATGCTCCAGTGGATCACGGCCGGGAACCCACCTTTAATCCAGGATCGTCGGTCGTGGAAGAGTTGGAGCAAAGGGAGAAGCGGTCCTGTGTTTCAGGAGCAGCGCGTCCAAAGCAAAAGCGGGCAAGTCCATGGCTGAGCTCCCCATACCCCTCCCCCCGTATCCGGCGGCCCGCTCTCTGACACAGGGGCGGCCGCCGCCAAAAATTTACCTCCCGGCTTCATGCCGGCGCTAGGCCGCGGGCGGAAATCTAGCCCCCGGCTTTTGCCGAGGGTCAGGCAACGCGAGGGGTAATTCGGCGTTTAGACGATGGGCGCGTTCTCGGGCTCCTCCCCCCAGCAGCGGCACTTCCGGCGGGCCCGCCCCCCCGATCCCGAGCGGCCGCCGCCGAAAATTTAGGCCGCGGCTTCGGCCAGCGCTAGGCCGCGGCCTGAAATTTAGCCCCCGGCTTCGGCCGGAGACTAGGCCGCGGCTGGAAATGGGTCCCCGGCTTCGGCCGGCTCTAGGCCGCGCCCCGCGACCCCTCCCCCTAGGGCTTGGCTATTTAGGAACGCCTCCCTGAAAGGGGAGCGCGTTTTTTGGAAGTCTGGAGCTTCCGTCTTCCTTTTTACGCCACACGGTCCAGCAAGTGAGGTGAAAAATCATTAAAGGACGTTCGGGGAACAGGACTGGGGTAAGTGCTACTACCTCCAGCCTGGTTGCTCCGCTTTTCTGCGCTCCGCACCGCTACTACCCGCACCGCCACATCCAAATTATTCTGACAGGAGAAAATCTGTGACAGATCCAGTATGTCCAGAAGGGCTAAGACCCACACGGTGTTTTATACTGCATGCATTGCCTGTAGATCCCCTTTTCCGCACGCCCAGACTAATCGGGTCTGCGAAGCCTGTGACTCCGAACGGGCTCAGGAGTCCTTACCTATAACCGAGCCTAGTGCGTCAGGTCCTCCGGAATGGGCCTTGTCTCTTTCTCAATCTGTGGCGTCATTAACCAGAGCAATAGAGTCCCTTCAAGCTCCCGATAGGAGCAGGGACAGTGGTTCACCCGGCTTCACTACGCCTCAGGAACCTCCGGCCTGCAGGGGCCGCGCTCTTACCAGGCAGACGCATGGGAGCGAACCCATACTGCGTCACCTATGCCGTCCGGGGCCTCTGCATCCTTTAGCTCAGTTTCTCGCTCTCCCTCTCCTTTGGGGGCAAGTGATCAGTATTCAGATTCTGATTCTGAAGGGTCCCTCAATCTAGAGGCACCGTATTGTCAGGAGACAATTGACAGTCTGATTGAAGCTGTCAATCAATCCCTGGGGATAGACGATGAATCCACCTTGGCCTCCGGTCATAAGGTGTCTTTCAAACGAGCCAGACAAACTCATAAGGTTTTTGGTGCTCATCCTGAGTTTGAGGAGCTGGTGCAGCGCCACCGAGAAAAACCGGACAAGCGCTTTGCAGGACAAAAGGCCCTTAATACCAGATATCCTTTTGCTCCCGAACTTCTGAAAGTGTGGGCAGAATCTCCTACAGTCGATCCTCCTGTATCGCGTTTAGCGTCTAAAACGCTTCTCTCCCTTCCTAACGGTTCCTCGATCAAGGATCCAACGGATCGTCTGGTTGAAAGTTTGGCCCGCTCAGTGTTTGAGGCATCAGGCTCTGCACTCTCTCCTTCTTTTGCAGCGACTTGGGTTGCTAAGGCCATGATATCTTGGTCGGAGTCTCTAAATAGAGCCCTTCACGGTATAGAGGTGCCTTCTGAGGTAACGGAAATCTCCAATCAGATAGCTCTTGCAGGAGATTTTTTAATTAACGCTTCTATGGATGCGGCAAATTGCGCGGCATTAGCTGCAGCTAATGCGATTGCCATCAGGAGAGCTTTGTGGTTGAGAACTTGGCGAGCGGATTCAACCTCAAAGAAATCACTTACGTCCTTACCCTATCAGAGCGGCCGATTATTTGGCGAGAAGTTGGATCAGCTCATATCTGATGCGACGGGAGGAAAGAGCAGCTTCCTTCCTCAGCAGAGGATTAGACAGCCTTTTCGCCGACAGCTTCAGCCTCGCTTTAGGGCCTTTCGTAACCCAGGTTGGGCCGCGCCAGCCACCTCCAGCGGCTCAGGTCGACCTAATCAGGCCAGAGATCGCCAGGTCTCCTACAAGACCAACCCTTTGGGAAGATTGCGATCTCAACAGCCAAGATCTAGAGGGTCTAAATCCCAAAGATATTCGGATAAATGACTGGAGGCAGAATCCGGTCAATTTATCCAGAGTAGGCGGCCGCTTACTCTGGTTTCGCCTCACTTGGCTATCAATTACTCACGACAAGTGGGTCAGGGAGTTAGTATCCTCGGGGTACAAAATAGAATTCATCAGTCGTCCGTCAAATCGATTTTTTCCCTCGCGTCTTCCCAAAAAAGAATCCCGTGTTCACGCCTTATTCAAGGCGGTCGAATCTCTTCGGCGCAGCGGGGTCATTGTTCCTGTTCCAGAGGTCGAAAGGGGTCAGGGGTTTTACTCCAAAGCAAAGTGAATAATCATGTGCACAGCCGTATAGGAGTATCTGAGTAGGTTCCCACACCATATAAATATAGCAAATAAACTCAGAACTCAACTTCAGTAGAGTGATGATTTTTAATCGTGTCCACAGTAATAACAGAAACGTTTCGGTCCTGAACTTGGACCTTCATCAGTCACATAGACTACTGTGAGTAGGTGGACCCAGCAAAAAGAGGGGCTATGCCCGGAATATCAGGTTTAAATTCTGTTCGATATAGGTGATCAAATATGGCAGCGGTTACCTGGGGGGTCCCGGTGGAGCAAAAATGTGCCTGCGGTGGACGCGGTATCCGCCGCTAGTCCGTGCATGGAATTTAAACCTGATATTCCGGGCATAGCCCCTCTTTTTGCTGGGTCCACCTACTCACAGTAGTCTATGTGACTGATGAAGGTCCAAGTTCAGGACCGAAACGTTTCTGTTATTACTGTGGACACGATTAAAAATCATCACTCTACTGAAGTTGAGTTCTGAGTTTATTTGCTATAGGGGTTTTACTCCAATCTGTTCATAGTGCCCAAGAAGGACGGCTCTGTCAGACCCATTTTGGACCTAAAACGACTAAATCAATTTGTCAGAATTCGACGGTTTCGAATGGAGTCTCTCCGATCGGTTATTGCAGCCATGGAAAAGGGGGAATTTCTAGCATCAATAGACATTCAGGATGCCTATCTCCACATCCCCATATTTCCTCCTCATCAGAGGTTTCTTCGGTTTGCCATCGGCAACCTTCACTTCCAGTTCACAGCCTTGCCGTTCGGACTAGCCACAGCCCCCAGGGTGTTCACAAAGGTTATGGCTGCCGTTGTGTCCATTCTGCACTCCCGGGGGATAGTCATTTTGCCATACTTGGACGATCTCCTCATCAAGGGTCGTCCTATCAGGCTTGCGAGAAAGAGTGTCAGCATTACGCTAGACACCCTTGCTCGCCTGGGGTGGCTGGTGAATCTAAAGAAATCGTCTCCCGTGCCATCTCAAAGGATCACCTTTTTAGGAATGATTTTCAACACTGCTCAAGGGTTGATAACTCTTCCTCAGGAGAAGGCTCTAGTTCTCCGTCAGGAGGTACGGATCCTTCGCCAACCAATACCTCACACCATCCGGTTTTGTATGAGGGTCCTAGGAAGGATGGTGGCAGCGATCGAAGCCATTCCATTTGCCCAGTTCCATCTTCGCTCCCTTCAGCATGCTCTCTTGGCAGTATGGAACGGGAGCCCTTACTCGCTCAATTTTCAGTGCCGTCTGTCCCGGCAGGTCAGACAGACGTTTTCGTGGTGGACAAGGACATCACTCTTCGCCAGGGGCGATATTGTCCTCCAGTCCATTGGCTGTTAGTCACAACGGACGCCAGCCTTCTCGGATGGGGAGCAGTGTTTCGTCACTATACAGCTCAGGGGACTTGGTGTCGGCAGGAAGCGACCCTCCCAATCAATATTTTGGAGATCCGAGCTGTTCGGCTGGCTCTGAGGCGTTTTCACCATCATTTGGCGGGCCGCCCTGTCCGAATACAATCGGACAATGCCACAGCGGTGGCATACATAAATCATCAGGGGGGTACCCGCAGCAGGGCAGCCATGCGCGAGGTAGGACACATTCTATCCTGGGCAGAAAGAAATCACTCTGTGATATCAGCGGTCCACATTCCAGGCGAGGAGAACTGGGCAGCGGATTTTCTCAGCCGTCAGGGGATAGCGTCAGGGGAATGGTCGCTACATCCCGAGGTATTCCAGCAGATATGCCTACGTTGGGGAACCCCAGATGTGGACCTGATGGCCTCCAGGATAAACGCCAAGGTGCCCAACTTTGTCTCCCGGTACCGAGATCCGCAGGCAATTGCAGTGGATGCCCTGGTTCTACCATGGAATCAGTTTCATCTTCTATACTTGTTTCCACCAATGGCTCTGCTCCCAAGGGTGATCAGGAAGATCAGGTTAGAGGGGGTACCAGCGATATTGATCGCTCCGGATTGGCCGCGTCGCTCATGGTACGCAGAGCTGGTAAAGCTGCTCAGCGACGCACCCTGGCGTCTGCCAGAACGCGTGGATCTTCTCTCCCAGGGCCCAGTTTACCACCAGAACTTAGCGGTCCTGTGTTTGACGGCCTGGCCGTTGAATCTTGGATTCTGACTAGGGCTGGATTCTCCAAAAAGGTCGCCGCCACAATGGCTAGCGCCCGAAAACCCACCTCGGCTCGTATCTACCACGGTACTTGGAAGGTCTTTTTTACATGGTGCAGGGAACATGGTTATTCCCCACTTCACTTTTCAATCCCCAACATTCTGTCTTTTCTCCAAGCAGGCTTAGATTCAGGCTTAGCACCAAGTACTCTTAGGCATCAAATTTCGGCCTTGTCGGTTCTTTTTCAGCGAAGGATCGCATCTAATTTACAGGTCAAGACCTTTATTCAGGGGGTTGTCCATATAGTGCCCCCCTACAAGGCTCCCTTAGATGTTTGGGATCTCAATCTTGTTCTGGGAGTTCTGCAAGAATCTCCTTTTGAGCCTCTTCAGGAGGTTTCCCTGACATACCTTTCCTGGAAGGTGGTGTTTTTAGTGGCCATAACATCCATAAGGCGGGTTTCGGAGCTGGCAGCACTATCCTGCCGAGCTCCGTACTTACTTTTCCACCGTGATAAGGTAGTGCTTAGGCCAGCACCTCCTTTTTTGCCTAAAGTCGTGTCCTCATTTCACATCAATGAGGACATTGTTTTGCCCTCATTTTGCCCAGCTCCGACGCACCGGGTAGAAAAAGCTCTCCATACGCTGGATCTGGTGAGAGCACTCAGGAGATATGTATCTCGGACGGCATCCTTTCGGCAGACGGACACGCTGTTTATCCTCCCTGAGGGTCGCAGGAAGGGACTCGCTGCTTCTAGGTCAACTTTAGCCAGATGGATACGGGTAACCATTCAAGAGGCCTACCGCATCAGAGGCGCGGTGGTTCCCGCAGGAATCAGGGCTCACTCCACCAGAGCAGTGGGTGCTTCCTGGGCTCTTCGGCATCAGGCTTCGGCGGAACAGGTTTGTAAGGCGGCAACCTGGTCCAGTTTGCATACTTTTTCAAAACATTATAATGTCCATACTCAGGCGTCAGCGGATGCTAGCCTGGGTATTAGGATTCTTCAGGGCGCGGTAGCGCACCTATGAGCAATGCCTATGTATAATTGCACTGTGGAGTCAGTTTCCCACCCAAGTGGACTGCTTTGGGACGTCCCACAGTCCTGTGTCCCCCAATGAGACGAAGGAGAAATACGGATTTTTGTGTTACTCACCGTAAAATCCTTTTCTCCGAAACGCTCATTGGGGGACACAGCACCCTCCCTTATAGCCGGATGGCTTTGTTTTCTAAGCTAATTTTATTTTCTTGGGTCTATATCAGTAGATTTACTTCTGGATATATTGTACCTGTATTAACACTGATTTTTGCTTTAGCCTCCTACTGCTTTTTGCACTAAACTGGGTTTGCCTGCGGCCAGTGCTGAGGTGTATACGGCGGAGGAGGAGCTAACCTTTTTTTATGTTTACTTAGTGTCAGCCTCCTAGCGGCAGTAGCATACACCCACAGTCCTGTGTCCCCCAATGAGCGTCTCGGAGAAAAGGATTTTACGGTGAGTAACACAAAAATCCGTATTTCTTCTCCTACTTTGGTTTAAACCCATCCTCAACTCCCCGCTGCATCCCTCTGTTATTTGTGTGTGTATATTTCTATGTTTGGTATTTGTCATTACCCCTGTTCGTATTACCTTGTTAGTCTGGTTGGTGTATTACTGTACACTACTGCTCCCCTCTTCCCTGGGTGGGCGAAGAGTACAGACTGAGGGCAGATTCAGGAGCTAAGGCAAGGTACATGGCCGCGGTGTCTTTACCAACAGAAGTAATCCTGTGAGCAAGGCGAGCTAGGGCGCTTCTAGCATTGAGGAGAAGGAATGAGCCTCTGGTACCGGGACACTCAACAACAGAGTCGTGACATCACTAGTGTTGTTCCTCAATAGGGTCTAAATCTCCCTCCCACCTCTGTTTGTAATACACTGCATATTGCTCCAATATTTTTCTCTCTTGATGTATCCTTACTTCTGGATCACTATCCTGCAAGTATGACCAGTTCATATTTTTTTGGAAGCTGCTCAGTGAGATCTCAACACTATATACAAAGTCTTTGTATGGGAATTTCTCATAGTACAGCATGGGCAGCAGAGAGGGAAAGTCATGCTTTCAGCAGCAGTTGATGAGATACTAAAGGTTCATGTATTGGGCAAAGCCTTTGGGATGGAACTAATCAAAGTATAAGAAAGTATATATAAGAAAGTATATTCCATAAAAGTGATAACTTTTCAATGTCTGGAGTATAATTTAAAAAAAAAATGCTTTAGTTGCTCTTTAGCAGACATGCTAGCTAATCACATTTTTGTTTCTGTACAGTGGTACTCATGCCCGCCCGCTGCTTTGGTTTCTTAATTTTCTCCGGGTCCATTGATTAGTGGGTAATTACATATTGGGTGTTTTCCAGGACAGTCTTCCAGATACTGCTCTTGCCCCTTCAGCTTGTCTCTCTTGGTATCTAGATTTTGGTACAATGATTTTCAGTTGACAAAGATGTTGCATGACTCCGTTGTAGCTGGCCGTGGTTACATTTCACTCATTCAGGTTTTTTTTTCTGGTATTCCAATATAGATGAATCAAGGTACACAAGTATGTCAGACACTTGTGAGAGTCCACCGTATTCACTTGATTGTACAGAGGACGACTTTGACCTTTCGCAAGACAGCGATGAAAAATATGGAGATGGACCATATAACCAAGAAGTAGTTGACAAAGAGATGGAAGAAAGTGATTTTGTATCGCAACATAATAATGAAGACTATCATTATGCCTCTGATGGGAGTGGAGAAGATGAGACAAACTCTTGTGACTGGAAACTGGACGTTGATTATATTTCAAAGGACTGTAAAGAGGAAATTGGGGATCTCACAGAGGCCTATAAAGATGAAATGGATGATCTCATAGAGGCCTGTAAGGCAGAAATGGTTAATTTCACAGAAGATTGTAAGGATCAAATGGAGGAACTCGCAGAGGACTGTAGGCATCAAATAGAGGAACTCACAGAGGACTGTAAGGATCAAATGGAGGAACTCACAGAGGACTGTAGGGAGCAAATGGAGGAACTCACAGAGGACACTAGGGAGGAGATGGATGATCTCCGAGAGGACTGTAAAAAGGAAAAGGAGGATCTCCGAGAGGACTATAAAGCGGAAATAGAGGATCTCAGAGAGGACCATAAAAAGAAAGCTGAGAATCTTGGAGAAGACTGTAAAAAGGAAATGGAGGATCTCAGAGAGGATTGTAAGGAGGAAACTGAGTATACCAGGAAAGATTGCAAACAGGAAAAGGCAAGAAAAAGTCACTGTAAATATGAAGATGATCGGGTTCAACAGTATTTTGAGGTAGAGAGAAATGCAGAGTATATCTTTTCCATAGTAACATACCTTGTTGTCAAATGTGATCTGCAGAAAAATATCATTTTAACCAAGTTTTTCTGTGTAACTGGAACAACAGTTATAGGAAGAAAAGAGGTTGTATTCTCACAAACTGCTCGTTTCCGGTCATCGGAGGGGTGCGGGAGGCTGTTATAGCACCCCTCTCTACACTGCCTATATGCGCATATATTTACAAGCAAGCGGTCCATCAAGTGGCAGGGGGCATGATAACAGCCAAACTCATTATGAAGTGAGCAGTGACTGTTAAAGCCTTTTGCTCCACCACCCTGTTGACAGAGAGCAACTGCAGGGAGAATATAACTTCCTTTTCTCCCGTTAGCCGCCTTCCACTTACCCTGCCAAACATGATTAAAATGCTATTTATCTGGAGGTTACTATTAAATCTCCAAGGAAATAGAATAGTGCTTTTGAAGGTGATGGATTCGCTTTAAGTCCTTAGTGATTTACTTGAATTTCTTGGGTGTTTTAATGTAGGGACTATGGTACTACAGCGGTTTGCTTACTGGATCTCATAGATTCCTATGAGATCTCTACTCTTGAAAAAAAGTGTTTTGTTTTTTTTCTTCTGTTTTTATTTTAATAACCCATTGGTATTCTGTTGTCAGTGTAGCCTTCATAATGGCAAAGAGGATTTCTGTTGCACACACATCTAATTAAAAATTCTGTTTGGTAGATGTCCTGACATATATTTTTAGCAGATGCTTGTATTCCTCAGGAACTAACAATTCTGGAACATCTGTTTTAGATCTATGTTGTGCTGTTCGTTTGTTATTCCTGTTAGAAATTTGGGAATACTGTATTTTTCAGACTATAAGATGCACCAGACCATAAGACGCACCCCAATTTTCAGAAGGAAAATGGGGAAAAAAATGAAAGCGTCAGATGGTGGTCCATCTTACAATCCTGAATTCACCTTACCCGGGGGGGATCGGTAGTGCTTGTGGAAGCAGGAGTCGGGCAATTCTTCCGGAGGTCCAACGCTGCAGGGTGATAATCTTGCTGCCTGGTGCGTCAGATTCGGCGGTGCTCTGTGGTGTAGGGGGTCTCCGGCGACATTTTGTGAAAGCCCAGAGCCCCCACACATCTATTGCCTCGATGCTGTGGCCTCCGGGAAAATAGCCGCCGCGTATGCGCAGATTGAGATCTCGGGAGATGTGATCTCGGAGCCAAGGTCTCAATCTGCGCATGTGCCAACTCCGGGGGCCATTTTCCCGGACGCCAGAATGATTCCCCAGGTGCAGATTGAGGCGGGAGACGAGATCTCAATCTGCACATGTGCCGCCTCCGTCGGCCATTTTCCTGGAGGCCACAGCATCGAGGTAATAGAAATGTGGGGGCTTCGGGCTTTCACAAAATGTCGCCGGAGCCCCCCCGCACCACCGAGCACCGCCGAAACTACTGCACCAAGCTGGGATGGGAGAGAGATCATCGCTCTGCAGTGTCGGACCATCGGAAGAATCGCCTACTCCTGCTGCCACCACGCTAACTGTAAGTACATTCCGACTATAAGACGCACCCCCGTTTTCCACCCAAATTTTGGGGGAAAAAAGTGGGTCTTATAGTCCGAAAAATATGGAAAATTGGCAAATGGTCGATACACCTTGGGTGCCCAATCAGTGCTAATAGATGAAATATGTATGGAGACACCCTTTTCAAGGTAAATGGAAACATTCTCTTTGTATTCAGGAAGAACAGATTGTGTAATGCTAGAATTTACTAAAACTGACATGGGGGGGGCAAAGACCCTTGTAAGGAGGGAAACACCTAAATGCCATTGTAAGCCTAAAGGTACATTTTTATACTCATCAGGAAGAGTTGTTAAAAGATGTGAAAATTGAGGTGATATCGGATGGTGAATGGGAGGAAGAGACCTCTTGGTGGGGTGAACCAGGAAAAGATATCTTCATGGAGGAAACTCCTGAAGACATTCGCCCAGGTAAGAGTTCATTTTATTACTATAATATATTTGTTACGTGTTCCCATGAACCTCTGTGATGATTGGCTCCAAACATAATTAAAGGAAATCTGTCAGTAAGATCATACCTTCTAAACTGTATATATAGTATATTGTGGCTAATGGTCACATAGTCGATTAGAGGTATATGTCAAAGAGATGGCTAGTCTCTGTGATGTAACCCCAAGTATTTTCTCTAGTGCATGAAAGCACTAAGGCTAGTTTGACACTAGCGTTGCACTGACCTGCGTCGGTCAGCGCATGACCACCGCTAAGCTCCGCCCCCGGCCGCGCCTCCTCCCGATCGCTCCGCCTATGGTCGCATGACGCTGCATGCAACCTGCATACCCTATTTTTAGCATTGGGTATGCAGGCTGTGCGCAGATATGCGTTTGCCGGCGCATGCGTCCTTTTGACGGTGCGGCGAGCGCACCAAAATGCAACACGGTGCGTTGGGCGCAGGTCGGCGCACTGTCGATAGGATGCCAGCGCCGGCAAATGCATACCTGCGCATGACCTGCGTACGGCCTGCGAACCCAATGCTAAAGATAGGGTGCGCAGGTCGCATGCAGCGTCATGCGCCCATAGGCGGAGCGATCGGGAGGAGGTGCGGCCGGGGGCGGAGCTTAGCGGTTGCCGTACGCTGACCGACGCAGGTCAGTGCAACGCTAATGTGAAACCAGCCTAAGAGGTTTGTTTGTAGCACCTGGGACCCTGTTGCGGGTAGCTATGAGAGATGGGCGGGTCTGGCTACCCACATACCTAGACTCTGGGTGTGGTTACAGACTATATAATGGAGGCTGTTGTTTGGCACATGGTCTGTGTATTGGGAGAGAGAAGCCCTCCTGTGTGTTTGGCTCCAGACCAAGCCTGAATACTAGACACTACCCCAGCCTGTGTGTCCACAGGCCTGGTGGAGCAGAGCCCTGCTGTGGACATTTTGTGTTGTATTTGCCTGATCTAAAGGCTGTTTATTTTCTGTTTGGATTCTGGGGTTTATGAAGCAATAAACCCACATGAACTTTTAAAGGAACGAGCCTCTTGTTTTCCTCCCGTCGCACCCGAGTGAGTACAACCCCCTACAAAAAGTTGAATAAAGTAGTACCTTAATATCTGGGATCCAGTGTCTCATTGCATAGAAATACATCTGATTTTCCTAATATGTAAATGAACTGTTGAGATCTATGGGCTGCACAATGATATACCTGAGAATCTGCCTCCAGAGTTTATTATAAATGAAAGGGGTCATTACCAGTGTGAGACATGTAATGACTGACAGTCTACTCTCCTGAACTACATGCCTCACACTGTTAACTCCTCATCTTATTTAAAATAAGCCCATAGATCTTAACATCTCATTTACATATTAAGAAACCAATGTGACTTTCGCTGGAATAAAACATCGGATCTAGGATATAATGGTATCATTTTATCCAGTTTCCTATGACCTACAGTCCCATATAGACTGCTTAGGAGGGTTGACCCTACTAAAGGTACTGCCACACTAAGCTATCCCGCTAGCGATCTCGTTAGCGTTGCATACTAATGAGATCGCTAGCGGGATTGTTTCTATATCGCTAAATGCGGCCACATTTAGCGATATAGTTAACGACGCTATCGCCGTTAGCGATCTTCTTAACGACTTTAGCGGTACAAAAGTACCGCTAAATCGCTAAGAAAAGGTGCCACACAGCGATTAGATACTTACCCAGCGGGAGCGCCAGCGATGAAATAGGGTCCGGAACGATTCCAGCGACGAGCGAGATCACAGCAGGAAGCTCGTCGCTGGAAGCTGCCGCACTGAACAACATCGCTAACAGGATCGCTAAATAGTGACGTTTTTTAGCGATCCCGTTAGCGATATTGTTTAGTGTGGCATACCCTTAACACATTCCCTTTAAGAATATGTAATTATGAGGTAATAACTGCTGATATACTAATTGACGTTTTCAATAAAGAGCTAGTCTCATCTGAAATATCTAGAAGAGGACCTCCCTTTCTTATTTTGTGGGGTCCACCATTAGGGCCCCTTACAATGATATGCAAGTTATTTTCTTTTTTTTTTTATTGTAAGAATTATGGAAGATTCAACTTGTTGGCTAAAGAGCCAACCGAATACTAGACCTTTTCAAAACATTATGTTCAAAGTTTGACATCCAGACATGATGGACTGCAGCCTCGTGCAAATGTCCTAAAGCAGGGCCGATCTCGCTTTTAACTGTAGACATTAAAATATTGGCGAAAGTATTGGCTAATCGGCTGACTGAGGGCTGTTATGATTTGGTAGCTGAGGAGAGCAGGCAAAAAAGGAAATACACCAGAGCAGTTGGAAACTATGAGATTGCAGTACCCTGACTAACCACCACAACTAGAGGCAGCCGTGGAGCGGTCCTACGTTGGTCCTAGACGCCTCGTCACAGCCTGAGAAATTAACTACACCTAAAGATAGAAAGAGGAAAGCTATCTGCCCCGGAGCAGATCCCCAAAGAACATAGAAAGCTCCCAAACATGTAATGGCGGCTAGACAAGAAGAAACACTGACACAGACAGAAAACAGCATGAGCAAACGTTGGGGCCCAAACCTACTAAATAGAAAAGGATAGGAAGGGCACTTACTGCAATCCCAAAAAAACCTGAAAAGCACCAACTCTACTAATTTCAAAAACACCTGAGATCACACGACCTCTACCACCTAAATTAGTTCTCTGGTGTAACAAAAAACAAAACAGCAGCCACTGAAAAAACTGGAAAAAGCAAAAGTACAAACATCAGTGGCTGAACTGAACTGAGGCAAAAGCCCCCAGAGGGGACCCTGAAGGCCCCCACAGAAGTGCAGGACAAAATGCAAAAATCAAGCACAAAAACAAAAGGAAGAAAATGTCTTATCTGTTAGGAGGAGATTCAGACACGACACAGCAGGCTACCAAGGAAACAGGAATCAAGGATTGAGACCAGAACAATTGATCACCGGCAACCCTGATGGGAAGGCGACTCCCTTATATAAGACCAGTCAGTAACACCTGATTCCCAATCCTCACAATCTTCACTGGACAGTCCAGTACCGTTTGTAACCACCAGAGGGAGCTTCTGCTCAGAACTCATTTCCAGCCTATTCACAACAGTACCCCCCCCTTGAGGAGGGGTCACCGAACCCTCATTTGAGCAACCAGGTCGGTCAGGATGAGTTCTATGATACGCACGGATGAGTCTCCTAGCATGGATGTCCGAAGCAAACACCCAAGAATTGTCTTCCTGACCATAACCTCTCCATTTAACCAAATACTGGAGTTTCCGTCTAGAAAAACGAGAATCTAATATTTTCTCAACCACATACTCCAGATTGCCCTCAACCAAAACAGGGTCAGGAGGCACCGTAGTAGGAACCACTGGCTCAACAAACCTCTTCAACAAGGACTTGTGGAACACGTTATGGATCTTAAATGTCCCAGGAAGAAGCAAACGAAAAGAAACAGGATTAAGAATCTCCATGATCTTATAAGGTCCAATGAACCTAGGCTTAAATTTAGGAGAAGACACTCTCATAGGAATATTTCTTGAGGACAACCAGACCAAGTCCCCCACTTTAAACCGAGGACCATCAGTCCTATGCCGGTTAGCAAACCGCTGGGCCCTCTCCTGAGAGAGGGACAACCTCTCCACTACCTGGTCCCAAATCTGTTGCATACGCTCCACAACAGAGTCAACATCTGGACAGACAGAAGCCTCCGTCTGTCCTGAAGAAAATCGAGGGTGAAACCCAGAATTACAGAAAAATGGAGACATCAAAGTGGCAGAGCTAGCCCTATTATTAAGAGCAAACTCAGCCAAAGGCAAAAAAGAGACCCAGTCATCCTGATCAGCAGACACAAAGCATCTTAGATAAGTCTCCAATGTCTGGTTTGTTCTCTCAGTTTGACCATTGGTCTGAGGATGAAACGCCGAGGAGAAAGACAATTGAACACCAATTTTAGAACAAAAGGTCCTCCAAAATCTGGAAACAAACTGGACTCCTCTGTCAGACACAATGTTCTCAGGAATGCCGTGTAAACGAACCACGTGCTGAAGGAACAAAGGCACCAATTCAGAGGAGGAAGGCAACTTAGGTAATGGCACAAGATGTATGATCTTGGAAAACCTATCGCAAATCACCCAGATGACTGTCATTCTCTGAGAAACAGGGAGGTCGGAAATGAAATCCATAGAGATATGGGTCCATGGTCTCTTGGGCACAGGTAATGGCATCAACAAACCACTAGAACGAGAGCAAGGCTTGGAGCGAGAGCAAGTCCCGCAGGACTGCACAAACTCCCTGACATCACGAGACAAGGTAGGCCACCAAAAGGACCGACTAACCAAGTCTCTGGTACCAAAAATTCCGGGATGACCGGCCAACGCGGAACAATAAATCTCAGACATTACACTCTTTTTCCACTGGTCCGGGACAAACAATTTCCCAAAAGGGCAGCGCTCGGGCTTATCCTCCTGACACCCCTCCAGAGCCAGTCTCAAATTGGGCGAGATGGCGGAAAGAACTACACCCTCTTTCAAAATAACAGAAGGATCAGATAACTCAGGAGAGTCCGCCAGGAAACTCCTCGAGAGGGCATCCGCCTTAACATTTTTAGTGCCAGGAAGAAATGAAACCACAAAATTAAAACGTGTGAAAAACAAGGCCCACCTGGCCTGTCTAGGATTAAGTCGCTTGGCAGATTCCAGATAAACTAGATTCTTATGGTCCGTAAGGACCACCACCTGATGTTTGGCTCCCTCCAGCCAATGTCTCCACTCTTCAAAAGCCCACTTCATGGCTAATAACTCCCGATTACCCACGTCATAATTACGTTCAGTGGGAGAAAATTTTCGAGAGAAAAAGGCACAAGGGTTACTTTTAGAGGTCTCTGGATCTCTTTGGGACAAAACGGCACCTGCCCCAATTTCAGAGGCATCAACCTCCACCTGAAATGGTAGAGAAACATCAGGCTGCCGTAGAACAGGAGCAGAAGTGAATCTCTGCTTAACTTCCTGAAATGCAGAGATTGCCTCAGGAGGCCAATTCACCACATCAGAACCCTTCTTGGTCAAATCAGTTAATGGTTTAACGATAACAGAGAAATTACCAATAAATTTACGATAAAAATTGGCAAAACCCAAGAATCTTTGAAGCGCCTTTAATGAAGTAGGTTGGACCCAATCACAGATGGCCTGAACTTTGACCGGGTCCATTTCAATAACAGATGGGGACAAAATGAATCCCAGAAATGAGATCCTCTGAACGCCAAAAAGACACTTTGATCCCTTCACATACAGAGCATTCTCTCTCAAAATCTGGAACACAGTCCGAACATGTTTTACATGAGAGTCCCAGTCATTGGAAAAAATCAAGATATCATCCAAATAAACAATCAGAAATTTATCCACAAAATCCCTGAAAATGTCATTCATGAAGGACTGGAAGACAGAAGGAGCATTAGTGAGCCCAAAGGGCATCACAAGGTACTCAAAATGCCCTTCAGGGGTATTAAATGCCGTCTTCCATTCATCCCCGTGCTTAATGCGAATAAGGTTATATGCCCCCCTGAGGTCAAGCTTGGTAAACCAAGTAGCGTTTTTCACCCTGGAAAACAGATCAGAGATCAAGGGTAACGGATATTGATATTTCACAGTAATATTGTTCAAGAGACGATAATCAATACACGGCCTTAATGAACCATCCTTTTTGGCCACAAAGAAAAAACCGGCACCTAAGGGTGAAGAGGATGGTCTGATATGACCCTTCTCCAATGACTCCTTGATATAAGACCGCATAGCGTCATGTTCAGGTACAGACAAGTTAAAAAGGCGACCTTTAGGGAATTTACTACCAGGCACTAATTCAATAGTGCAGTCATAGCTCCTATGGGGAGGTAAGGATGCAGATTTACTTTCGCTAAACACATCAGAAAAATCAATCAAAAAGTCAGGAACATCCTGAGCCTGGGGGGAGGCAGAAAAAACAGGAGTGTTGGTATTAACACATTGGCAGCCCCAACTGGTAACAGACACAGATTTCCAATCCAAAACAGGATTATGAGACTGTAACCAAGGGAAACCCAGTACGATAATGTCATGCAGATTATACAGAACCAAAAATTTGCAACTCTCCTGATGATCTTGTTCAACCCTCATTATCACCTGAGTAGAGAACTGAGGTTTATTCTCCGCCAAAGGGGTAGAATCGATCCCCAGTAGGGGAATAGACTTCCGTAGGGGTATCAAGGGAAACCCACAACGTTTAGCAAAATCAAAATCCATCAGGTTAATAGCTGCTCCAGAATCAACAAAAGCCTGAGCAGAAAATGAGGACAGAGAGCATATCAGGGTAACAGTTAATAAAAACTTAGTCTGAACACTACCCAAGACAACGGAGCGAGCAAAACATCTTCCCCGCTTAGGGCAGACAGAAATAGCATGAGAGGCATCACCACAGTAGAAACATAACCCATTGCGCTTTCGAAATTCATGACGCTGTGCCCAGAAACCACTCTATCACACTGCATGGATTCAGAAGCAGGTTCACAAGGCAACATTATTCCACGCATACCTTTCCGCTCACGCAAACGTCTGTCAATTTGAATCGCTAATGACATAGAATCATTGAGACCAGAGGGAACAGGGAATCCCACCATAACATCCTTTACATTATCTGACAGTCCCTTCCGAAAAAGAGCTGCCAAAGCGTCGTCATTCCATTTGGTCAGGACTGCCCACCTACGGAATCTCTGACAGTATAACTCAGCGTCCTCAAGCCCCTGACTTAATGCCAACAAAGTTTTTTCAGCTTGATCAGTGACATTAGGCTCATCGTACAATAACCCCAAAGCCTGAAAAAACGCATCAACATCACTCAAAACAGGATCCCCAGGTGTCAGGGAAAAAGCCCAATCCTGAGTGTCGCCGCGCAGGAGAGAGATGACAATTTGAACCTGCTGCGCTGCGTTCCCTGAGGACTTAGATTTTAAGGCAAAAAACAATTTACAGTTAATTTTGAAATTCAGAAACTTAGCTCGATCCCCTAAAAACAAATCTGGCATGGGAATCCTAGGTTCCACAACAGGCAACCTAGCAAGATAGGTAGCAATACTCCGAACTTCAGTGGCAAGCTGATCCACACGGCCAGACAACTGTGCAAACTCCATTGAGAGAGAACAAAAAAAAATCCTCCTCAGCACCCAGAGATAGAGGGAAAAAAAAAAAAATGCAACAAACAGAAAAAAAAAAAAAAATCTCTGACAACTCTGACAACTTTTTTTTTTTTCTTTCCACAATATTTTTCCCTTCTGTGAGTACCATATAATTTTCAGTTTTGGGCCGGTGATACTGTTATGATTTGGTAGCTGAGGAGAGCAGGCAAAAAAGGAAATACACCAGAGCAGTTGGAAACTATGAGATTGCAGTACCCTGACTAACCACCACAACTAGAGGCAGCCGTGGAGCGGTCCTACGTTGGTCCTAGACGCCTCGTCACAGCCTGAGAAACTAACTACACCTAAAGATAGAAAGAGGAAAGCTATCTGCCCCGGAGCAGATCCCCAAAGAACATAGAAAGCCCCCAAACATGTAATGGCGGCTAGACAAGAAGAAACACTGACACAGACAGAAAACAGCATGAGCAAACGTTGGGGCCCAAACCTACTAAATAGAAAAGGATAGGAAGGGCACTTACTGCAATCCCAAAAAACCCTGAAAAGCACCAACTCTACTAATTTCAAAAACACCTGAGATCACACGACCTCTACCACCTAAATTAGTTCTCTGGTGTAACAAAAAACAAAACAGCAGCCACTGAAAAAACTGGAAAAAGCAAAAGTACAAACATCAGTGGCTGAACTGAACTGAGGCAAAAGCCCCCAGAGGGGACCCTGAAGGCCCCCACAGAAGTGCAGGACAAAATGCAAAAATCAAGCACAAAAACAAAAGGAAGAAAATGTCTTATCTGTTAGCAGGAGATTCAGACACGACACAGCAGGCTACCAAGGAAACAGGAATCAAGGATTGAGACCAGAACAATTGATCACCGGCAACCCTGATGGGAAGGCGACTCCCTTATATAAGACCAGTCAGTAACACCTGATTCCCAATCTTCACAATCTTCACTGGACAGTCCAGTACCGTTTGTAACCACCAGAGGGAGCTTCTGCTCAGAACTCATTTCCAGCCTATTCACAACAGGGGTCATTTCTTCTCTGATACATCCAGATCAGGCGGGATTCATGCCTAATAGATCTACGGCAGGCAATATAAGGCGGCTATACCTTAACCTTCAAGTGCAGGCAAATAACTCGGGTCGCAGAGTGATTGCTTCATTAGACGCCCAAAAGGCGTTCCACAGTTTACAATGGGAATACCTTTGGAGAGTCATGCAAGAATTTGGGTTTGGGCCTCGATTTATAGAGTGGGTACAACTACTATACTCTCTACCCATTGCTAAGGTCCAAGTTAACGGAGCGATTTCCTCATCCTTCCCTTTAAAGAGAGGAACTAGACAGGGATGTCCGCTGTCGCCACTCCTCTTTGCGATAGTAATTGAACCATTAGCTGCTGCTATTAGGGGAAATCTGGGAATTCAAGGATTTAAATACGGGGGTATGGAGGAAAAGGTCGCTTGGTATGCAGATGATTTATTATTGTTCCGGGAGATCTGTTTGAATCGTTGAGATGTGCCATGCAGACAATCAAAAGGTTTGGGGTTATATCGGGGCTGAGGATTAACTGATCCAAATCTGAGCTATTTAAAGTAGATATGGAGGTGGAGTGGACCGAAAATGATACTGAAATCAACAAATTACAGTGCAAAGAGATCTTTAAATATCTGGGGATACAGATCTCCTTACCAATTTCAGAATATCTCAATATTAATCTGACGCCACTACTTCAGAAACTTAAAATCAAAATATAGATATGGAATAAATTGCACTTAACAGTAGTGGGAAGGATAAATCTCTTTAAAATGATCCTGATGCCTAAACTACTTTATATTTTACATAATGCGCCTGCCTGGATCTCGGAAAAAAAGATTTATGTCTTTAAATGTAATGATTAGAATGTTATGGTATGGGGGAAGAAAACGGCGAGAATAAAGTTAGAAACTCTCCAGAGACCCAAAGATGAAGGAGGAATGGCGCTGCCAAATCCAGAAATGTATTTCCTAGCCGCTCAAAGTCAGCACTTCAGAGGGTGGTCAAAAATTGGCGCAGGTGATTCGGTTTTAAAAACGTTTAGAATATTGTACAGGGGATAGGCCGATACTAGAGGGGCTGGAAGGTGGTAATTTCAAAAACCTGGGGGGAAAATGCCCACGTCAGAACTTACAGATAAAATTTGGAGTACAATAAAAAGAGTGAGAGGAGTAAAAGGACTAACTAAATTTACGCCCATATGGAACAATTGTAACCTACCAGAGCTATAGAAAATAGGTCCCATGCGGGAATGGACAGAAAGAGGAATAAGATATATGTTCCAAATTATGGAGGGGGAGGATCTTAAACCCTTTCTACAGTTACAAACTGAACTTTGGTTGCCAAATACAGAATGGTATGGATATGGACAGGTTAAACACGCACTGGGAGCCCAGAGATTACAACAAAGTTTGAGAGTGGAGTCTGATTTGGTTTTGGAGTATATTTGTCAGAGGGAATCATTAGGGGGGGTGATCTCTAATACATATAAGGACTTGATGCACACCTTTCTTTTAGGATTTCCATTAAAGGCTAGGCCCAAATGGGAAGAAGTGGGGAATATGGAAGATGATGTCTGGGAAACTATATTGGAATATATACCTAAACTTTCTATGAGTGAACCTGCAAGACTATCACATCTATATGTGGTTCATAGAGTATATAGGTCGCCGTTAATGATGTACAAGATGTGGTGCAGATATGGCGGGCATATTTCATATGATGTGGGAGTGTCCTAGGCTCTCAATGTTCTGGTCTAAAGTAATTAATATGATTGAAGGGGCGTATGATTGTGAAATTTCGGGAGATCCTATTACATGCTTGCTGGGTTATGTGGAAGAAGTTATTACTGACAGTAATAGTAAACTTGCTGTTGCTAGATTGCTTTATTGTGCTATAAAGATGATTGCAAGAAACTGGACTAACCCTGACCCTGGAAGAATAAAATATATTATACACCTGGAAAAAAATATTTATGAAAAAAGAGGTAAATTGAATATATATGAGAGGGTGTGGGCGCCCTGGATGCAATATAGGGGAGAGTAAGGGATGGGGGCCTCTAACATGGAATATTGTTTATCTTTTATTCAACAATTTATGTTTGAAAATACAATCGTATTAGTCTGCTACTCATGATCATTGCAATTAGTCATGTGATCCTTATTGACATCTTTTGCCATAATAAAGATTAAGAAATTGTAAGGTTGGTGGGGGGTGGGGAGTGGGAGTGAGTGGTTGGAGGGGTTAAAAAAAGGCTCATGTAATATTTGTATTATATGGTTGTCTTGAGTATTGGTTGTTTTATGAACATATTGCTCAATAAAAATTTATTTGATTTAATAAAAAAAAATGTCCTAAAGCAGGGGTGGGCAATTAATTTTCCCGAGGGGCCACATGAGAGACCATGACTGTTGTGGAGGGCCAAACTAATAGCTTGAAATTATTTCTACTCAATATTAATTTATTGAGCATGCTGACACCTCCCTATATATTTTTGAACCCCGCACAGCCCCTTATATACAGCATGAGCCCCACACAGCCTACTACATATGCGGCATTAGCCTCACACAGCCTACTACATATGCGCATGAGCCTCACACTGCCTACTACATATGCGGCATGAGCCTCACACTGCCTAATACATATGCGGCATGAGCCTCACACAGCCTACTACATATGCGGCATGAGCCTCACACAGCATACTACATATACGGCATGAGCCTCACACAGCCTACTACATATGTGGCATGAGCCTCACACAGCCTACTACATATGCGACATGAGCCTCACACATCCTACTACATATGCGGCATGAGCCCCACACAGCCTACTACATATGCGGCTTGAGCCCCACACAGCCTCCCCATGTACGGCCTGAGCCCCACACAGCCTACTACATATGCGGCATGTGCCGTACACAGCCTACTGCATATGCGGCCTGAGCCCCACACAGCCTCCCCATGTACGGCCTGAGCCCCACACAGCTTCCCCATGTACGGCCTGAGCCCCACACAGCCTCCCCATGTACGGCCTGAGCCCCACACAGCCTCCCCATGTTCACACACATGAAAAAAAAAAACACTACATACTCACTTCGGTCCAGTTCCCAGGCGCCTTGCTTCTGATTCTGGTGCGCTGACTCTACGGCGGTACACAGCTGATGCGATGACATGATGATTCACACACTGATTGGTGGAGGCCCCGCGGGCCGCACTTTGCCCAGGTCTGTCCTAAAGGAAAAAAGGCACACAAAAATTCTAAATTAAGTTTTACGGTACAGATTTGTCAGCTCACAACATGAAAAGTGAATATACCAAAACCTAGGCGCTGTCAAACTAAACTAAATGTTATTTTTTTTTTTATACAGATTTACTGAAAAACAGAATGATTGCTGAGCAACGTCCAACCACATTTTATCCTCAGTCTAAAAAACTAGATGGCGGTGTATCTCTAGATTATCAGGTGAACCAGTTATCAAGAAAATTATCGTCACTAGGGTGGCTTTGACACTCATAGCATCAAGGCTAACTTGTCTTAACCTTGACAAACCTTCAGGGACATTTTTTTTTCTTAAATGCATGCATTTGTGACTAAAATTCAGTTTTTGTAATTAGTTTTTACTAAAAAATTTATACAGTTTGCCTTCTGACAGCAAAATGAATTTAGTGACAATCCGTCAGTGAGCTTGTTCTGACGGTCTTACTGGAACATTTGGAACTTATATCTGCTCCTCTCAGCTGATTTATGTGGACAAACAACATGACCGTTGAATGTTCAGGAAAACAAAAGCCTGTAAAAGTCACAATGCAACATTTTTTATGAAACGCAATGGCAAAAATATTTTATTTATCCCAAAGACATGTATTTAACCCCTCTCTGACATTAGACGTACTATCCCGTCCATGAAACCCGTGCCAATCTGACCATGGACGGGATAGTACGTCATAGGCGATTAGCTGCGCTCCCAGAGGGAGCGCAGCTAATCGCCGCCGGGTGTCAGGTGATTATCACAGCTGACACCCGTGACTGTGTGTCAGGAGCGGTCACGGACCGCTCCCGGCACATTAACCCCTGGCACACCACGATCAAACATGATCGCGGTGTACTGGGGGCACAGGGGAGCATCGCGCAGGGAGGGGGCTCCCTGCGCGCCCCCTGAGACCCTCAGAGCAGCGCGATGTGATCGCGCTGTTCTGAGGGCTTCCTCCCTCCCAGGACCCGGATCCAAGATGGCGCCGGGGTCCTGGAGGGAGGCGGCTTCCTTCAGTGCCTGCTGAGAGCAGGCACTGAGAAGCCTGCAGCTATGCCTGTGCGATCGCTGGTGTGACAGAGTGCTGTGCACACTGTCACACCAGCGATCTGATAAAATACAGTGATGACCCACCCTGGGACAAAGTAAAAAAAAATAAAAAATAAACATGTTTTAAAAAAAAATCCAAAATAAATAAAAAAATATATATATATTCCCCAATAAATTCATTTCTTCCTGTAAATAAAAAAAACAAAACAATAAAAGTACACATATTTGATATCGCCGCGTCCGTAACGACCCCCACTATAAAACTGTCCCACTAGTTAACCCCTTTAGTGAATCCCTTAAAAAAAAAAAATAAAAAATCAATGCTTTATCATCATACCGCCGAACAAAAAGTGGAATAACACGCGATCAAAAAGACGGATCTAAATAAACATGGTACCGCTGAAAACGACATCTTGTCCCGCAAAAAACGAACCGCCATACAGCATCATCAGCGAAAAAATAAAAAAGTTATAGCTCGCAGAATAAAGCGATGCAAAAATAATTATTTTTCATATAAAATTGTTTTTATTCTATAAAAGCGCCAAAACATAAAAAAATGATATAAATGAGGTATCGCCATAATCGTACTGACCCGAAGAATAAAACTGCTTTATCAAGTTTACCACACACGGAACGATAAAAACGCCTCCCCCAAAAGAAATTCATGAATTGTTGATTTTTGTTCATTCTAACCTCCCAAAAATCGAAATAAAAAGCGATCAAAAAATGTCACGTGCCCAAAAATGGTACCAATAAAAACGTCAACTCGTACCGCAAAAAATAAGACCTCACATGACTCTGTGGGCCAAAATATGTAAAAATTATAGCTCTCAAAATGTGGCAGATGCAAAAAACTATTTTTTGCAATAAAAAGCATCTTTTAGCGTGACAGCTGCCAATCATAAAAACCCGCTATAAATAGTAAATAAGACCCCCCCTTTATCACCCCCTTAGTTAGGGAAAAATAATAAAATAAAAAAATGTATTTATTTCCATTTTCCCATTAGGGTTAGGGTTGCGGCTAAAGTTAGGGCTTAGGGTTGGCGCTAAAGTTAGGATTAGGGTTAGGGTTGGGATTAGGGTTAGGTTTGTGGTTAGGGTTAGGGGTGTGTTGGGGTTAGGGTTGGAGTTAGAATTGGGGGGTTTCTGCTGTTTAGGCACATCAATTCCAGCCAATTCTGCGTTGAAAAAGTCAAACGGTGCTCCTTCACTTCTGAGCTCTGCCATGCGTCCAAACAGTAGTTTATCCCCACATATGGGGTATCAGCGTACTCTGGACCCCAAGAGTTATTGTGCAATTTGTCCTATTTCTTCTGTTACCCTTGGGAAATAAAAAAACTGGGGGCGAAAATATTATTTTTGTAAAAAAAAAAATGATTTGTTTGTTTTTACGGCTGTACATTATAAACTTCTGTGAAGCACTTGGGGCTTCATAGCGCTCACCACACATCTAGATAAGTTCCTTTTGGGGTCTATTTGCCAAAATGGGGTCACTTGTGGGGGGTTTCCACTGTTTAAGTGCATCAGGGGCTCTCCAAATGCGACATGACGCCCCCAGACCATTCCATTAAAGTCTGCAATCCAAAACGTCACTACTTCCCTTCCGAGCCCCGACGTGTGCCCATACAGTAGTTTTCGCCCACATATTGGGTATCAGCGTACTCAGGACAAATTGGACAACAACTTTTGGGTTCCAATTTCTTCTGTTACCCTTGTGAAAATAAAATATTGGGGGCGAAAAAATCATTTTTGTAAAAAAAAAAGATTTTTTATTTTACGGCTGTACGTTATAAACTTTAGTGAAACACCTGGGGGTTCAAAGTTCTCACCACACATCTAGATAAGTTCCTTGAGGGGTCTAGTTTCCAAAATGGTGTCATTTATGGGGGTTTCCACTGTTTAGGCAGATCAGGAGCTCTCCAAACACGACATGGCGTCCAGCCAATTCTGCGTTGAAAAAGTCAGACGGCGCTCCTTCCCTTCCAAACTCTGCCATGCATCCAAACAGTGGTTTACTCCCACATATGGGGTATCAGCGCACTCAGGACGAATTGCACAATAACTTTTGGAGTCTTGTTACCCTTGGAAAAATAAAAATTGGGGTGAAAAGATCATTTTTGTGGAAAAAATATGATTTTTAAATTTTACGGCTCTACGTTATAAACTTGTGTGAAGCACTTGAGGGTTCAAATTGCTCACCAAAGATCTAGATAAGTTCCTTAGGGGGGTCTAGTTTCCCAAATGGGGTCATTTGTGGGGGGTTTCCACTGTTTAGGCACATCGGGGCTCTCCAAATGCAACATGGCATCCAATCTCAATTCCAGCCAATTTTGGTTGGAAAAAGTCAAATGGTGCTCCTTCCCTTCCGAGCTCTGCCGTGCGCCCAAACAGTGGTTCCCCCCCACATATGGGGTATCAGCGTACTCAGGACAAATTGGACAACAACTTATGTGGTCCAATTTCTCCTGTTACCCTTGGGAAAATAAAAAATTAGTGACTAAAAGATAATTTTTGTGGGAAAAAAATAGGATTTTTATTTTCATGCCCGGGCATTATAAACTTGTGTGAAGCACTTGGGGGTTTAAAGTGCTCACCAAAGATCTAGATAAGTTCCTTAGGGGGTCTAGTTTCCAAAATGGGGTCACTTGTGGGGGATTTCCACTGTTTAGGCTCATCTGGGGCACTGCAAACGGAACATGACCCCCATCAACGTCTGCATTCCAAATTGTTACTACTTCCTTTCCAAGCCCTGCCGTGCGCCCAAACAGTTCCCCCCTCCCCACATATAGGGTATCAGCGTACTCAGGACAAATTGGACAACAACTTTTGGGGTCCAATTTCCTTGGTAAAATTCAAAAATTTGGGACTAAAAAATCATTTTTGTGGAAAATTGTTTTTTTGTTTTTTTTTCACACCCAGGCATTATAAACTTTTGTGAAACACTTGGGGTTCAAAGTGCTCACAACAGATCTAGATAAGTACCTTAGGGGGTCTAGTTTCCAAAATGGTGTCACTTGTGGGGGGTTTCCACTGTTTAGGCGCATCAGAGGTTCTCCAAGCGCGACATGGCGTCCAATCTCAATTCCAGCCAATTTTAGTTTGAAAAAGTCAAACGGCGCTCCTTCCCTTACGAGCTCTGCCGTGTGCCCAAACAGTGGTTTTCCCCCACATATTGGGTATTGGCGTACTCAGGAGAAATTGCATAACAACCTTATCTGTCCATTTTCTCCTTTTACCCTTGTGAAAATAAAAAAAAAGTTTGTAAAAGATCATTTTTGTGGCTAAAAAGTAAAATATTCATTTTTTCCTTCCACGTTGCTTTAGTTCCTGTGAAGCACCTGAAGGGTTAATAATCTTCTTGAATGTGGTTTTGAGTACCTTGAGGGGTGCAGTTTTTAGAATGGTGTCACTTTTGGGTATTTTCTGCCATATAGACCCCTCAAAGTGACTTCAAATGTGAGGTGGTCCATAAAAAAAAATGGCTTTGTAAATTTTGTTGTAAAAATGATAAATCGCTGGTCAACTTTTAACCCTTATAACTTCCTAACAAAAAAAAATTTTGGTTCCAAAATTGTGCTGATGTAAAGTAGACATGTGGGAAATGTTATTTATTAACTATTTTGTGTGATATATTTCTCTGTTTTAAGGGAATAAAAATTCAAAGTTTGAAAATTGCAAAATTTTAAAAATTTTCGCCATATTTGCGTTTTTTTCAAAAATAAACGCAAGTTATATGGAAGAAATTTTACTTCTAACGTGAAGTACAATATGTCACGAGAAAACAATCTCAGAATCGCGAATATCCGTTGAAGCGTTCCAGAGTTATAACCTCATAAAGAGACAGTGGTCAGAATTGTAAAAATTGGCCCGGTCATTAACGTGCAAACCACCCTTGGGGGTGAAGGGGTTAAAGGGGAATTCTCAAGTGGTCTCTTGATAAACTCAGTTTTGCAGTCTTTTTATTTCCTGGTTTCTGGGGGCAGGCACTCCTCCTTAACCCCTTTAACGACCACCGATACGCATTTTAATGGCGGCAGTTAAGGGTACTTATGCATCAGCGCCGCTTTTTAACGGCACTGAGAAATAAGTGTATAGCGCCCCCCAGCCTCGGAATTTCTCCAAGATCTCGGCAACCAGGAGTAGCTGAGAGCCCAGAGAACATGATTCAGGTCGGTTTTTATCGACCCCAGTGTTGCGATCGCCTTTATTAACGATGTAACTGCGACCACAAAAAAAAATAAAGTCCGATTTCCCATTTAATTTTTCTCTCCTCTGATGTGATCGCACATTAGACGAGAGAGAAATGGGGTCCCCCGTATCCCCACCCCACTATATTTCCGGTAGATCCTATCATAGTGATTGAAATAAAAAAAAAAGTTAATGACCCCCCCTTTATAACTCCCTTAGGTAAAAATAATATAAAAAAATGTATTTCAATTTTTCCGCTAGAGTTGGGGGTTGGCCTAGAGTTGGGGTTGGGCCTAGAGTTGGGGGTTGGGCCTAGAGTTGGGGGTTGGGCCTAGAGTTGGGGGTTGGGCCTAGAGTTGGGGGTTGGGCCTAGAGTTGGGGGTTGGGCCTAGAGTTGGGGGTTGGGCCTAGAGTTGGGGGTTGGGCCTAGAGTTGGGGGTTGGGCCTAGAGTTGGGGGTTGGGCCTAGAGTTGGGGGTTGGGCCTAGAGTTGGGGGTTGGGCCTAGTTGGGCTAGAGTTGGGGTTAGGGGCGTGTTGGGCTAGAGTTGGGGTTAGGGGCGTGTTGGGCTAGAGTTGGGGTTAGGGGCGTGTTGGGCTAGAGTTGGGGTTAGGGGCGTGTTGGGCTAGAGTTGGGGTTAGGGGCGTGTTGGGCTAGAGTTGGGGTTAGGGGCGTGTTGGGCTAGAGTTGGGGTTAGGGGCGTGTTGGGCTAGAGTTGGGGTTAGGGGCGTGTTGGGCTAGAGTTGGGGTTAGGGGCGTGTTGGGCTAGAGTTGGGGTTAGGGGCGTGTTGGGCTAGAGTTGGGGTTAGGGGCGTGTTGGGCTAGAGTTGGGGTTGGAGTTAAAATTGGGGGGTTCCACTATTTAAGGTACATCAGGGGGTCTGCAAACGCGACATGGCGCCACCATTGATTCCAGACAATTTTGCGATCAAAAAGTCAAACGGTGCTCCCTCTCTTCTGAGCCCTGCCATGCGCCCAAACAGTGGTTTTCCCCCCCACATACGAGGTATTGGCGTACTAAGGAGAAAATGCACAACAAATTTTGTGGTCCATTTTCTCATGATACCCTTGTGAAAAAAAAATGGTTCCAAAGTAAATTTTTTGTGAAAGAAGTAAAATGTTCATTTTTTTCCTTCAACATTACTTTAGTTCTCGTGAAGCACCTGAAGGGTTAATAAACTTCTTGAATGTGGTTTTACGCACCTTGAGGGGTGCAGTTTTAAGAATGGTGTCACTTTTGGATATTTTCTGTTATATTGAACCCCCCCAAACTCACTTCAAATGTGAGGTGGTCCCTAAAAAAAAAAATACATTTGTAAATTTTGGTGGAAAAATGAGAAATCGTTGGTCAACTTTTAACCCTTATTATGTCCTCACAAATAAAAATTGTTTCCAAAATTGTGCTGATGTCAAGTAGACATGTGGGAAATGTTATTAACTATTTTCTGCGGTATGTCTCTGATTTAAAAGGGTACATAAATTAAAAGTTTGAAAATTGCAAAATTTTCCCCAAATTTTTGTTTTTCATAAATAAATGAAAGTCATGTCGCAGAAATTTTACCACTAACATGAAGTACAATATGTCCCAAAAAAACATTCTCACAATCAGCGGGATCCATTGCAGTGTTCCAGAGCTCTAACCTCATAAAGTGACAGTGGTCAGAATTCTAAAAATTTACTTGGTCATTAAGTACCAAATTGGCTTTGTCACTAAGGGGTTAAATGACAGTTCTCATCAGTAGCACATCTGTAGGGCTTAGCATTATAGTTTTAACTAGCTATGAACCCGTTCTACGCCCGTGTGGCAAGCATTTTTATTGGTATATGGTCTCCCATCCTGGTATGTGCTGCCCCCCTCCTATCCTGGTATGCATTGCACCCTTCATCCCTATCCTGGTATGCATGGTACCCCCTCATCACTATCCTGGTATGCATGGTACTTGCTCATCCATATCCTGGTATTCATGGTCCCCTCACCCCCCAGTCCTGGTATGCATGGTCCCCTCACCCCCCAATCCTGGTATGAATGGTCCCCTCACCCCCCAATCCTGGTATGAATGGTCCCCTCAACCCCAATCCTGGAATGCATGGTCCCCTCACCCCCCAATCCTGGTATGCATGGTCCCCTCACCCCCCAATCCTGGTATGCATGGTCCCCTCACCCCCAATCCTGATATGCATGGTCCTCACCCATCTACCCCCCAAATCCTGGAAATGCATGGTCCCGTCACCCCCCAATCCTGGAATGCATGGATCCTCGTCCTCACCCCCAATCCTGGATATGGCTCCATGGATGTCCCCTCACCCCCCAATCCTGGAATGCATGGTCCCGTCACCCCCCAATCCTGGAATGCATGGTCCCCTCACCCCCCAATCCTGGAATGCATGGTCCCCTCACCCCCAATCTGGAATGCATGGTAGTCCCCTCACCCCCCAATCCTGGAATGCATGGTCCCCTCACCCCCAATCCTGGAATGCATGGTCCTCTCACCCCCCAAACCTGGTATGCATGGTGCCCTCACCCACCTATCCTGGTATGCATGGTCCCCCCTTATCCCTATCGTAGGATGTATGGTACCCCTCGCCCCCCAATCCTGGAATGCATGATCCCCTCATCCCCAATCCTGGTATACATGGCACCCCTTAGCTCCCAATTCTGGTATGCATGGTCCCCTCATCCCTCATCCTGGTATGCATGGTCCCCTGATCCCCAATTTTGGTATGCATGGTACCTCTCATCCCCAATCTTGGTATGCATGGTACCCCTCACCCCCCTATCCTGGTTTGCATGTTCCCCTCATCCCCAATCTTGGTATGCATGGTACCCCTCACCCCCCTATCCTGGTTTGCATGGTCCCCTCATCCCCAATCCTGGTATGCATGGTAGCCCTCACCGCCCTATCCTGGTTTGCATGGTACCCCTAAACCCCCTATCCTGGTATGCATGGTAGCCCTCATCCCCATACCCTTGTATGCATGGTACCCCTCATCCCCCTATCCTGATATGCATGGTACCCCTCATCCCCCAATCCTGGTATGCATGGTCCTCTCACCGTATGCATAGTCCCTCACCCCCTATCCTGGTATGCATGGTCCCCTCACCCCCAATCCTGTTATACATGGTCCACTCCCTCACGCCCTATCCTGGTATGCATGGTCCCCTCACCCCCAATCCTGATTTGCATGGTCCCCTCCCTCACCCCCCATCCAGGTTTGCATGGTCCCCTCACCCCCCAATCCTGATATGCATGGTCCCCTCCTTCACCCCTTATTCTGGTATGCATGGTCCCCTCAACCCCCATTCCTGATATGCATGGTCCACTCTCTCACACCCCAATCCTAATATGCATGTTCCTCTCACCCCCAATCCTGGTATGCATGGTTCTCTCACCCCCTATCCTGATATGCATGGTCTCCTCACTGCCCAATCTTGGTATGCATGGTCCCTTTCCCCCCCCAATCCTGCAATAATGCATGGTCTCCTCCCCCCCCCCAATCCTGGAATGCATGGTCCTTTCACCCCCCAATCCCAGTATGCATGGTGCCCTCACCCCCCTATCCTGGTATGCATGGTCCCCCTTCATCCCTATTGTAGGATGTATGGTACCCCCTCGCCCCCTAATCCTGGAATGCATTGTCCCTCATCCCCAATCCTGGTATACATGGCACCCCTGAGCTCCCAATTCTGGTATGCATGGTCCCCTCATCCCAAATCCTGGTATGCATGGTCCCCTGATCCCCAATTTTGGTATGCATGGTACCCCTCATCCCCAATCTTGGTATGCATCGTACCCCTCACCCCTATCCTGGATTGCATGGTACCCCTAACCCCCCTATCCTGGTATGTATGGTACCCCTCATCCCCTATCCTGGTATGCATTGCACCCCTCATCCCGAATCTTGGTATGCATGGTCCCCTGATCCCCAATTTTGGTATGCATGGTTCGCCTCATCTCCAATCCTGATATGCATGGTACCCCTCACCCCCTATCCTGGTTTGCATGGTACCCCTAACCCCCTATCCTGGTATGCATGGTACCTCATCCCCTATCCTGGTATGCATGGTACCCTCACCCCACTGGTATGCATGGTCCCTCACCCCATTTGTATGCATAGTCCCCTCACCCCCCTATCCTGGTATGCATGGTCCCCTCACCCCCAATCTTGATATGTATGGTCCCCTCCCTCACCCCTCTGTCCTGGTTTGCATGGTCCCTCACCCCCAATCCTGATATGTATGGTCCCCTCCCTCACCCCCCTATCCTGGTGTGCATGGTCCCCTCACCCCCAATCCTGATATGCATGGTCCCCTCCCTCACCCCCCTATCCTGGAATGCATGGTCCCCTCAACCCCCATTCCTGATTTGCATGGTACCCCTCACCCCCCTATCCTGGTTTGCATGGCACCCCTCATCCCCCAATCCTGGTATGCATGGTCCTCTCACCCCTATCCTGGTATGCATAGTCCCCTCATCCCCCTATCCTGGTATGCATGGTCCCTCACCCCCAATCCTGATATGCATGGTCCCCTTCGTCACCCCTATCCTGGTTTGCATGGTCCCTAACCCCTAATCCTGATATGTATGGTCCCTCCCTCACCCCCCTATCCTGTAATGCATGGTCCCCTCAACCCCCATTCCTGATATGCATGGTCCCCTCTCTCACCCCCAATCCTAATATGCATGGTCCTCTCACCCCCAATCCTGGTATGCATGGTTCTCTCACCCCCAATCCTGGTATGCATGGTTCTCTCACCCCCCTATCCTGGTATGCATGGTCTCCTCACTGCCCAATCTTGGAATGCATGGTCCTCTCACCCCCCAATCCTGGTATGCATGGTCCCCTCATCCCCAATTCTGGTATGCATCGTACCCCTCATCCCCAGTCCTGGAATGCATGGTCCTCTCACCCCCTATCCTGGTATGCATGGTCCCCCTCCCTCACCCGCAATCCTGATATGCATGGTCACCTCCCTCACCCCCCTATCCTGGTATACATGATCCCCTCACCCTCCAATCTTGGTATGCATGGTCCCCCTCATCCCTATCGTAGGATGTATGGTAGCCCTCAACCCCCAATCCTGATATGCATGGTCCGCTCCCTCACCCCCCTATCCTGGTAAACATGCTACCCCTCACCCCCTAATCCTGATATGCATGGTCCTCTCACCCCCTATCCTGGTATGCATAGTCCCCTCACCCCTCTATCCTGGTATGCATGGTCCCCTCACCCCCAATCCTGATATGCATGGTCCCCTCCCTCACCCCGCTATCCTGGTTTGCATGGTCCCTCACCCCCAATCCTGATATGTATGGTCCCCTCCCTCACCCCCCTATCCTGGTGTGCATGGTCCCCTCACCCCCAATCCTGATATGCATGGTCCCCTCCCTCACCCCCTATCCAGGTTTGCATGACACCCCTCATCCCCCTATCCTGGTATGCATAGTGCCCCTCATCCCCCTATCCTGGTATGCATGGTACCCCTCATCCCCCAATCCTGGTTTGCATGGTCCCTCACCCCCAATCCTGATATGTATGGTCCCCTCCCTCACCCCCCTATCCTGGTGTGCATGGTCCCCTCACCCCCAATCCTGATATGCATGGTACCCCTCACCCCCCTATCCTGGTTTGCATGACACCCCTCATCCCCCTATCCTGGTATGCATAGTGCCCCTCATCCCCCTATCCTGGTATGCATGGTACCCTCATCCCCCAATCCTGGTATGCATGGTCCTCTCACCCCGTATCCTGGTATGCATAGTCCCCTCATCCCCTATCCTGGTATGCATGGTCCCCTCACCCCCAATCCTGATATGCATGGTCCCCTCCGTCACCCCCTATCCTGGTTTGCATGGTCCCTCACCCCCAATCCTGATATGTATGGTCCCCTCCCTCACCCCCCTATCCTGGTTTGCATGGTCCCCTCACCCCCAATCCTGATATGCATGGTCCCCTCCCTCACCCCCCTATCAAGGTTTGCATGGTCCCCTCACCCCCAATCTTGATATGCATGGTCCCCTCCCTCACCCCCCTATCCTGTAATGCATGGTCCCCTCAACCCCCATTCCTGATATGCATGGTCCCCTCTCTCACCCCCAATCCTAATATGCATGGTCCTCTCACCCCCAATCCTGGTATGCATGGTTCTCTCACCCCCCTATCCTGGTATGCATGGTCTCCTCACTGCCCAATCTTGGAATGCATGGTCCTCTCACCCACAAACCTGGTATGCATGGTCCCCTCATCCCCAATCCTGGTATGCATCGTACCCCTCATCCCCAGTCCTGGAATGCATGGTCCTCTCACCCCCTATCCTGGTATGCATGGTCCCCTCTCTCACCCCCAATCCTGATATGCATGGTCACCTCCCTCACCCCCCTATCCTGGTATACATGATCCCCTCACCCTCTAATCTTGGTATGCATGGTCCCCCCTCATCCCTATCGTAGGATGTATAGTACCCCCTCAACCCCCAATCCTGATATGCATGGTCCGCTCCCTCACCCCCCTTTCCTGGTAAACATGCTACCCCTCACCCCCTAATCCTGATATGCATGGTCCCCTCACCCCCCAATCCTGATATGCATGGTCCCCTCACCCCCTATCCTGGTATGCACGCTACCTCTCACCCCCTATCCTGATATGTATTGTCTCCTTCACCTATATTAAACTGCACACATAAAAAAAAAAAATTTATACTCGCCTTTCTTTCCTGTGCTCCAGCGCTGTCCCGTTCTGCTGGAGGCTGGGAGGAGAAGTTTTGCGCCGGAGTACGCGCATGCCCATACCGCGCTGTCCGGGGCCATATTGCTTATGACACACTGCAAATGTGTAAAATAGCGCTGGATAGCGCTATGCGCATGCACGATTCCGGCGCGCACTCCTGCCCTGGTCTCCGGCGAGAAGAGAAGCGCTGCGTTAACGCTCCTCCTGGTCAGGTAAGTATGGCGCAGGAGATCGCGGTATGCATTCATTGTCTACGCATATTGCAATTCCGGTGCCATACACACTCCTCACCGCTGGATGCCGTCTTCTGTCTGGAGTCAGACTGCGCAGGCGCGTCGCGCAGTCTATAAAGGCTTCAGACCGAGTGACGCCCCAGCGTTATAGATGTAACACCTTCAGCTATCAGTGGTTTGTTCTGGAGTGTGCACTGCTATTAGTATGTTCATGCGTACAGATAAAAGGGCACTTAAATAAGCACACAGCTCAGGAAAGTGAAAGCCATGATTAGGAGGACCCCTATGGAATCAGCGGATAGAGGTCGCTAGCAATTTTTCAAAATATATAACAGCAGATTGTCAGGAGCTGATGAAAAGCGAGGTCAGCAGCTAACTGCTGTACAGAAATCTATGGGCTGCAGAGAGGTGGCTGGGATGTTAGTTTCATTATTATGACATAAAGCAGCAGCCAATGTAAATAGACAGCACGGCAGCCACTCGGTACGCTCAGTGGCTCTGAAGCGGGTGTCCATCTAAGCTGGCAAATCTGTTAAATGCACTGATTGGCTGTCAATTTGACTTCAGCGTCTTAGCCAATGCCAGAAACTGGAAGCATTGGTGGAGACTTGCTGGTGGACCTGAGAGAGAAGGTAGGTACAGTATTGTCTAGTTCTTTATAATAACCTGCAGCAGAGGACATTCGTCTAACGCCTCACCTATAGAGTAATTACTGGTCTGACTCGGCCAGGGTCTGGGCAGGCACTAGAGGCTGAGCTCCTTGGAAACCAGCTGTACACTACGCAAGATGAAAGTTTTCATATCAGGAGAATCACAGCAGATGGAAAAAGCAAGTTAATTGCAAATGTTTATTTTCATTCTGGTTAACAAAAGCAATGTAATAACATGAGAATATTCTTTTTAAATTAAAAAAAATTAAATAAATGTCTTCAAGGTGGACAACCCCTTTATGTAATGCCTCAGCAGCACAATAGGGTGATACTGAGAATAGACAGTGTAGCTGAATCTTTGCTCAAGTGCAGTGGTGCAGCCATTGGCCACCTTGGTGGGTGCAGTTTTAACCACTTGCTGCCACTTGCACAGTGTAGTCTTGCCTTACAGATCTTTAATATGATGATTCTTATTTTTTCTAACCCCTTTTGTTTCTAACAGCTTCCAGTTCTGCCTGGAGAACGAGCAAATAAAAACAATCCACAAGCTATGCTTAATTGTCACATCAATAATGGAGCTGCAACACTAAATAATGTTAATTCAAACAATTGTGCAAAAACTTTTCATCCTGGTCAAGGTGAGCTGATGTCCCAGTTCAGCTTTCCTTCTTCTCAAGAACATGTCCAAATTGGACAGCTGCAAAAAAATATAAACACTGCCAGGAAAACTACCTCTGATATTCAGACACTACAAAATTTTTTGAGTGAAAGAAACGAAAATAGAAGAATTGAAGAAATGCCTCACACAGAGTTGGATACACTGCTGTCAAAGTTTATTTTGGTGGTGAAGCGCAAAGATGGCAATGAATATGAGCCCCACACCCTCCGCTGTATGGTAGGAAGTATTGACCGCTACTTGAAGGAACACCGCTACAACCACACAATAATTTATGGGAACAGCAAAGATTTTCCACTTACAAAACAGTCACTAAATGCAAAAATCAAATTTCTAAAAAAAATCGCAGAGAGCAATCCACCAATCAGGCAGGAAGCATTAACCGACGACGACATTAACAATCTCTACAAGACTGGAACTCTGTCCTTAGATAATCCAACGAGTTTACTAAATGTGGTATTCTTCAATAATGGCATTCATTTTGCATTACGGACAAAGGAGCAGTACGCCCTCCAGTGGGGTGACATCAAGTTAAAAATCGATTCCAGGGGGAACCAATACTTAGAGTATTCCGATCAGCAAACTGAAACTTTAGAAAATCGCAAAAATGTAAGGCAACTGAAACCCAGGATTTATGCAACTCCGCATATTCCAGACCGGGACCCAGTTAATGCATACTTAAAATATCAAAGCTTCAGGCCGAGTGCCATGATGACAGCAGATTCTCCATTTTATTTGGCACCAAATGTGAACTACAATCCAGCATTTTCTGAATGGTACAGATCGACAAAAATAGGAATACAAAAAATTCGAGCCATGATGTCAACTATGAAGATTCGGGCTTCATTGCCAGAGTCAAAAAGGAAAATTAGCTACATAACAAAAAGAAGGCTAGCCGAAAGATTGACACAGCACACATTAGCCTCAGGGGCAATGGTGCCAACAAGTCAACAAAATCACTTGCATAGCTTTAACAACAAGCTGACTGTCATGGACATGAAGCAACATAAGCCAGGAATTATTATAAATAATTTACACTCGACCTTGACACGGCCATCACAAGAAAGGCTACCCATCGTAAGCAGCATACAAGCCCACCCTTCAACCAGCAGATATGGAGAATTACCTGTTCATAAAAGAAGCTTTTTGGCGGCACAGATTGCCCAACAGGGTAATACGAATATGTACCTAAACTACCGGTACTTGACTTCTGAGGAACCTGCAAAAAAGCGCAAGCCTATGTAAGACTTTTAACAAGAATAAAATTCCTCAAGTCTCACTGTAATGTAAGCGTCTGGCACGTCTGACCTTTTAGAAGGAACTTTTGAAAATAGCTGTCATGTAGACTTTTATTTGACTTTTCTATTTTAGTCTTATTGATGTGTTTTTTCACAAGGCTTTTTAAGCTATATTTATTCAACTTTTTAACTAAGTTGTTCTATGCTTATTTAAAAGAAATTTTACTTCTACACATTTTTTCTGAGTTTTTATTTAATGGAATTTTAAAATTGTGAACTTTTCTCAGGCATTTAAATTGTTCCTTTTTTCCCATTGTAATATAAGTTGATAAAATTTAAGAATCTATTTTTCCATGATTGGGACTTGAAGTAAGAACTGTCGTGTATGAACTGCAGAAGTATGAGTAAAAGAAATATGAAAAAGTGGTCTATGTTATCATCATACAATAAAATTTCTGCTTTTCATGAGAAGTACAATGAAGGAAGGTTGCGATAAATTAGATTACTTGCAAAATTTTGTTGGGGGGGGTTTCTGGACTCTCTGAAGAACAGTATTTTACAAAATTCTCACTACTATGTATTATAATGCACTGCAGAAACGATGTGGATTCCAGTCCGCACTGCCCAAATAATTTCCAAGACGTAGTAGCAGTTAAGAAGTGGTTTAATCTACGCGTTTCAAGGTGAATACCACTCCTTCTTCAGGAAAATACCACATATAGCTTAAGCTACTACATCTTGGAAATCTATTATTTGGGCAGCGCGGACTGGAATCCACATCTTTTCTGCAGTGTATTGTATTGTCAGGTCGTTGACTGACCTGTGGATCTGCGGCAGCCTCTCCTACATGTGCTTTAACCACCTAATACCAGGCGAGCAGCTTCCTACTTAAAAAAGTGCTAACTTACTATCGGATAAGACCCTATTGCGCTTTGTGTCTCCCTTGCTTTTTCTATTACTATGTATTATAGGGATTGCTCCATGAAGAAAGTACATTTTAATTAATAGATCTTGGAATAATAATAACTTCCACAATGAGATGATTTTAAAAAAAGCTAATGTTCCTGTGCCGAGATAATCTTATAAATGTGCCCCTGCTGTGTTATTTTATTTGCTCTGACTGACCTTGCAAAGCTGCTGTAGTTCATTGTCCGCATATACCACAGCTCCTGGCTGGAGGAGGGAGCATAAGTCAGGTATGATAAGTGAGTATACAAACAAAACGACTGGGGCTCACAGCTGCTATTTCCTGAGGTAACATTTTTCCCTTTCTGATGTAACACAGGAGTCATTGTTTCTACCTTGTCTCCAGCACTCTGAACTCATCATAAAGCAGGTCAGGAAGGTAGGAGCATTAGCAGCCACTGAACTTGTGTATCAGGGATTTGATTTACGATGAGCTCACACAACATGTATGCATCAGAAACACTCATTCCTGTGATAAAACAGGGAAATGTGTTTCCTCAAAGTATCTGCTGTTTCATTTGTATACTCACTTATGATAAGTTACTTATACTTCATCCCGGCCAGGATCTATGCTATGTGCTGACCATGAACTGGAGCAGCTCTGGATGGTTGGAAACAGCCATTACACAGTATGCATCTCCGCACAGGGCAATTTTTTTTTAATACATCCAATTGTGGAACTTGTTAGTCGAAGAACTATTGATTAAAATGTACTCTGTTTCTGGAACAACCCCTTTAAGGGTCCTGAAGAGAGAGAGGCCACCAGTCAAATATGTATATGACAGTATATATTTTTCTGGATATCATCAATTTTGTGGGCTCTTAAAGGGACTCTGTCAGCATTGAATGTCTGATCAAACCAAGTACAGGTGATCGGTGCGTCATGGTGGGGCCAAACATTTAAGTTCACCTTCCCACTTGTTTGTATTCCCTCTATTTTCACCCCCCTTTTTTATTGATAGCTCTAGCTTTGCAGAATGGAGCAAACGGATAGAGGAACCCAAGTAGGTGGGAAGGTGTATATAAATGATTGGTCCCGCCATGATGCACTGAACTTCTACACTTTGTCAGCACAGAATGACTGTTCAAAACAAGTTTCTTTAGGAGAAAAGTTAGCATTTTAAAATTGTTAAAAAAAAAAAAAGGATCTATTTATTCACCCTTGAAATTGTATGGGTGACTTAAAGGTCTTGTTCAGAACTACAGTAATGATGTTCTACCCTTAGCATAAGTCATCCATATTAGATTGGTGGGGATGCTACAGTCGATAACCTCATTGATCAGCTGTCAGAAGATTCAGTGCCTGAAGTTCTCAGAACCGGTACACTAACCGTTCCATACACTGTGTAGTTGAACTACAGTACCTGAAAACAACCATTAAGCAGTATGCAGAGGATGTGTTCAAATAGTCATCCAGAACTATGCTACTAATAGCTCACCTTAGGACAGGACATGGATATACAGGTGCTTCTCACAAAATTAGAATATCATCAAAAAGTTAATTTATTTCAGTTCTTCAATACAAAAGTGAATCTCATATAGACAGAGTGATCTATTTCAAGTGTTTATTTCTGTTAATGTTGATTATGGCTCACAGCCAATAAAACCCCAAAAGTCATTATCTCAGTAAATTAGAATACTTTATAATGCCAGCTTGAAAAAAAGATTTTAAAATCCAAAATGTTGGCCTACTGAAATATATGTTCAGTAAATGCACTCAATACTTGGTCGGGGCTCCATTTGCATCAATTACTGCATCAATGCGGTGTGGTATGGAGGCGATCAGCCTTTGGCACTGCTGAGGTGTTATGGAAGCCCAGGTTGTTTTGATAGCAGCCTTCAGCTCGTCTGCATTGTTGGGTCTGGTGTCTCTCATCTTCCTCTTGACAATACCCCATAGATTCTCTATGGGGTTATGGTCAGACTAATTTTCTCACTAATCAAGCACAGTGATACTGTTGTTTTTAAACCAGGTATTGGTACTTTTGGCAGTGTGGACAGGTGCCAAGTCCTGCTGGAGAATGAAATTTCCATCTCCAATTTGCTTGTCGGCAGAGAAGCATGAAGTGCTCTAAAATTTCCTGGTAGATGGCTTTGGTCTTGATAAAACACAGTGTACCTATATCAGCAGATGACATAGCTCCCCAAACCATAAATGACTGTGGGAAAAGTGGGTGGTGAGAATTAAAACTTAACTCCAATAGCGATATAAAGCCTTGGGCTGTTTTGGGATCTGTATGTCCATTTTATGAGGAATGACTGTCTTAATTTTTGGCCCGTCGTAAAGACAAGTAATAGATTTGGTATTTTATATAGCTGTATGATCAGTTGATGGTGTTATGTTAAGGAGCCAGTATATGGCAGTAGGACACTGCAATGAGATTGATATTAGAGTCTGACACATCATCAGAGTATCCCAGGACTTTGTGGAGCTTGCAAAGCTTGTGAAGGACAGCTATGCAAATCTTTACCCCTAAACCAACAACGTACCACAAAGTGGAAAGAGATGTACACGTCCATTTGGAAAATTAGAAAAACGTTATTATTGCAAACCAATACCAGTGAAGATAAAGGGGTAAGAAAAACCCCCACAGATGTAAAAAACAACAATTCCACAATTAAAACAAAGGGGCACACCACCACCAAGGATCTTACAGCAAAGTATTACAGTTGAAACATCGATATTGACAACAATTATAATATGCGACAATATAGAATTAAATCACAATAATAAATCCATCACAGGTGATAGGACATCTACCGTCACGAGGTTAGATAACAATTCATCCCCAATCTCATCAAATATTTATGTAAGGTAACATGTCCTACAAATTGAGCAAATAATTCCCAGAGAAAGTGGTTATCTATGATAATTAGACACCACCCTTGGTGCTGCAAAATAACTCCAGTCACATCATAGGTTAATATGGGGCAAAGATATCCTGCACCTAAATTAAATGACAAGTACCCAGAAGAGTAACCACAATATTTACCTGCGATGGATATACAACGCGCTTGGTGCTGCAAGGCCAGAGGGGGTGCGTGTGCCCTCCCCAACGCACGTTTCGGTCTTGCCTTCGTCAGGGGGCACACACGCATTCACCGCCTTGTTCCTTAAATACCCCGCTCAATGTAAAGTTGTGTCCCTCCGGACCGCGTCACAGCCCTTAGGTCATGTGACCGGATATGACGCCTCCTGCCTGTGTTGACGCGCGCGTTGCCAGGCATCCAGCAACGCCAAGCGGCGTCGGCATCACAGCAGTGGGCGGGAGCCCATAGCCTAAGACGGACGCCGAGAGCCGGGAGGAGTTACAGAATACGAGGCACAGCGCGCTTACTAGCAGGAGGGGAACATATCAACATGGTACACAGTATTAATCATAACAAAAAATAAACTATTTAATTATTACAAGCAAAAGGGCCACAAAGGAACACTACAAAGAATATGAAGTGGTAATGAAGATGATCCGTCTTCTTATTCATTCAAGTTGAATATCCAATAAAACAACAGTCGGACATCAATAGATTTCAAAAGGAGATATTTTTTGTCCAACTTGTCGGATGTAGGTAGAGAAGAACATCATATACTACTAGGATATAGGAACAAAATGTAAGTACATAATAAAAAGCAGTTAAAATCAACAATTTAAAATAAAAGAAAAATCAAACGATACAGAAATTAATAATGGAAAAGACACAAACAAGTGATCAAAGAAAAGGGGCATAGCTGATATGTTCACTTAATCCGGATGGCTGGACCGTATCCAAGGTCCAAATCCATCTTGATTCAAGTTGTAAAAGATTTTTAGATATACAACCACCTCTGATATTAGTCTCGATCATATCAATCCCTTTTACTCTAAGAAGATTTTCGTCACATCCATGGTGAAGCTTAAAGTGGCGTGGAATTGTTTTCAATAATGCTGGTTCATCCTGTGTGGCCGCTGCAGCTATGCCTAAAACATGTTCTCTCACACGCACTTTTAGTTGTCGTGTGGTCATGCCAATGTAGATCTTATCGCATGGGCACATCGCATAATAGATGACATTAGTACTTGTACAAGTAATCCGTTTTTTAATTTGAAAAGTGCGTGTTTTTGCAGTATTACAAAATGTATTACTGCGTTCTATATTACGGCATGCCACAGCGGCCACATGTGATGCAACCACCAACCACCCTAGCCTCATCCAAAAATGTCTTACGGGTTTCTCCCACGTAATGGCTAAGAACAAGTAAGTCACGCAGATTACGTGATCTGCGTGGAGTAATAGAGACACGATCAGGGAGGAATTTAGAAAGGACCGGGTCTGCTTTCAAAATGGGCCAAGATTTTTCCAAGGCCTTTCTTACAGCTGGAAATTGGGAATTAAAGTCGGTAACAAACCGAACCACTTCCCCATCTTTTTCTTTTTGGGGTTTATAAAGAAGTTCATATCTTGACGAATGCTTGGCTCGATTCCAAGCCTTTTTAATCATCCGCCTACTATACCCCTCTCTCAATAAACGTATTTTTAAATCCTCTGCCTGACTACAAAAATCTTCCTCTGTAGAACATAATCTACGTAGACGTAAAAATTGTCCAGTTGGGACGGACTGAATAACGTGTCTTGGATGTGAGGATGAGGAATGCAATAGCATGTTTGACGCAGTCGCTTTGCGAAACATATTGGTTTGTATCTCATTGTTATTATCTTTCATGATCTTAACATCCAAAAATTCAATAGCCTTATGATCTGATTTAAATGTAAGCTGAATGTTCTGGTCATTGCTGTTCAAAAGGGAAAATAGTTGTTCTAAATTATTAGTGGGTCCCTGCCAGATCAAAAAGATGTCGTCGATGTACCGTGTCCAAGAGAGGACGCGGTCCATCGACGACATCCGATCCGACAGGAAGAGGTCCTTCTCCCACAGCCCCAGGAACAAATTAGCATAGGCGGGCGCGTAAGACGCCCCCATAGCTGTGCCCTGGAGCTGCAGGAAGAAGGACCCCTTGAACGTAAAAAAATTATGTGTCAGAGTGAACTCCAACAACTCCATAATTAATTTCCTAATTTCCAGAGGAAGAACAGACGTACTAAGAAAGAATTCCATGGCCCTCAAACCATCCTTATGGCGGATGCTGGTATACAGAGATTCCACATCAGCTGTAACCACGACAATGACATAAAGGAGAAAATAGGAGTCACTGGTGAAAAAGGATTTTTTAGCAAAAAATAGTAAATATTTATTTATATAAATCGTATAAAGAGTAACACAAGATCATATGAAAAAGACATAAGAAACACATACATAGGACGGATGCATATGCAGGGGAATGCGTTCCTGTTAATATCAAGTGACATTAATAACAGTGGCAGTGGAATAAACAAATGGTAGCCCCAAACAGGGAGTCATATGGAGCACCTCCCGCAGTGGGAAAAAGAAATGCGGTGCTGTAGCTACCTACATGTTAACCACAAAGTGCCTGAACATGCTTCAAAAAAAAAAAAAAAAAAAACACAAACATTGGTATATATTCAGGTCAGCAATAGACTGTGCAGCGCTGCCTAATTCAGCAAGAAGCCATGCTCACCAATACAAAAGTAACACAGGAATGCAGTCACCCCGCTCACAGATGTCACAGGGGTGACTGCATTCCTGTGTTACTTTTGTATTGGTGAGCATGGCTTCTTGCTGAATTAGGCAGCGCTGCATAGTCTATTGCTGACCTGAATATATACCAATGTTTGTGATTTTTTTTTTTCTTTGAAGCATGTTCAGGCACTTTGTGGTTAACATGTAGGTAGCTACAGCACCGCATTTCTTTTTCCCACTGCGGGAGGTGCTCCATATGACTCCCTGTTTGGGGCTACCATTTGTTTATTCCACTGCCACTGTTATTAATGTCACTTGATATTAACAGGAACGCATTCCCCCTGCATATGCATCCGTCCTATGTATGTGTTTCTTATGTCTTTTTCATAAGATCTTGTGTTACTCTTTATACGATTTATATAAATAAATATTTACTATTTTTTGCTAAAAAATCCTTTTTCACCAGTGACTCCTATTTTCTCCTTTATGTCATTATGCTATTATGAGTGGTGATTTCTGGTCACACACATGTGTGGTGTGACCCACATATATTGTACCAATGCGGCTGTATTTGGTTAAATCAGCTGTAACCAGCATCATATCAACTTCTAATTGGAGGCCATCCACTTTGCGGAGGAGCTCCCCCGTATCTTTCAGAAATGAGGGTAACTCCTCGACAAGGGCTGCAACTTGGAGTCTATCCAGCAATTGACATTGGCAAGAGAGTTACCACATCCTGATATAATAGGGCGTCCAGGAGGAGAGTGCGCATCCTTGTGGATCTTAGGCAGGAGATAAAATGTGGCAATAGTAGGTTCATCAACCAACAATGCTTCAGCTAATGTCTTAGTAATAACATCATCATCTCTCGCCCTCTGAATGATACTTTTTAGTTGACATGAATAGGCGGACAGGGGGTTAAATGTGAGTTTTTGATAGCAAGTTCTATCATTCAATTGGCGATAGGCTTCTTTTTCATAATTTGCTTTAGGCCATATCACAATATTATCCCCCTTGTCCGCCTGTTTAAATACTACGTCAGGAAGATCCACAAGGATGCGCAGTCTCCTCCTTTCCTCCACTATCAGGTTGTCACGATTAATATATCTCGGTATGTTTTCAAAATCCTTAGTGACAATCTGGACAAAAAGCTCAATGTTTGAACAAGAAGAAAATGGAGAAAACTTTTTGGAACGAGGTTTAATAGTTGAAGGAATCTTACCTCCTTCCGTTTCATTATGTTCGCTGGAAAGACTCTCAAGTGTGCGTAGCGCTATCTGTTCTTCCTCTGTTGGAAACATTTGATACAAATCAGAATCAAAAAAATATTTTTTGAACCACAATGACCGAGCAAAAAGATGTAAATCCTTTATAGCAGAGAAAGTATTAAAGGGTGCTGCTGGAGAAAAGGATAACCCCTTATTAAGTAATGAAAAATCATCACTAGAGAAAACATGTGTGCTCAAATTAATTACCTTATTATCAATTTTTTCATTGGTAGATGGTCTAAATTCATGTCGTCTATATGGGTGATAATTTCCATTACGTGGCCTCTTAGATCTTGCACCAGATCTGTTTACCATATGAACATCTGAAATCTCTGATTGATCACTGATTGAGGATAGTGAAGACCCGAGTTCCACCCGTGAGGTAGATGGTCCCTGGCCCATTGGTTTTCCCCACACATAGATAGAGTTATTTTGGTATTCCCGTACATCACGATTCAGTTTTTTAGACTGTGTGGTATGAATTTTCTTAACCACAGCGTCAATATTTTTTTCTAATTGTGCATTGAAACTCTGTATTTTTTCTGGTGTCCCTTTAGATTTAAGATCATCTTCTGCCTTAGACATTTAAATCAGATCATAAGGCTATTGAATTTTTGGATGTTAAGATCATGAAAGATAATAACAATGAGATACAAACCAATATGTTTCGCAAAGCGACTGCGTCAAACATGCTATTGCATTCCTCATCCTCACATCCAAGACACGTTATTCAGTCCGTCCCAACTGGACAATTTTTACGTCTACGTAGATTATGTTCTACAGAGGAAGATTTTTGTAGTCAGGCAGAGGATTTAAAAATACGTTTATTGGAGAGAGGGTATAGTAGGCAGATGATTAAAAAGGCTTGGAATCGAGCCAAGCATTCGTCAAGACATGAACTTCTTTATAAACCCCAAAAAGAAAAAGATGGGGAAGTGGTTCGGTTTGTTACCGACTTTAATTCCCAATTTCCAGCTGTAAGAAAGGCCTTGGAAAAATCTTGGCCCATTTTGAAAGCAGACCCGGTCCTTTCTAAATTCCTCCCTGATCGTGTCTCTATTACTCCACGTAGATCACGTAATCTGCGTGACTTACTTGTTCGTAGCCATTACGTGGGAGAAACCTGTAAGACATTTTTGGATGAAGCTAGGGTGGTTGGTGGTTGTATCACATGTGGCCGCTGTGTGGCATGCCGTAATATAGAACGCAGTAATACATTTTGTAACACTGCAAAAACACGCACTTTTCAAATTAAAAAACGGATTACTTGTACAAGTACTAATGTCATCTATTATGCGATGTGCCCATGCGATAAGATCTACATTGGCATGACCACACGCCAACTAAAAGTGCGTGTGAGAGAACATGTTTTAGGCATAGCTGCAGCGGCCACACAGGATGAACCAGCATTATTGAAAACAATTCCACGCCACTTTAAGCTTCAGCATGGATGTGACAAAAATCTTCTTAGAGTAAAAGGGATTGATATGATCGAGACTAATATCAGAGGTGGTTGTATATCTAAAAAACTTTTACAACTTGAATCAAGATGGATTTGGACCTTGGATACGGTCCAGCCATCCGGATTAAATGAACATATCAGCTATGCCCCTTTTCTTTGATCACTTGTTTGTGTCTTTTTTCCATTATTAATTTCTGTATCGTTTGATTTTTCTTTTATTTTAAATTGTTGATTTTAACTGCTTTTTATTATGTACTTACATTTTGTTCCTATATCCTAGTAGTATATGATGTTCTTCTCTACCTACATCCGACAAGTTGGACAAAGAATATCTCCTTTTGAAATCTATTGATGTCCGACTGTTGTTTTATTGGATATTCAACTTGAATGAATAAGAAGACGGATCATCTTCATTACCACTTCATATTCTTTGTAGTGTTCCTTTGTGGCCCTTTTGCTTGTAATAATTAAATAGTTTATTTTTTGTTATGATTAATACTGTGTACCATGTTGATATGTTCCCCTCCTGCTAGTACGCGCGCTGTGCCTCGTATTCTGTAACTCCTCCCGGCTCTCGGCGTCCGTCTTAGGCTATGGGCTCCTGCCCACTGCTGTGACGCCGTCGCCGATTGGCGTTGAATGCTTGGCAACGCGCGCGTCAACACAGGCAGGAGGCGTCATATCCGGTCACATGACCTAAGGGCTGTGACGCGGTCCGGAGGGACACAACTTTACATTGAGCGGGGTATTTAAGGAACAAGGCGGTGGATGCGTGTGTGCCCCCTGACGAAGGCAGGACCGAAACGTGCGTTGGGGAGGGCACACGCACCCCCTCCGGCCTTGCAGCACCAAGCGCGTTGTATATCCATCGCAGGTAAATATTGTGGTTACTCTTCTGTGTACTTGTCATTTAATTTAGGTGCAGGATATCTTTGCCCCATATTAACCTATGATGTGACTGGAGTTATTTTGCAGCACCAAGCGTGGTGTCTAATTATCATAGATAACCACTTTCTCTGGGAATTATTTGCTCAATTTGTAGGACATGTTACCTTACATAAATATTTGATGAGATTGGGGATGAATTGTTATCTAACATCGTGACGGTAGATGTCCTATCACCTGTGATGGATTTATTATTGTGATTTAATTCTATATTGTCGCATATTATAATTGTTGTCAATATCGATGTTTCAACTGTAATACTTTGCTGTAAGATTCTTGGTGGTGGTGTGCCCCTTTGTTTTAATTGTGGAATTGTTGTTTTTTACATCTGTGGGGGTTTTTCTTACCCCTTTATCTTCACTGGTATTGGTTTGCAATAATAACGTTTTTCTAATTTTCCAAATGGACGTGTACATCTCTTTCCACTTTGTGGTACGTTGTTGGTTTATCGTTTGATGTGTCCCTCCTATTGTATGGCCACCTTTGAGCTCCTCTTATAGGTTATAATTATATCTAGCTCATTAATATGTGCCATTTATGTTGGAGTATAGTAAATCTTTACCCCTGTGTAGAAAGGAGCTTCTCAGGAGGGTAGCAGGAGCTGTAGCCGGCTTTAAACTAGAGCGCTCACAAGATGGCTGCAGCGGGTGGGAAACTGCGTGGGGGCTGCCAAGTATCCAGCAAAACCTTCTGGTCTCCAGAGAGGAGGTCAGTGTTGGCCCACAAGACCCTCAACTGCCTCGCTGTTCAGCCAACAACGAGGAATCGTGCTGGCAGTGACATGCTCCTGTTGCAAGTTTGGCACGTGTGTCTGCGCCTTCTCACACTAAGCCGGGTTGTGGAGGGATGGAGGTAGTTTCCCCATTGGGAGCGCCAGGGGGATCTCCAACCTTCGGCCCACGGCTTCATGCCTTCAGGTAGGCAGCAACTTGCAAGGGCGTTGCAGACCGGCGCGGATGTGCTCACATTAGTCTTCTGGGTCTAGAGAAGGTAGGGAAGGCGCAAGGAATGCTGGATGGGGCTTTTATCGAGCATAATTGGGTAGATTTGTGTTGTTGGGCACATCCGTCTTCCATGACTTCTGGTGGCTCTCGGAAATGTTTTTCACGGTTTTCTTTTTTTTTTTTTTTTGTAAGCGGAATCTGTTAGTAGAATTAATCAACTAAAGCCGTCCATATGGGCAAGTAGGTCATAGGAAACTGACTAAAATGATACATTGGTATTTGCAATCAATGTCTTATTCAAGCAAAATCCAGTTTTTTTAATATGTAAATGAGCTGTTAAGATCTATCGGTCTGACAAATATCTCCAAACATCTGCCTTCAGAGCATTATTTTAAATGAGAAGGATTAGCAGTGTGAGACATGTAATGACTGACAGTCTGCTCTACTGATCTGCATGTCTCACACTAATTCCGCCTTTGATTTAAAATAAGGTCTAGATCAGACCTGGGCAAAGTGCGGGCCACATCCGGCCCTCTGAATGTCGTGTGCAGAGATAGTAGAGGGGCTGAAAATAGTGGCCCACCGTGCTCGCTGTCTATATCCACGCTGACTGCCTTGGTGAAGGAGGGGCCTCGGGCCACTTCCTCCATCAATCAGCGTGTGAAACAGCTGATGCGATGACGTCATTTTATCGCGTCAGCTGTATACTGCAGAGAGTCAGACACCGAGACAGGAGCAGAAGCAGAGCGCCGGGGAATGGCACCGAGGTGAGTATGTGGTGTTTTTTATTTTTCAGTTTATGTATATGGGATTTTTGGCTGCACATGGGGAGGCTTGTGTCTTACTGTGGACACGAGGCTGTGGGGGGTCTTACTGTGTACACAAGGCTGTGGGTGTGTTACTGTGGACACGAGGAGGCTGTGGGTGTTATTGTGGACACGGGGAGGCTATGAGGATTTTAATGTGGACATGGGGAGGTTATTGGGCTCTTATGCTTGCCATGGGGAGGTTGTGTGGGCCTCATGTGCTGGACATGGGGAGGCTGTGGGCTAGGTAGCGTGAATTTAGCACAGAGATGTGGCGATAAGCTTATGGAGCAAGGAAAATGGAACTAGTAAATGTTATAGATTTTACTTCAAAAAGAATAAACAGTGTTTACAAAAGTACAAAAGATGTTACAAAGAGACAGATACTGTATATACAACAATTATAAAATAAAAGTGGATTAAGATATGAAACTTAGTTATCAGTCAATGGCACGCCATATGGAGGTGGGGGGAGGGTAACTTCCCAAATCATCAGGTCAAAATGTACAGCCTCTCATAGCTGATTCCCTGGTCCGAAAGACCTCTTCCTAATTGGGCTTCATAGCCTTATACTTTCCCTTGGGTGACAACCCTCGTGGGCGGAGCTAGGGAATGTACTCCCCTTTTAAAGATACTAGAAAGCTTATAAGTACCAGAACTCTGGCTGCGAGGCTCGTAGAGGGGCGGCAGGACTATCATTTTTCTTACTATGAAATTAGCTTTCTATTGCTACCAAACACACACTATCTGCCGGCTAGGGGAAGGCAGGAACCCTTTTCTCAGTTCCTGATGCGCGTATAAGTCAAAAAACGCCACTGTGGACAGCTTTCATGATGCAGATACCAAAAACATATTTGCCCTGCTTACATGCCTAATTTGCGTTATTAAACTATCTGAAATGAACAGAGACACATCGGACTGCCATGTGCTTGAGACTGACCGGATTTTTCTGGTTAGGACTCATACTCACTGGCTGGAAAAAAATCTGTCCGTTTTCTGCAGGAAAAAAACGGTACATTTGTTGTAAAAAGGCATGCGATTTTGATGCGATTTTAAATCGCACCATGCGTTTTCCATCAGTTTTCCATCAGTTTTCCATCTGTATGCAATGCGATTTTAACATGAAGTTTTACATAGAGCAGTTATCTCTATGTAAAAAGTCATGTAAAAATCACATTGTCAAAAAAAATGTACACAAAAGGCCAATAATTATATATATATATAATATATATATATATATATTATATATATATATATATATATATATTGTAGGGATGTGGTCTCGCTGGTGTGCGACCGGAGGTAAGCAGGAGGGCGACTCTTCCAGGTTCTTTAAGCAAGTTTATTACAACTTCATAAACTTGCCTTAAAACAGAAAAGAAAACAGCCTTCTCTGGCACAAAGTAACAAAAACAGATATAAAGTCCTGGTACTCTAACTGAGCACTCTTTCAGCAACCAGACTGGTGGTCTCCTCAGAACTCCCACACTGGAGGTTTCCACACCTCCAGCCACTCACACCTGTGGTCAGCAGCAGGCTCACTTATATACACCAGCCATTCAGCTAACACAGAGCACATGACCTGTCATGTGCTCTTGTGACCTCATCACAGGTCCTCAAACCACATACAAAGGTATAGTGAAGTCTTGCTATCACTACATACTTCCCCCCTCTGCCTAAAGCCGTGGGCTTGGCACATTTCATTCACCGACTAGAAACTCCTTTCAGTCGTCTCCAGAATCAGCCGGTCTGTCACAGTTTGCCCTATGTCACTGAGTCCTGATCTAATTGAGGTGTCACTGCCTCTAGCTCTTATTTCAGGCCATCTATGTTCTGTCTTAGTTTCACTTTGATGACCTTCATTCTGCAGCGAACCTCTGCGCCTCTCTATACTGTGGTTTGAAGGTGACTGCCTTTTTTTTCTCAACTCTTGCAGCTGTCTGTTGGTCTGCTTCTTCTCAAGTTTTAGCTGCTCTATTCTTCCCTGGTTCACCTCCAAGAGCATCCGGATCTTCCCAAGGCTTTCCACCAACGCCCTCCGACTTGGAGGTTTTCTTGTTGGCTCCCGACATCTCTGTTTCTCGTGGAGGTATTGTAGTGGCATAGCTCTTATGTCCGCCTCCCGCTTCACTGTGACTTTCCTTGTGTGGCCATCTGGGTGGTGGTTCCCTTGCTGGCTTTCTTTCGCCGTCGAGGCCCCTTCTTTGGTCAACCTCTTCAGTTCACTCTCTTCCCGTACGCACGGACCGGGAGAGAGCAACCGTTCGATTTCCTGGTCTGTCGTGGATTTCCTGAGCTGTGCGTTAGCTTCCTTCTCTATCTGGAGTTTTTGGAGAATTTTCTCTTGCTCCTCTGCCCAGCATCGGTGCTCTTCTTCTCTCCGTAGAAGTTCCTGCTGATGCTTCTCCTGGGCCTCTCTGAGCATCTCCGTATCTTTCACTAGGACTTGGTTCGCCGTCAGGCACGCTGATACTTGACCTTGGACTTTAGAGAGTTCTTTCTCCAGGTCCTTCATTCGTTGCTCAATCTCTTGTCCCCGTATCTTTTCTCGCATGACTGTCTCTTTAAGCAGCTCTATCTCATGGCCCTGCTCTCTTTTATCCAGTACATGTGGCACCATCCTTCTCCCCTTTTTTCTCTTCTTAGAGAGCATAGGCTGTCTGGCCTTCCTGCAGCCCCTGCGGTGAGGAGAAGGTCTGCCACTTGTACCTGACTCCACCTTGCTGCACTCGCTTTCACTTGCGGTTAAGTTACAGTCTGCATAGGAGTCTTTCCCACTCCCTCTGTCATCTTGGAACGGCAAGTCCCCACTTAACCAGGTGTCGGCCCCTATTCCTGGGGCGACCCAGTTTTCTGCTGACCTATATTTGGTCACCCCAAAGTCCTCACTTTGGTCTGAGCCACCCTTTCTTACGGCTACCAGGCACTGGGTATCTTTGACTTTAGGGGTGGCTACCTCTGTTTTACCCACCACACTATCAGCAACCACTACAGCCTCCTGCAGGGGTGGGCCTCTCTTAGGGTCATTCTGGTTCCCTTCTGAGCAATCAGCCAGTGCTTCGTCCCACACCTCCCAAAACCGTTTACAATCCTGGCCTATTATTATAGGATATGGTAAGTCTGGGACTACAGGGACATCATGGGTAGAAATAATAGTGTCCGTCTCAACAATTACTCTGGTTACCTGATACTCCCTAGTGACCCCATGAATGCAAGGGACTTCCATCTTTTTTCCGGGAATCAGATAGACAGGTAGTGTGTCGCTCAGCAGAGTCACCTGGCTTCCTGAGTCTAGAAGTCCACTCACACACTCTCCATTCACTATTAGAGAACAGTTCAATGCCCCCCGGTCAGATGTAAAGTCAGTACACCATTCGCGACATACATTGTTAAAACCCCGAACCCGGCAACAGTTCCTCGGCTCATCCGCCGTCACCTCTCCTCTCCTCATCGACTCAGCTTGAGACTCCGCCCCTTATGAGTGTGACAGTAGTTTGTTAGGGTTTATTGGTTCCCCATTCTCGCTAGGGACCTCAGAACCCTTTCTCCACAGATCCCAAAACAGACAGAAATCCTGGCCTATAATTATAGGACGCACCAAGTCCCGAACGACGCCGACTTCATGGGACTCAGTGCCATGCGTCGTTTCAATGTCCACTCTGGCCATAGGGTAGTCCTTTACATCACCATGTATGCATTGAACACCAACTTTTTTCCCTGGTAGTATGTTGAGAGGAAAAGTGGCCCTAATCAAGGTCACTAAGCTCCCAGAGTCTAGCAGCGCCGTTACTGCTTCACCGTTCACCTTCACGGGACATACTTGAGGACCCTGATTGGGGAACGGGTTTCCACTGCAGGCTGGATATGCATACCATGAAATATGGTGTCCTATGCTGCAGTCCATCTGCTCAGTGGTCTGCGGACACCGGGCAGCTATATGTCCTGGCTCGCGGCACCTCCAACAAATAATATCATCCGTAGTGACCTTGGGCACCACCTCCCCCCGCCATTTTGACCTTGGGCTCCCCACCCCTTTTTGGGACTCTGCCCCCTGTTGGGGCCGCCAGTACGGAATAGGCTGCTTCCCCAAGGCACCTTCCATTCCCTGGTACCTCTCGACCAGTCCGACCAGTTCATCAGCATTCCGGGGATCACCCTGGGCAACCCAAGTATGTAGGGGTTTCGGCAGGGAGTGCACAAACCGATCCATGACGACTAGAGTTGAGCGATACTTTCCGATATCCAAAAGAATCGGAATGGTATTGCCGATACCCAAAAAATATCGGCGATACCCGATACCGATACCGGAAATCCAATGTAAGTCTATGGGAACAAAATATCGGAATTAAAAAAACCCCATTCTTGCCTTGTTGGTTAATTGTACATGAAGGAAAACAACAAAGAGTAATGTAGAATGTATTGGGGAAGGTTGAGGAGACATTAAAGGCATAGATGTTTAACCCAATCAAATGGAATAGCATAAATATTTTTTTTTTCTTAAAGATGTTCGGATTGACGAAGAAATTGACAATGTTGTTAACGTTTTTTCTATTTTGGCAAATATGTATATTTCACAACTTCCATGCTCTTCACCTTTTTAACTTTTGACACACTTTCTCCTTCATAATCTTCAGCAGCATCATCTTTTTCATCAAATTATTCTTCATCTTCACCTTCTTTATCTTCTTCTTAAACTTCTTGCTATTCATCTTTTTGTTAACATTACTCATATTCTTCTTATTAAACTATTATTCTTATTCATATTGTACTTCATCTTCTTCATCATATTCTTATTTGTGACAGAGAATCCTGTACTTGTAATCTGTCAAAGTATGAATTTTTCATCCTTCCGTTCTTGCTGTCACAAAAGATTTAAATTACAACAGTATTTGTCCGTGTTCAGTTTAGCCTGCAGCAGCAGGCATTTTCCAGGGGCACCATGAGGAGGAACGGACTCACCCCCATACACTGCTTAGTCTTCTTCTGCTTAGAATTTAGAGCATATATTTTGCTCTTCATTTTGGTCTTATACTTCATGTTCTTCTGCTTTTTGATCTTCTGCTTATTGTTCTTAAGTCTCTTGTTCTGTATCTTGTAGTTTGTCTTAACCTTCTTAGTCCTGTTTGGTAATCTTTTATTTCTTCTTTGTGATGGTGTTTAGGCTGGTTGGCTTGATGCTCGTCGTCCTTGTGGTCGTCATCTTCTTCGGGGTGGTCATCAGGGTCGTCGTCTTCATTGTTGGAGATCCAGAATGATTACCCAAAAAAGCATTGAAAAAATCTTCAATTTGTAAATGTAGCAGAAGGTACAAGAGTCAATGCAAGTAACGAGGACCAGCTGACTGTGCTGGAACCCGGAGGGGCAGCAGAAGGAAAAGAGCCAATGGCACAACCGAGGACCAGCTGACGTTACTGGGACACGGTTACTAAGCAGGAGGTACCTGTGCTCCAAAGCACTACCAAGGACCAGCAGACGTTTCTGGAACTCGGATACCGAGATGGAGGCACCTAGGCCAAAGGCACTGCGGAGAGCCAGCTGACGGTACTGGAACCCGGACGGGTAGCAGAAGGTACAAGAGCCAATGCAAGTAACGAGGACCAGCTGACTGTGCTGGAACCCGGAGGGGCAGCAGAAGGAAAAGAGCCAATGGCACAACCGAGGACCAGCTGACGTTACTGGGACACGGTTACTAAGCAGGAGGTACCTGTGCTCCAAAGCACTACCAAGGACCAGCAGACGTTGCTGGAACTCGGATACCGAGATGGAGGCACCTAGGCCAAAGGCACTGCGGAGAACCAGCTGACGGTACTGGAACCCGGACGGGTAGCAGAAGGTACAAGAGCCAATGCAAGTAACGAGGACCAGCTGACTGTGCTGGAACCCGGAGGGGCAGCAGAAGGAAAAGAGCCAATGGCACAACCGAGGACCAGCTGACGTTACTGGGACACGGTTACTAAGCAGGAGGTACCTGTGCTCCAAAGCACTACCAAGGACCAGCAGACGTTGCTGGAACTCGGATACCGAGATGGAGGCACCTAGGCCAAAGGCACTGCGGAGAACCAGCTGATGGTACTGGAACCCGGACGGGTAGCAGAAGGTACCCATGGAAATTTAAGTTGACAGGCCGCGAGCCGGCCGCAGTTACCGAATCCCACAGTACTACAGTGGGTGATTGTCCTATTGTCACAACGGAAACAGCCTTTATTTGCATATCCCGCAGCACACATAGGAAGCACCTAAACTCCAAGCACCATAGAGTCGGCTAACCCGACCGCAACACGACAGGACAACTTATTGGAGGCTAAGTGACGTTTACACTGACCGGAAACAGATGGCGTGCTGTAACCAGTCTTGGCAGGAGTGAGTACCCGTGCCAATTACACTTCCGAGCAACAACTGGCGGTGTTGTAGCCCAGGGATGAGAAGAGAACATGGTGGAGGCAGCAGGACTTTTTGCCGTTCACACAGCAGGGGAACAGCTGACATTACTGAACCCAGTAACACAGGAGCAAGTGTAGACTGTGCTAACAGCACTTCCGAGAAACAACTGGCGGTGTTGTAGCCCAGGATGAGAAGAGAACATGGTGGAGGCAGCAGGACTTTTTGCCGTTCACACAGCAGGGGAACAGCTGACATTACTGAACCCCAGTAACACAGGAGCAAGTGTTCACTGTGCTAACAGCACTTCCGAGCAACAAACTGGCGGTGTTGTAGCCCAGGGATGAGAAGAGAACATGGTGGAGGCAGCAGGACTTTTTGCCGTTCACACAGCAGGGGAACAGCTGACATTACTGAACCCCAATAACACAGGAGCAAGTGTTCACTGTGCTAACAGCACTTCCGAGCAACAACTGGCGGTGTTGTAGCCCAGGGATGAGAGAACATGGTGGAGGAGCAGCACTTTTTGCCGTTCACACAGCAGGGGAACCAGCTGACATTACTGAAACCCCAGATAACACAGGAGCAAGTGTTCACTGTGCTAACAGCCTCTACGACCACACAACTGGCGGTGTTGTAGCCCAGGGATGAGAAGAGAACATGGTGGAGGCAGCAGGACTTTTTGCCGTTCACACAGCAGGGGAACAGCTGACATTACTGAACCCCAGTAACACAGGAGCAAGTGTAGACTGTGCTAACAGCACTTCCGAGCAACAACTGGCGGTGTTGTAGCCCAGGGATGAGAAGAGAACATGGTGGAGGCAGCAGGACTTTTTGCCGTTCACACAGCAGGGGAACAGCTGACATTACTGAACCCCAGTAACACAGGAGCAAGTGTAGACTGTGCTAACAGCACTTCCGAGAAACAACTGGCGGTGTTGTAGCCCAGGGATGAGAAGAGAACATGGTGGAGGCAGCAGGACTTTTTGCCGTACACACAGCAGGGGAACAGCTGACATTACTGAACCCCAGTAACACAGGAGCAAGTGTTCACTGTGCTAACAGCACTTCCGAGCAACAACTGGCGGTGTTGTAGCCCAGGGATGAGAAGAGAACATGGTGGAGGCAGCAGGACTTTTTGCCGTTCACACAGCAGGGGAACAGCTGACATTACTGAACCCCAGTAACACAGGAGCAAGTGTAGACTGTGCTAACAGCACTTCCGAGAAACAACTGGCGGTGTTGTAGCCCAGGGATGAGAAGAGAACATGGTGGAGGCAGCAGGACTTTTTGCCTTTCACACAGCAGGGGAACAGCTGACATTACTGAACCCCAGTAACACAGGAGCAAGTGTAGACTGTGCTAACAGCACTTCCGAGAAACAAACTGGCGGTGTTGTAGCCCAGGAATGAGAAGAGAACATGGTGGAGGCAGCAGGACTTTTTGCCGTTCACACAGCAGGGGAACAGCTGACATTACTGAACCCAGTAACACAGGAGCAAGTGTAGACTGTGCGAACAGCACTTCGAGAAACAACTGGCGGTGTTGGAGCCAGGGTCAAGGAGGATGTTTAAATACTATATCAAGTATTTTCCTTGTTACGTGTCAATTAAAAATGTCTATACTCCAAACAAGAGAAATATAAACTTTAGTACCATAAGATGATGATTTAACTTAAAAAAATATATGTAAATTAATAATTTACAAACATAAACGCATACATTAACATGTTGAAAAGCAATGCAAACCACAATTAAAATAGGTTAAATAATCTGCTATACGGTTTAAAATAAAAGCATACAAGTGCATATCAGAATCCATTAATGATGGCTAAGTAACAGTATGTACACCATTTTTATTGTGTAGACAATGAATGGCTGACTTAAAAACATAATCAGCATTACAAGTTATCTTTGACATTCATAAAACTTTACATTTGGTGAATAATATCACTAAAATTTTTTAAAAAATATCTAAAATTTCCATCATGTAATACTGATATGTGCCAATCATTTATATTAACAAACAAAAAATTTAAAAAGTGCATAGTGCAGAGTGAAAACAGATATTTATGCCTGACTGTGGACTTGCAAGCATGACAACGGATAGATAAGGTATATATAGATGAGACTGCATAGCCACAGATGGTGAATGGCGATGTAATACTGTACCTCAATAAAGTGTGCATTACTACTACATACTTTTTTTTATATAGCTTTATAAAAGGTTACGTGCATGTATGGTTGCGCCTTTGTTTGGACGCACAGACTGGCTTCCTGCTGTGACGCGTTGGGTATTGGAGCGTCTGTACGTCTTATGACGCAGACTAACATTCACGGTGCGCATCGTTCATCATCGCAAGCGTACCGACAACACAAAGGCGTTGTCATGACTGCTTTACTCAGTAAACATGCACCTATGATGAAACATACACGCATGTGCCCTATTACATAACAAGCTACAAGAAAAACGAGTGTGAGGTGTGACACAGCTGTTTTGTTAAGGTACAGTATTATATCGACATTGTACAGGTGTCGCTATTCAGTCTGATAAATATATATCATTCACGTATTCTATCAGTTGTCGTTCTTTCAGCACCACTTACAGGTATATATTTTGCTATTGTGACTATGCACTATTGACTTTACCAAGGTAATGCATGTTTTTTGTTAGCGATTATCATGTTTACATGAAGGACCTTTATGATATGGGCTGTTAACTTTCTAATTAAATATGTATTTTTAAAATGACACCAATATAAGTAATGTTGAAGAGGACTATTCCTACATGCATTGTTTGCACAATATTACAGGTGTTCATCACGTCCCTTAATCAACATTGGATTATTATATTTACTTGTATGCTTTTATTGAAAAGGCAAGAACACTGAAGTATAACCTTCGCACTGCAGCAGTTGTCAAAGTTCAACCCACATTATGCACTTACAACATTGCAGCATTTGAGTCATGATGTGAGTTGGATTTGTCTAAGCTATGGAGTGACAAAGTTGACCATCAGTATCCTATAGCATAAGTAGGCTTTTATGTTTGCATTTGTTTTCGACATGTGCATATCTGTAATAATATGTCACAATTATTTTGTTACAGATTTGTGACAAAGACTAATCATTTTATGGTTTTAAAGTTGACGTTTCAAATGTTTACAGCTTAGAAATCAGGGTGTAGCCTCATATCTATGTGTAGCACTAGACACTTTGACATGTCATGTTTTTTTAACCATGATTAGGTAGCTAGCAGTAATTTTTGCCGGACACACAGCAGGGGAACAGCAGGCATTACTGAACCCCACAAACACATCAGCGATTGTTTTCATCTGTGCATCTAACACTTCTGAGCAGCAACTGGCGGTATTGAAGCCCAGTGTCAAGGAGGGTGTAGGCAGAGGCCTAGTATGAGATGTTTGAAGTTGTAGTTAGCAGCAGTAATTTTTGCCAGACACACAGCAGGGGAACAGCAGGCGTTACTGAACCCCACAAACACATCAGCGATTGTTTTCATCTGTGCATCTAACACTTCTGAGCAGCAACTGGCGGTGTTGAAGCCCAGGGTCAAGGAGGGTGTAGGCAGAGGCCTAGTATGAGATGTTTGAAGTTGAAGTTGTAGTTAGCAGCAGTAATTTTTGCCAGACACACAGCAGGGGAACAGCAGGCGTTACTGAACCCCACAAACACATCAGCGATTGTTTTCATCTGTGCATCTAACACTTCTGAGCAGCAACTGGCGGTGTTGAAGCCCAGGGTCAAGGAGGGTGTAGGCAGAGGCCTAGTATGAGATGTTTGAAGTTGAAGTTGTAGTTAGCAGCAGTAATTTTTGCCAGACACACAGCAGGGGAACAGCAGGCGTTACTGAACCCCACAAACACATCAGCGATTGTTTTCATCTGTGCATCTAACACTTCTGAGCAGCAACTGGCGGTGTTGAAGCCCAGGGTCAAGGAGGGTGTAGGCATAAAATATTGAGTTATTGCCTTGTTACGTGGCCATTGCAAATGTATGTACTTCAAACAAGAATAAATGAAGTTTTACTAGGACAATAAAATGATGAATTTCAATTCCAAGAATAGAAAAATATTTATACTTGAGAGTCCGCTGTGGTTGATACCGTTTAATGGCTAACTGAAAATATGGTAACAAATTCCAAGCTTTCCAGACTACTCAGGTCTCTTCATCAGGCTAAGACTAAAACAAAAAATGAAGAATCACATATTTCTACACACAACAGGACACAGGAATAGGTAAGACAAGTGAGGGAGGGACAAGTGAGGGGAGACCGGCCAAAAAATGATAACAAGGATGAATTATCAGCGCCACACAGTAAGAAAAAAAAAATGGATTTACCTGTGGCAAAACACTTTTGTATGCCCGGTCATAGCATGATGGATATGGAATTACTGGTATTAAAATATAACTTCAAATATGAGAAAGATACAAAGGTTTCAGAATATAAGCTCATCATGACCTTTGACACTGTTAGTGATGGAATGAATAGATCACACGGATTTATGTCATTCTATATCAATTAAGGAATCTGCGTCTCTGCTCTTCCAGGGGCATGAAAACACAAAACCAGACCCCAATCAGAGGGCAATAAAACTTTCTATCCTTATCTAGGAACTGTTCCAATATTTATGTTCATCCCTCTGTGATAATGACAGTTCTGCTACACATCACTTACTTGTCTTACCTATTGCACTATTCCTGTGTCCTGTTGTGTATAGAAATATGTGATGCTTCATTTTTTGTTTTAGTCTTTGCCTGATGAAGAGACGTGAGTAGCCTCGAAAGCTTGCAATTTGTTACCATCTTTTCAGTTATCCATTCAAAGGTATCAACCACTGCGGACTCTCAAGTCTAAATATTTACGTATCTACTGGCTAACACGGTACAAAGATAAACATGTTTCCTAACTTCAAGAATAAAAATAAAGACACTGCAAATATAAACGCATATATGCACATGCCAACAACAAATGGAACAACACACCACCCAAAAAATTGGTTACAAAATATAGTGTTGTAAATTTAAGAATAAAAGTCCATTTTTGTATTTATGAATAATGCTTAAGGAACGCTATGTTAAACCATAACATAGTGAAGACAATGGATTTTGTAATAGTCACTCATCATCATCATCATTGCAATTTAGATGTGACAGTCACAGACATTTCAATTATTTAAGTTAATAAAATAGTTACTTTCTACACCATGTATGACATGTCCAGCATGGACTCATCAATGTGATGATGACACAATAATGTACGATAAAAAATAACCATTTAAAAAAACAATGCATTGTCACAATTTAAGTGTGTGCCTGCAAGTGTAGGTGAAACAGGCTACGGATAGCAAAGGTATATTCTATGTCTGTATCAGACAGTGGACAGCCTCTGATGGGTAATGGCGATGTTATACTGTACGTCAATAAAGTCTGCGGCTGCAATCATGCATTTTTTGCTTGTACAGTGTTGAAGAGGGTAAAAGCATGTCTGGTTGCGCAAGGCTTTATCCGTCAACACTACCTTCCTACTGTCACGCGTAGGGTAGGGTAGCGTGTGTCAATTAGATGACTCTAAAAAGTGACGTTACGCAGCGTTATTGCGCCCTAGGGACGCCAAAAATACGACAGCAGTAATCATTTACTGTCTTAATACTCCACCTATGACCAACAAAAAAAGACCGTTCTCTCTTTAACAATCTACAAGACTAACAAGCATAATGGTTGACGCTGACTTTATTGAGGTACAGTATTACATCGACATTGTCCATGAGTAACTATGCACTGTGATACCTATATACCATTATTAATTTATATCTGTTGTGGTTGTTTCAACAGCACTTGCAGGTATAACTAGCTATTGTCAGTATGCATGATGCACTTTCTAGATGTAATAATTTATTATTGCACATTATTACCAGGTTTAGATGCTGGCCATTTCATATATGGTGTGTGAAGTTACAGTTGGCATCAGTATGTGTATTTTATAATGTCTGTCATAAATAAAACTCGTGATGATGATGATGAGGATTTTATGATTCGTACATCCATTGACTGCATTATCTTACAGATACAGATAAAGTTCCTTAAAAAGCATTAATTGATAAGTATGAAATGTACTTTTATGCATTAATTTCAAAAAGTGAAGACTATGTTTTAGTTTTTGTTACCATTTGTAATAGACATGTGCAGATATGCGCTGTGATGACAAATTATTATTTGTCCATATTTGTAATAAAAATTTATCATTCTAGGCCTGGAAAACTTCACAATTTCCTGTTTTAAGCATAACAATCAGGGTGACGACTCTTCCCTATTTGGAGCATGTTCGACATGGGTTTTTCTGTGCATGTGTAGGGAACAGGAGACTTCTTGCCGTACACACAGCAGGGGAACAGCTGGCATTACTGAACCCCACTAACACTATAGCTTGTGTATTGGTCTGTGGACACGACACTTCTGAGCAGCAACTGGCAGTGTTGTAGCCCAGGGAGGAGAGTTCAGGTGGTAGAAAGATGAACATAACAGGAGACATGGATAACGTTGCGAACCAGTTATTTAATCTGAAAACGGACAGACAAATTCTGGCGAGATCCATGCCTTGTTCATTTTCAGAAAAGTAAGCCGGTCTACATTATCGGAGGATAGTCGCATGCGACGGTCTGTTAGTACACCACCTGCAGCACTAAAGACGCGCTCCGATAATACACTGGCAGCAGGGCAAGCCAGCACCTCCAATGCATACTGGCTAAGCTCTGGCCATGTATCCAGCTTAGAGACCCAAAACTTGAATGGGGAAGAGCCATCTGGGAGTACACTGAGAGGGAAAGACATGTAGTCTGTCACCATCTTACGGAAACGTTGCCTCCTGCTGACTGGAGCCGTCTCGGATGGTGTAGACATTTGTGGCGCTGCCACAAAACTTCGCAACATTTGGAACATACTGGTCTTGCCCTGTGCAGAGGCGCTGCTTGTGCTCCCTCTTGTTGCAGAGCTGTCTCCACTGCCTCGACGCACAGAGCTGCTTTGTAAAGCAGTAGCAGCAGCAGTGCTCTCGGCTGGAATGGAGAACATTATGGATTGCACCAGTGTGTCTTGGTACTCCTGCATTTTACGCTCCCGGTTCAACGGTGTGATGAGGCTTTGTAAGTTGTCCCGGTAGCGAGGGTCTAGGAGGGTGTACACCCAATAATCAGACGTGGTGAGAATGTGGGCGATGCGGCGGTCGTTTCTCAGGCACTGCAGCATGAAATCAACCATGTGCTGCAGACTCCCAACTGGCCAACAAACGCTGTCCCCTGCAAGAGGCGTCATCTCTGCCTGCTCTGCATCACCCCACCCTCGCTCTACATACTGACTAGAGCGTTGTGTACCTCCCTCTGGAGCGATGTCTTCCTCCTCCATTGACTCCTCATCCTCCTCACAAAGTGAGCCCTGCCCAGCCCTTTGTGAGGAACCACGTTGCGCTGACTGTCCAGAAGGTGATGGAATTTGTGACTCCTCATCCTCCACCTCTTCCAAAACCTCATCCCTTAGTGCTTGCAGTGTTTTTTGAAGCAGGCAGATAAGGGGGACAGTCAGGCTGACTAGTGCATCATCTGCACTCGCCATCTGCGTTGACTCATCAAACGCACGCAAAATGTGGCAGATGTCCTTCATAGAGGCCCACTCAGTAGTGGTGAAGTGTGAACGGCGCAAATTGCGAGTTGATTGCGCCTGATGCAGCTGATACTCCATTACTGCTGGCTGCTGCTCACACAACCGCTCCAACATATGTAACGTGGAATTCCACCTGGTGGGTACGTCACATATGATGCGATGTTCAGGAAGGCGAAATCTGCGTTGCAGAGCTGCAATGCGCGATCTGGCCATGCTGGAACGTCGCAAGTGAGCGCACTCTAGGCGGACCTTGTGCAGCAGTGCATCAAGATCCGGATAGTCCCTCAAAAAACTCTGCACGACCAAGTTGAGCACATGTGCCAGACATGGTATGTGAGTGAGGTTGCCAAGGCCCAGAGCTGCCACCAGATTTCGGCCATTGTCACACACTACCAAGCCTGGCAGGAGATTCGCTGGCAAAAACCACACGTCGCTCTCCTGCTTGATGGCATTCCAGAGCTCCTGCGCTGTGTGGCTTCGATTCCCCATGGAAATTAATTTCAGGACGGCCTGTTGGCGTTTGGCCACGGCTGTGCTCATATCGGTCGCATCAGGTAAGCGTTCACGGGTCCATGTGGAGGTAGACCGTGACGGCTCCTGCAGCGATGATTCTGAGGAACTGGAGTAGGAGGAGGAGTCAATGTGGACAGACTTGATTCCTGCAATCCTTGGAGTTGGCAGAACACGTACAGCGCCACTCGCAAGATCTGTACCCGGCTCCACAACATTGACCCAATGGGCAGTGAGGGAAAGGTATCGTCCCTGGCCATGGCTACTGGTCCACGCATCGGTGGTCAGGTGGACCTTGCTACTGACGGCGTTTAGTAGCGCATGTTTAATTTTTCCCTCAACATGCTTTTGCAGAGCAGGGACGGCTTGCCTGCTGAAATAAAATCGGCTGGGCACATTGTATTGTGGGACTGCCAATGCCATTAAGTTACGGAAACTGTCAGTCTCCACCAGCCTGAATGACAGCATTTCAAGGGACAGGAGTTTTGCAATGCCAGCATTCAGAGCCTGTGCTCGTGGATGGTTTGCCGAGTATGGCCGTCTTTTATCCCATGCCTGTGCTACCGATGGCTGTTTTGTGGCCTGGGAGTGTGAGGATGACAGGGAACTTGCAGCTGTGGGTGGAATAACACTGGGTCTCTGGACAACAGTGACAGAGGTTCTTCCATGGCGATCCTGTGAGGAAGCCGAACCAGCTGTGTGTGAGTTGGAGGAAGAGGCTCCAACATGAGCTGAAGATGTAGGTGCTGCTGTAGGTTGGCCTACATCTCCAGTGTGTCTTTGGAACTCAACCACGTGCTTTGACCGCACATGTTTCCACATATTTGTGGTATTAAGGTTACTGACATTTTTACCTCTTTTTACTTTTTGATTACACAGCTTGCATTTGACATAGCAAATATCATCTGCAAGTGTGTCAAAAAAGGACCACGCAGTGCAAGTCCTGGGAGCGCCCGTTTTGGCTGTTGGAAGAGAACTGCTACAAACGGGTGCCAAACTGGAGGCTACAGGCAACCGAGTCTGCAGCCTACCTCTCCCTACTGTTTGGACCGTTGGGGCAATCTCTTCCTCAGAGCTGCTACCACCACCTTCCTGTTCCTCACGCCATGTTGGGTCTTGGACCTCATCATCTCCACTACCCTCTTCCAACACCTGCTACTGTTGGGTGGTCTGGCCAGCACCATGCTCAACAGAAAATGGCACCTGAGTCTCATCATCATCAGATGCGTTCTGCGGTGTGCTGACCATCGGCACTGGCTCACCCGCCTCTTCACATTCAGAGAGACACAGCTGTTGCGCATCACTGCATACTGCCTCTTCTTCACATTCCAGAATGCTGCTTGGCTGGGCCCCTGTTTGCAAGCCAACAGATTCTGAGAACAGAAGCAGAGACTCAGCTGGCTCCAGTTCAGAACTCTCTGACTGCCTGGGCAATTTGGCAGGCGGTGAAGAGACAGATGGTTGTTCAACAGTGCTGTGGTCCTGAGAGGAGGTGGAAGCAATTGAAGTCGATGCATTGGCTGCCATCCAACCAACAACGGCTTCAATTTGTTCTTCCCGCAGCAGGGGGGTACGCTGAGCTCCTACAAAAGTGCGCATAAAGGAACGCTCACGGGGAAAACTGGTGGATGCTGTGTCACTGGGTGCGGCAGCAGCCACAGAATCCCCACGTCCTCTCCCTGCTGAAACTCCACGGCCACGACCACGTGCCTTACTCCCTGCCTTCTTCATCTTGGTAGATTGATAAAGAAAGTCAGAAAAGTTATAAGGCCTAAGTGTGGTTATTCCTCAGAGACTGCAGTGAACACTGCAGACAACTGTTCAGTAGCTGTGAAAGGCCCCTTTGTGTACTTCTATAGTGTTTGCAACCAATGTATTGTATACGGATGGAAGCGCGTCACACTAATAGATTCGATTTTTTTCAAATATAATGGAGCAGCACCAATTAGAGAAAAATGTGAAGGATGAGGCAGTGACACACGCTCAGCAGACTACAACCAGCAGTGGTTGAAGAACTAACTGGAGCGTGATCTGCACTCAAAAAATCAAAACCTCACAGACTGCAGTGAACACTGAAACACAACTGTTCACTATCTGTGAAAGGCTCCTTTCTGAACTTCTATAGTGTTTGCAACCAATGTATTGTATACAGATGGAAGCGCGTCACACTAATACATTAGATTTTTTTCAAATATAATGGAGCAGCACCAATTAGAGAAAAATGTGAAGGATGAGGCAGTGACACACGCTCAGCAGACTACAACCAGCAGTGGTTGAAGAACTAACTGGAGCGTAATCTGCACTCAAAAAATGAAAAGCTCAGACTACAGTGAACACTGCAGACAACTGTTCAGTAGCTGTGAAAGGCCCCTTTGTGTACTTCTATAGTGTTTGCAACCAATGTATTGTATACGGATGGAAGCGCGTCACACTAATTGATTAGTTTTTTTTCAAATATAATGGAGCAGCACCAATTAGAGAAAAATGTGAAGGATGAGGCAGTGACACATGCTCAGCAGACTACAACCAGCAGTGGCTGAAGAACTAACTGGAGCGTAATCTGCACTCAAAAAATGAAAAGCTCAGACTACAGTGAACACTGCAAACAACTGTTCAGTAGCTGTGAAAGGCCCCTTTGTGTACTTCTATAGTGTTTGCAACCAATGTATTGTATACGGATGGAAGCGCGTCACACTAATAGATTAGATTTTTTCAAATATAATGGAGCAGCACCAATTTGAGAAAAATGTGAAGGATGAGGCAGTGACACACGCTCAGCAGACTACAACCAGCAGTGGTTGAAGAACTAACTGGAGCGTAATCTGCACTCAAAAAATGAAAAGCTCAGACTACAGTGAACACTGCAGACAACTGTTCAGTAGCTGTGAAAGGCCCCTTTGTGTACTTCTATAGTGTTTGCAACCAATGTATTGTATACGGATGGAAGCGCGTCACACTAATAGATTAGATTTTTTTCAATTATAATGGAGCAGCACCAATTAGAGAAAAATGTGAAGGATGAGGCAGTGACACACGCTCAGCAGACTACAACCAGCAGTGGTTGAAGAACTAACGAGCGTGATCTGCACTCAAAGAATCAAAACCTCACAGACTGCAGTGAACACTGAAACACAACTGTTCACTATCTGTGAAAGGCTCCTTTCTGAACTTCTATAGTGTTTGCAACCAATGTATTGTATACAGATGGAAGCGCGTCACACTAATACATTAGATTTTTTTCAAATATAATGGAGCAGCACCAATTAGAGAAAAATGTGAAGGATGAGGCAGTGACACACGCTTAGCAGACTACAACCAGCAGTGGTTGAAGAACTAACTGGAGCGTGATCTGCACTCAAAAAATAAAAACCTCACAGACTGCAGTGAACACTGAAACACAACTGTTCACTATCTGTGAAAGGCCCCTTTCTGTACTTCTATAGTGTTTGCAACCAATGTATAGTATACGGATGGAAGCGCGTCACACTATAATTTCTATTGAATGGAGCAGCTAGAAGTACTAAAGAAAAAAAAAAAGAGTCTGTGAGTGACACGTGCAGATGCCTACAGACAGCGTTGGATGCAGAGCAAACTGCAGCGTCACCTGCACTCTCACACACACACACCTTGCACAGAGCTGTTAAAACAACACTGCAAGGCAAAAGGAAGCTTTACACAGCGGTTGGTAAACTAGCCTGCCTAAAGCAAAGTACACAAAATCGCAATCTCTAACTGTCCCTCAGAGTCAGCAGAGCAGCGTTCTGTCCCTAACTGAGTTCACAGCACAGTGACGCTAAAATGGCGGCGGCGCCTTTTATAGTGCATTCTGACATCATTTCAGCAGCCAATCACAGCCATGCCATTAGTTAAGATGACCGCAGCATTACAGGATGTGCCCACACTTCATAAGATTCCTCATTGGCTGACTAAAATCACATTGCCTCTCAAAGAATTATGGGAACTTCCGATTCCGGTATACGATATAGGAAAAATATCGGAACTAAGTATCAGAATTCCGATACAGCAAATATCGGCCGATACCCGATACTTGCGGTATCGGAATGCTCAACACTAATGACGACTCTTTCTACCATCTGTGCCGGCGTAGCGGACTCTGGCTGTAGCCATTTCTGACCAGGTGCAGTAAGTCAAACATTTGGGAGCGAGGTGGTTTGTCCCGGTGATAAGCCCAGCGGTGCACCCTCTGTGCCCTGATAGTCATTGTTACCCCCATACGTGCGAGGATCTCTACCTTTAGCTTAGGATATTCCTGAGCGTCCTGCACAGTCAAATCGTAATACGCCTTCTGGGGTTCACCTGTCAGGTATGGGGCCAATATCTCTGCCCACTGCCCTGGGGGAAGTCTTTCCCTCTCAGCAACCCTCTCAAATACAGTCAGGAAGGCTTCCACATCATCCCCGGGGGTCATTTTTTGTAATGTGCGTCTTACCGCCTTTCTGACGTGGTTGTCATCAGCCAGACCTGGGGTTGGGGCGCTCGTCCTGCCCTGGATGGCGGTTGTCAAAAGCTGCATCTGCTGCTGATGCTCCTGCTGCATCTGCTGCAAGAACATCCTGTTGGCTTCTTGCTGCTGTTCTTGTGCCTGTTGCTGCTGTACCTGTGCCTGGACCAAGTGTTTCAGCAGGTCTTCCATTTTCTCCGGCAATGCTGGCTGGATTGCTATAGCCTTGACCCACTACATGCAGTAACCAGTCTCACTTCTCTGCTGGGAACACTGCCCGCATTTACGCCACCAATTGTAGGGATGTGGTCTCGCTGGTGTGCGACCGGAGGTAAGCAGGAGGGCGACTCTTCCAGGTTCTTTAAGCAAGTTTATTACAACTTCATAAACTTGCCTTAAAACAGAAAAGAAAACAGCCTTCTCTGGCACAAAGTAACAAAAACAGATATAAAGTCCTGGTACTCTAACTGAGCACTCTTTCAGCAACCAGACTGGTGGTCTCCTCAGAACTCCCACACTGGAGGTTTCCACACCTCCAGCCACTCACACCTGTGGTCAGCAGCAGGCTCACTTATATACACCAGCCATTCAGCTAACACAGAGCACATGACCTGTCATGTGCTCTTGTGACCTCATCACAGGTCCTCAAACCACATACAAAGGTATAGTGAAGTCTTAAGGGCCCGTCTCACATAGCGATATCGCTACCGAGATCGGTGCTGAGTCACTAGTTTTGTGACGCAGCACCGAGCTCACCAGCGATATCGCTGTGTGTGACATTCAGCGACGATCAGCCCCCCTGCTGGGTATCGCTGATCGTCGCTGAAATGTCAGGACATTTTTTTGATCGCTGGTCTCCCGCTGACAGGCACGCATCGCTGCGTGTGACAGGCGGGAGACCAGCGATCCGCTGGTAACCAAGGTACACAGCGGGTTTCCAGGCGCGGGGCTGTGCCTAGAAACCCGCTGTGTACCTTGGATACCAGCGCCCTGATGCAGGGAGCTGGTATCCAAGGTACACAACGGGTTTCCAGGCACCGCGCAGCGCTTGGAAACCCGCTGTGTACCTTGGATACCAGCTCCCTGCATCAGCGCGCTGGTATCCAAGGTACACTGCAGGTAACTAAGCGATGTTACCCGCAGTGTCGCTGTTCCAGATCGCTGCCTGAGCTGCCTGTTTGGCAGCTCAGCAGCGATCATGTAGCGATACACCAGCGATCCTGACAAGTGCATATCGTTGTCGGGATCGCTGGTGTATCGTTATGTGAGACCCAGCCTTTACTATCACTACAATATATATTATATATATATATGTCATACACTTCTACATAGTATAATAGCCGCTAATTCATCCCTGGCTATACTGTAAAATCACACTGACAGCTTTAATAAAGAATAGAAACAATACATATACACATATATATATATATATATATATATATATGTGTATTCTGTCATTGTGACATATATATATATACATATATTTATAGTTCATACACTTCTACATACTGTAATAGCCGCTAATTCAATTGCCGGCTTTTGTGAAATCACAGAAGCCGACATGAAATGATACATTGTTTCCACACAGTTAACCATGTCATTTCATGTATTTTGATATATGGTTTTAACTTACAATTACATAAGTATATGTGTGCAAAATTTCAGACATGTAGGGGTTAATTAAAGGTGTAAATTCGTTGGAAAAAAATGCGTGGGCTCCCGCTGTATTTTCTCCACCAGACAGACAAAGCCAGCGAGTGGGGGCAGATAATAATAGCCTTGGGTAGGGTACATTTTTTTTGTGCCCCCCCTGGCTACTAACATCTGCCCCCAGACACCCCAGAAAGGGCAAATCTCTAATTAGATTTGCACTTTCTGGCACTTTGCCCGTCTATTCCCATTGCCCTGTAGCGGTGGCGAATGGGTTAATAAGGGGTTAAAGCCACCTTGCAATTGAAAGGTCACTTTAAGCCAGGTTAATAATTGAGAGCTGTCAATTAGACAACTATCAATTATTAATCCTATTGAAGTAAATAAAAAAACACACACACTTTAAGAATAAATAATTTTAATGAAATAAAAACACATTTTTTTGACCATCTTTTATTTTACTCTTAATCCGTGCGAAGCCCTTGATCTCCTAAAATAAATATAAAATAATAAAACAACATTATTCTTACCTATGTGGCGATCTGTCACGTCCCACGATGTAATCCTTCACAAAGGGTTAACTAGCAATCAGCTAAGCAGCGCAAGTAATCCTGCGTGCTCAGCTGATAGCTCCTGAATGAATGAGCTTATCTCCTGCCGACAGGAGAGGACGTGATTAATGAATGAAGCTTAATTGATTGCGTCCCACTTTCACCTTAGGTCAGGTCACTGAAGTGAAAGTGGCAATAAATCAATTAAGCTCCATTCATTAATCACTTCCTCTCCTTTCGCTGGGAGAGTAAGTTATTCATTCAGGGGGTTACAGCTAGGAGACAGCATTAGCTCTCTGCGAGCTGTAACCTGTTAACCCTTTCTGATGGATTACACCGTGGGACCTGACTGTACATCGGATTGGTAAGAATAATTTTGCTTTTTTATTATATTTTTATTACAGGAAATGGTTTTAGCAGGAAAATAAAATATGGTCAAAAACTGTGTGATTATTTCATTAAACTTCTTTTTTATTAAAGTGTGTGTGTTTGATTTTTCTTTCATACAATAGGATTAATAATTGATAGTTGTCTAATTGACAGCTCTCAATTATTAACCTGGCTTACAGTCACCTTTCAATTGCAAGGTGGCTTTAGCCTCTTATTAACCCATTCGCCACCGCTACAGGGCAATGGGAATAGACAGGCAAAGTGCCAGAAAGGGCAAATCTAATTAGAGATTTGCCCTTTCTGGGGTGTCTGGGGGCAGATGTTAGTAGCCAGGGGGGGGCAAAAAAAAAATGTACCCTCCCTAGGCTATTATTATCTGCCCCCACTCGCTTGCTTTGTCTGTCTGGTGGAGAAAATACAGCGGGAGCCCACGCATTTTTTTTCAACGAATTTACACCTTTAATTAACCCCTACATGTCTGAAATTTGGCACAAATACACTTATGTAATTGTAAGTTAAAACCATATATCAAAATACATGCAATTACATGGTTAACTGTGTCTAAACAATGTATCATTTCATGTCGGCTTCTGTGATTTCACAAAAGCCGGCAATTGAATTAGAAGCTATTACAGTATGTAGAAGTGTATGAACTATAAATATATATATATGTATGTGTTACAATGACATGTATATATATATATATATATATATATATATATGTGTATTCTATGTGTATGTATCTAGTGTTTTGTGAGCTGTCAGTGTGATTTTACAGTAGCCGGGGATTAATTGCCGGCTTTTCAAAGGAGACTGGTGCGTATAAATCGGACAGCACGTGCATGGTGCGAGTGCTGTGCTTTTTTTAATCGCACCCATTGACTTGCATTGGCGATTATCATCCCAAAATCGCATCAAATCGCAGCTTGCTGCGATTTTTTTCTCACACCAATTTCTGATGAGAAAAAAATCGCAAATGAGAATTCACCTATTGAATAACATTGGTCAGATTTGGATCCGATTTTTTTTCGTCTGATTATCATCCGTTTTCGGCGCCAGTGAGTATGAGCCCTTAGGGCAATAAATGTGTCTAGCTGATGGTCTTGCATTAGACCATCACTTTACACAAAGTTGCAGCAGCCGGGGGAAGGAGGGGGGCTGCAGCTTCCTGAGGGCGGGAAATGTCTGTGAGCCGTGACTGCCTGTCATTCCTAAACCAAGGAGATGCATCAGAGCTCTGTTTGTGTGATTAGAACAATAAAAAAGTCATATTTCCTGACAGACCCCATAGAGGATGATGTCTCACAAATGCCCCCATCCAGAATGTTCCCATATTTCTTCATCTACACAGCATGATGGCCCCACAAATCACACCACAGCCCCCACCCACACAGTATGATGCTCCCTTAACAGCATGATGGTTTACACAGCCCCCCCCGCCACACAGCATCATGGTTCCTTTAGTCCCCCACACAGTATGACAGTCACCACTGCCCCCACAGTATGATGGTCTCCCCAGCCCCTCTACACAGTATGATGGTTCCCTGTTATGATATGGTAGCCGAGGAGGACATTAACAAAAATAGCCAAGGCAGCCAGTCACCCAGAGAGGTTGGTAACTAATGGATTGCAGACCCCTAAACTAACCACACAACTAGAAGCAGCCGTGGGACGTACGTACGATGACCTAGACGCCTCGACACAGCCGGAGAGTTAGCTAAGCCTAAAGGTAGAAAGGGGAAAGCTAGCTGCCCCGGAGTAGCGCCCCAAAGGAATAGCTAGCCCCCACACATATATTGGCGGTGAGCCACTGAAATAACGGACTGAACAAATGAACTGAGAAACAGAGACAGCGCAGGCCCCAGCAGGGGGACTCGGCTGACCCTACTCAGAAGGCAGAAAAAAGCAAAAGAAAACAAAACCACAGAAACAAGCAGAAAATTACTTATCTGAAAATTGCAGGAGACAGCAGAAAGCTGGCTTCTAAACTGGACCAGGAAGAGAACTAATCACCGGCGAGGATCATGGAAAAGTTACTCCCTTAAATCTCCCCAGTCATCACTCCCAGATTGCCAATCGTCCACAGCTGGTTCCTCAGCTGAAGGGCCTCTGTCCGTCAAGGCAGCTTCATTAATATCAACAGCCACCAGAGGGAGCCCCAACTCAGAATCCAGGGCATTCACAACAGTTCCCCCCCCTTGAGGAGGGGTCACCGAACCCTCACCTGCGCCACCAGGCTGATCAGGGTGAGCCCGGTGAAAGGCGCGAACCAATCTCTCAGCATGAATGTCAGAAGCAAACACCCAAGAATTGTCCTCCTGACCATAACCTTTCCACTTAACCAAGTACTGGAGTCTCCGTCTAGCCAGACGAGAATCCAATATCTTCTACACATCATACTCCAGATTGCCCTCAACCAAAACAGGCTCAGGGGGTGCAGCCATAGGAACCACTGGCTCAACAAACCTTTTCAATAAAGATTTGTGGAAGACGTTAATCTTAAACGTCCCTGGAAGAGCCAAACGGAAGGAAACGGGATTGAGAATTTCTAAGATCTAATAATGTCCAATGAACCTTGGCTTAAATTTTGCAGATGCAGCCTTCATAGGGATATTTCTTGAGGACAACCAAACCATGTCACCCACTTTAAACCGAGGACCATCAGTCCTATGCCGGTTGGCAAACCGTTAGGCCCTCTCCTGAGAAAGAAACAACTTATCCACTACTTGATCCCAAATCTGCTGCATTCTCTCCACCATAGAGTCAACACCCGGACAGACAGAAGCCTCCACCTGCCCCGAAGAAAATCGAGGATGAAACCTGAAATTGCAGAAAAAAGGGGACATCAAAGTGGCAGAACTAGCCCTATTATTTAAAGCAAATTCAGCCAAAGGCAAAAAAGAGACCCAGTCATCTTGATCAGCAGACACAAAATATCTCAAATAAGTTTCCAAGGTCTGGTTTATTCTCTCAGTCTGCCCATTGGTCTGAGGGTGAAACGCTGAGGAGAAAGACAGCTGAACTCCCAGTTTAGAACAAAAAGTCCTCCAAAATCTGGAAACAAATTGGACTCCTCTGTCAGACACAATGTTCTCCGGAATGCCGTGCAACCGAACCACCTGCTGAAAAAACAAGGGCACCAACTCGGAAGAGGCACAAGATGGATCACCTTGTAAAATCTATCACAGATCACCCAGATAACGGTCATTCTCTGAGAGACAGGAAGGTCGGAAATAAAATCCATAGAGATATGGGTCCATGGCCTCCTGGGCACAGGCAATGGCATTAACAATCCACTAGAGCAAGAGCAAGGTTTGGACCGAGAACAAGTCCCGCAGGACTGCACATAATTCCTAACATCACGAGATAAAGTAGGCTACCAAAAGGACCGACTCGCCAAATCTCTAGTACCAAAAATACTACTCCCTTCCTAGACACAGCGGTCAAACACCCCTCGAAAAAGTAAGATTTTAAATCAATCTTACTGATCACAAGAACAATTTGCCAAATTTTGACAAGACTGAGTTTCATAAAAAATGTTCTATCCCATAACATGAAAGTAAGGTTAATAACACAGCTTTCATTACAAAATCTTCAGTTGTACTCAAATTAGTTGATGCAAAAATGAGTTAACGCCACATAAAAGCAACTACTTCTAGTATTGTCTATGACCTCCATGATTTTTAAGGAGAACACCAAGTCTTCTAGGCACAGAATGAATAAGTAGGTGACATATTGCAGCATTATCTTTTTCCATTCTTAAAGCATAACCTCTTTACATAGCGATAAAGAGGACAGATTTGGTTATACTCTTCTTATGGGGAACTCGGCGATGTCTCCTCCCCGCTACCTGCACAATGACCAGCCAATGCAGAGCAATGAACTTCAGACATAACTTTCTTCCTCCATTGGTCTTGGACATACAATTCCATGCAGGGCAACGTTCAGGTTTGTCCCCCTGAAATTGCTCCAGGGCCAGTCTCAAATCGGGTGAGATAGCGGAAAGAACCACACCCTCCTTCAGAATGACCGTAGGCTCCGTCATATCAAGAGAATCCGCAAGGAAACTCCTAGAGAGGGCATCCGCCTTAACATTCTTAGTACCCAGGAGAAAGGAGACCACAAAGTTGAAACGCGTGAAAAACAAGGCCCACCTGGCCTGTCTAGGATTCAATCGCTTGGCTGATTTGAGATAGATCATGTTTTTGTGGTCAGTGAGGACCACAACTTGATGTTTGGCTCCCTCTAACCAATGTCTCCACTCTTCGTACGCCCACTTCATAGCCAATAATTTCCGATTCCCCACATCATAATTACGTTCAGCTGGGGAAAACTTTCGGGAGAAGGCGGCACAAGGGTTAATCTTAGAGGTTACAGGATCCCTTTGGGACAAAACGGCTCCTGCCCCAATCTCAGAAGCATCTATTTCCACCTGAAATGGGAGAGAAACATCAGGTTTCCGCAGAACCTGAGCAGAAGTGAATCTCTCCTTAAGGTCGTGAAACGCCAAAACTGCCTCTGGAGACCAATTCACCACATCAGAGCCCTTTTTGATCAAATCAGTCAGTGTAATATATAGGATCTACCAATCATGAAGTAATATATAGCCAGCAAGGTAGAAGTACAGAATAAAAATTACCTTTTATTATATCCCTTTAACCCCTTCATGACCCAGCCTATTTTGACCTAAATGACCTGGCCATTTTTTGCAATTCTGACCAGTGTCCCTTTATGAGGTAATAACTCAGGAACGCTTCAACGGATCATAGCGATTCTGAGGTTGTTTTTTCGTGACATATTGGGCTTCATGTTAGTGGTAAATTTAGGTAGATAATTTTTGCGTTTATTTGTGAAAAAAATAGAACTTTGGCCAAAATTTAAAAAATTTCGCAATTTTCAAATTTTGAATTTTTATTCAGTTAAACTAGAGAGTTATGTGACACAAAATAGTTAATAAATAACATTTTCCACATGTCTTCTTTATATCAGCACAATTTTGGTAAAAACATTTTTTTTTGTTAGGAAGTTATAAGGGTTAAAAGTTGACCAGCAATTTCTCATTTTTACAGCAAAATTTACAAAACCATTTTTTTTACGGACCACCTCACATTTGAAGTCACTTTGAGGGGTCTATATGGCAGAAAATACCCAAAAGTGACATCATTATAAAAACTGCACCCCTCAAGCTACTCAAAACTACATTCAAGAAGATTATTAACCCTTCAGGTGCTTCACAGGAACTAAAGCAACGTGGAAGGAAAAAATGGACATTTTAATTTTTCCAACAAAATTTTTATTTTAGCATCAATTTTTTCATTTTTGCATGGAGAACAGTATAAATTGGATCCTAAAATTTGTTGGGCAATTTATCCTGAGTACACAGATACCTCATTTGTGGTCATAAACCACTGTTTGGGCGCACGGCAGGGCTCAGAAGGGAAGGAGCGCCATTTGACTTTTGAATGGAAAATATGCTGGAATATTTAGCGGTTGCCATGTCACATTTGGAGAGTCCCTGTGTGCCTAAACATTGGAGCTCCCCCACAAGTGACCCCATTTTGGAAACTAGACCCCCAAATGAACTTATCTAGATGCAGAGTGAGCAATTTGAACCCCCAGGTGCTTCACAAATTGATCCGTAAAAAAAAGAAAGTACTTTTTTTTTCACAAAAAATTTCTTTTAGCCTCAGTTTTTTCATTTTCACATGGGCAACAGGATAAAATGGATCCTAAAATTTGTTGGGCAATTTATCCTGAGTACACAGATACTTCATATGTGGTCATAAACCACTGTTTGGGCGCACGGCAGGGCTCAGAAGGGAAGGAGCGCCATTTGACTTTTTGAATGGAAAATATGCTGGAATATTTAGCGGTTGCCATGTCGCATTTGGAGAGTCCCTGTGTGCCTAAACATTGGAGCTCCCCCACGAGTGACCCCATTTTGGAAACTAGACCCCCAAGTAACTTCTCTAGATGCATAGTGAGCACTTTGAAACCCCAGGTCCTTCACAAATTGATCCGTAAAAAAAAGAAAGTACTTTTTTTTTTCACAAAAATTTTCTTTTAGCCTCAGTTTTTTCATTTTCACATGGGCAACAGTATAAATTGGATCCTAAAATTTGTTTTGCAATTTCTCCTGAGTACACAGATATGTGGTCATAAACCACTGTTTGGGCGCACGGCTGGGCCCAGAAGGGAAGGAGCGCCATTTGACTTTTGAATGGAAAATTGTCTCCAATCCTTAGCGGACACCATGACGCCTTTGGAGAGCCCCTGTGTGCCTAAACAGTGAAAAAAACCCACATGTGACACCATTTTGGAAACTAGACCCCTTATGGAACTTATCTAGATGTGTTGTGAGCACTCTGGACACCCAAATGCTTCACAGAAGTTTATAACGCAGAGCAGTGAAAAAAAAAATTTTTCCTCAAAAATGATTTTTTTAGCCCGCTATTTTTATTTTTACAAGGGTAACAGGAGAAATTGGACCACAAAAGTATTTGTGCATTTTGTCCTGAGTACACTGGTACCCCATATGTGGGGGGAACCACTGTTTTGGCGCATGGGGAGAGCTCAGAAGGGAAGGAGTGCCATTTTAGAATGCAGACTTGATGGAATGTTTTGCGGACGTCATGTTGCGTTTGCAGAGCCCCTGATGTGCCTAAACAGTAGAAACCCCCACAAGTGACCCTATTTTGGAAACTAGACCCCCCCAAGGAGCTTATCTAGATGAGTAGTGAGCACTTTGAACCCCCAAGTGCTTCACAGAAGTTTATAAACGCAGAGCAGTGAAAATAAATAAATAATTTTTGTTTCTCAAAAATCATTTTTTAGCCCACTATTTTTTATTTTCCCAAGGGTAACCGGATAAATTGGACCCCAAAAGTTGTTGTCCAGTTTTTCCTGAGTACGCTGGTGCCCCATATGTGGGGGGGAACCACTGTTGGGCGCACGGCAGGGCTCAGAAGGGAAGGAGCGACATTTGACTTTTTGAATGGAAAATTAGCTCCAATCGTTAGCGGACACCATGTCGTGTTTGGAGAGCCTCTTTATGCCTAAACTTTGGAGCTCCCACACAAATGACCCCATTTTGGAAACTAGACCCCCTAAGGAACTTATCTAGATGCACAGTGAGCACTTTGAACCCCCAGGCGCTTCACAGAAGTTTATAACGCAGAGCCCTGAAAATAAAAAATCATTTTTTTTTCTCAAAAAATGATAATTTAGCCCACTATTTTTTATTTTCACAATGGTTACAGGTAAAATTGGACCCCAAAAGTTGTTGTCTAATGTGTCCTAAGTACGATAGTACCTCACATGTGGGGGGGAACCACTGTTTGGGCACACGTCAGGGCTTGGAAGGGATGTAGTGACGCTTTGAAATGCCGACTTGATGGAATGGTCTGCAGGCGGGCAGAGCCCCTGATGTGCCTAAACAGTAGAAACCCCCCACAAGTGACCACATTTTGTAAACTAGACCCCTCAAGGAACTTATCTAGATGTGTGGTGAGCACCTTGAACCCCCACGTGCTTCACAGAAGTTTGTAATGCAGAGCCGTGAAAAAAAAAATCATTTTTTTCCTCAAAAACTGATTTTTTTAACCCGCAATTTTTTATTTTCACAAAGGTAACAGGAGAAATTGGATCACAAAAATTGTTGTACAGTTTGTCCTGAGTACACTGGTACCCCATATGTGGGGGGGGGAACCACTGTTTTGGCGCATGGGAGAGCTCAGAAGGGAAGGAGCGCCATTTTGGAATGCAGACTTGATGGAATGTTCTGCGGGCGTCATGTTGCGTTTGCAGAGTCCCTGATGTGCCTAAAGAGTAGAAACCCCCCACAAGTGATCCTATTTTGGAAACTAGACCCCCCAATGAGCTTATCTAGATGTGTAGTGAGCACTTTGAACCCCCAAGGGCTACACAGAAGTTTATAACGCCGGGGCATGAAAATAAAAAATCATATTTTTTTCACAAACATGATCTTTTAGTCCCCAATTTTTTTATTTTCCCAAGGGTAACAGGAGAAACTAGACCTCAAAAGTTGTTGTCCAATTTGTCCTGAGTACGCTGATATCCCATATGTGGGAGAAAACTACTGTATGGGCACACTTCGGGGCTCGGAAGGGAAGTAGTGACGTTTTGAAATGCAGACTTGATGGAATGGTCTGCGGGCGTCATGTTACGTTTGCAGAGTCCCTGATGTGCCTAAACAGTAGAAACTCCCCACAAGTGACCCCATTTTGGAAACTAGACCCCGCAAGGAACTTATCTAGATGTGTGGTGAGCACTTTGAACCCCCAAGGGCTACACAGAAGTTTATAACGCCCGGGCATGAAAATAAAAAAATCATATTTTTTCCACAAACATGATCTTTTAGTCCCCAATTTTTTTATTTTCCCAAGGGTAACAGGAGAAATTAGACCACAAAAGTTGTTGTCCAATTTGTCCTGAGTACGCTGATATCCCATATGTGGGAGAAAACTACTGTATGGGCACACGTCGAGGCTCGGAAGGAAGTAGTGACGTTTTGAAATGCGGACTTGATGGAACGGTCTGCTGGTGTCATGTTACGTTTGCAGAGCCCATGATGTGCCTAAACAGTAGAAACTCCCCCAAGTGACCCCATTTTGGAAACTAGATCCCCCAAGGAACTCCTTTAGATGTGTGGTAAGCACTTTGAATCTCCAAGTTCTTCACAGAAGTTTATAACGCAGAGCCGTGAAAATAAAAAATCATTTTTTTTCCACAAAAATAACTCTTTTAGTCCCCAATTTTTTTCCCAACAGTAACAGGAGAAATTAGACCCCCAAAGTTGTTGTGCAATTTTTCCCGAGTACGCTGATACCCCATATGTGGGGGTAAACCACTGTTTGGGCACACGTCGGGGCTTGGAATAAAGGGAGCACTGTTTGACTTTTTGAACGCAAAATTTGCAGGAATCAATGGTGGCGCCATGTCGCGTATGGAGACCCCCTGATGTGCGTAAATAGTGGAAACCCCTCAATTCTAACTCCAACCCTAACCCCAACACACCCCTAACCCCAACCCTAACCCCTACACACCCCTAACCCTAACCCCAACACACCCCTAACCCTAATCCAAACTCTAACCATAAACCTAACCACAAGCCTAACCCTAATCCCAACCCTAACCCCAAAACACCCCTAACACTTATCCTAACTCTAACCCTAACCACAAACCTAACCCTAATCCCAACCCTAATTCCAACCCTTACCCAAATTCCAACCCTAACCCAAATTCTAACCGTAACCCTAGTTCTAACCCTAACCCTAAGGCTGGGTTCATATTGCGTTTTACCAGCCCGTTCAACACGTAGCGTTGACGGGCTGGTAACGGTATAGCATAACGCGATCGCGTTATGCTATACCGCTAGCGCAGAGGAATCATCGATGAGTAATCTGTGCTAGCGGTGACGGAGCCCAGACGCTGCAGCCTGCGTCCAAGGCTCCGTCACTGAATGACGGAATGTCGCGAACGCATGCCGCTTCACGGCATGCGTTGCGATGCGCACACAAACGGGGTGAATGGCAGCGTTAATGGACTGCGTTACACCGCGTTATACCGCGGTAAAACGCAGTCTATCTAACGGACTGTCATAATGCAATATGAACCCAGCCTAAGCCTAACCCTGAGGACCCGTGCACACGTTGCGGATTCACTTGCGGATTTTTCTAAAATCTATTTTACATTATGGGGTATTATAATTTTGCCCAAGTAACTTTACATGGATACTTGGATACATGGATACTCATTTATTTTTAGATCTTCATGATTATCAAATTGATATCTATGCAGAAGGATAATAGACAATGTGCGTTGTTGGTAACATCAGGAATCTATGTTGTTGTCATGGACAACAAATTTCTCTCCATGATCTTATAGCCTTATGGTTATAATTTAGATAAGCTATATTCTAGTTATTTATTGAAGAAACGAGATCTCTATATCTCTAGGTGGTTTCTATAAAATGAAAGACATGAAAAAGAGCGATGTAAAGATATCAAGGAAAAAAAATTTTTGAATGAGTTTGATATAAAAACGTGTCGGGAGTGCTTCAGCTTTTCTAGCCACACATATCCACGATGTCAGGGGTAATGTATGGTATTGTTAAAGAGACCTCCCCCATCTGATGACAAAGCGGTGGATGCTTATAAAGTGGTGAGATCGTTCTTTTTTCTTCTTACCGAGGATGGGATATGTTATACTATGATATGTGCATTTAATATACAGGATTTGCACACTTAAAGATATTTATGGTGGTCTTAGGACCGATTGATTTACAATTGCAAATATTATAAGCATATTTTGCCTGCTGTCTCTGTATTATATATGTTAAAGTGCATTTAACACACAGGATTTGCACATTCAAAGATATCAGGAATGGTCTTATGATTAATCTTGACCATTGGATTGATCTGTGACTGCAAATATCATATGCATATTTTACCTGCTACCTCTGTATCACATTTGTGAAAATTGGAGTTTGATAGGGAAACATTGGGATCAAATTCCTTATATTGTGTTTTGGTTTTTCACAAAAGAAAGTGGTGACTATATATGTGTGATTTGTTTGTTTTTTTAGTGGTTAATATAATATATTAGAACCGATGGTTCTTTTTTAAAGGAATATAATGAAAGGTAATTTTTATTCTGTACTTCTACCTTGCTGGCTATACAAATCAGTCAGTGGTTTCACAATACCAGAAAAATTACTTATAAATTTACGGTAAAAATTAGCAAAACCCAAAAATCTCAAAAGAAGCCTTCAGTGAAGTGGGCTGAACCCAATCAGAAATGGCCTGAACCTTGACTGGGTCCATTTCAATAGCCGACGGAGATAGAATGAATCCCAAAAACGAAACCTTCTGTATGCCAAAGAGACATTTTTATCCCTTGACATACAAAGTATTTTCTCTCGAAATACGGAACACCATCCAAACATGCTCCACATGAGAATCCCAGTCATTAGAAAAAAATCTAAATATCGTCCAAATAGACGATCAGAAACTTATCCTCAAAATTCCGGAAAATATAGTTCATGAAAGATTGGAAGATGGAAGGGGCATTAGTGAGCCCAAAAGGCATCACTAGGTACTCAAAATGCCCCTCAGGGGTATTAAACGCCGTCTTCCATTCATCCCTGTGCTTAATGCGAATATGAATATATGCCCCCCTAAGGTCAAGCTTGGTAAAACAACTAGCACCTTTCACTCGGGAGAATAAATCGGAAATCAGGGGTAACGGATACTGATATTTAACAGTGATCTTATTAAGGAGACGATAGTCAATACATGGTCTCAATGAACCATCCTTTTTGGCCACAAAGGAAAAGCCGGCACCCAAGGGTGAAGAGGACGGTCTAATATGACCCTTCTCCAATGACTCTTTGATATAAGATCGCCTAGCAACATGCTCAGGTATAGTCAAATTGAAGAGCCGACCCTTGGGAAATTTACAACCGGGCACCAACTCAATCGCGCAATCATAACTCCTATGCGGAGGCAAGGACGCAGACTTACTTTCACTAAACACATCAGAATAATCAGCCAAATAGCCGGGGAACTCCTGAGGCTGGGGAGAGGTAGAAAACACAGGAGTGTCACCATGAACACATTGACAACCCCAACTGGCCACAGACACAGATTTCCAATCCAAAACAGGATTATGGGTCTGCACTGCAACCAAGGAAAACCCAGCACAATAATGTCATGCAAATTATGCAACACTAAAAATTTACAATTCTCTTGGTGGTCCGGGGCTACCCGCATTATCACCTGGGTTCAAAACTGGGGTTTATTCTCCGCCAAAGGGGTTGAATCAATGCCCAGCAAAGGAATAGGTGTCCGCAGGGGTCCATGGGAAAACCACAACGTTTGGCAAAATCAAACTCCATCAGGTTCAGGGCTGCTCCTGAATCAACAAAAGCCTGAGCGGAAAATATGGACAAGGAGCAGATCAAGGTAACAGTCAAGAGAAATTTAGACTGTACATTGCCCAAAACAAATGAGCGTGAAAAACGTCTTCCCCGCATAGAGCAGACGGAAATAGTATGAGAAGCATCTCCACAATTAAAACCTAGCTTATTACGCTTCCGAAATTCTCGACGCTGAGCCCCAGAAACAACCCCATCACACTGCATGGGCTCAGGGGCCTGTTCGAAAGGCAACACAACCTCTCGCATAGTTTTACGTTCACGCAAGCGTCGGTCAATTTGAATAGCCAATGACATAGAATCGTTGAGCCCCGAGGGGACAGGAAATCCCACCATAACATCTTTTACGGTCTCTGCCAGACCTTTCCGAAAAAGTGCCGCGAGTGCATCATCGTTCCATTTAGTAAGAACTGCCCATTTTCGGAATTTCTGACAATATAACTCTGCTGTTTCCTGACCCTGGTTAAGGTTTTCTCAGCTTGATCAATCACGTTAGGTTCATCATACAATAAGCCCAGAGCCTGAAAAAACGCATCAACATTAGCCAAAACAGGATCCCCAGGTGTCAGTGAAAACGCCCAATCCTGAGGGTCGCCGCGCAACAGGGAGATGACAATTTTAACCTGCTGCACCGAGTTCCCTGAGGAATTAGGTTTCAAGGCAAAAAACTATTTACAATTATTCTTAAAGTTCAAGAATTTAGACCGATCCCCAAAAAATAAATCAGGAATAGTGATCTTAGGTTCTGCAGCAGACAGCCGAGTGAGATAGGTAGAAATACTCCGAACTTCAGCAGCAAGCTGCTCAATACGATCGGAGAAATGCTTAATTTCCATTGAAGAAAAAGTCCTCCTACGGCCCCCAGAGAAAAAGAGGAAAAAATATATAAAAAATTCTGACAACCCCCCTTTTTTTTTTTTACTATTCTTTCCTTCTTTTGAGTACCCTAGGATTACAGTGGCCGGTGATTCTGTTATGATATGGTAGCCGAGGAGGACAGTAACAAAAATAGCCAAGGCAGCCAGTCACCCAGAGAGGTTGGTAACGGATTGCAGACCCCTAAACTAACCCCACAACTAGAAGCAGCCGTGGGACGTACCTACGATGACCTAGACGCCTCAACACAGCCGGAGAGTTAGCTAAGCATAAAGATAGAAAGGGGAGAGCTAACTGCCCCGGAGTAGAGCCTCAAAGGAATAGGTAGCCCCCACACATATATTGGCGGTGAGACAAGATGAAATACAAACGCAGACAGAAATTAGAGTAAGCAAACGCTGGGACCCAAAACTGTCTAGATAGGACAGGACAGAAAAGAATAATTTCAGCAATCCAGCAAAACCCTAGGAAAAATTCCAACACTTCTGAATCCAAAAAAATACTGAGACCACACGATCTTTCCCCGCTATATCAGAACTTTAGTGTGAACAGGTAGTGTAAGGTTCTATGTATATATTCCTGAAACTCAGTTTGTTCGTCAGCCATTTTACTTTCTGTCTTGCTGCAGCTATCTTGCCCTCAGTCAAAATGGAGTTTCCAGCTTGCATGTTCCCGCCCTGATTCTCTCCTTTGCTTCTTAAGCAGCCACAGCTGAGCAATCAGTGCTTCAGAATCTAGCCTGCAGTGAACCTGTGACTTGACTCCTGTAAGCCTTGGACCTTGTACTCCAGCTATTCCTACTGAGGAACTCTGAAGCACTTGTGGACTCTGAACCCTGCTCTTTGAAAGACCCACGTTTGCATGGACTTACGGTAACAGAGAAGAAGATCCTGAATCTGTATTGGAGAGTGATTGCTGAGCTTGGATTACTCTGGCCTGCTGTGTCTCCTCTTTCTGTGTCTGCAAACTGTGTGACTATTTCTGCCAACTTGTATGAAGTAATACAGGACTTTTCTATATCAAACCTGTGTCTCATGTATGTTCATCGCACCCAAGCACAAGACGCTATATGAACTGTACTACATACATTACAAGATTCTGAAGCCAAAACGTTAGTGTCTGCTGGGTCTGGAAGGCTGTGTCTGCTGTACTGTGGATATCAGACGTCCGGTTGTACTTTCTGTGATGACAGTGGTTGTGACTTCTCACAACCATTCCAGGTGAGCAATTACCTTAATTTTTTTCTTTTTTGCAGTGTTACCACAGGTAAACACTATTGTTTTTTTTTTCCCTTTCTTTTCTCTTTTTTGTCTGCTGTAACTCTGGATATCAGATGTCTGGTTGAAACTTTCTGTGATGATAGTGGTTGTGACTTCTCACAACCATTCCAGGTGAGCAGTTCCCTTAATTTTTTTTTTTCTCTCTGCAGTGTTGCCACAGGTGAACACTATTGTTTTTTTTTTTTCTCTCCTCTTCTTCCAGTAATCCTGTCTTAAAAGATCTGGAAAATGGAGGCCCGCATAAAGGAACTTTGCGGAGTGACTGATAATATCCTTGCAGATTTGCAGAATATAAAGACCCGTTTTACAAATCTACAGGACCTCAATAATCACAATTTGCAAGTGGTTGGACAGACTACCCAGGATTTGCGAGCCAGGATTGAGGTTCTAGAGGGGCGAGTCCAGGCTCCTGCCGTAGCCCCGAGTGCTGGGATTCCCAAGTTGCCCCCTTTTCGTTTTGGCGGTGAACGTGAGAAATTCAGGGGATTTATTAATCAATGCAATTTTTTTTTTTTCTGCACATGCTTCACAATTTCCCACTGAACGATCTAAGGTGCTTACTATAATTATGTTGCTTACCAACAAGGCTTTAATGTGGGCAAACCCTCTGATTGAGACTGAGGATGATTGTTTGAATCACCTTGATGATTTTATTTCAGCCATGGGGCAGGTGTTTGATGACCCCAATCGAGGTGCAACAGCTGAAGCAGCCATGTTAGCTTTGCGCCAAGGTAAGCACTCGGTAGCTGAATATGCCTTGGATTTCAGGAGATGGGCCCTTGATACCACCTGGGACAGTTCCGCCAAAAAATCTATTTTTCGAAAAGGGTTATCTCCACTGATTAAGGATGAACTTGCTCGTGCCGACCCTCCCACTGCGTTAGGTGACTTTATTAACTACTGCATCCGTATTGATACTCGTCTGACTGAACGCAGGCAAGAGAGATGGTTCGAAAGCAATCGTACTAACCTTTTCCTACCTTCCTCTCCAGCTAAGGAACCTTTGAGTAGGATTACACGGGAACCTGAACCTGAACCCATGCAGGTAGACTCTTTACAACGACGGGTTAGTGATGCACGCAAGGAACATCGTTTTAAGGAGAATCTATGTTTCTATTGTGGTAAGTCAGGGCACTTCATTATAAACTGCCCCAGCCGTTCTCGTAAGACTACTGCAGCACTCATTCATTGTGAGTGTTGCGAGAGGGGATCTGTCAGGTCCGAGCCTCAGGCTCCAGAGAGATCTGCAGCAACAGATCTTGATTTCTCGGACTTAAACTCCGTTACCTCTGAGGACGTTGACTGTGTAAACGATGCCATTTTTCAAGTTTCCTCAGTGGTGTCCCAGCTGAGTTGTAAGAAAAACAATTCTCATTGCTTTCTTTCCATCAAACTCTGGGTTGACTCAGCTTGGGTGTCTAGCTCTGCTATGATCGACTCAGGGGCAAGTGGAAATTTTATGGATGTCTCCTTTGCTCTGAAACAGGGAATACGTTCAGTGAAGAAGGCTACTCCAGTACAGATGGAAACTGTGGATGGCTCCCTGCTGACCTCTGGACCAGTGGATCAGGAAACAGAGCCTTTGAGGGTTCTTATGGGTAAAGATCATCAAGAGAAACTGTCCTTTATGCTTATCTCTTCTCCCCACTTTCCCATTATTCTAGGGCTACCATGGCTGCAGGCTCAGAATCCTACCATTAACTGGGAGACCAAGGAATTACACTTTCCAGAGAAACAGATGAGTCCAAAAGTTTCAGCTTGCTCTGTTCCTAAAGGAATCATGTCAGTCCCTGAACTACCAGCTGTATACCAGGACTATGTGGATTTATGTGACAAGAAGAACGCTGACCAGCTTCCTCCTCACCGTCCATATGATTGTCCAATTGAATTATTGCCTGGAGCAGAGATACCTTTTGGTAAGATCTACCCCCTGGCGGGGCCCGAGCTAAAGGCTTTAAAGGATTACATAGATGAAAATCTAGCCAAGGGCTTCATACGCCCCTCTTCATCTCCTGCAGGTGCACCCATCTTCTTTGTAAAGAAGAAAGATGGATCTCTGAGACCATGCGTAGACTATAGGGAACTCAATAAGGTTACTATTAGAAACCGTTATCCATTGCCTTTAATCCCTGAGTTATTGGGGAGAGTACGACATGCCAAAATTTTTTCTAAACTAGATCTTCGTGGGGCCTATAACTTAGTCCGTATTAGACCTGGGGATGAATGGAAGACTGCATTCAGGTCACGCTATGGACACTTTGAATATCTAGTTATGCCTTTTGGTCTGAGTACCGCCCCAGCCACTTTCCAACACTTGGTGAATGACATCTTCAGGGATCTCCTAGATACATTCGTGGTAATTTATTTGGATGATATTCTAATTTTTTCTAACTCCACAGAGGAACATCATGGACATGTGAGAATGGTCTTGGAACGTCTAAGACAAAATCATCTTTACATCAAACTTGAAAAGTGTGAATTCCATAGGACCGAAATTCAATTTCTGGGGTATGTACTGTCTACACAAGGAATTAGTATGGATGGAAGCAAAACCCAAGCCATCAAGGATTGGCCAAGTCCTAGAAATGTGAAGGAGGTACAGCGCTTCATCGGGTTTGCCAACTTCTATAGACGTTTCATTAGAAATTTCTCTGAGGTAGTGTCACCTATCACTCAACTTACCCGGAAAGAGTCTAGGTTTTCCTGGACTCCCCAAGCCCAGGAAGCATTTTCCCGTCTAAAAGATAAATTTACCACTGCACCTATCCTAGTACATCCCAACCCCGAGCTTGCCTTCATAATAGAGGTGGATGCTTCAGACTGTGCCGTTGGAGCTATACTCTCTCAGAGAACAGGTGAGAAGAATGTCTTGCATCCCTGTGCCTTCTTTTCCCAGCAGTTGTCTTCGGCTGAGAGGAACTACGATGTGGGCAATAGAGAGTTGTTGGCCATTATTGCCGCCTTCAAAGAATGGAGACACCTTCTTCAGGGAGCTGCACAGCAAATAGTCGTCCTGACAGACCATCGTAACCTTGAGTTTATCAGGTTGGCTAAGTGCCTGACTCCTCGCCAGGCTCGCTGGAATATTTTCTTAAACCAATTTAATTTTATCATCTCTTATAGACCAGGATCGCGCAATGGAAAGGCTGATGCACTCTCTAGGATTTACTCAGCAGAGACACGTCCAATTACTCCTCCTAAGACTATTCTTCCTGACTCTAGATTCCTAGGAGTAATTCATAATCAAGACCTACTTAAGGACATCAAGGAAGCATACCATGCGGATTCCTTTTTGGCACAACCCCCAAGGGACGTAAGTCTTGTCTTTAAGAATGGTGTGTGGATTCAGGGACAACGCCTGTATATTCCTGAAACAGTCAGATTGAGAGTATTGCAACTCATTCACGATTCCAAGATAGCTGGGCATAGAGGAATTCTAAAGACACAGGAATTTCTTTCTCGTTTCTTTTGGTGGCCCACTTGCAGGAAGGATGTTTTGAATTATGTCACTTCATGTGAGGTCTGTGCAAGATGCAAAACACCTCGCTCCTCACCAACTGGTCTGTTACAGCCTCTTCCCACCCCGTCCCGCCCGTGGGGATCCATTTCTATGGACTTCATTGTGGAGTTACCAACCTCTCAGGGGAAGAACACCATTCTAGTGGTGGTTGACCGTCTAACAAAGGCAGCTCATTTTATCCCTTGTGTCGGCTTACCCACTGCAAAACAGACATCAGATTTGATGATTAAAGATGTGTTTCGCTTACATGGCGTACCGGATGAGGTTATTTCGGATCGAGGGGTGCAATTCACTTCTAGGTTTTGGCAAAATTTCTGTGCAGCATTGGACATTAAAGTAAACCTTTCTTCTGCTTTTCATCCCCAGACTAATGGACAGACCGAACGAACCAATCAAACCCTGGAGCAGTATCTCCGCTGCTTTATCTGCCACCTACAGGATGATTGGGTGGATCTACTTCCATTAGCTGAGTTCTCGTATAACAACTCTCAGAGTGCCTCCACTAAACAGTCTCCTTTTTACTCTAATCTAGGTTATCATCCTAACATTCTACCACGATTTCCCATAGAAACGCCTTTACCAGCAGTGGCTGAAAAATCACGTCTTTACAGAAGAATATGGATCTTCTAAAGGAAAATCTGGAATCGGCTCAAGAAAGGTACAAGAAAGCAGCAGATAAATTTCGTAAACCTGCACCAGCTTTCAAGGTAGGAGACTTGGTCTGGCTGTCAACCAGAAATCTTAAGTTAAGGATTCCATCGTCTAAGTTGGGACATAAGTACATTGGACCCTATAAAATCAGTAAAATTATAAGTGCCGTTGCTTGTCGTCTTCAACTGCCCAGAACTATGAGAATCCACCCTGTCTTTCATGTATCCCTACTAAAGGCTGCGACACCCAATACGTTTCCTGGACGTTCCTCTCCTTGCCCTGACCCAGTGCTAGTCGATGGTCAGGAAGAATTTGTGGTGGAAAGGATTTTAGATTCCAGGTTGTATAGAAATCAGTTACAATATCTGATTAAATGGCAGGGCTACCCAGTGGAGGACAACTCATGGGAACCGGTCAATAACGTTAATGCTCCTCGCTTGCTCCGTCAGTTTCATCAGAGGTACCCACACAAGCCTGGTCTGAGGTCATCCGGAGGTTGTCCTTAAGGGGGGAGTAATGTAAGGTTCTATGTATATATTCCTGAAACTCAGTTTGTTCGTCAGCCATTTTACTTTCTGTCTTGCTGCAGCTATCTTGCCCTCAGTCAAAATGGAGTTTCCAGCTTGCATGTTCCCGCCCTGATTCTCTCCTTTGCTTCTTAAGCAGCCACAGCTGAGCAATCAGTGCTTCAGAATCTAGCCTGCAGTGAACCTGTGACTTGACTCCTGTAAGCCTTGGACCTTGTACTCCAGCTATTCCTACTGAGGAACTCTGAAGCACTTGTGGACTCTGAACCCTGCTCTTTGAAAGACCCACGTTTGCATGGACTTACGGTAACAGAGAAGAAGATCCTGAATCTGTATTGGAGAGTGATTGCTGAGCTTGGATTACTCTGGCCTGCTGTGTCTCCTGTTTCTGTGTCTGCAAACTGTGTGACTATTTCTGCCAACTTGTATGAAGTAATACAGGACTTTTCTATATCAAACCTGTGTCTCATGTATGTTCATCGCACCCAAGCACAAGACGCTATATGAACTGTACTACATACATTACAGGTAGCTACCCAGCAGCCACTGAAATAACAGGTACTGAACAAATGAACCGAGAAACTGAGAAACAGAGACCAGTGCAGGCCCCAGCTGGGGGACCCGGCTGACCTCACTTAAAAGGCAGAAAAAAAACAAAAGAAAACAAAACCACAAAAACAAACAGAAAATGACTTATCTGAAAATTGCAGGAGACAGCAGAAAGCTGGCTTCCAAACTGGACTAGGAAGAGACAACTAATCACCGGCGAGGATCATGGGAAAGTTGCTCTCTTAAATCTCCCGAGTCATCACTCCCAGATTGCCAATCGTCCGCAGCTGGCTCCTCCGCTGAAGGGCCTCTGTCTGTCAAGGCAGCTTCATTAATATCAACAGCCACTAGAGGGAGCCCCACTCAGAATCCAGGCCATTCACAACAGTTCCCCCTCAGCTCCTTACAGAGTATGACCACCACTGCCCCACAGCATGGCAGCCCACCATAGTCACCTACACAGTGTGATGGTCCCTCACAGCCCCAATACAGTATTAATGTCCCACTACAGCCCTCTATATAGTATGATGGTCCCCCACATCTCAAATACAGTATAATGATCCCCCATAGCCTCAATACAGTAATGTGGTCCCCCCAACAGACTTCTCATAGTATGATGGTTCTCCTGCACAGTACTATGATCCCCCCCACAGCCTCACTACAGAACGATGGTCCACACAGACCCCATATAGTATGATAGTCTCTACACAGTCCACAACATTTTTATACTCCTAATTCATACACAGCATTTGTCTTCTTTTGCTTACAGCAGTGGATGCGGGTGATGCCATCGCACCGAATGACTTCCCCCTGTGTGGCAGAGGCCTCAAGTATTCTGTAGCTCTGTGGAGTGATGAGCATGGAGTAGTGGTTCTGAGATCCACCACAGCTGCACTTGCCAGATTTGCCCAATGGGTGTTCTGCCCCTGCCATCATTACATCTTTTCCAGTTCAACAGCCTCTGTGAAAAAATATCTGGTGGTGAATGGGTAAAGTATGTCTATGGCTATGTCAACTGAATGTCCACCGGCAATGTTGCTGGTGCTCCAGTCACTGCCATGTATACATGGAACTGCCTACTGGAGATAGAATGAAGATGCAGATGATATGATGATGTTTCTGACTGCAGCCTTTGAAGGGAAGATAAAATCATTACGGAAAGCTATGAAAAAGGCTGAATATGTCCTGTCGCTTAGGACTTATGCAGATGTCAGCTGATATCGATCCAATCACGGACTGCAATGCATGGACTCGTCGTGGGTCTTGTGACCTGAGTATGAATAGAAATATATAAAGCTACTAGATGGTGGCCCGATTCTAATGCATGGGGTATTCTAGAATATGTATGCGGCCGACACAGCGGTGTTTAAGTTTAGTGGCAAGATCGTTGATTGGTCGCGGTGAAAGATCGCGACCAATCATCGAATTGTATTGTGAGGACCGAGAGCGCCGCTGCCTATGCGGCTACTTCCTGTTGTGAATGTTTTAGAAATGAATTCTGAGCAGAAGCTCCCTCTGGTGGTTACAAACAGTACTGAACCATTCAATGAGGACTGGCAATCAGGAATCACAGACTGGCTGGATATAAGGGAGGTTCCCTCCCATCATGGTTGCCGGTGACCAATTGTTCTTGTCTCAACGTTGTTTCCTGGTTCACTTGGAAGCTTGCTGAGTCTTGCCTCTTCTCCTGCTCTCAGATAAGATATTTTCTGTTTTTTGTTTTTGTGCTTGCCATTTGCATATTTCTCTGCATTTCTGTGAGGTTAGCCAGGTTCCCCCTCCCGGGGGGCTTGGGCTCCTCTCAGTTCCTCTGGAGCCACTGTTATTTGTTCATTTGCCTTTTCCAGTTTTTTCAGTGGCTGCGGCTTAGTTTTGTCGTGTGATCTCAGGTGATTTTGCAATTAGTAGCGTTGGCATTTTTTAGGGTTTTTGTGGATTGCAGTGAGTATCCTTCCTATCCTTTTCTGTCTAGGCAGATTGGGCCCCAACGTTTGCTTATACTATTTTCTGTCTGTGTCTGTATTTCCTCTTGTCTAACCGCCATTACATGTTTGGGGGCTTCCTATGTTCTTTGGGGATCTGCTCCGGGGCAGATAGCTTTCCTCTTTCTATCTTTAGGTGTAGTTAACCTCTGAGGCTGTGACGAGGTGTCTAAGACCAATGTAGGATCGCTCCACGGCTGCTTTTAGTTGTGGTGGTTAGTCAGGGTACTGCAATCCAGTAGATTCCAACCTCTCTGGTGTATTGCCATTTTTGCCTGCTCTCCTCAGCTACCAAATCATAACAACTTCCGCTGCGAGAACCCGGGACATGAGCGGGTGCTCGCAGCAGAAATATCCCGACCCGCAGCGCCGCTCCCGGTCCTCTCTTGACATCCTAGCCGCATGGATGTCAGCGCCGCTGCCTGTGTGGGTACTTCCGCTGCGAGAACCCGGGACATGAGCGGGCGCTCGCAGCAGAAGTATCCGGGCCTGTGCACACGTTGCGGATTCCTAGCGGTTTTGCCGCGAAAAACCTTTTCGCGGCGGAAACGCCGCAAAACCGCGGCAAAACCGCTTACACAATACAACTCGTTATGGCCTATTGGATTCCGCAATGCTGTGCACATGCTGCAGGTTTTTCCGCGGCGGAATCGCATCGCGGGAGAATCTGCAGCATGCTCATTCTTTTTTGCGGAACCGCGGCGATTCCGCCGCCATAGGAATGCATTGAACCGATTACTTTCCGCATGTGGCTGTGCCCACCATGCGCAAAGTAAGCGGTTCATGTGCGGATGGTACCCAGGGTCTGGAGGACAGGAGACTCTCCTCCAGGCCCTGGGTACCATATCCATGTAAAAACAATAATAATAGTAATGCATTGCGAGAATCACCCCAGATGACGTAGCGGTCTCGTGTGATGCTACGTCATCGGGATGATTGTCGCAAAGGACGCCTGGGAACGGGATTGGCTGGGAGCGTCGCTGAGAGGCGGGAAAGCTGCGAGGGCCGCCGAAAGGTGAGAATATCATTATTTATTATTTTTTTTTATTATTTTTACATTAGATCTTTTTACTATTGATGCGACATAGGCGGCATCAATAGTAAAAAGTTGGTCACACGTGTCTGCGGGACGGAGGTCAGCGGCGAGGCAGCGGGGAGATGACTGGCGCGAGGCGCTCATCTCCCGGCCGCTAGCAGCAGAAGGCCCTTGACCAATGGCGCTGCTGACCTCCGTCCCGCAGATGAGCCACTAACGGCCGCCATTTTTTGTTTGTGAAATCCCGTGGCGCTGATTGGCCGCTGCCGGACCAATGAGCGACGCGGGATTTCCTGGACAGACAGACAGACGGGATAAGACAATTATATAGTAGATCATGCTCTGGTCGGGAGTCCTGTGTCCATGTATTACCGTCCATGGAAGTGTACAAGACCTAAGACAGAAACATACAAATTTATCTTCAAAAGTTGTATGCAATAGATCTGCTGAATATTTAAAGAAATAAAACCAAGGAAAATTGATCATGCAATTTAAATTTTAGTTTAAAGATCAACAATTCTCTAAAAGGGTTGTGGCTTGGCCATGGTAGCAAGAGGACATGTCTTATTAGAACTCCACGGCTGTGAGGCTATGCATAACTTTCTTGCTGGATCCAACGTCTGGTAATGCCAGGAAAGAGAGAGGATATTACGTCTCGGGTCCTAGACCTTCTCCAGCAAAGTGGAAGACACTCTGGAACATTCAGCGCTTCCTCATTAAAGCTTCTGTTCTGGCGGTATGCTTTGAGAAAGAGGAAAAGGTACCAACACCTTGTGGTGACACAGTAGCTGACTCTACAGTGCCTTGCGAAAGTATTCGGCCCCCTGGAACTTTTCAACCTTTTCCCACATATCATGCTTCAAACATAAAGATACCAAATGTAAATTTTTGATGAAGAATCAACAGCAAGTGGGACACAATTGTGAAGTTGAACGAAATTTATTGTTTATTTTAAATTTTTGTGGAAATAGAAAAACTGAAAAGTGGGGTGTGCAATATTATATGGCCCCTTTAACTTAATACTTTGTTGCGCCACCTTTTGCTGCGATTACAGCTGCAAGTTGCTTGGGGTATGTCTCTATCAGTTTTGTACATCGAGAGACTGAAATTCTTGCCCATTCTTCCTTGGCAAACAGCTCGAGCTCAGTGAGGTTGGATGGAGATAGTTTGTGAACAGCAGTTTTCAGCTCTTTCCACAGATTCTCGATTGGATTCAAGTCTGGATACGTTTATTTGTGAACCATTCCTTTGTAGATTTTGCTTTATGTTTGGTATCATTGTCTTGTTGGAAGACAAATCTCCGTCCCAGTCTCAGGTCTTTTGCAGACTCCAACAGGTTTTCTCCAAGAATGGTCCTGTATTTTGCTCCATCCATCTTCTCATCAATTTTAACCATCTTCCCTGTCCCTCCTGAAGAAAAGCAGGCCCAAACCATGATGCTGCCACCACCATGTTTGACAGTGGGGATGGTGTGTTCAGAGTGATGAGCTGTGTTGCCTTTACGTCAAACATATCGTTTGGCATTGTTGCCAAAAAGTTCAATTTTGGTTTCATCTGACCAGAGCACCTTCTTCCACATGTTTGGTGTGTCTCCCAGGTGGCTTGTTGCAAACTTTAAACAACACTTTTTATGGATATCTTTGACAAATGGCTTTCTTCTTGCCACTCTTCCATAAAGGCCAGATTTGTGCAGTGTACGACTGATTTTTGTCCTATGGACAGACTGTCCCACCTCATCTGTAGATCTCTGCAGTTCATCCAGAGTGATCATGGGGCTCTTGGCTGCATCTCTGATCAGTCTTCTCCTTCCATTTCAATATGATCGCTTACACAGTGCTCCTTGGGATGTTTAAAGTTTTGGAAATCATTTTGTTTCCAAATCTGGCTTTAAACTTCTCCACAACAGTATCACGGACCTGCCTGTTGTGTTCCTTGGTCTTCATGATGCTCTCTGTGCTTCAAACAGAACCCTAAGACTATTACAGAGCAGGTGCATTTATACGGAGACTTCATTACACACAGATGGGTTATATTTATCATCAGTAGTCATTTAAGACAACATTGGATCATTCAGAGATCCACAATTAACTTCTGGACTGAGTTTGCTGCACTGAAAGTAAAGGGGCCGAATAATATTGCATGCCTCACTTTTCAGTTTTTGTATTTCCGCAAAAATTTAAAATAACCAATAAATTTCGTTCAGCTTCACAATTGTGTCCCACTTGTTGTTGATTCTTCACCAAAAATTTACATTTGGTATCTTTGAAGCATGATATGTGGGAAAAGGTTGAAAAGTTCCAGGGGGCCGAATACTTTCGCAAGGCACTGTAGCTGCTCTTGAGAAAGCTTGGGATGATAATGGGGACATAGCTCTTGGATCTGCTGCAGATGTGGGTTTGACTTCCTTGATCATCTTTCATTCCGCTTTTCTCTTTTAACTTCTCATCTCTTCTCATTTTCCTACCTCTTCTCATCACCCACCTTTTTATTTTATTTTTTCACTCACACCTCATAAAGATTCCTAATCATAGCCAGGAGATCAAAGGTACAAATGGAGCTCCGAGTGGGATCTTTGAATGTCAAGGGCCATCATGGCCTTGAGAAATACACTATCCTTTTGAATCTATTAAAAAGAAGCTGGTTACAGGTTGTCTTACTACAAGAAACGTAAACTCTGCAGACTTTCTGATGACGGTTCCGTTTTGTCTATCATGCTCCGACCCCTGAACCAGAATCCCGAGAGACTAGCATTCTGATTACTAGCTCTTGCCCCTGGGAGTATTTGTAATCTTGCACTGATGAGGAAAGCAGATTGTTACTGCGAAAGGGTCGCGCTTACGCATCTGCCTCATATCTGCCCAATTTGGGTCAATGTGCAGCTTTTCTACTTTACCATGACCTTGTAGATGTTTTCACTGAGGGCATGCTGGTTTTAGGAGGGAATTTATGTGGCACTTGACCTCTCCATATATGTTTCGAAGAGTTCATCACATATGACTCAGCTTGCTTTACGTCATATCATGTGGAGTTTACATAAACATAGACTGATTCTTTGCGTCTGCTACACTCTTCAGAACTTACTATTCTTCTGTTCATGATACCCATTCCCATCTGGGCTATTTATATAATATGCAAATATTGAATGTATGAAATTGGAACTGCATTTCTGCTATACAAAGTATAGTGCACAAATTGGACAATTCATGAGAGACCAACAGCCAGAAACAAGTTGTGCCAATTTGCTGGGACCTTAAACCTTGTAGACTTTCAGCCCGGGAGAGGCATATTAATTTAAGGACAGGCAGGATACAGCTCTTATTAAAAATGACTTAGGCTGATAGAGGTGCTGGTCATTTTTTTATATTTGGACTATTTCTTCTTCAGACACAGTGACCTACACTCTCTTGTACAAGAATCCACCTAGCATATCCCTCTGGATTTCCAAGATCAATGACTTAATGCAAACAGAGGACTGGAGGGCTTCTCTTTATAGTAGACAGGATGCTTTCTTCAAAACTTGATACTACTGAATGGAGTTCCAACGAATATGGAGATCTCTCTCTACCTGACTCCTTACCTTGACAGTGTAAGGAGGTGAAGGAGTATCTGCCTTGCCCTGCCACCCTCTTAAGTGTTCTTAATGTTTATATGTACTAGTTATTGTGTGTCGTTGTAAATATTTTGGTGGTACTGCTACATGGGAACATGTATTCCCACACATAGCAATGGTATTGCCACATTCTCTATTGTGTTACCATTTTATGTATAATGATTGTATATACATTGTGTTCTTTTAGTATTATATTGTATATAATATATGTGATGTGTACTAATGTTCATGTACAGTTGAGGAGACATTAGAGGAGGGCACCTTAGTATATACAGTACAGACCAAAAGTTTGGACACACCTTCTCATTTAAAGATTTTTCTGTATTTTCATGACTTAGAAAATTGTACATTCACACTGAAGGCATCAAAACTATGAATTAACACATGTGGAATTATACATTACACTTTACAAAAAAGTGTGAAACAACTGAAAATATGTCTTATATTCTAGGTTCTTCACAGTAGCCACCTTTTGCTTTGATGACTGCTTTGCACACTCTTGACATTCTCTTGATGAGCTTCAAGAGGTAGTCACCGGAAATAGTCTTCCAACAGTCTTGAAGGAGTTCCCAGAGATGCTTAGCACTTGTTGGCCCTTTTGCCTTCACTCTGCGGTCCAGCTCACCCCAAACCATCTCGATTGGGTTCCGATCTGGTGACTGTGGAGGCCAGGTCATCTGGCGTAGCACCCTATCACTCTCCTTCTTGGTCAAATAGCCCTTACACAGCCTGGAGGTGTGTTTGGGGTCATTGTCCTATTGAAAAATAAATGATGGTCCAACTTAACGCAAACCGGATGGAATAGCATGCTGCTGCAAGATGCTGTGGTAGCCATGCTGGTTCAGTATGCCTTCAATTTTGAATAAATCCCCGACAGTGTCACCAGCAAAGCACCCCCACACCATCACACCTCCTCCTCCATGCTTCACAGTCGAAACCAGGCATGTAGAGTCCATCCGTTCACCTTTTCTGTGTCGCACAAAGACACGGTGGTTGGAACCAAAGATCTCAAATTTGGACTCATCAGACCAATGCACAGATTTCCACTGGTCTAATGTCCATTCCTTGTGTTCTTTAGCCCAAACAAGTCTCTTCTGCTTGTTGCCTGTCCTTAGCAGTGGTTTACTATCAGCTATTTTAGCATGAACCCTGCTGCACAAAGTCTCCTCTTAACAGTTGTTGTAGAGATTTGTCTGCTGCTAGAACTCTGTGGCATTGACCTGGTCTCTAATCTGAGCTGCTGTAAACCTGCAATTTCTGAGGCTGGTGACTCGGATAAATTTATCCTCAGAAGCAGGGGTGACTCTTGTTCTTCCTTTCCTGGGGCGGTCCTCATGTGAGCTAGTTTCTTTGTAGCGCTTGATGGTTTTTGCAACTGCTCTTGGGGACACTTTCAAAGACTGACTGACCTTCATTTCTTAAAGTAATGCTGGCCATTAATTTTTCTTTACTTAGCTGCTTTTTTCTTGCCATAATACAAATTCTAACAGTCTATTCAGTAGGATTATCAGCTGTGTATCCACAAGACTTCTGCACAACACAATTGATGGTCCCAACCTCATTTATAAGGCCAGAAATCCCACTTATTAAACCTGACAGGGCACACCTGTGAAGTGAAAACCATTTCCGGTGACTACCTCTTGAAGCTCCTCAAGAGAATGCCAAGAGTGTGCAAAGCAGTCATCAAAGCAAAAGGTGGCTACTTTGAAGAACCTAGAATATAAGACATAATTTCAGTTGTTACACACTTTTTTGTTAAGTATATAATTCCACATGTGTTAATTCATAGTATTGATGCCTTCAGTGTGAATTTACGATTTTCATAGTCATGAAAATACAGAAAAATCTTTAAATGAGGTGTGTCCAAACTTTTGGTCTGTACTGTAGTTCTCATAGACATGGGTAAGTGTAGTTCTGATGTGGGCATTCTAGTGTATCATATCAGTGGGCCAGTACAGAGAAGGAAGATGTGGCGACTCATAGCCTGGGCAGATGCTTTTAGGGCAGGAGTCGGTTGGACTGAGGAGATGAAGGAAGTTGGAGTGTGAATGAGATTGGTACAGACGGGCCGGATGCTTTACCAGAGGCAACTAAACCTGGTGACTGATGATTTTAAATCTGGGGCGAAACAGGCAGAAGGAAATGTCATCATGGCGAGGTCAGGCCAGGAAGGAACTGGGAAGCAGTCTAGGACGGTCCGGTCCGGGCATGTACTGCACAGAAGTGACAACAAGCAAGGGAAAGATCAGGAAGCAAGTAAATGTTGTAATGTACCAACTATGGATGTAACTTGCGAAATCCTAAGTAAAGAAAGTGTTAAAGTTATCTTGGACTGTGTCTCCATCGATGGGGGTTGCCTAGAACAGGGACCGTTATGGCCTGGGAAGTGTTTGGGTGAAGATCAATCTGGAAATGCAGGTATGCCGAGAAGAATAGTATGGTTTCATGTAGGGGAAGGACTGGACACAGCTGCCACCGGAATACTGGTCACAACTACAGTCCTGTCCCTCCCTTACAACTGCATGCCTTGTCTAATGTTTGATTGTTTCCTTACTCTGCCTCCTCCACTCACTTTCTCCTTTTACCTCTCTTCTTTCGTTTTCCTATTCTCTTATTAAAAAAAAAAGCAAGATTAAATAATTGTTGGAAAAAATTATCCTACGGAGCTATGAATCCCTTCTCTTCTGTTTTATTTCTTTACCAGTTATTATCCTTAAACTGCAGTTTTAACACTTGTTTTCTTTATTTTACAGATATGAAGAATGTAAAGAGAAACTTGTACCCTTCTTGAAGAAAGTTAGTTTCAACCCTAAAAAAGATATTCACTTTATGCCATGTTCTGGTCTGACTGGTGTCAACTTGAAGGAACCAGTGGAGTCCTGCCCATGGTACATGTAAGCAGGGCCGGCGTCAGCACCCGGCGTACCCGGGCAAGTGCCGGGGCCCTGAGCAGGCGGGGGGGCCCACTCGCCGTCGGACACCCCGGTGCCCGTTAGCGGATGAGAGCTGTACCAGCGCCACCACTGGGCCCCCCCGCTTGCTCAGGGCCCCGGCATCTGGCGCAATACTTACCTCTCCCTGTGCCTCTGCTGCTGCAGCTCCGGGCTCCAGGGGGCGCCTGCAGGGCGCCTGCGCTTCCTCTCACGGCAGCGCCGCTGAATGACGTCATCATTCAGCGGCCGGCTGTGGCAGAGAGAGTGCGAACACCGGACAGGTGAGATGTGAGGTGCATGTGTGTGTGTGGTGTGTGTGTCTGTGTGTATCAGTGTGTGTGTATGTAGTGCGGTTCTTTGTGTGTGTGTATGTGAGAGAGTGCTGTGGTGCTGTCTGTGTGTGTGTGTGTGTGTGTGTCTGTGTGTATCAGTGTGTGTGTATGTGAGAGAGTGCTGCGGTGCTGTCTGTGTGTGGTGCTGTATGTGTGATGGTGGTGGGGCGGGGGAGGCAGACGGCAGTGATGGTGGGGAGGACTGAGGAGGCAATGATAATGATGATGGGGAGACAATGATGATGGGGAGGCAATGATGATGATGGGTTGGCAATGATGATGATGGGGAGGCAATGATGATGGGGAGACAATGATGATGATGGGGAGGCAATGATGATGATGATGATGATGGGGAGGCAATGATGATGATGATGGCAGGCAATGATGATGATGATGGGGAGGCAATGAAGAAGAAGATGGGCAGGCAATGATGATGATAATGGGGAGTCTTTCCACAGCGCCCTTTCCTGAGCCGTAACAGTGCAGAACGCAGCACAGTGCAGAGGAGAGCTCCATATTTTGTATGGAGCATTATATGGGGCCCAGTATCCTGTATGGAGCATTATATGGGGGATGGGGGGTGACATCCTGCATGGGATATTATATGGGTGATGAGGGGGAGACTATGTGGTCCCATAATATTGTATGGAGGACTGTACTGTCTGGTCTGTACTGTGCGCTGTGAGGATTTGGCGGTTTTTGAGCTATTGTAGAATTTACAATAGATATCACTCATGTAATGGAAGAAGAGAAGTGTTTGGCATTGTACTATACCCATATTTCTCTGCAGTGTCTGTGCATCATGAATCGTGGTCTGTGTTAAAGGGGCCCACTGAGACTCTTTCGCCCAGGGCCCATAAAAACCTGGAGTCGGCCCTGCATGTAAGTGTTGAAACTATAAAATATATCGCCTGGATTGATGCACACAGGCTCGTCATAACCTCTGATGTGTAGCTGTTGCACAGCAGCTGCATTACTCTATGGGGCACTATTGAACTTCCATCTACCACCATTTCCATAAGGGGGTTATATTTGTTATTCCTCACTTTTTACCTAAAAGTTTTCTACATGAAAGTGTTATCAAATTGGCACACTGAGAACATGTCTCATTGCTCCAATCTGTAGGGGTTCCTGTGATGAAACTGATATCGTTAGACAGTAAGTTTGCATACGAGTTTTTCTATCTACAGTTGTCCTACTGCTATGAGAGCTTTTGTATTATAGTTTATAGCTCAATGACAAGGAGATTGACCATTAAAGCATGGTTCAATTTACACAGCTACTGAGTTAACTCCTGAGATACCAGTCAGCTCTCTACAGCCCATTAATTTCTTTACAGCATTTAGCAGCTCACGTACCCCTTCCTGTTAGCTTCTAGCCTGAAACTAATGCTATCAGTCCTACAAAATCCTAAACCCTCAACCCCCACCTGTAACTGCTTCCACAGCCACTTTGCTGAACAGTGTGCTCCTTCAGAAGCCTTATTTTTATATGTAAATATACTGATAGTGTAGTCTTAAGAAAAAGCACCATTGACAGATCTGAATGTGTCAAAGTAACACAATAAAGCTCAGCAGAAGAATGAAACTATTGAACCAGAATTGGTAGTGAAGGAAGAGTAACCAGCATGAGAGGGCAGAGGGGTGAAACAAAGTGCTAACGTTAGGATGTGTTCACTCTCCAGTGTGCTGAGCACGCAGTTGGGATGGGTTACTTCTTTATATCAGATTATGCTATTTAGACATGCTCTATGTTGGATTGTTTTTTAGTGATGCGTGTGGTGATACTATATATATAATATAATTTTTTTTCAGAGGGTTACCGTTTATTCCATATCTTGATCACTTGGCAAACTTCAACAGATCATATGATGGACCTGTCCGACTTCCGATTGTGCACAAATACAAGGTGACTTCAATCTTCACTTTTCTCTATAATGGCCAATAGTAATTGGTTTTATGGTTTCTAGCAGATCAAACAGAACTTTTTACCGATTTTATATTAATAAAAAAACAAGCAAATTTGGAATTGCGATAGTCTTGCTGACCTCGAGAATCCTATGTCCAAGTCAGCCAAATTTAAAAAAAAAAACTGCTGGATGTCCTTTCTTTTACAATTTTGCCCTGCTAGAAATGCTTGTTTTTTTTTCTTTTCAGTACATTGTTTTGTAAAATGTAAGGACAGTCATTAAATGTTGGTAACTGCTGGCTGATCACATAGACCATCAAGCACTTAAACTTATTGGGGGTTATTTGCCAGACCAGGAATTCACGGGCAAATTGACAACTTTTTGCCCGTGAATAAATATTTTTGAGGACTAAATATAGACGTTTTTTCCAATACTATGTATGATGAAGAGAAGTTAAAAAAAAAAAAAAAGATTTCTGAACCAAGCTACTTTGCACAATTGCTCAGCTTTTATATAACTTCTTAAGAATAGAATGAAAGATCTGCCCCCCCAGCTATGCCAAAATGGGCAGGATAAGGGTGTGACTCCACAGCTCGTCTAATTCAGCTGTGGTGTCCCTTACTCCAGAAGTCTTACTCTAGTCATGGACTGGAGTAAGACTTGTGGTGAGTCGCACGCCACTCATCAGATGCTTCTGATTCATTAAAAGTCATGAATAAAAAGCGTCTGACTCCAGCACGCCCCCTCATCAAGACAACCGAGAAAATAGCTGATCTTGATGAATCCCAGGGCTTAAGTTAACAGAAATTGGTGGGGGAAAAAAGGTGTTTCTTCTCCTCACCCACCCCCCTAGTGGCACAACATTCCTAAATCTCTTATGTGACGATGATAGACTGAATGTATGTGCTTAACACAACTGCGTTGCTCTTTTGTACTCTTTAGAAGCACAATGTTGAAGTTCTAAGCTTGCTCTCCGATGAAGTAGAAACTGAGCTGGTAGCACCGGGAGAAAATCTGAAGCTCCGACTGAAAGGAATAGAAGAGGAGGAAATTCTGCCCCGATTTATTCTCTGTGACCCAAACAACCTTTGTCATTCTGGACGCACCTTTGATGCCCAGGTACAGCAGTGCGCTTCCCTGTTTTTGCAGTGCACTTTACTTTCTCACACTCCTAAAATAAATCTCCATTTTGTCTAAATTCTTTCAGATTGTGATTATCGAGCACAAATCAATCATCTGTCCTGGTTACAATGCAGTACTTCATATTCATACATGTATTGAAGAAGTTGAAATTTTCATACGTAAATCTTTTCTCCTCTGCATCCAAAAACTGTACCCAATCCCCAGCCACTGGTACATGAATTAACAAGGGTGTATTTATTCGAACGTCCATGACAGCACTACAGAGAGAGGGGATCCGCCCCTTAGGAACAGGAAACCTACAGATATAAAAGGGCGGCACCTCTCCCACACATCAGTTGGTTTCCTGTTCCTAAAGGACGGGTTTCCTACAGATGAAGATCTTCAGGAGGACCCAGGCCGGCCGGTCGACCCAGGTAGCGGGGGGGAATCTCCTACCTCGGCCGGTGCGGAGCCCCTGGAAGCGCCACGGTGGGTCCGGGTAGGATTCCACGGCAGTGTGCGGAGCAGGTGGAGCAGTATCCAGAGGATCTCTGTCTCCCAGCCAGCGCCGGTAGGTATGTATTTCCCCCCCTCTCCCTGGTCCCGATGCCTTCTCCCTGTCCTCTCCTGTGGTCCTGTCATGGTGGGGGCCTCTTGAGGGTGCAGCCGTGATTTTTTTTAAAAAAAAAAGAATTTTTTTTTAAAAAAATTTTGAATTTCCCGCCGCGTCACTGCGGCGGGGGTTTTTTTTGAATTTCCCGCCGCGCGTCACTGTTATGGACGGCGCGGCGGGCGGTTTTGAATTTCCCGCCGCGCGTCACGGCTATGGACGGCGCGGCGGACGGTTTTGAATTTCCCGCCGCGCGTCACTGCTATGGACGGCGCGGCGGGGTTTTTGAAATTTCAGTCGTGCGCCGCTGTTGCAGCGGCGCGGCTGGGGTCGGGGGAGATCTCCGCTTGGGGGGGCGATGCAGCGGGGGATTGTGCTTACCTCTGTCGGTCCGTGCGAGCGGGGGAAAAAAGGGGGCGGAGTCTCCACCACCGGAACCGGAAGTGAGACGCCGGCCGGCGTTTTTGAAAATTTTTGCGGCTGCATCATCGGACGGCGCCTGCTGTGGGGACGGCGGGGAGGTGCAGGGGGGGCCGTGGGGCGGGGAGTAGGAGGGGGTGGACCCCTGGCCAGACCTGCTGATCCGGATATCCGGGGAAGGATATAAGGAGCCTAGGAAAGAGGTAAAGCGCTTCTGCCCCATTTTTTTACGATGGACACTGCAGAGGCTCCCTCGGTGCAACAGGAGAGCCAGCAGCAGCAGCAGACAGAGCGCTCCTCTTCAATGGCCAGGAGCACCAGCCGCAGAAGTTCCGCAGCTGGGAAAAAGCCCCCTCCCCGTGATCCGGTACCTACTGCTGTACAATCTGGGTAAGAGATCGTCAGATTTAGAATACCCAGTAATACAGTTTTTTCCCCATTTTGTCTGTTACTAGGGGAAGAAGTGTTCGGTGAAAAGCAAGCACAGGGAATGTGCCTTTTGCGCTTGCCCTCTGCCTGACGCTTGCCCTAAGAGGTTGTGCCAGCCGTGCATGCAACAGACGGTAGGGCATTGTTAAGGGGAAGGACAGGGGCATGGGATAACATAGTAAACCCCCCCTATGCCCCTTCCCTTTTTAGATAGCGGAGGAGACTCCAAATTTCACCGAAAGCCTGAAGGAGATAATAAGAGCAGAGTTGAAAGCGTCCTCAAGACACGGAGAATTTTCCAGGCGTAGAAATGTACCAGTGTTGTCTGATTCAGAGTCGCCTGCCGCCCATGATAGGGGTGAAGTTGTGTCAGGACCCTCCTCGCCTTCCTCTTCGGCTTCCTCCTCGTCTTCTACGGAAGACGCTACCCGTTTTTGTTTTCCCTTGGACCAGATGGACAAATTTGTCAAATCCGTTAGGTCCACCATGGGGGTAGAAGAGGCGAAACCAGAGCCCTCAGTACAGGATCTGATGTTTGGTGGTCTAGATCCAAAAAAACGGAGATCCTTTCCACTAAACAGTAGCATCCAAGGCCTTATAGACAGAGAGTGGAAGAAGTCTGAAAAAAGAGGCTCCTTACCCCAAGCGTTTAAACGGAGATATCCCTTTGAAGATCCCCTGACGGGTAAATGGGATAAGGCCCCGAAGCTGGATGCAGCAGTGGCGAAGGCTTCTAAAAAATCCTCCATCCCTTTCGATGATATGGGGTCTTTGAAAGATCCACTAGACAGGAAGGCAGATTCCTTCTTGAAAGGCACATGGGAGATGTCGGCAGGTGCCCTGAGGCCGGCAGTTGCAGCCACTTGCGCAGCCAGGTCATTGATGGTCTGGCTAGACCAGTTAGCTTCCCAGTTAACAGATGGAACCTCCAGGGGGACAATTCGAAAGACCTTGCCATTAATTCAGAATGCGGCGGCTTTCCTGGCTGATTCCTCAGCGGACTCAGTAAGAATGGCTGCCAGAGCGGCAGGGCTGTCTAATTCAGCACGAAGGGCATTATGGCTGAAATGTTGGCCGGGCGATATTCAAGCCAGATCTCGCCTCTGCTCCATTCCGTGTGACGGCGAATATCTTTTTGGCCCGGTCCTGGACGAACTTTTAGAAAAGGCAGGGGACGACAAGAAAAAGTTTCCCAGTCTATCAACTCCTTCCTATAAAAGACCTTTCAGCAGAAGGAGGTTCAGCTACCGAAGGTCGTCCAGGGAACGAGCCAAATGGGATGAAAAGAGGCGAAGAGGTACAGGGTTTATGTTTAGAGGTCCACCTAGGGAAACAAAAAAACCCTCGCAATGACTAGCGATGCCGGTAGGAGGCAGATTGAAAGCCTTCTACCCGGCCTGGTCGGAAATCTCAAACAGTAGCTGGATCCTTAACATCATAGCTACAGGGCTGCGGTTAGAATTCTCCTCGGTACCTTGGGATAACTTTAAAATTACCCCACTCAGATCATCCCCATCGGAGCAGGCCGCTCTAGAGTTGGAGATTCAGGAGCTTTGCGCTAAGAATGTCTTAGTGGAGGTGCCAGAAGCAGAGCGGGGTAAGGGGTTTTACTCCCCTCTGTTTTTGATCCATAAACTGGATGGGTCTTCTAGAACAATTATTAATTTGAAAGCCCTCAATAAATTCCTGATTATTCACCCATTTAAAATGGAAACGGTCAGCTCAGCAATAAAGCTTCTGTTTGAAAATTGCTTTATGGTGGTGTTAGATCTGAAAGACGCTTATTACCACATACCGATCCATATGGAGCATCAGCGTTTCCTCAGAGTAGCAATCCAGATGGGGGAATCACTGCGACATTTTCAATTTAGCGCCCTTCCCTTTGGCTTGGCGGTGGCCCCACGAGTATTCACTAAGGTTATGTCGGAGGTCATGGCCCACTTACGTGAATCAAATATGCTTATAGTCCCCTACCTTGACGACTTTCTTATTATAGGAAAGACGGCAGAGCATTGCCTAGAGCAACTGAAAAGAGCGATTTCTACCTTAGAGCGGCTGGGATGGCTAATAAATACCAAAAAGTCTCGTTTGAATCCGATGAGGGTTCAGCAATTTCTAGGGCTAATCCTGGATTCACAAAATCAGAACTGTAGTTTACCGTCAGACAAGTTAATTCGTTTACGGTACCAGGTCCTAAACGCTTCCAGTAATCCCTCCATGTCGCTTAGGAAGGCTATGTCTCTTTTGGGCTCCCTCTCGTCCTGCATTCCCGCGGTTCGGTGGGCTCAATTTCACACAAGGGCACTGCAAGCTGAGGTCTTGCTGTATCAAAATTTGCTAGGTGGTTACCTGGAAGGCCAGCTATCCTTGTCCCAGGCTGCTATAAGATCCCTGGATTGGTGGAAGAATGAGACAAACCTGTCTAAGGGGGTTCCCTGGGAATATGAGATATCCCGGATAGTCACAACAGATGCTAGCCCCTCTGGGTGGGGGGCTCATATGGAGGACGTTATGGTTCAGGGCTTATGGGAGCAGGATCAAATTCATATGTCTTCTAATATGAAGGAATTAACAGCGGTAGAGCTAGCAATTAAAAAGCTCCTTGTCTATCTACAGGGTCACCACGTTCGAGTGCTCTCCGACAATCGGGTCACAGTCGCATACATCAACCACCAGGGTGGTACTCGTTCCGGTCCTCTCATGGAAGTGGCAAAGCGCCTACTTCAGATAGCAGAACGACACTTTCTTTCTCTAACGGCTCTACATATAAGGGGAGAAGAAAATACCAAGGCGGACTTCTTAAGCCGCAATCTCCTGAGCCAAGGAGAGTGGTCATTAAAGACTTCCATCTTCGACCTAATTGTGCGGAAATGGGGTCTACCGGAAATAGATCTCTTTGCTACCAAAAGCAACAGAAAAGTGAGACAGTTCTGCTCTCTGAATCCCAAAGAACGCCCTCTGGCAGTGGACGCTCTTCTATTACAGTGGGATTTCAATCTAGCCTACGCCTTCCCTCCCCTGTCCTTACTCCCCCTAGTATTGAGGAAGGTCAGGAAGGACAGGGCAAGGATAATATTAATCGCTCCTTTTTGGCCCAGGAGGGCATGGTTTTCATGTCTCAGAAACATGTCGATAGCCGACCCGTGGGTCCTGCCGGACATTCCCGATCTGCTCTCCCAGGGTCCAGTCTACCATCCTCGAGTAGCGGGCCTCCACCTGACGGCGTGGATTTTGAACGGTCGCTGCTGACAGATAAGGGGTTTTCTGCTAATGTAATTAATACTCTCCTTAAAAGCAGAAAAGAGGTTACAACTAGGATCTACGCTAGGATTTGGAAGAAATTTCTTCAGAGCTCGGCGGTTGTAGCAGGGGACACAACACCGATAACCCAGATTCTAGAATTCCTACAAAAGGGTCTGGACTTAGGTCTCTCCACAAGCACCCTTAAGGTGCAAGTTTCAGCTTTAGGGGCACTCTTTAGTTGCAACATCGCAAATAATTACTGGGTCAGTAGATTCATTAAAGCTGCGGGTAGGTCGAGACCCATAGTGAAGGTGAGAATCATGCCATGGGACTTAAATCTTGTTCTCACTGCTTTAACAGAGCCCCCTTTTGAACCTATATCAGCAGCATCAATAAAAACTCTTTCCCTTAAGACCGCTTTCCTGGTAGCATTAACCTCGGCTAGGAGGGTAAGTGACATCCAGGCACTATCTAGACTGTCTCCTTACACTCAGGTCCTGAATGACAGGATAATACTTAGACCGGATCCAGCATACCTACCTAAGGTGTCTTCCGCTTTCCACAGAACACAGGAAATTATTCTCCCTTCGTTCATCCCTAATCCATCTAATCAAAAAGAGATGAAACTTCATACTTTAGATGTTAGAAGATGTCTGCTGCAATATTTGGCAGTCACTGATCCCTGGAAAAGGGACAGTGCATTGTTTGTCTCTTTTCAAGGAATTAACAAAGGCCGTAGATTAACAAAGAGCTCATTGGCCAGATGGATTAGGGAAGCAATTTCTCTGGCATACACCTCGGGGGGCAAGCAGCCACCTGAGAGGCTAAGGGCGCATTCCACTCGAGCTGTGGCGACTTCATGGGCAGAAAAGGCAGAAGTCTCGATTGACCAGATATGTAAGGCAGCTACGTGGTCTTCTCCACACACGTTTTACACTCATTATAGATTAGATTTGGGTGCTTCCTCAGACCTTTCTTTCGGACTAAGGGTGCTGCAGGCAGTAGTCCCTCCCTAAGTAGTTATTACTCTCTGTAATTCTCTCTGTAGTGCTGTCATGGACGTTCGAATAAAGTCTAAGTTACTTACCGTTAACGGTATTTTTCAAAGTCCATGACAGCACCCTTACATTCCCACCCAGGTTTTATGTGCACTTCTTCCGCTTATGTAGTCCACATGTAATAAACAATTGATTAATGTTACTGTGTGATGCATGAAATTTTTTTGCTGTATACCATTTAACCTTGATGTCCTCTTATGCTCTGTAATCCAACTGATGTGTGGGAGAGGTGCCGCCCTTTTATATCTGTAGGTTTCCTGTTCCTAAGGGGCGGATCCCCTCTCTCTGTAGTGCTGTCATGGACTTCGAAAAATACCGTTAACGGTAAGTAACTTAGACTTTTCTTGGTCTTCCCTCCAAAGGCCTTAATCTGTTTGGTAGACAAAAAAATCAGGGGAAAAAAGCAAGACGCGACCCCGCTTTGTTAAACAAGTTCAGGTATGCATTGCCCGCCTAAGACAGCTGGAACTATCTGCCTTGAAACATTCAAAGATTTCCCTTAAATGGGCCGATTTACCTTGCGAGACGAAGGTGAGATTCTCTGTGCTTGACCATGCGTTCAGATATGGAGATGGCCAGAAGAGAATGCAAGCTATGTTTGAGCAATTTCTGGATATGAAGTTATGGTGGTTATGGTGGTCACTATAGCTTGTAAGCGGCTGTCGGCTGCTGATCCTTTATTTGGTAGATGTCACAATCACATCTGTTCCTTTACGACAGAATAGAGGCTAAGGATCTGTTGAAGGGGTTGTCCGGTCTTAACTAATAAATCTGCAAGTCACTCTGTGACTGCAGACTTGTCAATACCCCCAGCACGCGCACTGTGAGGAGTCGCCACTTTCTGATCCGGAACGGCGATGAGGTATGCGTTATACATACTCCTAGGCAGAACCTGACTAGTGGGCGCAGCCTCGCTCCATACACTTGCATAGTGTGAGGCCCCACCCATTGGACAGCAGTGTCGCTAGACGGGGTGCTGCCTTTCTCTATACAAATGTATGGCATGAGGCCATGCCCAATAGACTGGTTCTGGCTGGCAGTATGTATAAGGCATACATCATCACTGTTCCCAGATCTGAAACCGGCAAGTCCTTGCAGCACACAGTGCGTGCGCTGGCGGGATTCAGAAGTCTGCAGCTACATAGTGAGTGGAGACTTATCAGTTTAGACCGGATAACCCCTTTTAATGTTTGCACCAGATGACAGACCCCAATGGCAACTGCTGGACCTCATTCGACTCCTAATCTAGTCTATTGGGTTTCACCTCTGTCCTGCTTTTGATGGGAATAGTAGCGTAGCCAAGATTAACTACTGTGATCGAAGCAAACCCTGATCACAACAGTTTACCCCCTTAAATGTCACTATTAGGCTTGATACTATCATTTTAAATACCTTCAAAATGGCATCCGTCACTTCAGAGTTCATCAACCACCCCTCCCGCCAAGTGCGATACACCAGTGGGTTGACATGTCAGCAGCCAAGGGCTTTCTGAAGGGCTACATGCCTGCTGTGACTCTACTACTATGAAGTTCAGCCTGTCGTCAGGCTCCATAGAAGACTGCTAATTATACCATAGACTGTAATACTGTAGTATTGGTGTATTGTATAAGCGATCAAGAGATTGCAGGTTCAAAACATTAGCACATGTTTAACCCCTTAATGACAGAGCCAATTTTGACCTTCATGACCAAGCCAGGTTTTTCAATTCTGACCGTTGTCACTTTGTGGTAGTAACTCTGGAACACTTCAACGTATCCCACTGATTGTAAAGTATTTTCACAATGGAAAACAAGTGATGTCAGATCACTTCTATTAACCGCTTGACGTCTTGAAAGACTGAGCTTACAAACAGCGACTCATTTTGTCATAGTAGTAATGCATACGTTCATTCTGTTGAGCATTTAGCTCTTTTTCTGGCGGATTCCGGAGTGTAATCTGTGTTGGGTCGAATATTCTTGAGATTTGCACTGATCGTTGTTAGTAACTTCTTTCTCTTGCTGTGATTTCTAGGTAAGACCATTGCAATTGGAAAGGTCTTGAAACTGGTTCCAGAAAAGGATTAAGCTTTCCTCTTGACCCTGCACAATACTGTGAGGATATTGACTCTACGGAAGCCTACTTCACATCGCCTTCTTATTTTCAGCCTATTGACCAGGGGTGGGCAATTAATTTTGCCAGGGGGCCGCATGAGAAATTGGGATGGTTTTAGAGGGCCGGACTAATATAATTAACTCTGTTCTACCCAATACTGTATATATACATAATATATATAATATATATATATATATATATATATATTATATACTGTATACTGTATATATACATACCTGCCCATTATCATCATCTTCTCCCCATCATCATCAATGCCTCCCCATTATCAGCAATGCCTGCCCATCATCATCTTCTCCCCATCATCAATGCCTGCCCATTATCATCAATGCCTGCCCATTATCATCATCTTCTCCCCATCATCATCAATGCCTCCCCATTATCAGCAATGCCTGCCCATCATCATCTTCTCCCCATCATCAATGCCTGCCCATTATCATCAATACCTGCCCATTATCATCATCTTCTCCCCATCATCATCAATGCCTGCCCATCATCATCATCATCTTCTCCCCATCATCAATGCCTGCCCATTATCATCAATACCTGCCCATTATCATCATCTTCTCCCCATCATCATCAATGCCTGCCCATCATCATCATCATCTTCTCCCCATCATCAATGCCTGCCCATTATCATCAATACCTGCCCATTATCATCATCTTCTCCCCATCATCATCAATGCCTCCCCATTATCAGCAATGCCTGCCCATCATCATCTTCTCCCCATCATCAATGCCTGCCCATTATCATCAATACCTGCCCATTATCATCATCTCCCCATCATCATCAATGCCTCCCCATTATCAGCAATGCCTGCCCATCATCACACACAGACAGCACATAAGCACTCTCTCACATACATACACACACACACACACACACACACAAAGCACCGCACTACATAGACACAGACACACACAGAGACACGTCTTACCTGTCCAGCGTCCCCGCTCTCTGACACAGCCGGCCGCTGAATGATGACGTCATTCAGCGGCCGGCTGTGAGAGGAAGCGCCGGTGGAGCCCGGAGCTGCAGCAGCGGAGGCACGGGAGAGGTAAGTATTGTGCCAGCTGATGCCGGGGCCCTGAGACTGCCGGAGCGCCTCCGCGGGCCGGTCACTGACAGCCGGCGGGCCGAATGCGGCCCGCGGGCCGCCCCTTGCCCGGGTCTGCTATTGACGAACTCTGTTCCCTTTTAATCGAAAAAAAATAAAGCAGAAAACGACAAGTCCACATAGACAGCTTTCTCATAATGAGAGCTCTGCTATGCCACTATTGAATTCCCTTCCTCTACATATTTTTATTTTATTCCTTTTCAAATTCTGCAACCTTTTGGAAATTATTTGGCAATAGCTTCATAAGTGATGTGGACAAAATTGCCTATGGTAACGAAAACCTAATTATTTTCCTTTCCTTTTGTTTTTTTTGTTATTAAACATGCAATACTACCCTGTCATGTCCAGTACATAAACACGTAATTCTAAGCAGACCGCTCGGAGTGTGTAAGCACATGTTACAGAGAAAACTACCATGTTAATAAAATGTTAGTTAAAAACTTTTTTTTTCTCCAGTATTGAATTGCTTTCGAATGCTTTCATATTTTTCTTTTTTTTTCTTTCACCTGAATGTAACACTTGCTGCGTTAATTTTCTTTTTTTACATTAAAAGTATTTTGTGTAAATCAAGTTTATTGAGGTATTTATATACATCAATCATTAATAACAGGAAGAGAAAAGAACATACCGTATATACTCGTGTATAAGCCAAGATTTTCAGCACCTTTTTTCGTGCTGAAAATGCCCCCTCGGCTTATACACGAGTCATAGGGCAGAAACCAGCGGGGGAGGGGATGCCGCGGCAGGAGCCGGTGGCTGGGATCATACTCACCCCTCCCCGTGCCATCGCTGAGCGTCCCTGCAATCCTGCGTTCTCCCCTTCCTGCAGCTCTTCTGCACTGAGCGGTGATGTAATACCCGCTCATTAAGGTCATGTAATATGGACGCGACGCCACTCCCATAGGCGTGGCCTCCATATTCATGGCCTTAATGAGCGGTATTACATCACCGCTCAGTGCAGAAGAGCTGCAAGAAGGGGAGAACGCAGGATTGCAGGGACGCTCAGCGATGGCACGGGGAGGCGTGAGTATGATGGAGGAGAGGACAAGGAGCACGGAGCTGGACTGGGGATAGAACGGTGGACGGGGGAAGCATGGAGGAGGACGGGGGAAGCTGGAGCAGGACGGGGGGGAGATCGGTGGACGGGGGAAGCATAGAGGAGGACGGGGGAAGCTGGAGCAGGACGGGGGAAGCATGGGGGAGAACGGAGGACGGGGGAAGCATGGAGCAGGACGGGGGGGGGGAGATCGGTGGACGGGGGAAGCGTGGAGGAGGACGGGGAAGCATGGAGCAGGACAGGGGAGGATGGAGGGCACAGAGGAGCACTGAGCAGGACGGGGGGCACAGGAGGACCGAGAAGGAATGGGGAGAGCACAGCGGAAGACGGAGCAGGAGGGGGGAGTACAGAGGATAATGGGGGAGCACAGAGCTGGATGGGGGAGCAAGGAGCAGGACGGGGGCAGCACAGAGCAGGAGGGCAGTTTATACACCCGGCTTATACACGAGTCAATAATTTTTCCCAGTTTTTTGTGGCAAAATTAGGGGGGTCGGCTTATACACGGGTCGGCTTATACACGAGTATATACGGTACCTCTTCTACTATCACATGCAAAAAAAAAATTATATGGCTACTATGATAACTTTTCCCCAGAAAGTCATACATATAAAACAAATGTAGAATGAGCGCCTGAGGTGTTTGCTCATGTAGGCAATTAATATCAATATTACTTTGTTTATAAATTTTAAAGAAGAAGGTACCTAGAAAATTCCAAGTATTTTATTAGCCCGTTGGCTTTTATTTTAATTTTTTTTTCTTCTTGCCTAACGTTAGAGGTCCATGTCCGGACGCGCCGCATGTCCGGAAACGCAGGTCTTCCGCCTGCGTGTTTTGCAGCATAGTGGAGACGGGATTTCTTGAAATCCCCTCCACTATGCTGTAACATCTGGACGCTGCGTGTTTGACGCTGCGCCAACGCACAGCGTCAAACACGCAGCTAATCCGGACTGTTTCCTGATAGTGGAAACATACCCTAATTACTACTGGGAAGTTTTCATGTCTCGGTCATAGTTTAGTCTTTGTATAAAGGCTTGAATTGCTGCTTAAAGTGTCTGAGATGAGTTGAGGACTATCACTGCTGAGCTCATACAAGTTTGCACATATTGTACCTTTTTTTTGGATTTGGAAGAGAGGTAGAGTCTTGCCACCTGTAAACTTTGCATATCAAGAGTTCAGCCTGTCCACAACTGAAAGTCAGAGACTTCTCTGGTAAATTACAAAGCGACACATTAGAAATGATTTCTTTTATTCCACTAATCCTCAGGATATGAAGAGCAATAGCATAGCTATTTCCAGCTCCGAGAGACTTACGAGGGGCCAAAAAAAATAAAAATCAAGAAAATGGTAATATATGCCTTTTTTTTTTTTTTTTGCTTCATTTGGTTACCTTCCTAAGAATTTGTTTTTTTTTTACTTAAGATTGTTTTGACGTAACAGTGAAATGTAATCAGAATTAACAATTCCGATCTCTTAAGAATCCCCTGCAGTTTGACAGATGGCTGCAAATTTGGAAATGAAAAGGAAAAAAAACTGTTCAACTCCCATTTGTTTCTTTCTATCTGTGGATTTTTTTTTTCATTCATTTCACAACTGAGGCTACAATATACGACCAGAGAAAGCTATTGTCCTTCAGGTTCAAATGATTACTCTTGTAGCTGCCATAATGCATGAAAATGGAAATACATTTTATTATGTCAGCAAAGATGTTTAGACCTGTGTGGATGGAATCAAAGACTTAACCCCTTCATGACCCAGCCTATTTTGACCTTAAAGACCTTGCCAATTTTTGCAATTCTGACCAGTGTCCCTTTATGAGGTAATAACTCAGGAACGCTTCAACGGATCCTAGCGATTCTGAGATTGTTTTTCGTGACATATTGGGCTTCATGTTAGTGGTAAATTTAGGTCAATAATTTTTGCGTTTATTTGTGAAAAAAATGGAACTTTGGCCAAAATTTGGAAAATTTTGCAATTTTCAAATTTTGAATTTTTATTCTGTTAAACCAGAGAGTTATGTGACACAAAATAGTTAATAAATAACATTTTCCACATGTCTACTTTACATCAGCACAATTTTGGGAACAACATTTTTTTTTGTTAGGAAGTTATAAGGGTTAAAAGTTGACCAGCGATTTCTCATTTTTACAGCAAAATTTACAAAACCATTATTTTTAGGGACCACCTCACATTTGAAGTCACTTTGAGGGGTCTATATGGCAGAAAATACCCAAAAGTGACACCTTTATAAAAACTGCACCCCTCAAGGTACTCAAAACTACATTCAAGAAGATTATTAACCCTTCAGGTGCTTCACAGGAATTAAAGCAACGTGGAAGGAAAAAATGGACATTTTAACTTTTCTTAATTTAATTAAATTTTTTTTAATTTTTTTAATTTTTCCAACAAAATTTTTCTTTTAGCATCAATTTTTTCATTTTTACATTGGCAACAGGATAAAATGGACCCTAAAATTTGTTGGGCAATTTCTCCTGAGTACACAGATACCTCATATGTGGTCATAAGTCACTGTTTTTGAATGGAAAATATGCTGGAACATTTATCTGTTGCCATGTCGCATTTGGAGAGTCCCTGTGTGCCTAAACATTGGAGCTCCCCCACAAGTGACCCCATTTTGGAAACTAGACCCCCCAAGGAACTTATCTAGATGCAGAGTGATCACTTTGAACCCCAGGTGCTTCACAAATTGATCCGTAAAATAAAGAAAGTACTTTTTTTTCATAAAAAATTTTTTTTAGCCTCAGTTTTTTCATTTTCAAATGTGCAACAGGATAAAATGGATCCTAAAATTTGTTGGGCAATTTATCCTGAGTACACCGATACCTCATATGTGGTCATAAACCACTGTTTGGGCGCATGGCAGGGCTCAGAAGGGAAGGAGCGCCATTTGACTTTTTGAATGGAAAATATGCTGGAATATTTAGCGGTTGCCATGTCGCATTTGGAGAGTCCCTGTGTGCCTAAACATTGGAGCTCCCCCACAAGTGACCCTATTTTGGAAACTAGACCCCCCCAAAGAACTTATCTAGATGCACAGTGAGCACTTTGAAACCACAGGTCCTTCACAAATTGATCGGTAAAAAAAGAAAGTACTTTTTTTTCACAAAAAATTTCTTTTAGCCTCAGTTTTTTCATTTTCACATGGGCAACAGTATAAATTGGATCCTAAAATTTGTTGGGCAATTTCTCCTGAGTACACAGATACCTCATATGTGGTCATAAATCACTGTTTGGGCACACGGCTGGGCCCAGAAGGGAAGGAGCGCCATTTGACTTTTTGAATGGAAAATAAGCTCCAATCCTTAGCGGACACCATGACGCCTTTGGAGAGCCCCTGTGTGCCTAAACAGTGAAAAAACCCCACATGTGACACCATTTTGGAAACTAGACCCCTTATGGAACTTATCTAGATGTGTTGTGAGCACCCTGAACCCCCAAGTGCTTCACAGAAGTTTATAACATAGAGCAGTGAAAAAAAAAAATATTTTCCTCAAAAATGAATTTTTAACCCGCTATTTTTTATTTTTACAAGGGTAACAGGAGAAATTGGACCACAAAAGTTGTGCAATTTGTCCTGAGTACACTGGTACCCCATATGTGGGGGGAACCACTGGGCACACGTCAGGGCTCGGAAGGGATGTAGTAACGCTTTGAAATGACGACTTGATGGAATGGTTTGCGGGTGGGCAGAGCCCCTGATGTGCCTAAACAGTAGAAACCCCCCACAAGTGACCACATTTTATAAACTAGACCCCTCAAGGAACTTATCTAGATGTATGGTGAGCACATTGAACCCCCATGTGCTTCACAGAAATTTATAATGCAGAGCCGTGAAAATAAAAAAATCATTTTTTTCCTCAAAAACTATTTTTTTTAACCCACAATTTTTTATTTTCTCAAGGGTAACAGGAGAAATTGGACCACAAAAGTTGCTGTACAGTTTGTCCTGAGTACACTGGTACCCCATATGTGGGGGGGAACCACTGTTTTGGCGCATGGGAGAGCTCAGAAGGGAAGGAGCGCCTTTTTGGAATGCAGACTTGATGGAATGTTATGCGGGCGTCATGTTGCGTTTGCAGAGCCCCTGATGTGCCTAATCAGTAGAAACCCCCCACAAGTGACCCTATTTTGGAAACTAGACCCCCCAATGAGCTTATCTAGATGTGTAGTGAGCACTTTGAACCCCCAAGGGCTACACAGAAGTTTATAACGCCGGGGCATGAAAATAAAAAAATCATATTTTTTCCACAAACATGATCTTTTAGTCCCCAATTTTTTTATTTTCCCAAGGATAACAGGAGAAATTAGACCTCAAAAGTTGTTGTCCAATTTGTCCTGAGTACGCTGATATCCCATATGTGGGAGAAAACTACTGTATGGGCACACGTCGGGGCTCGGAAGTGAAGTAGTGATGTTTTGAAATGCCGACTTGATGGAATGGTCTGCGGGCGTCATGTTACGTTTGCAGAGCCCTGATGTGCCTAAACAGTAGAAAATCCCCACAAGTGACCCCATTTTAGAAACTAGACCCAGCAAGGAACTTATCTAGATGTGTGGTGAGCACTTTGAACCCCCAAGGGCTACACAGAAGTTTATAACGCCCGGGCATGAAAATAAAAAAATCATATTTTTTCCACAAACATGATCTTTTAGTCCCCAATTTTTTTATTTTCCCAAGGGTAACATGAGAAATTAGACCCCAAAAGTTGTTGTCCAATTTGTCCTGAGTACGCTGATATCCCATATGTGGGAGAAAACTACTGTATGGGCACACGTCGAGGCTCGGAAGGAAGTAGTGACGTTTTGAAATGCCGACTTGATGGAATGGTCTGCGGGTGTCATGTTACGTTTGCAGAGCCCATGATGTGCCTAAACAGTAGAAACCCCTCCAAATGACCCCATTTTGGAAACTAGATCCCCCAAGGAACTCCTCTAGATGTGTGGTAAGCACTTTGAATCTCCAAGTTCTTCACAGAAGTTTATAACGCAGAGCCGTGAAAATAAAAAATCATTTTTTTTTCCACAAAAATAACTTTTTTAGTCCCCAATTTTTTTTCCCAAGGGTAACAGGAGAAATTAGACCCCCAAAGTTGTTGTGCAATTTTTCCCGAGTACGCCGATACCCCATATGTGGGGGTAAACCACTGTTTGGGCACACGTCGGGGCTTGGAATAAAGGGAGCACTGTTTGACTTTTTAAAGCAAAATTTGCAGGAATCAATGGTGGCGCCATGTCGCGTATGGAGACCCCCTGAAGTGCGTAAATAGTGGAAACCCCTCAATTCTAACTCCACCCCTAACCCCAACCCTAACCTCTACACACCCCTAACCCTAATACAAACCATAACCCTAACCCCAACACACCCCTAATCCCAACTCTAACCATAAACCTAACCACAAGCCTAACCCTAATCCCAACCCTAACCCCAAAACACCCCTAACACTTATCCTAACTCTAACCGTAACCACAAACAACCCTAATCCCAACCCTAACCCTAATTCCAACCCTAACCCTAATTCCAACCCTTACCCAAATTCCAACCCTAACCCAAATTCTAACCGTAACCCTAATTCTAACCCTAATCCTAAGGCTGGGTTCATATTGCGTTTTACCAGCCCGTTCAACACGTAGCGTTGACGGGCTGGTAACGATATAGCATAACGCGATCGCGTTATGCTATACCGCTAGCGCAGAGGAATCAGCGATGATTCATCTGTGCTAGCAGTGATGGAGCCTAGACGCTGCAGCCCGCGTCCAAGGCTCCGGCACTGAATGACGGCACGTTGCGAACGCATGCCGCTTTACGGCATGCGTTGCGATGCGCACACCAATGGGGTGAATGGCAGCGTTAACGGACTGCGTTATACTGCGGATATAGCGCGGATTTACTGTGGTTTTGCTACGGTTTTACACCTATAATGGAATAGGTGTAAAATCGCTGCGGAATCTGCACAAAGAATTAACATGCTGCGGATTTAAAACCGCAGCAAATCCGCGCTGAAAAATCTGCAGCATGTGCACAGCGGGTTTTTTTTACCATTTATTTGCATTGTACTGTACATGGTTTCTGGATCTGCTGCGGATCCACAGCGCGAAATCCACTGCGGATCCACAGCAAAATCTGCTGCGGATCCGCAGCAATATCCGCAACGTGTGCACAGGGCCTAATAGGAAAAAAAAAATTCTTTATTTTATTATTTGTCCCTACCTATGAAGGGAGGGTTCATTTACTTTTTTATTTTATTTTGATCACTGTGACAGTTTATCACAGTGATCAAAATAAATTTCTGGACTCTGCAGGGCGCACTGCGCATGCGCCCGCCATTTTCCAAGATGGCGGAGCCCATGAAGAATCCCGGGCAGCCGCCGGGACGGATCCAGGGACATCGGTGGACTGGGAGAGGTGAGTAGGGGGGTCGGAAGGTGAGGGGGGGATCGGAAGGTGGGGGCAGCGGAGGCCAGGAGGAGGGGAACAGATAGTGACGGCGGTGACCGATCGCCGCCATCTTTCGGTGGCGGCGGCCGATCGCCGCCGTGACTCGATGTGGTGTGGGGGGGTCAGATCGCAGTCTCCAGCCATGGCAGATGCTATTGCAGCATCGGCCATGGCTGGATTGTAATATTTCACCAATTTCATTGGTGAAGTATTACAGATTGCTCTGATTGGCTGTTTCACTTTTAACAGCCAATCAGAGCGATCGTAGCCATGTGGGGGTTAAGGCACCCCCACTGTGGTGATGCACAAAGGGTCTTGTGCCTGCGGGTCGGGTGACCTTTCAGGGACCCCGGTCACCGACCCGCAGGAACATGATTTATAGCATGACGCCTACGTTGGCGTCATGAGTCGGGATGCCACTGGTTTTCATGACGCCAACGTAGGCGTCATGGGTCGGGAAGGGGTTGAAGTTTGTATCCATAAACCCTGCAATGTTTTTGTGATTTGACGTCCTGAGAGAAACTGCTGAAAAACTTTCACCACATCTTACACAAGGATGACCGGCTAAAGACAATATTCAAAGACTCTCCCTTGTGCTACAGGCAACCTCCAAATTGTAAGAAACCTCATGATCTGAAGTTTAAGTATAAGCTCACCGAGAGGAACTTATCCTTGCAAAACCTGCTCTTACGTTGGGAAAAAAGGCAGGATACCGATTCCCAACAGGAGAACTATAAGATTCTCGGTACATTCACATGTTCTTCTTCCAATGTGGTGTACTTAAAGGGTACCTGTCACCTCCTTTTTCGTATATAAGGAACTGCCACCGCCATCAGGGGCTTATCTACAGCATTCTGGAATGCTGTAGAAAAGCCCCTGATGTAACCTGAAATAAGAAAAACGAGTTATATTATACTCAACCGGGGGCGGTCCAGTCCGATGGGTGTTGCGGGTTCCGGTGCCTCCCATCTTGTGACGCCTCCCTCCTGCTTGCTTGATGGCTCCCTGGCATTGCGTTCGTGCGCAGGCGTACTGATCTGCCCTGTTGAGGGCAGAGCAAAGTCCTGTAGTGCGCAGGCATCGGGAAAGATCAGAGAGGTCTGGAGCCTGCACACTGCGGTACTTTGCTCTGCCCTCAACAGGGCAGATAAGTATGCCAATGCAGGAGCGCGGTGCCGGGGAGCCTGTGAAGCAAACAGGAGGCGGCATCGCAAGAAGATGGGAGGTGCCGGACCAGGACCCGCGACACCCATTGGAATCGAACCGCCCCCCCGGGTGAGTATAATTAAACTTATTTTTCTTATCTTTCAGGTTGGATCGGGGGCAGATATATAGCATTATAGAATATTGTAGATAAGCCTGAAAGGCAGTGCATGTTATAGTGGCCAAAAGTGCTGACAGGTTCCCCTTAAAACCAGGTAAGTTTTGCCAGAGTAAATTCAGACTTGATGAATGCGCCCTCTTAGGCTGGAGTCACACACAACGTCTAAAAAATCGGACCGTTTTAGTCGTTCGAATCGGATTAAAATTTCATGAACATTGATGCGACTGGCATCCGATTTTTAGTATCAGATGCGATTTTGTAGCATGTACGCTTACGTTTCACATCCGATTACCCAGCGACTACCGTTTTTTAGTGGCATCATAGCAAAATGGACATTTAACGTTTTTGAGGCCTGCAAATAATTTGAATAATGAGCCAGACCCATATTTAAGTGTGGTTTGACTGTTATTACCCTCCCACCGTTGCCGTGGAGTGTTTGGCTTCTTAGTGGTTCCTGTTGTGTTGCTGCTAAGTTACAATTATGAGTGACAGACTAATGTTTAATAGAACTGAGCGTCTGCTGTACTATTGGCTGATATCCAGAACTTTTGGGGAGCCATACCCTATAGTTGTTTCTCACAGAATCCGCAGAAGGATGTGGGTGCATCCCCTTGTGATGCGAAGGATCAGCAAAGGGCATTTTGAGCGCCTGTATTCGACACTGCGTAGGAATCCAGACAAGTTTTTTGCCTATTGTCGCATGAGTGTTGGCACCTTTGATATTTTGCTTGACATATTGCGCCCTTGAATCACCTTTCAGAACACCAGGATGCGTCCTTCCATTTCTGCTGAGGAAAGGCTTCTTCTAACATTAAGGTATGTGTGTCAACGATATGTTGATGATGTTTTCCAGAATTTATCAACTTTCACATTCTTCTTACTTTGTTCATCTTAACATACTGTACCCCATGTCATTATTAAATAGTGACCTTTTCCCTATATGCTTGTGTGTAGCAGTCATAATGCTTTGTAAGTCATAACATTAAGTGAATGGGTGAGTAAACAAATGTCCACTGTTTACATTTGGTTAATGCAGTGTTTTTTGTTTTTTTTGTCTGATGTGTACATGTTTGTTGTTGTTTGTGTATTGCAGGTTTCTTTCCACTGGGCTCTCATACGCTGCTCTGCATTTAGAGTTTTTAATAGGCAAATCCACCATTTCCGGAATAGTCAGCTGGACTTGTGGACAAATTTGGTCAAGACTAAATAAAGAGGTGATGCCAGAGCCCAAAATGGAAGATTGGTTGAGGATTGCACGTGGATTTGAAGAAAGCAGTAATTTCCCACACTGTATTGGAGCCCTGGACGGGAAGCACATACGTGTGCGTAAGCCGCCGAACTCAGGGACCCAATTCTACAATTATAAGCAATATTTTTCTATAGTTTTGTTGGGCTTGGTCGACAGTAACTACCGCTTCATAATTGTAGACATTGGGGCCTATGGAAGGACTGGAGACTCCAGAGTCTTCAATTCTTCCATTATGGGTCGGCGGCTACGCAAAAACCAATTGGACTTACCACCAGCATGTCAACTTCCACACTCAAATATGGATGCAGTGCCATATGTTGTAGTAGCGGATGAGGCCTTCCAATTAACTCGTCATGTTATGAGGCCATATCCTCGGCGCCATCTGAACCATGGGCGACGCATATTTAATTATCGCCTTTCTCATGCACGACGCCTGGTGGAGTGCACATTTGGTATTCTTACAGCCAAATAGCGTGTCCTACAATCAGCCATTCAGCTAAGTGATTCAAATGTTAATCTTGTAGTGCAAGCATGTGTAGTACTACATAATTTTACCAGAATGCATGAATGCTCATCAGCTGAAATGCCTGACCTTCAGTCTGATTATATGACGAGGCCTATGAGAGCAGTCATCCATCCTCGTCGTCCCCCTTCTGGACTCAAAGTCCGTGACTTATTGACCAATTATTTTGATTCCCCTGCTGGTGCTATTCCTTGGCAAGAGGAGGCCATAGCTATGTAGTGTGTTTTATGTTATATGATACCATAAACTAACTTTTGATTCATCGATTCATGGAAGACTGTAATTATTTTATGTACACTTTACCCAACTTAAGACAGGACATAACATATAAGAATAATCACAGACAACCAATGGCACTTCACTAATTTTACTCATTAGTGTATTTTGTTTTTAAGCCTTTTACAGGCTGATATATTTTGTAAACCGGACCAACATGTCCAAACATAAAAATAAACTATTTAGAACATTCTCAATATGCAAAAATAAATATATATAACTTACATACAAAAAAAGCTTAGTACAGCTACAATTGATGGTAGCTTGGTGGTGGTGTTGGTGAGGATGGAGGGCCAGGTTGGGTATTAGGCCTTCCACTATCTGCAACCTGTGTTTGACCCTGAGCTGGTGCAGAACCTAACGTAGCAGCTGGGTTACTGGCTGCATCCTGATGGCCTTGTGGGTAGGGGTACATAGGGAATTGATGCTCATAGTCATATTGATATGACTGAGCATTAGCAGAATGACCCCCAATATGCCCATGTCTAACATATCCATGTTGTGGCCAGCCAACAACATTGGGTATGGTAGAGTGGGCATATTGTGCATGGCCACTCTGTCCCATGGCTTGGAGCTGGGTAGCTCCGTAGAAAGAAGGAGCTGCAGTAGGATGAGGAGGAGGAGTTGGGTTCTGTTGGACACAAGGAGGAGGTGGAGGAGGAGGATGATGATGAGGAGGAGGATCAGAGGCTGAAGCAGATTGTGATGGATGGGGTCCAAACAACCTTAACACATTTTCAGGACCAACCTGCCATTTTTCTAGATAATCTAGTAGGTTGCTTGGATCATTAGGCGCTGTTCCAGCATCCAAAACAATCTGCAGTCCGCCTCTGATCCGCAGTCTGTGCTGTCTTGGAATAGCCCGGAGGTAACGGGCCAGACTGCGGCAAAATCCCTCCTCCCCATCATCATTTGGTACACTGGACAAATAGTCCAGAACTCCTCGGTCCACCTGCCTCCTTGTCACAGAACCCACTCCTTCTCGTCGCCGCCTACCTCGCCTTGTGCGTTGGGAAGGAGGAGGAGACACATCCTGAGGCCTATTAGGGCTGCTGTTCTGAGGTAGGTCCTCATGTTCCGGCTGCTGGCTTAGTGAATCCTCAGGTCCTGCAGCTGCTGGTGGTGCTGCTTGTGTGGAACCACATGCTGCAGAGGAAGGGCCTGCCTCCTCTGCCCCATCACCAACGGGGTCGATAAGCACTTCGGAGTCGGACCCCGTCTCCCTCTCAGTTAGGTTTGACTCCGTCCTAGAAAGGAAATAAATTCAAACAATTAAAAGGCAGCAAATAACAAAGTTTGCCATGAAAGTGGTTAAACACACATGCACTTATGGTCGCAGATCCATCACAGGCGCAAGGAAGTTGAGCCGATCAAAATATAGGTGCTTCCTCTTCTTAGAAGCTGAAGCCCCACTCCGATCCCTAATCTGCCTCTCCTCCGGTAGCAGTCCAGACAGCTGCGCCACCGCCTTGTCACATCAGTCACTACAAATTTAAGAACACCATAACGGTTATTATGACTGATATGTATTTAGTAAACAAAAACGACAAATATGCAACACTGAACATTTAAATAGTGGTCATGTGTGATGTGACTTACAATATTAAAAGACATCAACATACAACCAGAAGTGTCCATGTTATAAGCACTAACATACATTTCAAAAAATGCTTGGCCCTTAACAAGACGACTCAATGATTTTGCATTTTAGTTCCTACACACTACATCTGAGGTGAAGGGGAGTAAAAAATGTTGTAGTCAATAAATGACAAAGCATCGATGATATTTTAAGATATATGGATATTGTTTGTGAACACACACATCAATGTGTAGTTATAAATAGGAAGAGTTCGATAATGCTGCATTTTAAATATCATTTAAACACATAAGCCTACATTATTATTTTCTTAACAACATTTTTTGAAAAATTTAAAAACCGTTACATGTGGTACTTACTAAGACGCTCTTGGTCCTCCCTGGATCTCTACTGATAGTCTGTGAAAATGTGTTCACATATTCTTTGCCATGCAGCCTCTTTGCGCGTCCGATTGCTGTAATTGGGATCCCACAATTCAGGCCTCTCCTGCACCAATACAATGAGGAGTTCCACATTGATGAGGGTAGATGCCATGTTTCTGGACTCCGTGTAGGCGTTCTTCCTGTTTTTTTTTAAGATGCGCTTAGCTAATTAGCATGTAAAGGCTTCCTGAGAATTTCAAAGCCAGTTTCCTGTCACCTGGAAAAGTTGTGCGATTTCTGCGCAACTCACACGTGCGGTCCGTTTGTAATCCCACTTTTCATCGCACCCATAGACTTGCATTGGCGATAGTCGACCCACAATCGGTGACAATCGCAGCATGCTGCGATTGCACTCGCACGTTTAAATCAGACCACAAAAAATCGGATGATGGGAGCTGCTCCATAGATTAATATTGGTTCGACTGCAATGCGATATTTCATCACTTTCTAGTGGTACGATTTAGTGGCCAGTGTGACTCCAGCCTTATGGATAATGTGTATATCACTTTAAAATACACACATAGAATGTGACATATAATTTCTCACCAAAATATATGTACTCCCCAAAGAAAAGTATTCAAAAGTAGGCAAATGATCAATTTTATTAGTAGTTATAAGGACAAAAAAGTTAACAACATGAAACATGAGACATTATTAGGGTTGAGCGATACTTTCCGATATCCAAAAGTATCGGAATGGTATCGCCGATACCATTAAAATATCGGCGATACCCGATACCGATACCGGAAGTCCCATGTAAGTCTATGGGAACAAAATATCGGAATTAAAAAAAACCCATTCTTGCCTTGTTGGTTAATTGTACATGAAGGAAAACAACAAAGAGTAATGTAGAATGTATTGGGGAAGGTTGAGGAGACATTAAAGGCATAGATGTTTAACCCAATCAAATGGAATAGCATATATATATATTTTTTTTTAAAGATGTTCGGATTGACGAATAAATTGACAATGTTGTTAACGTTTTTTCTATTTTGGCAAATATGTATATTTCACAACTTCCATGCTCTTCACCTTTTTAACTTTTCACACACTTTCTCCTTCATAATCTTCAGCAGCATCATCTTTTTCATCAAATTATTCTTCATCTTCACCTTCTTTATCTTCTTCTTAAACTTCTTGCTATTCATCTTTTTGTTAACATTACTCATATTCTTCTTATTAAACTATTATTCTTCTTCATATTGTACTTCATCTTCTTCATCATATTCTTATTTGTGACAGAGAATCCTGTACTTGTAATCTGTCAAAGTATGAATTTTTCATCCTTCCGTTCTTGCTGTCACAAAAGATTTAAATTACAACAGTATTTGTCCGTGTTCAGTTTAGCCTGCAGCAGCAGGCATTTTCCAGGGGCACCACGAGGAGGAACGGACTCACCCCCATACACTGCTTAGTCTTCTTCTGCTTAGAATTTAGAGCATATATTTTGCTCTTCATTTTGGTCTTATACTTCATGTTCTTCTGCTTTTTGATCTTCTGCTTATTGTTCTTAAGTCTCTTGTTCTGTATCTTGCAGTTTGTCTTAACCTTCTTAGTCCTGTTTGGTAATCTTTTATTTCTTCTTTGTGATGGTGTTTAGGCTGGTTGGCTTGATGCTCGTCGTCCTTGTGGTCGTCATCTTCTTCGGGGTGGTCATCAGGGTCGTCGTCTTCATTGTTGGAGATCCAGAGTGATTACCCAAAAAAGCATTGAAAAAATCTTCAATTTGTAAATGTAGCAGAAGGTACAAGAGTCAATGCAAGTAACGAGGACCAGCTGACTGTGCTGGAACCCGGAGGGGCAGCAGAAGGAAAAGAGCCAATGGCACAACCGAGGACCAGCTGACGTTACTGGGACACGGTTACTAAGCAGGAGGTACCTGTGCTCCAAAGCACTACCAAGGACCAGCAGACGTTGCTGGAACTCGGATACCGAGATGGAGGCACCTAGGCCAAAGGCACTGCGGAGAACCAGCTGACGGTACTGGAACCCGGACGGGTAGCAGAAGGTACAAGAGCCAATGCAAGTAACGAGGACCAGCTGACTGTGCTGGAAACCGGAGGGGCAGCAGAAGGAAAAGAGCCAATGGCACAACCGAGGACCAGCTGACGTTACTGGGACACGGTTACTAAGCAGGAGGTACCTGTGCTCCAAAGCACTACCAAGGACCAGCAGACGTTGCTGGAACTCGGATACCGAGATGGAGGCACCTAGGCCAAAGGCACTGCGGAGAACCAGCTGACGGTACTGGAACCCGGACGGGTAGCAGAAGGTACAAGAGCCAATGCAAGTAACGAGGACCAGCTGACTGTGCTGGAACCCGGAGGGGCAGCAGAAGGAAAAGAGCCAATGGCACAACCGAGGACCAGCTGACGTTACTGGGACACGGTTACTAAGCAGGAGGTACCTGTGCTCCAAAGCACTACCAAGGACCAGCAGACGTTGCTGGAACTCGGATACCGAGATGGAGGCACCTAGGCCAAAGGCACTGCGGAGAACCAGCTGACGGTACTGGAACCTGGACGGGTAGCAGAAGGTACCCATGGAAATTTAAGATGACAGGCCGCGAGCCGGCCGCAGTTACCGAATCCCACAGTACTACAGTGGGTGATTGTCCTATTGTCACAACGGAAACAGCCTTTATTTGCATATCCCGCAGCACACATAGGAAGCACCTAAACTCCAAGCACCATAGAGTCGGCTAACCCGACCGCAACACGACAGGACAACTTATTGGAGGCTAAGTGACGTTTACACTGAGAGGAAACAGATGGCGTGCTGTAACCAGTCTGGGCAGGAGTGAGTACCCGTGCCAATGACACTTCCGAGCAACAACTGGCGGTGTTGTAGCCCAGGGATGAGAAGAGAACATGGTGGAGGCAGCAGGACTTTTTGCCGTTCACACAGCAGGGGAACAGCTGACATTACTGAACCCCAGTAACACAGGAGCAAGTGTTCACTGTGCTAACAGCACTTCCGAGCAACAACTGGCGGTGTTGTAGCCCAGGGATGAGAAGAGAACATGGTGGAGGCAGCAGGACTTTTTGCCGTTCACACAGCAGGGGAACAGCTGACATTACTGAACCCCAGTAACACAGGAGCAAGTGTAGACTGTGCTAACAGCACTTCCGAGCAACAACTGGCGGTGTTGTAGCCCAGGGATGAGAAGAGAACAGGGTGGAGGCAGCAGGAGTTTTTGCCGTTCACACAGCAGGGGAACAGCTGACATTACTGAACCCCAGTAACACAGGAGCAAGTGTAGACTGTGCTAACAGCACTTCCGAGCTACAACTGGCGGTGTTGTAGCCCAGGGATGAGAAGAGAACAGGGTGGAGGCAGCAGGACTTTTTGCCGTTCACACAGCAGGGGAACAGCTGACATTACTGAACCCCAGTAACACAGGAGCAAGTGTTCACTGTGCTAACAGCACTTCCGAGCAACAACTGGCGGTGTTGTAGCCCAGGGATGAGAAGAGAACAGGGTGGAGGCAGCAGGACTTTTTGCCGTTCACACAGCAGGGGAACAGCTGACATTACTGAACCCCAGTAACACAGGAGCAAGTGTTCACTGTGCTAACAGCACTTCCGAGCTACAACTGGCGGTGTTGTAGCCCAGGGATGAGAAGAGAACAGGGTGGAGGCAGCAGGACTTTTCGCCGTTCACACAGCAGGGGAACAGCTGACATTACTGAACCCCAGTAACACAGGAGCAAGTGTAGACTGTGCTAACAGCACTTCCGAGCTACAACTGGCGGTGTTGTAGCCCAGGGTCAAGGAGGATGTGTAAATACTATATCAAGTATTTTCCTTGTTACGTGTCAATTAAAAATGTCTATACTCCAAACAAGAGAAATATAAACTTTAGTACCATAAGATGATGATTTAACTTAAAAAAATATATGTAAATTAAAAATTTACAAACATAAACGCATACATTAACATGTTGAAAAGCAATGCAAACCACAATTAAAATAGGTTAAATAATCTGCTATACGGTTTAAAATAAGATCATACAAGTACACATCAGAATCCATTAATGATGGGTAAGTAACAGTATGTACACCATTTTTATTGTGTAGACAATGAATGGCTGACTTAAAAACATAATCAGCATTACAAGTTTTCTTTGACATTCATAAAACTTTACATTTGGTGAATAATATAACTACAATTTTTTAAAAAATATCTAAAATTTCCATCATGTAATACTGATAATATGTGCCAATCATTTATATTAACAAAACGAAAATTTAAAAAGTGCATAGTGCAGAGTGAAAACAGATATTTATGCCTGACTGTGGACTTGCAAGCATGACAACGGATAGATAAGGTATATATAGATGAGACTGCATAGCCACAGATGGTGAATGGCGATGTAATACTGTACCTCAATAAAGTGTGCGTTACTACTACATCCTTTTTTTTATCTAGCTTTATAAAAGGTTACGTGCATGTATGGTTGCGCCTCTGTTTGGATGCACAGACTGGCTTCCTGCTGTGACGCGTTGGGTATTGGAGCGTCTGTACGTCTTATGACGCAGACTAACATTCACGGTGCGCATCGTTCATCATCGCAAGCATACCGACAACACAAAGGCGTTGTCATGACTGCTTTACTCAGTAAACATGCACCTATGATGAAACATACACGCATGTGCCCTATTACATAACAAGCTACAAGAAAAACGAGTGTGAGGTGTGACACAGCTGTTTTGTTAAGGTACAGTATTATATCGACATTGTACAGATGTCGCTATTCAGTCTAATAAATATATATCATTCACGTATTCTATCAGTTGTCGTTCTTTCAGCACCACTTACAGGTATATATTTTGCTATTGTGACTATGCACTATTGACTTTACCAAGGTAATGCATGATTTTTGTAAGCGATTATCATGTTTACATGAAGGACCTTTATGATATGGGCTGTTAACTTTCTAATCAAATATGTATTTTTTAAAATGACACAAATATAAGTAATGTTGAAGAGGACTATTCCTACATGCATTGTTTGCACAATATTACACGTGTACATCACGTCCCTTAATCAACATTGGATTATTATATTTACTTGTATGCTTTTATTTCAAAGGCAAGAACACTGAAGTATAACCTTCGCACTGCAGCAGTTGTCAAAGTTCAACCCACATTATGCACTTCCAACATTGCAGCATTGGAGTCATCATGATGTGAGTTGGATTTGTCTAAGCTATGGAGTGACAAGGTTGACCATCAGTATCCTATAGCATAAGTAGGATTTTGTGTTTGCATTTGTTTTCGACATGTGCATATCTGTAATAATATGTCACATTTATTTTGTTACAGATTTGTGACAAAGACTAATCATTTTATGGTTTGAAAGTTGACGTTTCAAATGTTTACAGCTTAGAAATCAGGGTGTAGCCTCATATCTATGTGTAGCACTAGACACTTTGAGATGTCAGGTTTTTTTCACCATGATTAGGTAGCTAGCAGTAATTTTTGCCGGACACACAGCAGGGGAACAGCAGGCGTTACTGAACCCCACAAACACATCAGCGATTGTTTTCATCTGTGCATCTAACACTTCTGAGCAGCAACTGGCGCTGTTGAAGCCCAGGGTCAAGGAGGGTGTAGGCACAAAATATTGACTTATTGCCTTGTTACGTGGCCATTGCAAATGTATGTACTTCAAACAAGAATAATGAAGTTTTACTAGGACAATAAAATGATGAATTTCAATTCCAAGAATAGAAAATATTTATACTTGAGAGTCCTCTGTGGTTGATACCGTTTAATGGCTAACTGAAAATATGGTAACAAATTCAAAGCTTTCGAGACTACTCAGGTCTCTTCATCAGGCTAAGACTAAAAAAAAAATGGAAGAATCACATATTTGTACACACAACAGGACACAGGAATAGGTAAGACAAGTGAGGGAGGGACAAGTGAGGGTAGACCGGCCAAAAAATGAGAACAAGGATGAATTATCAGCGCCACACGATAAGACAAAAAATAATGGATTTACCTGTGGCAAAACACTTTTGTATGCCCGGTCATAGCATGATGGATATGGAATTACTGGTATTAAAATATAACTTCAAATATGACAAAGATACAAAGGTTTCAGAATATAAGCTCATCATGACCTTTGACACTGTTAGTGATGGAATGAATAGATCACACGGATTTATGTCATTCTATATCAATTAAGGAATCTGCGTCTCTGCCCTTCCAGGGGCATTAAAACACAAAACCAGACCCCAATCAGAGGGCAATAAAACTTTCTATCCTTATCTAGGAACTGTTCCAATATTTATGTTCATCCCTCTGTGATAATGTGTAATGTATGTAGTACAGTTCATATAGCGTCTTGTGCTTGGGTGCGATGAAAACACAGGAGTCACAGGTTTGATATAGAAAAGTCCTGTATTACTTCATACAAGTTGGCAGAAATAGTCACACAGTTTGCAGACACAGAAACAGGAGACACAGCAGGCCAGAGTAATCCAAGCTCAGCAATCACTCTCCAATACAGATTCAGGATCTTCTTCTCTGTTACCGTAAGTCCATGCAAACGTGGGTCTTTCAAAGAGCAGGGTTCAGAGTCCACAAGTGCTTCAGAGTTCCTCAGTAGGAATAGCTGGAGTACAAGGTCCAAGGCTTACAGGAGTCAAGTCACAGGTTCACTGCAGGCTAGATTCTGAAGCACTGATTGCTCAGCTGTGGCTGCTTAAGAAGCAAAGGAGAGAATCAGGGCTGGAACATGCAAGCTGGAAACTCCATTTTGACTGAGGGCAAGATAGCTACAGCAAGACAGAAAGTAAAATGGCTGACGAACAAACTGAGTTTCAGGAATATATACATAGAACCTTACATTACTCCCCCCTTAAGGACAACCTCCGGATGACCTCAGACCAGGCTTGTGTGGGTACCTCTGATGAAACTGACGGAGCAAGCGAGGAGCATTAACGTTATTGACCGGTTCCCATGAGTTGTCCTCCACTGGGTAGCCCTGCCATTTAATCAGATATTGTAACTGATTTCTATACAACCTGGAATCTAAAATCCTTTCCACCACAAATTCTTCCTGACCATCGACTAGCACTGGGTCAGGGCAAGGAGAGGAACGTCCAGGAAACGTATTGGGTGTCGCAGCCTTTAGTAGGGATACATGAAAGACAGGTGGGATTCTCATAGTTCTGGGCAGTT
>JARQOD010000003.1:264143051-264275650 GCA_033576555.1 Oophaga sylvatica | reverse complement strand
GGGCGCAACAGGTGCGTTGGTATCAACCAGCTGCTTGTTAACTTTTAGGCCTGTAGCACAAAGTGTTGGATAACCCCTTTAACCGATGGAGGGGCTAAACACATAAAAAAACAAAAACATTAAAATCAGTCAAAATGCAAGTGGAAATCCGTTAGTGCCATAATAGAAACTGTTTTCTAATACACTTAAATTAAAAAAAAATCCCTACCATTCCCTAACAGCGGCTTAGCCAGTGATCACTGCCTCAGCCTCTTCCCCCTCTCTGAAATAAAGCATCGTCATCAGCGATGCTTGTGTCAGGGGCTGGGCTAGTCCCTGTGCGCTGTGCACAATGACAGCGCACTCTCTCGTCCCAGCTCAGATCTGCAGTCACGATCCTGCAACACGGGCGTGCAGGAAACCAGCAGCGCCATTTCTGCAAGTGACGTCAATGGTCTCCGCATGCTGGGTATCCTGATTTCTGTTGTCGTGCCGTTACTGCTGATCTGAGCCAGCAGCAGAGCGTGTGCTGTCATTGTGCACATCCCACAGCGACTAGCTCAGCCCCTGAAATAAGTGGCACTGATGATGCTTTGTATGAGTACCTCGTCATCCAAACAAATTAAAAAAAACATAAATTCAAAAGCAGTTGGGGAACGGTAGGAAATTTTTAATTCAAGTATAATAGAAAATAATTTAGATTCTGGCACTAAATAGAGATTTGGGAGAATAAATACTTTGGACTTCACCCTCTTTAAGGCTTTATGTTACATCGAAAACAAAAGCAGCATTTTACAATATTAAAACTGCATTTCTATACTAATTCAGATGGTGCATTTGTTTTCCTTTTGTTTGTGGTTTTTCTAAAAAAAAATATATATATATATATATACAGTACAGACGAAAAGATTGGACACACCTTCTCATTCAAAGATTTTTCTGTATTTTCATGACTATGAAAATTGTAGAATCACACTGAAGGCATCAAAACTATGAATTAACACATGTGGAATTATACATTACACTTTACAAAAAAGTGTGAAACAACTGAAAATATGTCTTATATTCTAGGTTCTTCAAAGTAGCCACCTTTTGCTTTGATTACTGCTTTGCACGCAGAAAAGGTGAATGTATGGACTCTACATGCCTGGTTCCCCCGTGAAGCATGGAGGAGGTGGTGTGATGGTGTGGGGGTGCTTTGCTGGTGACACTGTTGGGGATTTATTCAAAATTGAAGCGGTGAGCGGTTCAGCTCACCCCAAATCCTCTCGATTGGCTTCAGGTCTTGTGACTGTGGAGGCCAGGTCATCTGGCGTAGCACCCCAACACTCTCCTTCTTGGTCAAATAGCCCTTACACAGCCTGGAGTTGTGTTTAGGGTCACTGTCCTGTTGAAAAATAAATGATGGTCCAACTAAACGCCAACCGGATGGAATAGCATGCTGCTGCAAGATGCTGTAGTAGCCATACTGGTTCACTATGCCATCAATTTTGAATAAATCCCCAACAGTGTCACCAGCAAAGCACCCCCACACCATCACACCACCTCCTCCATGCTTCACGGTGGGAACCAGGCATGTAGAGTGCATTTATTCACCTTTTCTGCTTGCAAAGCAGTAATCAAAGCAAAAGGTGGCTACTTTGAAGAACCTAGAATATAAGACATATTTTCAGTTGTTTCACACTTTTTTGTAAAGTGTAATGTATAATTCCACATGTGTTAATTCATAGTTTTGATGCCTTCAGTGTGATTCTACAATTTTCATAGCCATGAAAATACAGAAAAATCTTTGAATGAGAAGGTGTGTCCAAACTTTTGGTCTGTACTGTATATATATATATATATATATATATATATATATATATATAATATATATAATAATCTCTGCATTCTTACTGTAATTTTAATTTCACTCAGTTCCAAGAAGCTTAGCAGCCAAAGAAAAATGCTGAAAAATTGCAGAATTTGGATTGTAGGTGTCTGCCTGCAGTACTTATCTTTCATGCAAAAAAATGGAATATTCAGAGAAGATTGTTGTGTATGTATTTTGGTGCAGATATAAAGCCGCAGGAATAAAAAAACACAGCAGTCATTCTACGTATGAACACAGCCGTTTGGTGTGTACAATAAAAAGTCATGGACTTTGGGTTGTTTTTTTTTCGGGAAAACAGTACATGTGGTGCAGATATGCTCAAAAATACCAGACCCCATGACGAAAAACAGACTCCATTCTAGACAGATGTCTGCCTGTTCCTTGTCGTGCAGACGGTCAGATCTTCCTATTTCTGATCCTATAGCTGAAAGTAACACAGCTGGGAACAGTGCATACACACATGAAAAAGCTCCTAAAAACCATAAGAATTTTTTTTTACATTGCCAAAGGCAGAATCACAAAGAAAAAAAAATACAGTGAGAATAGAAGAAAGAAGCGGCCCTGTGTGGTCCTGGCACTGGGGGGTAATAATGGTGTCACCAGCGGCCCGAGGTGGTCCTGGCACTAGGGGCAATAGTGGTCGTCACCAGCGGCCCTGCGTGATCCTGCCACTGGGGGCAATAGTGGTGTCACCATCAGCCCCGTGTAGTCCTGGCACTGGGGGCAATAGTGGTGTCACCAGCGACCACGTGTGATCCTGGCACTGAGGGGTAATAGTGGCGTCACCAGCGGCCCCAGGTGGTCCTGGCACTGGGGGCAATAGTGGTGCATCACCAGCGGCCCTTTGTGATCCTGCCACTGGGGGCAATAGTGGTGTCACCAGCGACCCCGTGTGATCCTGGCACTGAGGGGTAATAGTGGTGTCATCAGCGGCCCCAGGTTGTCCTGGCACTGGGGGCAATAGTGGTCGTCACCAGCGGCCCCGCGTGATCCTGCCACTGGGGGCAATAGTGGTGTCACCAGCGACCCCGTGTGATCCTGGCACTGGGGGGGTAATAGTGTCACCAGGGGAGGAGTCCCGAGGAGATAATTTGCATATTCCCAGTGCCTTCTGGGATAAGTGAAGAGTCTCCGCGAGCTCAAGGAACACTGGATTTTGGCTGTTGCAGCTGAAAGGAGGACATCAGTAAACCAGGGGAGGAGTCCCGAGGAGATAATTTGCATATTCCCAGTGCCTTCTGGGATAAGTGAAGAGTCTCCGCGAGCTCAAGGAACACTGGATTTTGGCTGTTGCAGCTGAAAGGAGGGCATCAGTAAACCAGGGGAGGAGTCCCGAGGAGATAATTTGCATATTCCCAGTGCCTTCTGGGATAAGTGAAGAGTCTCCGCGAGCTCAAGGAACACTGGATTTTGGCTGTTGCAGCTGAAAGGAGGGCATCAGTAAACCAGGGGAGGAGTCCCGAGGAGATAATTTGCATATTCCCAGTGCCTTCTGGGATAAGTGAAGAGTCTCCGCGAGCTCAAGGAACACTGGATTTTGGCTGTTGCAGCTGAAAGGAGGACATCAGTAAACCAGGGGAGGAGTCCCGAGGAGATAATTTGCATATTCCAAGTGCCTTCTGGGATAAGTGAAGAGTCTCCGCGAGCTCAAGGAACACTGGATTTTGGCTGTTGCAGCTGAAAGGAGGACATCAGTAAACCAGGGGAGGAGTCCCGAGGAGATAATTTGCATATTCCCAGTGCCTTCTGGGATAAGTGAAGAGTCTCCGCGAGCTCAAGGAACACTGGATTTTGGCTGTTGCAGCTGAAAGGAGGACATCAGTAAACCAGGGGAGGAGTCCCGAGGAGATAATTTGCATATTCCCAGTGCCTTCCCTGGGAATGAGGAAGAATGTCTTACTCCGCGAGCTCAAGGAACACTGGATTTTGGCTGTTGCAGCTGAAAGGAGGACATCAGTAAACCAGGGGAGGAGTCCCGAGGAGATAATTTGCATATTCCCAGTGCCTTCTGGGATAAGTGAAGAGTCTCCGTGAGCTCAAGGAACACTGGATTTTGGCTGTTGCAGCTGAAAGGAGGACATCAGTAAACCAGGGGAGGAGTCCCGAGGAGATAATTTGCATATTCCCAGTGCCTTCTGGGATAAGTGAAGAGTCTCCGCGAGCTCAAGGAACACTGGATTTTGGCTGTTGCAGCTGAAAGGAGGACATCAGTAAACTGCGCGCCGCGTGGCTTATATTTCACCGCTTGATTATCTCTTGAACAATAAGAACATGGAAGAGGCTAGGAGCCATGTGGTGAGCTGCATTTCTTGCTACATGTTCATAGACTTACCAGTGGAAAAGCCAAACTTCACATGCCAGAAATGCAAGCTTGTGTCCCTGTTGGAAGAAAAGTTGCAAAATCTGGAAGAGAGGTTATCTACATTGAAGACCATTAAGGAAGGTGAAGAGTTCTTAGACAGAGCTGAATTATCTCTTCATGGTACAGAAAGAGAAGAAATTCGAAGTGCAACTGAAGAAACAGAGGAATGGAAGCATGTGACCCAGAGAAGCAGGAGGATCAGGAGGCAGTCAGCACCCATACTGCTCAGGAACCAGTACCAGGCTCTTACACAGGAGAACGATGAAGAAATACATCAGGATAAGACTTTGCCCACAAACAACCTTGTACGCCCTCAGAGTCCTCCTGAATGGAGAAAGAAAACTGTTGTGAAGAAGAAACGGAGAGTTGTTGTCATGGGCGATTCCCTGTTGAGAGGAACAGAGGCCGCTATCTGCAGACCGGATATAACCTCAAGAGAAATGTGCTGTCTTCCAGGTGCAAAAATTAAAGATGTGTCTGACAGGATATCAGGACTCTTCAGACCTAAAGATGACTACCCATTCCTGCTAATACATGTGGGGACAAATGACACCGCTAGAAACGACCTGGAAACCATCTGCAGTGACTTTGAAAACTTAGGTAAGAAAGTGAAAGAACTGGGAGCGCAGGTGGTCTTCTCTTCCATCCTCCCAGTGGATGGCCATGGAACAAGGAGGTGGAATAAGATTCTGCAGGTGAACAACTGGCTACGTCGATGGTGCCGTCAGCAAGGATTTGGATTTCTGGATCACGGAGTGAATTACCTATACGATGGACTACTTGCTAGAGATGGGGTGCACCTTACGAAGACTGGAAAACATGTATTTGGAAGTCGCCTTGCTACACTCATCAGGAGAGCTTTAAACTAGAACAATGTGGGAAGGGAAGCAAAACGCCAGCAAAAGCCATACACTTGACAAATACTATTGAGATTTCTGCTATTAGAAGTGAAGGGGAAGAACAAAGACAAAAAAATTTACATAATAAAAATATTGAAGGAAGAGAAACCAATCACAAACTAAAGTGTTTCTATACGAATGCACAAAGCATGGGCAACAAACAAGGAGAACTGGAGCTACTAACGCAGGAGAAGAAATATGATGTCATTGGAATCACTGAGACTTGGTGGGACGATACACATGATTGGAATACAAGGCTAGAAGGATACAACTTATTTGCAAGAAACAGACTTGATAAACGAGGAGGAGGTGTTGCATTGTATGTTAGAAAAGCGTATATCTGCACAGAGATTGACGCTTCAGAGACTGGGAGTTCTGTGGAAACTGTTTGGGTAAGAATACAAGGACAGAACAATGGAAAGGACACCATTGTAGGCATTTACTACAGGCCGCCTGTACAAGCTGAAGATATGGATGAACTCTTTATGCATCAAATGGCCAAGTTCTCCAAAAAATATGACATAGTGGTCATGGGAGATTTCAACTATCCAGACATTTGTTGGGAATCTCTCTCAGGCAAAACTAACAGGTCCAGGAAATTCTTATCCTCTCTTGCTGACAACTTTATCTTCCAAAAGGTAATGGAGAAAACAAGGGGATCTTCTACCTTGGATCTAATCCTCATAAACAGGGAGGAAATGGTGGAGGAGGTAAGAGTGGCTGGGACTCTAGGAGGTAGTGACCATGCTATTTTAGAATTTTGGATAACAAGAGGAGGAAGACCTGTGAAGACTCAGACGTCAAGGTTAGATTTCAGAAAGGCAGATTTTAAGGAACTCAGAAAGAGAATTGGAGGGATCCAATGGCTGGATATCCTTAAGGACAAAAATGTCCAGGAAGGATGGAAAATCTTGAAAAATGAGATTCTCAAAGCACAATCGTTAACAATTCCGAAAAGAGGGAAGAATGGGAAGCATTTAAGGAAACCAGGATGGATGAACATAGAACTTAAACACATGCTAAAAAGGAAGAAAGAAATGTTTATCAAATGGAAAGAGGGAGGCATATCTAAAGAAGAATATAATGCCGTCTGCAGAACCTGCAGGGCACAAATCAGATTATCTAAAGCTGACAATGAATTAAGGCTTGCAAGTGACGTCAAAAGCAACAAAAAAGGATTTTGGGGATACGTCAAAAGTAAAAGAAAAGTCAAAGATGCTATAGGATTTTTACAGTATGAAAATGATGAAATGGTAAGTCAGGATGTTGAGAAGGCTGAACTTTTAAATTCCTATTTTGCATCTGTTTTCTCTCAGAAAGGAAATGTAACATCAACTGATCTTCACTGTCCTATTAAAGGAATAGAAGAATCCAGGATATCTATAAACAGAAAGACAGTGAGGAAACACTTAGCTAACCTAAATTAATTCAAGTCTCCAGGTCCAGATGAATTACACCCCAGAGTACTGAAGGAGATAGCAGAAGAAATTCTTGAACCACTGTCCATAATCTTTGAAAATTCTTGGAGAACAGGAGAAGTCCCAGAAGACTGGAGAAGAGCAAATGTTGTTCCTATCTTCAAAAAGGGGAAGAAGGTGGACCCAGGGAACTACAGGCCGGTGAGTCTGACTTCTATACCAGGAAAGATCTTTGAACAAATTATTAAAGAACATGTATGCAAGTACCTGGATAAGAATGAAGTGATTAAACAGAGTCAGCATGGGTTTGTAACTAATAAGTCATGTCAGACTAACTTAATTTCCTTCTATGACAAAATCACTGACTGGGTGGATCAGGGAAATGCTGTAGATATAGTATATCTTGACTTCAGCAAAGCATTTGACAAAGTATCTCACACAATCCTTATTGAAAAAATGACTAAGTATGGAATGGACAAGGCAACTGTTAGGTGGATTCATAACTGGCTTAGTGATCGGACCCAAAGAGTGGTTGTAAATGGCTGCACATCCAGTTGGAAGAATGTCTCAAGTGGGGTACCACAAGGCTCTGTTTTGGGCCCTGTATTGTTCAACATCTTTATCAATGATTTAGATGAAGGAATTGAGGGTAAACTGATCAAATTTGCTGATGACACAAAGCTAGGAGGGGTAGCTAATACTAGAGAAGAGAGAGAGAGGATTCAAAAAGATATACATAAACTGGAGCAGTGGGCAGCAACTAACAGAATGGATTTTAACAGGGAAAAATGCAAAGTACTACATCTGGGCAATAAAAATGAAAAAAGCATATACAAAATGGGAGGAATAGGGCTAAGTAACAGCACATGTGAAAAAGACTTGGGTATACTAATTGATCACAGACTTAACATGAGTCAACAGTGTGATGCAGCAGCAAAAAAGGCAAATGCAATTCTAGGATGTATCAACAGAAGCATACAGTCTAGATCACGTGAGGTCATTATTGCCCTCTACTCCTCTTTGGTCAGACCTCATCTGGAATACTGTGTCCAGTTTTGGGCACCACATTTTAAAAAAGACATCAACAAACTGGAGCAAGTTCAGAGAAGAGCCACCAGAATGGTGACCGGTCTGCAAACCATGTCCTATGAGGAACGGTTGCAGGATTTGGGAATGTTTAGCTTGCAAAAAAGAAGACTGAGAGGAGACTTAATAGCTGTCTACAAATATCTCAAGGGCTGTCACATTGTAGAAGGATCATCTTTATTCTCATTTGCACAAGGAAAGACTAGAAGCAATGGGATGAAACTGAATGGGAGGAGACACAGATTAGATATTAGAAAAAACTTTTTGACAGTTAGGGTGATCAATGAGTGGAACAGGCTGCCACAAGAGGTGGTGAGTTCTCCTTCAATGTAAGTCTTCAAACAGAGGCTGGATAGACATCTGTCTGGGATGATTTAGAGAATCCTGCTTTGAGCAGGGGGTTGGACCAGAAGGCCCAGGAGGTCCCTTCCAACTCTACCATTCTATGATTCTATGATTCTATGATTCAGTGGCCCCGTGTGGTCCTAGCACTGGGGGTAATAGTGCTGTCACCAGTGGCCCCGTGTGGTCCTAGCACTGGGGGCAATAGTGGTGTCACCAGCGTCCTCGTGTGTTTCTGTCACTGGGAGTAATAGTGTCACCAGTGGCCCCGTGTGGTCCTAGCACTGGGGTAATAGTGGAGTAACCAGCGGCCCCGTGTGTTTCTGTCACTGGGAGTAATAGTGTCACCAGTGGCCCCGTGTGGTCCTAGCACTGGGGGTAATAGTGCTGTCACCAGTGGCCCCGTGTGGTCTTAGCACTGGGGATAATAGTGTCACCAGCGGCCCCGTGTGATCCTAGCACTGGGGGCAATAGTGGTGTCACCAGCAGCCCCGTGTGATCCTGGCACTGGGGGTAATAGTGTCACCAGTGGCCCCGTGTGGTCCTAGCACTGGGGGTAATAGTGCTGTCATCAATGGCCCCGTGTGATCCTAGCACTGGGAGCAATAGTGGTGTCACCAGCGGCCCCGTGTGATCCTGGCACTGGGGGGTAATAGTGTCACCAGTGGCCCCGTGTGGTCCTAGCACTGGGGGTAATAGTGCTGTCATCAATGGCCCCGTGTGGTCCTAGCACTGGGGATAATAGTGCTGTCACCAGTGGCTCGTGTGGTCCTAGCACTGGGGATAATAGTGGTGTTACCAGCTGCCCCGTGTGTTTCTGTCACTGGGAGTGTTAAAAATGCTTATTTTAAATATATTTTTACCAGGACTTGTTACCAGATGCGATACTCTGAGGAAAATGTCACAATGTTTCTTATAAAAAAAATTGTAGTGGTTTATTGGACTGTCCATCAAAAAACATCATTGCAGGAAAACATAAAATGAGTGAAATAGTTACGAAGAGATTGTCCATTTGTCCATAGCCAAAGCTTGTACACATCTTTCCTTGGTGTCCTGAATGGTAAATGACATTCTGTCTTGACGTTGGTATAGTCGAGCTGTTTACTCGTACGAAACCCAGGGCTCTCGACACTGAGCCCCTTTTCCATTGTCAGGATACCCCCGATATCCACACCCCAATAACGAGTTACAGTAATTCTTTGGAATATGTATGGCCACAGCAGCCTTTATTTAAATACAAACAACATTAACAATAAATAACAACATATAACAATATATATATAACAATATATATATATATACCATACCACATCAGGGAGGAGTCCTTGAAGCTACAAAGATCATGGTGAATTGAACCAATATCCTGTGAACAACACCCCACCTCTTACTCCCAGCCGTTACCCCACAGGCTCAGGAGCACCAACAATTGAGGTGTGCTGTTCACCCAACCACCTGGGATCCGCCCACTCCGTGTGAACTCCCCTTCCACCATTCACCAGATCACCACCACGTAACTTCAAACAGTGGAGACCCTAAACAGAGTCCCCACAAACCAATTTCCAACAACTTCAAGGACTCTCTCCCCACCCCCTCGAGCCGCCATGACCCAAAATTAACAACACAACAACATCATCGAATAGGGAGGGAGGGCGGGACTACTGATGGGGCAAGACAGGAACTGACCCTGGAACCGCCCCATCTCTGCCTTATAAACCCCCCACCACTCCCCCCCTCATTTAAATGTTCCTCCCTCATTTTAAACCCCTCCAAACCCTCGTCATGCCGGCCTCCGCCCATGCCTCTTTCTTGAGGGGAGGGAGGCTCTGCTCCGGCCATTACTTGACGTTGGTATAGTCGAGCTGTTTACTCGTACGAAACCCAGGGCTCTCGACACTGAGCCCCTTTTCCATTGTCAGGATACCCCCGATATCTACACCCCAATAACGAGTTACAGTAATTCTTTGGAATATGTATGGCCACAGCAGCCTTTATTTAAATACAAACAACATTAACAATAAATAACAATATATAACAATATATATATAACAATAATATATATACCATACCACATCAGGGAGGAGTCCTTGAAGCTACAAAGATCATGGTGAATTGAACCAATATCCTGTGAACAACACCCCACCTCTTACTCCCAGCCGTTACCCCACAGGCTCAGGAGCACCAACAATTGAGGTGTGCTGTTCACCCAACCACCTGGGGATCCGCCCACTCCGTGTGAACTCCCCTTCCACCATTCACCAGATCACCACCACGTAACTTCAAACAGTGGAGACCCTAAACAGAGTCCCCACAAACCAATTTCCAACAACTTCAAGGACTCTCTCCCCACCCCCTTGAGCCGCCACAACGAGGGCCCCATTGAAAACCTCAATGGCCCGAGACCCCCTAAAACCGCAAAGCTATGGCCCTTTCAATACCTTCCTTAATACTCAATGCCCACATATCCGAACCAACAGCATTCAGATGAACCCCATCGGCCAACCAAAAATCCCCCTCACCCTTTTCCAAATCAAAATGCCGCACCGACACATTACCATTTCGAGCCATGAAAGAAGACACAGCCCTGTTAACCTTTATCCTGGCCTTATTAATCTTAACCAGGGACCTCATGTTCCGCCAACGTCTGCGTGGTACAATTTCGGACCAAACTAAAATGACCCCCGGATACAACACCCATAACCGCAAGCAATCCTGCTTAATATCTCTTACTAATTCACGAAAAGGGCGCACCGCAAGATCATTCCCCCCTACGTGGAGTACCAAAACATCAGGAGCACGGTCCAAACGAGCGCACGCATGAATTTCGGGCAACACCCTCCTCCACTGCATTCCTCGAAAACCGAGCCATCGCACCACCACCATGGACCGGGAAATCCTAGTTGCCGACCATCAGTCCTGACGTCAGCTCGCAACGCTCCCCAGTGGACAAAGGAGTGACGAAAAATCCAAATCATCTGGGGAGGGGCACCTGAAACGAGAAAACAATACTAAACATCCCCAAAAGAACACCCTTGAACCTACTCCAATCGTCCCACGTCGGCCTTCAGAACGAACCAACTACCCCGCCTCGAGAGTCAAGGCCTAATATAACTCCTAAATCGATTAGACTTCCAACGCCCAATACGTTGTATTGATGCCGCACCCAAACCCCTACCTGCCGCTTCAGTCGCCGCCCCAATACGGAAAGAATGAGTCCCAAAACGAGAATCATCCAGACCTAACGCTCGAATGGACTTCTTGAAAATGGCGTTGAACTGATACCTAGACAGGCTACCGCCATCAGTATGGCACAACAATGAGCCCCCCAACCCGGGGCCCAACTCCCAAAAGCGCTGCAAGCATAACACCGGACACATCGAATACCCTGGTACACTGCCCAACACTACCCGACGGCCCCTCCCCTCTTGATCCGTCTTGGATCTACGCAGCCAAAACTCAACACCACCCGCCGTCAATAATACATCTTTAGCCAACAAACCGCCTACCGCCTGTCTATTACCCGAAACCAGCTCACCCACCCGCAAAGCTCCAAAAAATGCCAACGAAAAAGCCAAACGGAATAACAAAACTTCAAAAAGAGAAGAACACGTCGTATCTAAAATAAAACCCAACCGCTCTAGCAAAGCAAAGGATACCGGGCGCCTCGTATCACCCAGCCCCTTATTTTGACGAAAACCCTTTGCCGCCTGCTGCACCAAAAAGGTCTTTGACACATCCCTAATCCCCCGCAAACGAAAACCAAAAGATAGTGCTGCTAGAACACGCGATACTTTAGCACAAGACCATCCTTCCCTCGCTCCCTGCCCCAACCAAACCAACAAGGCCCTTTGTTGATCCACCCCATCCCCCACTACTGGAATTGTCATTAAAAACTCTTCCCAGTTACACCACACTGCCTGATAAGCCGCCCAAGTTTTTGGAGCCAACGACGCCCTAATCAGTGACTCTGCAGACCGTAAACCACCTTCCACAACTCCTCCGGGCAGGCTAGACCTTCGCACTCCGCTTCCGGGGCCAATGAGAGAAAACGATCCCACTGTGAACGAGAAAGAGAATCAGCTATGTCATTCTTCACACACCGGCACGTGCGTCGCTGTCACATGCGCATTCAATGCCAAACATAACAAGACCAAACGTTGCAAAACTCGCACGACGGAGAAGAGGACGCAGTAAGCCCATTAATCGCGCAAACAACTCCCATGTTGTCACAATTGAACCGCACCCTGCGATCCCGAAACTCCTGCCCCCATAAATGTACTGCCACAAGAATCGGAAAAATTTCCAACAATGTTACGTTGCGAACCAAGCCCTCAGACACCCACTCCACCGGCCAGCGAGACGCACACCACTGTCCCCTGAAATAGGCTCCAAAACCAACCCCGCCGGCCGCGTCCGTAAACAACTCCAACACATCACTCCCAACAACCTCGGCCATGACCAATGAGCATCCGTTATACCCCTCTAGGAAAGAATCCCAAACAGCCAAGTCCCCCTTAAGCTCCCCTGACAACCGTATGAAGTGATGAGGGGTTTAATCCCTGCCGTAGCACTAGCCAGCCTACGTGAAAAACTCGCCCCATCGGCATCACTCGACATGCAAAATTCAACTTCCCTAGCAACGACTGCAAATCACGCAAAGACAACTTCTTCAAACGGCGCGCTCTACCCACGTCAGCCCGCAAAGCCAACAACTTTTCCTCGGGCAATCTGAACTCCCATGCCACCGTGTCGATGACTATGCCCAGAAAGCACAAACAAGAAGATGGGCCCTCAGTCTTACCTGGCACCAAAGGAACCCCAAATTGCTCCGCCACCCACTCAACAGTTTTCAAAATCCCATGACAGCGTGAAGAATTTGCTGGGCCCACACACAGGAAATCATCCAAGTAATGAATGACTGATTCACAACCGGACACCTCTCGCACCACCCACTCTAAAAAGGAACTAAAAGCCTCAAAATAAGCACATGATAAAGAACAGCCCATCGGCAAACACCTGTCAACAAAGAACCCCCCCTCCCAAAAACAACCCAACAGCTTCAAACTATCAGGATGAACCGGCAAAAGTCGAAAAGCAGATTCAATGTCGGTCTTAGCCAGAAGGGCCCCTCGACCGCACTTCCTCACCCACCGCGCAGCCTCGTCAAAAGAGGAATAAACGACCGAACAAATCTCAGGATCGATGCCATCGTTCACCGACCTCCCCCGGTGGTGAGAAAGATGCTGAATAAGCCGAAACTTGTTCGGCTCCTTCTTTGGAACAACGCCCAACGGGGAAACCACTAAATCCGGAAAAGGTGGCGACGAGAAAGGGCCCGCCATACGACCCAACGAAACTTCTTTTGCCAATTTTTCCCCCACCACCTCCTTATGCAATAAAGCCGAACGCAAGTTCCTAAGTACCCGCGGAATAACAAACGGAGGATGCGGGATAACAAAACCATCCTTAAAACCATTAAACAACAACGCCGCCTTCTCCCTGTCGCCGTATCTATTTAGATAAGGGACCATCCTTTCCAGCCTCACTGAAGTCTCTCCCTTGGGAATTACCACCCCCAGACTTTTGCTTCCCTTTTTTAAAACACTTAGACCCTCCGTGAGAGGCACCGTTGCAATTGGAGCAGACATGTTTAAATTTACACCCCGCCCCAAACTTACACTGGCCGTCATTAAACTGCCAGCATACCCCAAATTTGTTTCCACCTCCTTGCCCTTGACCACTTCCTCCCGCTGCCCCAGCGGTATTTCCACTCTGGCCAGCGCCCCCAGTTCCCCCGAGAAAGGAATGCCCAAACTTATTCTGTGCTATGACTCTCATCAACAGACCAATATCCTTCTGATCCCAACGAATCGCCAGACGCACAGCCTTCCTTTGCCTAAACTGTTCGTCATACCGCAGCCAAGCCTGCCCCCCGTACACCCTATATGCCTCCCCGATAGCATTGAAATAACAAAACAAAGCCGAACAGTTGTCTGGAGCTTTTTCCCCGATAACACTTGCCAAGATGGCAAAAGCTTGTTGCCAGTTCACAAACGTCTGAGGAATTAATCGCCACCTCCGTTTCTCCTCCTCCTCCTTCTTACTATCCTCTTTTTTACTTTTGTCCAAATTAAACTTCTCCAAAGGCAACAAAGAGAATATTTCAACGTACTCATCCTTCCAAATACGCTCCTTTACCTCCTTCTTCAAATGCGCTCCCAATGGGCCCTCAAAACAAACATATACCTCCCCGTGAGCCCTATCATCTAAGCGCACCCGACATTCTTTTTCCTTCTCTGTCTGCACTGATACAGACACAGGTTCGGCACTAAGCCCTTCCTGTTCCGACCCGCTCGCCACCATTTGCCTCCCAACCTGCGACCCGACCCACGCCGTCACCGGAGACGGAGAACCCATACCCTTCTCTAATCGTGACAGCAAATTCCGCACATCAACCAGCATGTCCGTAACCCCGGCTACCTCGGCAGCCCCCCCAACACTATTACCAACCCCCGACCGAACTACTCCAAACGGTGAAGAAGACACAAATGAATGACTGACACTTGACATAGAATTATACTCACCGGGCTGCGAGGGTGCTGTGAGCCCTCCAGCCAGATAACCTGGCTCCAAAGATGTATCCCCACTGCCTCAATCTGGCACCACGACTCCGCTGATCTGCTCCTGACGACCAGAAACCCCTTCGTGACTTCCAGAAGGGAAAGGCCTAAACCCCATTGGGGATCCAGCCCGCTGATCCTGAAATAACGGTGACGACTGGGTTGCAGTAGCACCCGACGATAATTCAGCAGCAGCAACAAAGGCAGGCCGCCCCATGTTCACCCCCAGCAACGGCCCCCCGATCCCTCTGGAAACCCACCGACTATGGGGGGTAAAATCTGCTGTCCCGTGGTGCCGACCGATGCCACGGCCGCCGAAACTCTGGAGACGTCCACAGAGGCAGGCCGCAGTGCAGAAAAACTGCCGCTGCGACCCCCCGACGAACCTGGAACCCCGCCACTACCAAGGGGGACAATTGCTGATCTGATGAGCCGGCCAATCCGTAATCTGCCAACGCACCTGCATGGCTATCTGAGGCAGATCGCAATGCAAGCCGATCGCAACTGTGACCTCCCGCGGACGCAGCTCTCAAAAAACGCCCAGCGCTTAGCGGCTCCAACGATGACGCATCTCCGATGCTGCCTGAGGCAGGCCGCACAGCAAGTCCCTCGCAACTGCGACCTTCCGAAGACGCAATTCTCCCACGACGCCCGGCGCGTAACGGCTCCAACGCCGACGCACCCGCGATGCGATCGGAAGCAGGCCGCACAGCAGGTACCTCGCCACTGCGACCTGCCGAGGACGCAGTTCTCCCACGACGCCCGGCGCTTGGAGGCTCCAACGCCGACGCACCCGCGCTGCTATCTGAAGCAGGCCACACCGCAGATCGCTCGCCACTGCGACCTCCCGAGGACGCAGCTCTCGCTTGACGCCCGGCGCGTAACGGCTCCGCCCCCTGACTTGCGCGCCGTAGGAGAGGTTACCGCCGCAGGGCCTCGCCGGCTTGGCAGATTCCTCCCAGGCCGAGGCCTGCTGGCGCGAGCTCCCCGCGCGCCCGGCCTGGAGGGGCCCGTGAGGGGCTCCTGCGCCGACGCGAGGCCCGTGGAGCCTGGTCCGGCGAAAGTCGTTCAGGAGGCCTCACCCTTCTTGGACGCCTCTCCCGTTGCTCTGCCCCAGACGACGGACCAGACGCTCCCTGAACCAGAATCGCCACCTGCGCTTCCAGCCATCCAGGCGGCTGCGACGAGGCCACAGACCTGAGGCGTTTGATCGCCGCATTCACAGACATGGTAAGATGTACTACTGATGGGGCAAGACAGGAACTGACCCTGGAACCGCCCCATCTCTGCCTTATAAACCCCCCACCACTCCCCCCTCATTTAAATGTTCCTCCCTCATTTTAAACCCCTCCAAACCCCCGTCATGCCGGCCTCCGCCCACGCCTCTTTCTTGAGGGGAGGGAGGCTCTGCTCCGGCCATTACTTTGTCAGCAGCGTCTAAGGAAGCAACACGTGGTTACATAGCAGCTGTCCATTCACCGTAGTGTCATCGTAAAATGTCCCTTGTGTCTGAAGAGAGTAAAGGAGAGAGAGCGAGCCCCTCCCTTCGTGTAGTCATTATATATACGTCCCTTAGATCACGTGGTCTCTATATATGGGGATGACACTTTACCATACAGAAATAGCATGTGTAATGTCAGCTGAAAGTTAATGTGAATAAATCCATAAGCAATAATTAATATTTAACAGGGAGTAATAGTGTCACCAGTGGCCCCGTGTGGTCCTAGCACTGGGGGTAATAGTGGAGTCACCAGCGGCCCCGCGTGATCTTGTCACTGGGGGCAGCGTTGGTTGTCACTGGCTCTCCTGCACCAGCGGCCATAGAGCTGGGAACAGGCAGACACGCCCACTAGTGACGTCACCGCAGACGGCGTCTTCCTTGGTCGCGCATTGGTGATGTCACTCACGTGCGCGTGTCCCTGAAGTAAGGCTGCTTTCACATTAGCGTCTGAGTGCGCAGCGTTGCGCACGCAATGTAAAATGCATGAAAAAACGCATGACAACGCACCTGTTTAACGACGCATGCGCTGGACGTATGCGCCAAAAAACGCTGCGTTTACATGCGTTTGGATGCGATTTTTATGCGCTTGCATTTTTAAACGCAACATTACACAAAGGGAAAAGATGGCATTCCAAGATAAAAGTACACCTTAAATGGCACTACAGTGGGCGTGTCTCATAGGATTTCTGTATATAAACCCTTGCAGAGCTGAAATCCTCCCATTTTGTTCCTGTATCCTGCCTCAGCATGGACCTTAAAATGGACAGCTTGTACCGCAATCTTGATTTGGATCTCGGCGTGTTTCTTGCTTTTGTTGCTGCTTGTGATGACGAACGGAAGAGAGAAAGACGGAGAAGACGGCGTCGGCAATTTTGGCAACACCCTATTGTGGAAGTCCGTGAGAGTTTTGGAGCTTACCACTGTTTATTCAGGGAGCTAAATGAGAATCCGGACAAGTATTACGAGTATACGAGGATGTGTCAAGAAAGTTTCCGTTATTTGCTTCGACGCGTTGAAGGAGCCATCACCAGGCAGGATACCCAGCTCCGGAGAGCCATTCCTGCAGAGGAGCGTCTGCTGGTGACACTAAGGTACGTAATATTTCAAACAAAACGCCTGTCATAATTATTGTTCTGCAATGTACTTATAATTTTTTTTATTTTTATTTATCTGGTTATTAGATTCCTTGCTACCGGAGAGTCCTTAACATCGCTCCATTTTCAGTTCCGCATTGGTATTTCAACACTTTCTGGGATTGTTGTGGACACCTGTCGGGCTTTATGGGACGTTCTTCGTGAAGAATTTTTACCCCTACCCACCACGGAATTATGTAAGGCCAAAGCATTAAAATTCCAGGAACTTTGTGATTTTCCCAACTGTATTGGAGCTGTGGATGGGAAACATATCCGGATTACCAAACCGGCTAAAACTGGTTCTCAGTACTTCAATTATAAGAAATATTTTTCAACAGTGCTCATGGCCATTGCAGGTGCGGACTGCAGCTTTGTGGCCGTAGACATTGGATCATTTGGACGTTCTAATGATTCAAGCACATTTAAAGACTCTGACATGGGCCAAAGCTTATATCGTAATAATTTCAATTTCCCACAGCCACAACCTCTTCCCAACACTGACGGACCTGCAATGCCGTTTGTTGTGGTTGGGGATGAGGCATTTCAGATGTGTGCAAACCTCCTGAAACCTTACTCTAGTCGGGACTTGGACCATACTAAAAGGATCTTTAACTATAGACTGTCCAGGGCCCGAAGAACTGTGGAGTGCGCCTTTGGTATCCTTGTCTCAAAATGGCGCATTTTGCAAACCTCACTTAATCTTAAAATTGAGACAGTGGATGAGGTTGTCAAGGCGTGTGTAGTACTCCACAACTACATCATGGCTAAAGAGCGACCCAATGTGGAACTGGAGGAAGCGGTTTCTAACCCATTGCCAGATTTCCAGCAACAGCCTGTGAGGACAACAGTGGAAATTGGACAAATGAGGGATCGATTTGCCGCCTATTTTGTTTCTGATGTTGGCCGTTTGTCATGGCAGGATGAAATGGTTTAGGGTTTTGGTTATGTGATGTCATATTAATCTAATATTTTACTGTTTCATGCCAATTATTCCCTGTGCTGTTAATAAAACACCTATTACCTTTATTTCTAAAATATGTATGTGGTTTCTTTATGTATGGCTACCCCCTCCCATCATTGTATGTATAACTACCCCCTCCCACCCTTCCTTGTATGTATGTATAACTACCCCCTCCCACCCTTCGTATGCATGACTACCCCCTCCCACCCTTCCTTGTATGTATGTATAACTACCCCTCCCACCCTTCCTTGTTTGTATGTAAAACTACCCCCTTCCATCCTTCCTTGTATGCATGACTACCCCCTCCCACCCTTCCTTGTATGTATGTAAAACTACCCCCTCCCACCCTTCTTGTATGTATGTATAACTACCCCCTCCCACCCTTCCTTGTATGCATGACTACCCCTCCCACCCTTCCTTGTATGTATGTATAACTACCCCCTCCCACCCTTCCTTGTATGTATGTATAACTACCCCCTCCCACCCTTCCTTGTATGTATGTATAACTACCCCCTCCCACCCTTCCTTATATGTATGTCTAACTACCCCCTCCCACCCTTCCTTGTATGCATGACTACCCCCTCCCACCCTTCCTTGTATGTATGTATAACTACCCCCTCCCACCCTTCCTTGTATGTATGTATAACTACCCCCTCCCAACCTTCCTTGTATGTATGTAAAACTACCCCCTCCCACCCTTCCTTGTATGTATGTAAAACTACCCCCTCCCACCCTTCCTTGTATGTATGTATCACTACCCCCTCCCACCCTTCCTGTGTGCATGACTACCCACTCCCACCCTTCCTTGTATGTATGCCTACCCCCTCCCACCCTTCCTTGTATGTATGCCTACCCCCTCCCACCCTTCCTTGTATGCATGCCTACCCCCTCCCAAAGTTTTGTGTATAAGGCGCACGGTGTGTTGCCAGCGACGAAGTACTCTAAAAACAGTCATTGATTGATGAAACAAAAACATTTATTAAATGTTTAATACAAATCAGGAAAAAGGTGAAAAATTATGGGCAAAGGGGGATGGTAAACTGGGGGATCAGTTTGGGTTGGGTGAAGGGGAGGTGTCCAGTAAGCTTGATGGTAGATCCGGGATACTGCAGGTAGAGACTAGTGATGAGCCACCCCTGAAGTGTTCGAGTTTGGTTCGGTTCGCCGAACAGCAGTATGTTCGAGTAACTGTTCGTCGAACTGTTCGTCGAACAGGTCGAACACCGTTAAAACCAATGGCAGGCAAACAAAAACACATAGAAACACATAGAGAACACTTCAAAGGTGTCCAAAAACTGACAATAAATATATATATATATTTTTTATAGTTCATACACTTCTACATAGTATAATAGCCGCTAATTCAATTGCCGGCTTTTGTGAAATTACAGACCCGACATGAAATGACACATGGTTTACATACAGTTAACCATGTCATTTCATGTACTTTGATATATGGTTTTGAATAATAATTACATGAGTATATGTGTGCAAAATTGCAGACATGTAGGGGTTAATTAAAGGTGTAAATTCGTTGAAAAAAAAATTCAACCAATTTACACCTTTAATTAACCCCTAGATGTCTGAAATTTTGTACACATACACTCATGTAATTGTTAGTGAAAACCATATATCAAACTACATGAAATGACATGGTTATTTATAGTTCATACACTTCTACATAGTGTAATAGCCGCTAATTCAATTGCTGGCTTTTGTGAAATTACAGAACCCGACATGAAATGACACTTTAGAATGGAACATAATTGTGATCCTACATTGTTCAAAGTGAGAGGTATTGAGGTTGTACAAGGGTGAGTTTCCACGATCAGTATTGCATCAGGAAATGCTGCGTGTTTGGCGCTGTGCGTTGGCGCAGCGCCAAACACGCAGCGTCCAGATGTTACAGCATAGTGGAGGGGATTTCAAGAAATCCCGTCTCCACTATGCGTAACAACACGCAGGCGGAAGACCTGCGTATCCGGACATGCGGCGCGTCTTTTTAGACCGCAGCATGTCCTAGCGTCTTGCGGCGACGCTGCGTCGCCACAACGGAATTTAACACAGGGCTATGTAGCCCTGCGTTCTTTCCGGATGTGTTCCGGAGGTCTCCTGAACACCTCCGGAAAGAACGCGCGTCAGAAAGGGGGCGGGGCTTAGGACGGAGCGGAATTTCCGCTCCGTCAAATGCGCTGTGTTTCCTGACCATGGAAACACAGCCTTAGAGGGGGTAACGTGAAAAAACTGCTCGCACAACGAGAATTGAAATGGATAGTTACATTGGATACAGTCCGACCTGCAGGATTGAATGAGGCTCTTAATTTTGCCCCATTTTTGTGAGACGAGGAAAAAAAAGAATGTAATGTTTATTACTGCTTGGTATTAAACTCCTGATCTCTTAAAAGCAAAAAATCCCCAACTTTTTCCTATCTTTGTCCTCCTGGTTTTGCATCACTTTTTAAGTTTTGTGTGTTGTTGTATATATGTTTTTTAATCCTTTTATATTTCTTTATATATAGTTTTCATTCCTAAATATATGTGCTGTGGGACCTTGTGGAGAGAAAAAAATCTTTTCATATGCTTGGCTCATCCTAAATGGCAGTGATTATTTGGCGATATAAGAGATAAAAGAGGAATTTCCATTTGGAATGAAGTAATCACAGATGAATCATGCTTTGGAAGACATTAATAGACAAGAATCTAATTGGCAATGAGTGTTTATGATATATATTGTTGGTGTATACTGCAGTGCGCATGCGCGCGACAGTCATCTGTGGCCGTCCCACGATACCCGGCACAGCCTTCGCCGGCGCACGGCTGATGCTCTGTATTGAGCGTTTGTTGTGGGCTCGGCTGGGCGGGCCCGGGTCACGTGGGTTGGGGCGATGACGTCGCGCACATGCGCCATACAAATGCAGCTTCCATGTGTGTCAGCATGTGATGGTCACATGACCAATCACTATGGATACTTAAGGTCCTTCAGTGCTTGCAATTTCACACTCCCCCTTGAGAAAGCGAGGCATACAAGCAGCGAAACGCGCGTCGGGCATACCTGTGTGACATCCTGTATATAGGTGAGATCTTTGTTCCTGATTCTGCCATAATATATTACCATTTATGACTAGTGAGGCGATGTATGGACACATAAGCCTAAGATCGTTGGCACAGTGCTGTGGTCCTTTATTGTGGCAGGGATCTTTTACTCTTGACATATGTCCTTATTAACCCCTTCACCCCCAAGGGTGGTTTGCACGTTAATGACCGGGCCAATTTTTACAATTCTGACCACTGTCTCTTTATGAGGTTATAACTCTGGAACGCTTCAACGGATCTTCGCGATTCTGAAATTGTTTTCTCGTGACATATTGTACTTCATGTTAGTGGTAAAATTTCTTCGATATAACTTGCGTTTATTTTTGAAAAAAACGCAAATATGGCGAAAATTTTAAAAATTTTGCAATTTTCAAACTTTGAATTTTTTTTCCCTTAAAACAGAGAAATATGTCACACAAAATAGTTAATAAATAACATTTCCCACATGTCTACTTTACATCAGCACAATTTTGGAACCAAAATTTTTCTTTGTTAGGAAATTAGAAGGGTTAAAAGTTGACCAGTGATTTCTCATTTTTACAACAAAATTTACAAAGCCATTTTTTTAGGGACCACCTCACATTTGAAGTCACTTTGACGGGTCTATATGGCAGAAAATACCCAAAAGTGACACCATTATAAAAACTGCACCCCTCAAGGTACTCAAAACTACATTCAAGAAGTTTATTAACCCTTCAGGTGCTTCACAGGAGCTGAAGCAACGTGGATGGAAAAAATTAATATTTAACTTTTTAGCCACAAAAATGATCTTTTACAAACTTTTTTTTATTTTCACAAGGGTAAAAGGAGAAAATGGACAGATAAAGTTGTTGTGCAATTTCTCCTGAGTACGCCAATACCCCATATGTGGGGGAAAACCACTGTTGGGCACACGGCAGAGCTCGTAAGGGAAGGAGCGCCGTTTGACTTTTTCAAACTAAAATTGGCTGGAATTGAGATTGGACGCCATGTCGTGTTTGGAGAGCCCCTGATACGCCTAAACAGTGGAAACCCCCCACAAGTGACACCATTTTGGAAACTAGACCCCCTAAGGAACTTATCTAGATCTGTTGTGAGCACTTTGAACCCCAAAGTGTTTCACAAAAGTTTATAATGCCTGGGTGTGAAAAAAAAAAAAAACAATTTTCCACAAAAATGATTTTTTAGTCCCAAATTTTTGATTTTTCCCAAGGAAATTGGACCCCAAAACTTGTTGTCCAATTTGTCCTGAGTACGCTGATACCCCATATGTGGGGGGGGGGAAACTGTTTGGGCGCACGGCAGGGCTTGGAAAAGAAGCAGTAACGTTTTGGAATGCAAACATTGATGGGGGTCATGTTCCGTTTGTAGTGCCCCAGATGAGCCTAAACAGTGGAAACCCCCACAAGTGACCCCATTTTGGAAGCTAGACCCCCTAAGGAACTTATCTAGATCTTTGGTGAGCACTTTGAACCCCCAAGTGCTTCACACAAGTTTATAATGCCCGGGCATGAAAATAAAAAATCCTATTTTTTTCCCACAAAAATTATCTCTTAGTCACTAATTTTTTATTTTCCCATAGGTAACAGGAGAAATTGGACCACAAAATTTGTTGTCCAATTTGTCCTGAGTACGCTGATACCCCATATGTGGGGGGGAACCACTGTTTGGGCGCATGGCAGAGCTCGGAATGGAAGGAGCACTATTTGACTTTTTCCAACCAAAATTGGCTGGAATTGAGATTGGACGCCATGTTGCATTTGGAGAGCCCCTGATGTGCCTAAACAGTGGAAACCCCCACAAGTGACCCCATTTGGGAAACTAGACCCCCTAAGGAACTTATCTAGATCTTTGGTGAGCAATTTGAACCCCCAAGTGCTTCACACAAGTTTATAACGTAGAGCCGTAAAATTAAAATATTATATTTTTTCCACAAAATTGATCTTTTCACCCCAATTTTTATTTTCCCAAGGGAAACAAGACTCCAAAAGTTATTGTGCAATTTGTCCTGAGTGCGCTGATACCCCATATGTGGGGTAAACCACTGTTTGGGTGCATGGCAGAGTTTGGAAGGGAAGGAGCGCCGTTTGACTTTTTCAACGCAGAATTGGCTGGATGCCATGTCGTGTTTGGAGAGCTCCTGATCTGCCTAAACAGTGGAAACCCCCCACAAATGACACCATTTGGAAACTAGACCCCTCAAGGAACTTATCTAGATGTGTGGTGAGCACTTTGAACCCCAAAGTGCTTCACAGAAGTTTATAACGTACAGCCGTAAAATAAAAAAATTCTTTTTTTTTTTACAAAAATGATTTTTTAGCCCCCAATATTTTATTTTCACAAGGGTAACAGGAGAAATTGGACCCCAAAAGTTGTTGTCCAATTTGTCCTGAGTATGCTGATACCCAATATGTGGGAGTAAACTACTGTATGGGCGCACGTCGGGGCTCGGAAGGAAAGTAGTGACGTTTTGGATTGCAGACTTTGATGGAATGGTCTGGGGGAGTCATGTCGCATTTGGAGAGCCCCTGATGCGCCTAAACAGTAGAAACCCCCCACAAGTGACCCCATTTTGGAAAATAGACCCCACAAGGAACTTATCTAGATGTGTGGTGAGCACTTTGAACCCCGAAGTGCTTCACAGAAGTTTATAACGTACAGCCGTAAAAATAAAAAATCCTTTTTTTTTTTTACAAAAATGATTTTTTCGCCCCCAATATTTTATTTTCACAAGGGTAACAGGAGAAATTGGACCCCAAAAGTTGTTGTCAAATTTGTCTTGAGTACGCTGATACCCAATATGTGGGAGTAAACTACTGTATGGGCGCACGTCGGGGCTCGGAAGGGAAGTAGTGACGTTTTGGATTGCAGACTTTGATGGAATGGTCTGGGGGAGTCATGTCGCATTTGGAGAGCCCCTGATGCGCCTAAACAGTGGAAACCCCCCACAAGTGACCCCATTTTGGAAAACAGACCCCACAAGGAACTTATCTAGATGTGTGGTGAGCACTTTGAACCCCGAAGTGCTTCACAGAAGTTTATAACGTACAGCCGTAAAAAAAAAAAATCCTTTTTTTTTTTACAAAAATGATTTTTTCGCCCCCAATATTTTATTTTCACAAGGGTAACAGGAGAAATTGGACCCCAAAAGTTGTTGTCCAATTTGTCCTGAGTACGCTGATACCCAATATGTGGGAGAAAACTACTGTATGGGCACACGTCGGGCTCGGAAGGGAAGTAGTGATGTTTTGGATTGCAGACTTTGATGGAATGGTCTGGGGGCGTCATGTCGCATTTGGAGAACCCCTGATGCGCCTAAACAGTGGAAACCCCCACACAAGTGACCCCATTTTGGAAAATAGACCCCACAAGTAACTTATCTAGATGTGTGGTGAGCACTTTGAACCCCGAAGTGCTTCACAGAAGTTTATAACGTACAGCCGTAAAATAAAAAATCCTTTTTTTTTTTACAAAAATGATTTTTTCGCCCCCAATATTTTATTTTCACAAGGGTAACAGGAGTAAATTGGACCCCAAAAGTTGTTGTCCAAATTGTCCTGAGTACGCTGATACCCAATATGTGGGAGAAAACTACTGTATGGGCACACGTCGGGGCTCGGAAGGGAAGTAGTGACGTTTTGGATTGCAGACTTTGATGGAATGGTCTGGGGGCATCATGTCGCATTTGGAGAGCCCCTGATGCGCCTAAACAGTGGAAACCCCCCACAAGTGACCCCATTTTGGAAAATAGACCCCACAAGGAACTTATCTAGAAGTGTGGTGAGCGCTATGAAGCCCCAAGTACTTCACAGAAGTTTTATAACATACAGCCGTAAAAACAAAAAAATCATTTTTTTTTTTACAAAAATGATTTTGTCGCCCCCAGTTTTTTATTTTCCCAAGGGTAACAGGAGAAATAAGCCAAATTGCACAATAACTCTTGGGGTCCAGAGTATGCTGATACCCCATATGTGGGGTAAACTACTGTTTGGGCGCATGGCAGAGCTCAGAAGTGAAGGAGCACCATTTGACTTTTTCAACGCAGAATTGGCTGGAATTGAGATCAGACGCCATGTCACATTTCGAGAGCTCCTGATGTGCCTAAACAGCAGAAACCCCCCAATTCTAACTCCAACCCTAACCCCAAACACCAATAACCCTAGTCCCAACCCTAACCACAAACCTAACCCTAACACACCCATAACCCTAATCCCAACCCTAATCCTAACGTTAGCGCCAACCCTAACCCTAATACTAACGTTAGCGCCAACCCTAACTTTAGCCGCAACCCTAACCCTAACGGGAAAATGGAAATAAATACATTTTTTTAATTTTATTATTTTTCCCTAACTAAGGGGGTGATAAAGGGGGTTTGATTTACTATTTATAGCGGGTTTTTGTGATTGGCAGCTGTCACGCTAAAAGACGCTTTTTATTGCAAAAAATAGTTTTTTGCATCACCACATTTTGAGAGCTATAATTTTTGCATATTTTGGCCCACAGAGTCATGTGAGGTCTTATTTTTTGCGGGACGAGTTGATGTTTTTATTTGTACCATTTTTGAGCACGTGACATTTTTTGATCGCTTTTTATTTCGATTTTTGGGTGGTTAGAATGAACAAAAATCAGCAATTCATGAATTTCTTTTGGGGGAGGCGTTTATACCGTTCCGCGTGTGGTAAAATTGATAAAGCAGTTTTATTCTTCGGTCAGTACGATTACGGCGTTACCTCATTTATGTCATTTTTTTAGGTTTTGGCGCTTTTATAGAATGAAAACAATTTTATATAAAAAATCATTATTTTTGCATCGCTTTATTCTGCGAGCTATAACTTTTTTATTTTTTCGCTCATGATGCTGTGTGACGGCTCGTTTTTTGCGGGACAAGATGACGTTTTCAGTGGTACCATGTTTATTTATATCGGTCTTTTTGATCGCGTGTTATTTCACTTTTTGTTCGGCGGTATGATGATAAAGCATTGATTTTTTGCTTCGTTTTTTTTTTTTAAGGGGTTCACTAAAGGGGTTAACTAGTGGGACAGTTTTATAGGGGGGGTCGTTACGGACGCGGCGATACCAAATATGTGTACTTTTATTGTTTTTTTTTTTTTATTTACAGGAAAAAATGAATTTATTGGGGAATATTTTTTTTTTTTTTTATGATTTTTTTTTACACTTTTTATTTTTACTTTTTTTACTTTTTTACTTTGTCCCAGGGTGGGACATCACTGTATTTTAGCAGATCGCTGGTGTGACAGTGTGCACAGCACTCTGTCACACCAGCGATCGCTCTGGCACTGCTGCAGGCTTCCCCAGCGCCTGCTCTCAGCAGGCACTGAGGAAGCCGCCTCCCTGCAGGACCCCGGCGCCATCTTGGATCCGGGGACCTGGAGGGAGGACGGACCCTCGGAACAGCGCGACACATCGCGCTGCTCTGAGGGTCTCAGGGGAGCGCGCAGGGAGCCCCCTGCCTGCGCGATCCTCCCCTGTGCCCCGGGTACACCGCAATCATGTTTGATCGCAGTGTGCCAAGGGTTAATGTGCCGGGAGCGGTCCATGACCGCTCCTGACACACAGTCACGGGTGTCAGCTGTGATAATCAGCTGACACCCGGCGGCGATCAGCTGCGCTCCCCCCGGGAGCGCAGCTGATCGCCCATGACGTACTATTCCGTCCATGGGAATAAGGTCCAGGGTCACATGGACGGAATAGTACGTCTGATGGCAGAGAGGGGTTAAGGAGTCCTTAATGATTCCTTGGGGTTTCATATGTTCTCACCTATTTGTTACTCATAATACTTTAATGTATATACTATCTTAATGTAATTCGGGTGTCCACAGTTTTTGGTGTCTTTTTTAACACACATCCTGTTATGTTTTTATGTTATGTTATTTTTGTATTATTTTTGTTTAATAAAATCTTTTGATAATTTTGCTAAAACTTTTTCAAAATTGAAGGCATAGTGAACCAGAATGGCTACCACAGCATCTTGTAGCGACATGCTATTCCATCCGGTTTGCATTTAGTTGGACCATCATTTATTTTTCAATAGGACAATGACCCCAAACACACCTCCAGGCTGTGTAAGGGCTATCTGACCAAGAAGGAGAGTGTTGGGGTGCAACGCCAGATGACCTGGACTCCACAGTCACCAGACCTGAACCCAATCGAGATGGTTTGGGGTGAGCTGGACCGCTCACCGCTTCAATTTTAAATAATCCCCAACACCAGCAAAGCACCCCCATACTATCACACCACCTTCTTCATGCTTCACGGTGGGAACTAGGCATGTAAAGTCCAGCCGTTCACCTTTTCTGTATTCAAAGCAGTAATCAAAGCAAAAGGTGGCTACTTTGAAGAACCTAGAATATAAGACATATTTTCAGTTATTTCACACTTGTTTGTAAAGTGTAATGTATAATTCCACGTGTTAATTCATAGTTTTGATGCCTTCAGTGTACATTTGGTCGGTACTGTATAAATATATATATATATATATATATATATAAATTATTTGCTTTTTGTGTATTTTTTTTGACAATGTAATTTTTACATGAATTTTTACATAGAGATAACTGCTCTATGTAAAACGTCATGTTAAAGTCGCATTGCATACAGATGGTAAACTGATGGAAAACGGATGGTGCGATTAAAAATCGCAAACAAATTGCATGACATTCGCATGAAAATTGCATATCTTCGGACCGTTTTTTCCACTTTGCCGGTCTATTCCCATTGCCCTGTAGCGGTGGCGAATGGGTTAAAGCCACCTTGCTATTGAAAGGTGAGTTTAAGCCAGGTTAATAATTGAGAGTTGTCAATTAGACAACTCTCAATTATTAATCCTATTGAAGTAAATAAAAAAAACACACACATTAAGAATAAATAATTTTAATGAAATAAAAACACATTTTTTGGACCATCTTTTATTTTACTGCTAATACTCGATTCCCATGTTCTCCTGAAATAAAAATAAAATAATAAAGCAACATTATTCTTACCTATCCGACGCACAGTAAGGTCCCACGCTGTAATCCATCAGAAAGGGTTAGCTAGCTTTCAGCCAAGCAGCACAGCTAATGCTGCCTGCTGAGCTGAAAGCTCCTGAATGAATGACTTTCTCTCACAGCAACAGGAGAGAAAGTGATTTCTGTGTGAAGCTTAATTGATAGCTTCCCACAGAAATCAGTTCACTTCAGGTCAGCCGGGGACACCGCACAGCATCACTGACGTCAGAGGGAATCCCGGCTGACCTGAAGTGAACTGATTAGCAAAAATAGGGGATCCCCTCGAAAAAAAAATGTCGTAGGGTCCCCCTATTTTTGTTAACCAGCCAGATGAAGCAGACTACTGAGGCATGGTATTTCAGGCTGGTAAGGATCCAATATCCATGAACCTTGCAAGCCTGATAATACCAGGCTACAGCAGTCTGCTTATCTTGGTTGGTTAACAAAAATAGGGGATCCCCTCGAAAAAAAAAATGGCATGGGGTCCCCCCTATTTTTGTTAACCAGCCAAGTAAAAAGCAGACTGCTGCAGCCTGGTATTAAAAGACTGTCAAGGCCCATGGATTTTGGCCCTCAACAGCCTAAAAATACCAGCCTGCAGCAGCCCCACAATTGGCGCATCCAAAGATGCGCTGTTATGTTTTGGTAGCTGAGGAGAGCAGGCAAAAACGGCAATACACCAGAGAGGTTGGAATCTACTGATTGCAGTACCCTGACTAACCACCACAACTAAAGGCAGCCGTGGAGCGTTCCTACGTTGGTCCTAGACGCCTCGTCACAGCCTGAGAGGCTAACTACACCTAAAGATAGAAAGAGGAAAGCTATCTGCCCCGGAGCAGATCCCCAAAGAACATAGGAAGCCCCCAAACATGTAATGGCGGTTAGACAAGAGGAAATCCAGACACAGACAGAAAATAGTATGAGCAAACGCTGGGGCCCAATCTGACTTAGAAAAGGATAGGAAGGATACTTACTGCAATTAAAAAAAAAACTAAAAAAAAACAACGCTACTAATTGCAAAAACACCTGAGATCACACGACCTCTACCACCTAAATTAGTTCTCTGTTGTAACAAAACTAAGCCGCAGCCACAGAAAAAAAACTGGAAAAGGCAAATGAACAAACAACAATGGCTCCAGAGGAACCGAGAGGAGACCAAGCCCCCCGGGGAGGGGAACCTGGCCAACCTCACAGAAATGCAGCGAAATATACAAATGGCAAGCACAAAAACAAAAAACAGAAAATATCTTATCTGAGAGCAGGAGAAGAGGCAAGACTCAGAAAGCTTCCAAGTGAACCAGGAAACAACGTTGAGACAAGAACAATTGATCACCGGCAACCATGATGGGGGGAAACCTCCCTTATATCCAGCCAGTCCATGATCCCTGATTGCCAATCCTCATTGAATGGTTCAGTACTGTCTGCAACCACCAGAGGGAGCTTCTGCTCAGAATTCATTTCTAAAACATTCACAACAGTACCCCCCCCTTGAGGAGGGGTCACCGAACCCTCATTTGTGCAACCAGGTCGGTCAGGATGAGCTCTGTGATACGAACGGATCAGTCTCCTAGCAAGGATGTCTGAAGCAAACACCAAGAATTGTCCTCCTGACCATAACCTCTCCACTTAACCAAATACTGGAGTTTCCGTCTAGAAAAACGAGAATCCAATATTTTCTCAACCACATACTCCAGATTGCCCTCAACCAAAACAGGGTCAGGGGGCGCAGCCATAGGAACCACTGGCTCGACAAACCTCTTCAATAAGGACTTGTGGAACACGTTATGGATCTTAAATGTCCCTGGAAGAAGTAAACAAAAGGAAACAGGATTAAGAATCTCCATGATCTTATAAGGTCCAATAAACCTAGGCTTAAACTTAGGAGATGCAACTCTCATAGGGATATTTCTTGAGGACAACCAGACCAAGTCCCCCACTTTAAACCAAGGACCATCAGTCCTATGCCGGTTGGCAAACCGCTGGCCTTCTCCTGAGAGAGGGACAACCTCTCCACTACCTGGTCCCAAATCTGCTGCATACACTCCACAACAGAGTCAACACCCGGACAGACAGAAGCCTCCGTCTGTCCCGAAGAAAATCGAGGGTGAAACCCAAAATTGCAGAAAAATGGAGACATCAAAGTGGCAGAGCTTGCCCTATTATTAAGAGCAAACTCAGCCAAAGGCAAAAAAGAGACCCAGTCATCTTGATCAGCAGACACAAAGCATCTCAGATAAGTCTCCAATGTCTGGTTTGTTCTCTCAGTTTGTCCATTGGTCTGAGGATGAAAAGCAGAGGAGAAAGACAATTGAACACCAAGTTTAGAACAAAAAGTCCTCCAAAATCTGGAAACAAAATGGACTCCTCTGTCAGACACAATGTTCTAAGGAATGCCGTGTAACCGAACCACGTGCTGAAGGAACAAAGGCACCAATTCGGAGGAGGAAGGCAACTTAGGTAATGGCACAAGATGCATCATCTTGGAAAACCTATCACAAATCACCCAGATAACGGTCATTCTCTGAGAAACAGGGAGGTCGGAAATAAAATCCATAGAGATATGGGTCCATGGTCTCTTGGGCACAGGCAATGGCATCAACAAACCACTAGAGCGAGAGCAAGGCTTGGAGCGAGAGCAATTCCCACAGGACTGCACAAACTCCCTGACGTCACGAGACAAAGTAGGCCACCAAAAGGACCGACTCACCAAGTCTCTGGTACCAAAAATTCCAGGATGACCGACCAACGCGGAACAATGAATCTCAGACATCACACTCTTCTTCCACTGGTCTGGGACAAACAATTTCCCAACAGGGCAGCGCTCGGGTTTATCCTCCTGACACCCCTCCAGAGCCAGTCTCAAATTGGGCGAGATGGCGGAAAGAACTTCACCCTCTTTCAAAATAACAGCAGGATCAGATAACTCAGGAGAGTTCGCAAGGAAACTCCTCGAGAGGGCATCCGCCTTAATATTCCTAGTGCCAGGAAGAAAGGAAACCACAAAATTAAAACGTGTGAAAAACAAGGCCCACCTGGCCTGTCTAGGATTAAGTCGCTTGGCTGATTCCAGATAAACCAGATTCTTATGGTCCGTGAGGACCACCACCTGATGTTTGGCTCCCTGCAGCCAATGTCTCCACTCTTCAAAAGCCCACTTCATGGCCAATAACTCCCGATTACCCACGTCATAACTACGTTCAGTTGGAGAAAATTTTCGAGAGAAAAAAGCACAAGGGTTACTTTTAGAGGTCTCAGAATCTCTTTGGGACAAAACGGCACCTGCCCCAATTTCAGAGGTATCAACCTCCACCTGAAATGGCAGAGAAACATCAAGCTGCCGTAGAACAGGAGCAGAAGTGAATCTCCGCTTATGCTCCTGAAACGCAGAGACTGCCTCAGGAGGCCAATTCACCACATCAGAACCCTTTTTGGTCAAATCAGTCAATGGTTTAACAATAACAGAGAAATTACCAATAAATTTACGATAAAAATTGGCAAAACCGAAGAATCTCTGAAGAGCCTTTAATGAAGTAGGTTGGACCCAATCACAGATGGCCTGAACCTTGACCGGGTCCATTTCAATAACAGATGGAGACAAAATGAATCCCAGAAAAGAGATCCTCTGTACGCCAAAAAGACACTTTGATCCCTTCACATACAGAGCATTCTCTCTCAAAATCTGGAACACAGTCCGAACATGTTTCACATGAGAGTCCCAGTCATTGGAGAAAATCAAGATATCATCCAAATAAACAATCAGAAATTTATCCACAAAATCCCTGAAAATGTCATTCATGAAGGACTGGAAGACGGAAGGAGCATTAGTGAGCCCAAAGGGCATCACTAGGTACTCAAAATGCCCCTCTGGGGTATTAAACGCTGTCTTCCATTCATCCCCGTGCTTAATGCGAATAAGGTTATACGCCCCCCTGAGGTCAAGCTTGGTAAACCAGGTAGCACTTTTCACCCTGGAAAACAGGTCAGAAATCAAGGGTAACGGATATTGATATTTCACAGTGATATTGTTCAAGAGACGATAATCAATACACGGCCTTAATGAACCATCCTTTTTGGCCACAAAGAAAAAACCGGCACCCAAGGGTGAAGAGGATGGTCTGATATGACCCTTCTCCAATGACTCCTTGATATAAGACCGCATAGCGTCATGTTCAGGTACAGACAAGTTAAAAAGGCGACCTTTAGTGAATTTACTACCAGGCACTAATTCAATAGCGCAGTCATAGCTCCTATGGGGGGGCAAGGATGCAGATTTACTTTCGCTAAACACATCAGAAAAATCAGTCAAAAAGTCAGGCACATCTTGAGCCTGGGGAGAGGCAGAAAAAACAGGAGTGTGGGCATTAACACATTGGCAGCCCCAACTGGTTACAGACACAGATTTCCAATCCAAGACAGGATTATGAGACTGCAACCAAGGAAAACCTAGTACAATAATGTCATGCAGATTATACAGCACCAAAAATTTGCAACTCTCCTGATGATCAGGTTCAACCCTCATTATCACCTGAGTAGAGAACTGGGGTTTATTCTCAGCCAAAGGGGTAGAATCAATCCCCAGTAGGGGAATAGACTTCCGTAGGGGTATCAAGGGAAACCCACAACGGTTAGCAAAATCAAAATCCATCAGGTTAATAGCTTCTCCCGAATCAACAAAAGCCTGAGCAGAAAATGTGGACAGGGAGCAAATCAGGGTAACAGTCAACAGAAATTTAGTCTGAACACTACCCAAGACAACTGAGCGTGCAAAACGTCTTCCCAGCTTAGGGCAGACTGAAATAGCATGAGAGGCATCACCACAGTAGAAACATAACCCATTGCGTTTTCAAAACTCATGACGCTGTGCCCCAGAAGCCACTCTATCACACTGCATGGGTTCAGAAGCTGGTTCACAAGGCAACACCATTCCACGCATACCTCTACGCTCACGCAAACGCCTGTCAATTTGAATCGCCAATGACATAGAATCATTGAGATCAGAGGGAGCAGGGAAACCCTCCATAACATCTTTTACATTCTCTGACAGACCTTTCTGAAAAAGAGCTGCCAAAGCATCATCATTCCATTTGGTTAGAACTGCCCACTTTCGGAATTTCTGACAGTACATCTCAGCGTCCTCAAGCCCCTGATTTAATGCCAACAAGGTTTTTTCAGCTTGATCAGTGACATTAGGTTCATCGTACAATAACCCCAGAGCCAGAAAAAATGCATCAACATTACTCAAAACAGGTTCCCCAGGTGTCAGGGAAAAAAGCCCAATCCTGAGAATCGCCGCGCAGGAGAGAGATGACAATTTTAACCTGCTGTGCTGCGTTCCCTGAGGACTTAGGTTTTAAGGCAAAAAACAACTTACAGTTATTTTTGAAATTCAGAAATTTAGCTCGATCCCCTAAAAACAAATCTGGCATGGGAATCCTAGGTTCCACAACCGGCAACCTTGCAAGATAGGTAGAAATACTCCGAACTTCAGTGGCAAATTGATCCACACGGCCAGACAACTGTGCAAACTCCATTGAGAGAAAAAAAATCCTCCTCAGCACCCAGAGAAAAAGAGGGAAAAAAAATGCAACAAACAGAAAAAAAAAAAAAAATGAATCTCTGACAACTCTGATAACTTTTTTTTTCCACACTATTTTTCCCTTCTGTGAGTACCATATAATTTTCAGTTTGGCCAGTGATACTGTTATGTTTTGGTAGCTGAGGAGAACAGGCAAAAACGGCAATACACCAGAGAGGTTGGAATCTACTGAATTGCACTACCCTGACTAACCACCACAACTAAAGGCAGCCGTGGAGCGTTCCTACGTTGGTCCTAGATGCCTCGTCACAGCCTGAGAGGCTAACTACACCTAAAGATAGAAAGAGGAAAGCTATCTGCCCCGGAGCAGATCCCCAAAGAACATAGGAAGCCCCCAAACATGTAATGGCGGTTAGACAAGAGGAAATACAGACACAGACAGAAAATAGTATGAGCAAACGCTGGGGCCCAATCTGACTTAGACAGAAAAGGATAGGAAGGATACCTACTGCAATTCAAAAAAAACCTAAAAAAAAACAATGGTACTAATTGCAAAAACACCTGAGATCCTCATTGAACGGTTCAGTTCTGTCTGCAATCACCAGAGGGAGCTGCTGCTCAGAATTCATTTCTAAAACATTCATAACAATGCGCCAATTGTGGCACTTTGCCCGGCTCTTCCCACTTGCCCTGTAGCGGTGGCAAGCGGGGTAATAAGGGGTTAATGTCACCTTTGATTGAACGGTGACAATAAGCCCAGTTAATAATGGAGAGGCGTCAATAAGACACCGATCCATTATTGATCATAAAGTTTGTAAATGTTTAAAAAAAGACACAGCCAGAATAAAGTCTTTTAATGAAATAAAACACAACAGTTTTCATTATTTTTTATTCCACGCTCAACCTGCGATGCCATCGATCTCCTGTAAAAAAGCAAAAATAACAAATCAACACAAATACTCCCTGTTCGACGCAGTCCAAAATCACGAGTGTCCCACGACGAGTCCAGCTCTGCTACATCTGGATGACAGGCTGAGCCTGACATCCCGATGCAGCAGAGCTGCTTACCGGTGTAGATTCCCCGCGGTGACGTCATCTGTGTTTCTCGCGGCCAGCTGTCGCGAGAGTACAGCTGGCCGAGATGTACTGTGTTTTATTTCATTAAAAGACTTTTTTCTGTGGGGCTGCTGCAGCCTGGTATTTTTGGGCTGTTGAGGGCCAAAATCCATGGGCCTTGAAAGTCTTTTAACCCCTTCACCCCCAAGGGTGGTTTGCACGTTAATGACTGGGCCAATTTTTACAATTCTGACCACTGTCTCTTTATGAGGTTATAACTCTGGAACGCTTCAACGGATCTTCGCGATTCTGAGATTGTTTTCTCGTGACATATTGTACTTCACGTTAGAAGTAAAATTTCTTCGATATAACTTGCGTTTATTTTTGAAAAAAACGCAAATATGGCGAAAATTTTTAAAATTTTGCAATTTCAAACTTTAAATTTTTATTCCCTTAAAACAGAGAAATATATCACACAAAATAGTTAAGAAATAACATTTCCCACATGTCTACTTTACATCAGCACAATTTTGGAACCAAAATTTTTTTTTGTTAGGAAGTTATAAGGGTTAAAAGTTGACCAGCGATTTCTCAATTTACAACAAAATTTACAAAGCCATTTTTTTTAGGGACCACCTCTCATTTGAAGTCACTTTGAGGGGTCTATATGGCAGAAAATACCCAAAAGTGACACCATTCTAAAAACTGCACCCCTCAAGGTACTCAAAACCACATTCAAGAAGATTATTAACCCTTCAGGTGCTTCACAGGAACTAAAGCAACGTGGAAGGAAAAAATGAATATTTAACTTTTTAGCCACAAAAATGATCTTTTACAAACTTTTTTTTTATTTTCACAAGGGTAAAAGGAGAAAATGGACAGATAAGGTTGTTATGCAATTTCTCCTGAGTACGCCAATACCCAATATGTGGGGGAAAACCACTGTTTGGGCACACGGCAGAGCTCGTAAGGGAAGGAGCGCCGTTTGACTTTTTCAAACTAAAATTGGCTGGAATTGAGATTGGACGCCATGTCGTGTTTGGAGAGCCCCTGATGCGCCTAAACAGTGGAAACCCCCACAAGTGACACCATTTTGGAAACTAGACCCCCTAAGGTACTTATCTAGATCTGTTGTGAGCACTTTGAACCCCCAAGTGTTTCACAAAAGCTTATAATGCCTGGGTGTGAAAAAAAAAAAAAAAACAATTTTCCACAAAAATGATTTTTTAGTCCCAAATTTTTGAATTTTCCCAAGGAAATTGGACCCCAAAAGTTGTTGTCCAATTTGTCCTGAGTACGCTGATACCCCATATGTGGGGGGGGGAACTGTTTGGGTGCACGGCAGGGCTTGGAAAGGAAGTAGTAACGTTTTGGAATGCAGACGTTGATGGGGGTCATGTTCCGTTTGCAGTGCCCCAGATGAGCCTAAACAGTGGAAACCCCCCACAAGTGACCCCATTTTGGAAACTATACCCCCTAAGGAACTAATCTAGATCTTTGGTGAGCACTTTGAACCCCCAAGTGCTTCACACAAGTTTATAATGCCCGGGCATGAAAATAAAAAATCCTATTTTTTTCCCACAAAAATTATCTTTTAGTCACTAATTTTTTATTTTCTCAAGGGTAACAGGAGAAATTGGACCACATAAGTTGTTGTCCAATTTGTCCTGAGTACGCTGATACCCCATATGTGGGTGGGAACCACTGTTTGGGCGCACGGCAGAGCTCGGAATGGAAGGAGCACCATTTGACTTTTTCCAACCAAAATTGGCTGGAATTGAGATTGGATGCCATGTTGCATTTGGAGAGCCCCTGATGTGCGTAAACAGTGGAAACCCCCCACAAATGACCCCATTTTGGAAACTAGACCCCCTAAGGAACTTTTCTAGATCTTTGGTGAGCAATTTTAACCCCCAAGTGCTTCACACAAGTTTATAACGTAGAGCCGTAAAATTTAAAAATCATATTTTTTCCACAAAAATGATCTTTTCACCCCAATTTTTATTTTTCCAAGGGTAACAAGACTCCAAAAGTTATTGTGCAATTTGTCCTGAGTGCGCTGATACCCCATATGTGGGGGTAAACCACTGTTTGGGTGCATGGCAGAGTTTGGAAGGGAAGGAGCGCCGTCTGACTTTTTCAACGCAGAATTGGCTGGACGCCATGTCGTGTTTGGAGAGCTCCTGATCTGCCTAAACAGTGGAAACCCCCATAAATGACGCCATTTTGGAAACTAGACCCCTCAAGGAACTTATCTAGATGTGTGGTGAGAACTTTTAACCCCCAGGTGTTTCACTAAAGTTTATAACGTACAGCCGTAAAATAAAAAATCTTTTTTTTTTTTACAAAAATGATTTTTTCGTCCCCAATATTTTATTTTCACAAGGGTAACAGAAGAAATTGGAACCCAAAAGTTGTTGTCCAATTTGTCCTGAGTACGCTGATACCCAATATGTGGGAGAAAACTACTGTATGGGCGCACGTCAGGGCTCGGAAGGGAAGTAGTGACGTTTTGGATTGCAGACTTTGATGGAATGGTCTGGGGGCGTCATGTCACATTTGGAGAGCCCCTGATGCACCTATACAGTGGAAATCCCCCACAAGTGACCCCATTTTGGCAAATAGACCCCACAAGGAACTTATCTAGATGTGTGGTGAGCACTTTGAACCCCGAAGTGCTTCACAGAAGTTTATAACGTACAGCCGTAAAAATAAAAAATCCTTTTTTTTTTTACAAAAATGATTTTTTCGCCCCCAATATTTTATTTTCACAAGGGTAACAGAAGAAATTGGAACGCAAAAGTTGTTGTCCAATTTGTCCTGAGTACGCTGATACCCAATATGTGGGAGAAAACTACTGTATGGGCGCACGTCAGGGCTCGGAAGGGAAGTAGTGACGTTTTGGATTGCAGACTTTGATGGAATGGTCTGGGGGCGTCATGTCACATTTGGAGAGCCCCTGATGCACCTATACAGTGGAAACCCCCCACAAGTGACCCCATTTTGGCAAATAGACCCCACAAGGAACTTATCTAGATGTGTGGTGAGCACTTTGAACCCCGAAGTGCTTCACAGAAGTTTATAACGTACAGCTGTAAAAATAAAAAATCTTTTTTTTTTTTACAAAAATTATTTTTTTTGCCCCCAATATTTTATTTTCACAAGGGTAACAGGAGAAATTGGACCCCAAAAGTTGTTGTCCAATTTGTCCTGAGTACGCTGATACCCAATATGTGGGAGAAAACTACTGTATGGGCGCACGTCAGGGCTCGGAAGGGAAGTAGTGACGTTTTGGATTGCAGACTTTGATGGAATGGTCTGGGGGCGTCATGTCGCATTTGGAGAGCCCCTGATGCGCCTAAACAGTGGAAACCCCCCACAAGTGACCCCATTTTGGAAAATAGACCCCACAAGGAACTTGTCTAGATGTGTGGTGAGCACTTTGAACCCCGAAGTGCTTCACAGAAGTTTATAACGCACAGCCGTAAAAATAAAAAATCCTTTTTTTTTTTTGCAAAAATGATTTTTTTGCCCCAAATTTTATTTTTACAAGGGTAACAGGAGAAATTGGACCCCAAAAGTTGTTGTCCAATTTGTCCTGAGTACGCTGATATCCAATATGTGGGAGAAAACTACTGTATGGGTACACGTTGGGGCTCGGAAGGGAAGTAGTGACGTTTTGGATTGCAGACTTTGATGGAATGGTCTGGGGGCGTCATGTCGCATTTGGAGAGCCCCTGATGCGCCTAAACAGTGGAAATCCCCAACAAGTGACCCCATTTTGGAAAATAGACCCCACAAGGAACTTATCTAGATGTGTGGTGAGCGCTATGAAGCCCCAAGTGCTTCACAGAAGTTTATAATGTACAGCCGTAAAAACAAAAAAATATTTTTTTTTGTACAAAAATGATATTTTCGCCCCCAGTTTTTTATTTTCCCAAGGGTAGCAGAAGAAATAGGACAAATTGCACAATAACTCTTGGGTCCAGAGTACGCTGATACCCCATATGTGGGGATAAACTACTGTTTGGACGCATGGCAGAGCTGAGAAGTGAAGGAGCACCGTTTGACTTTTTCAACGCAGAATTGGCTGGAATTGAGATCAGACGCCATGTCACATTTGGAGAGCCCCTGATGTGCCTAAACAGCGGAAACCCCCCAATTCTAACTCCAACCCTAACCCCAACACACCCCTAACCCTAGTCCCAACCCTAACCACAAACCTAACCCTAACACACCCCTAATCCCAACCCTAACCCTAATCCTAACTTTAGCGCCAACCCTAACCCTAACTTTAGCCGCAACCCTAACCCTAACCCTAATGGGAAAATGGAAATAAATACTTTTTTTTAATTTTATTATTTTTCCCTTACTAAGGGGGTGATAAAGGGGGGTTTGATTTACTATTTATAGCGGGTTTTTATGATTGGCAGCTGTCACGCTAAAAGACGCTTTTTATTGCAAAAATAGTTTTTGCATCATCACATTTTGAGAGCTATAATTTTTGCATATTTTGGCCCACAGAGTCATGTGAGGTCTTATTTTTTGCGGGACGAGTTGACGTTTTTATTGGTACCATTTTTGAGCACGTGACATTTTTTGATCGCTTTTTATTTCGATTTTTGGGAGGTTAGAATGAACAAAAATCAGCAATTCATGAATTTCTTTTGGGGGAGGCGTTTATACCGTTCCGCGTGTGGTAAAATTGATAAAGCAGTTTTATTCTTCGGGTCAGTATGATTATGGCGATACCTCATTTATATCATTTTTTCATGTTTTGGCGCTTTTATAGAATAAAAACAATTTTATATAACAAATAATTATTTTTGCATCGCTTTATTCTGCGAGCTATAACTTTTTTTTTTTCGCTGATGATGCTGTATGACGGCTCGTTTTTTGCGGGACAAGATGACGTTTTCAGCGGTACCATTTTTTTATATCGGTCTTTTTGATCGCGTGTTATTCCACTTTTTGTTCGGCGGTATGATGATAAAGCATTGATTTTTTGCTTCGTTTTTTTTTTTTTTTAAGGGGTTCACTAAAGGGTTAACTAGTGGATAATTTTATAGGGGGGGTCATTACGGACGCGGCGATACCAAATATGTGTACTTTTATTGCTTTGTTTTTTTTATTTACAGGAAGAAGTGAATTTATTGGGGAATATATATATTTTTTTTATTTATTTTGGATTTTTTTTTATAACACGTTTATTTTATTTTTTTAACTTTTTTACTTTGTCCCAGGGTGGGACATCACAGTATTTTATCAGATCGCTGGTGTGACAGTGTGCACAGCACTCTGTCACACCAGCGATCGCACAGGCATAGATGCAGGCTTCTCAGTGCCTGCTCTCGGCAGGCACTGAGGTAGCCGCCTCCCTCCAGGACCCCGGCGCCATCTTGGATCCGGGTCCTGGGAGGGAGGAAGCCCTCAGAACAGCGCGATCACATCGCGCTGCTCTGAGGGTCTCAGGGGGGCGCGCAGGGAGCCCCCACGCTGCGCGATCCTCCCTGTGCCCCCAGTACACCGCGATCATGTTTGATCGCGGTGTGCAAGGGGTTAATGTGCCGGGAGCGGTCCGTGACCGCTCCTGACACACAGTCATGGGTGTCAGCTGTGATAATCAGCTGACACCCGGCGGCGATTAGCTGCGCTCCCCTCAGGAGCGCAGCTGATCGCCTATGACGTACTATCCCGTCCCCGGTCATACGGGCCCAGGTACCATGGACGGGATAGTACGTCCAATGGCAGTAAGGGGTTAATACCAGGCCACAGCAGTCTGCTTTTTACTTGGCTGGTTAACAAAAATAGGGGGGCCCCCACGCCATTTTTTTTTTGAGGGGATCCCCTATTTTTGTTAACCAGCAAAGATATGCAGACTGCTGTAGCCTGGTATTATCAGGCTTGCAAGGTCCATGGATATTGGCTCCTTAAGAGCCTGAAAAACCAGGCCTCAGTAGTCTGCTTCATCAGGCTGGTTAACAAAAATAGGGGGGACCCCACGCCATTTTTTTTTTCGAGGGGATCCCCTATTTTTGTTAATCAGTTCACTTCAGGTCAGCCGGGATTCCCTCTGATGTCACTGATGCAGTGCGGTGTCCCTGGCTGACCTGAAGTGAAAGTGGGAAGCAATCAATTATGCTAACCACTTCCTCTCCTGTCAGCCAGGAGAGGAGATGATTCAGTATGTATGTGTGCAAAATTTCACACATGTAGGGGTTAATTAAAGGTGTAAATTCGTAGAAAAAAAATGTGTGAAATTTTGCACACATACACTCATGCAATTGTTAGTGAAAACCATATATCAAGCTACATGAAATGACATGGTTAACTGTATGTAAACCATGTGTCATTTCATGTCGGGTGGTTCTGTAACTTCACAAAAGCCGGCAATTGAATTTAGCGGCTATTACACTATGTAAAAGTGTATGAACTATAAAAAAAAATATATATATATATATATATATGTCACAATGACATGTATATATATATATGTATTCTATGTGTATATATGTAGTGTTTTGTGAGCTGTCAGTGTGATTTTACAGTAGCCGGGGATGAATTGCCGGCTTTTCAAAGGACACCAGTGCGTAGGGCCTGTGCACACGTTGCGGATTTGCCTGGGGATTTTTCCTCGCCGAATCCGCACCTTTTGGCAGAAAACGAATGTCCTTTTTTGACGCGGTTTTGAATGCTTTTTTTCTCATGCGTTTTTGTCTGCGTTTTTGACAGCTAAATAAAGATATGTTATTTAACAAAAAAAAGATTTGTGATGTAATTTCTTGTCCAACCTCCTCTTTTACATTTGTCCAACCCACACTACATTACACACACACAGATAGAGATAGAAAGATAGATAATAGATACCAGAAATTAGATAGATAGATAGATAGATAGATAATACATAGATAGAAAATACATAGATAGATAATAGTTAGAAATATATACAGAAAGATAGATATATAGATAGAAAGATATATAGGTAGATAGATGATAGATAAAATGGTACATAAATAAAGACACATGCGCACACACACAAAATCTTAACGCAATGTAGTTAATAAACAAAAAAATAGGAAAGAAAATGGCGTGGGCTCCCGCGCAATTTTCTGCGCCAGAGGGGGAAAGCCGACAGCCGGGGCCAATATTTCTAGCCTGGGAAGGGGTTAATACCAATGGATCTTCCCAGGCTATGAATATCAGCCCGCAGCTAGCCTTCACTGGCTATTAAAATAGGGGGACCCCCCAAAAAAATGACGTGGGGTCCCCCAATAATTTATAGCCAGAAAGGCTAGGCAGACAGCTGCGGGCTGATATTCATAGCCTAGGAAGGGGTCATGGATATTGGCGCCCCCCCTGGCTAAAAATACCAGCACCCGGCCGCCCCAGAATTGGCGCATCTGTACGATGCGCCAATTTCGGCACTTAGCCCCTCTCTTTCCACTCCTCTGTAGCGGTGGGATATGGGGTAATAAGGGGTTAATATCACCTTGATATTGTAAGGTGATATTAAGCCCGGTTAATAATAGAGAGGCGTCAATAAGACGCCTATCCATTATTAATCTTATATTAATAAAGGGTTAAAAAAAACACACACACAAGAAGAAATTATTTTAATGAAATAAAACACAAGACGGTTTTCATTACTCTTTATTATACACTCAGATCCAAGCGATGCCCTCGATCTCCTGTAAAAAAATAAAACAACTGTATACTCCCTGTCCGACGCAGTCCAATTAATAACGAGTGTCCCTCGACGGTCTCCCCTATAGAACAGTGACATCAGGTGATGCCACTGTTCTGTAGGGCCTCACAGTGGTGCACTGACAGGAGACAATGGCTCCTGCAGTGCATCACTGAGGTTACCTGAGTTCATTGTCTCACTTTTTGGCAATGCTGCGTGGGAATTTTCTCACCCAGCATTGCCGTGAGAGAATGAACGGAAGCAACGTCATTCTCTCCCGGCGGCAGAGCGGTACACAGATGGATGGCGTCGGGGAATAGGTGAGTATATACTCTATGTGTTGTATGTCATGTGTGTGTTCTATATATCATGTGTATGTTATATGTTGTATGTCATGTATGTTGTTTGTTGTTTTTTTTTACATTCAGCACATTAGCCGGATGATGGGACTACTACTGTCCCATCATTGGCTAATGTGTCAGTCACTGTCACTGTAGCAGGCATAGCCGAATGGGACTTGTAGTCCCATCCGACGATGCCTGCATACACGGAGACACACATAGCCCGCACACCGCCGCACATACACAGATCACGCACACAGCCCCGCACATACACCGATCCCGCACATACACCGATCACGCAGACACCGGCACACAATCTCACATAACGACGCTGCAGCGATCCCGCTGGCGTTGCGACCAGATAAGGATCGTTGCTGCGTCGCTATGTGATCGCTGCTGAGCTGCCAAACAGGCAGATCTCAGCAGCGATCAGGACAGGGAGTACGCCAGTAACAAGCGACACACATCGCTTAGTTACCGGCAGTGTACCTTAGATATCAGCGAGCTGATGCAGGGAGCTGGTAACCAAGGTACACGTCAGGTTTCCAGGCGCTGCGCGGTGCCTGGAAACCCGACGTGTACCTTGGTGTCACGCTGTCTAGCAGATGTATAAATATATAATGTCAGTAATCTATCAAGTGGGACAACATTCTATATAACATATAAATAGGTAACATTAACATGTATATATAGCATAGTATTACCTGACATAATATCCTGTGGGTCAATACTGAATCCTTTTCACGCTGTCTCTGGCTAGAGGTGGACTGGGGTCTATGCAGACCCTAAACTGGGGTCCTGACTAGTCCCTCTACCTGGAGGTACTGTTAATGGTACAGAGGTCCAGGCCACCAGCGTAAACCCTGTCTCCTATAAATCCCTGACCACTGTAATCTAGTCCTTAGAAGGACCCTGATTACCACCATAGGGAATGGACAGGTAAAGGTTAACAAACAGAATAGACAAACGAGACAGACAGGGGATAAAGTAAATACTGTCTTGCATACAACATATAAACACAGAGGGAACACCAAAGGTCTAGGATATAAACTATAAGCAAGGAGAGGAGAAACAACAAAGGAGCTCTTAGCTTAAGTCTTCTCAGAACCAATCCTATCTGCAGTCTGTATGAATGCTTTCACCGGCATCTAACCAGCAGACTGGCAGCTATATAAAGGAAGCTAATTAGAACATAATCAAAAGCAGCCGGGCGAGGCTGGACCTAGTCTTAGCAAAGAGCTAGGTAAAATTAACTCCCTCATTACCAAACACAAAGAAACAGCAACTCAGCTGCGAGAAGTCAGAATGTGCAATCGCGACAATCTTCGTGGCGATGCACCCATGACACTTGGTTACCAGCTCCCCTGCAGCAGCGCGCTGGTATCCAACGTATACATCGAGTTTCCAAGCACAGCCCCGCACCTGGAAACCCGACGTGTACCTTGATTACCAGCTGATCGCTGGTCTCCTGCCTGCCACACGCAGCGATGCGTGCTGGCCAGCGGGAGACCAGCGATCAAAAATTATTTTATGAATAAATCCAGTCATGATTTAGGTGCACGAACAGTATCAAACATAACCTCGAACAGCCGGATTTTTTCCAAATCGTTCGGGTTCGTCGAACGGCTCAAACACCGCCCAAAACAGCTCGAATTTGAGATTGGCGAACAGTTCTAGTCGAACACCGCTCACCTCTAGCAGAGACTTGTGAAGGTGAATGGGAAGAGAAAGATAAACTGGGAAGTGATGTTGGAGGTGATGGTGGAGATACATGTACACTTCTCCTTCTATGCCTTTCTGTCCGATGGCTGCGATCTCTGCGGCTTCATGTATGTGGCCTGTTGCTGGGTGTCGTCACTGTACTGGCTGTCTGGTGGGTGTGGTGGGCCGGCGTGGTGGTGGTGGACATCCTCGGCTGACCAGGACCCAGCGTCTGCGAGGTGTGTTGGGACGGCCTGGTTGACGTCCTCGCAGGATCTGTACCCGGTGTCTGCTCGCTGTAGTGGGCCGGCATGGTGCTGGTGGACATACTCAAAGGAGCAGGAATCGGCGGTGCGGTATATTGGCGGTCCTCTGCACCTGGCATCGTGTAGTGGTGTTGGGCGGCTGTGGACAAAGTTGTGGCCGCACAATGATATGCAGCAGAACTCGGTATACTTAGACTAGACAGCTATGGAAGTGTTGGAAAGGCAGCCGCTGGTGGTGGCTGCATGAACCGAATCTGCTACATAGCACTGACGTATGCTGCATTGCAGGCCTGCATCACAGCAAGCTGGAGTTCCGGTGTTAGGTTTTCCGACATGCCCTTCTCTATGGCACTAAAAAAATGTCTTGCCGGTCTCTGGAGCTCGGCTGCCATTGCGTCAAGACGTCGGGTGACATTGGACAAATCATTTGCCACTGTGTCACCCAGCGTCTTGTAGCAATTCTGGAACACCGTGCTCAAATGTAAAAACTCGGGCATGAGTGGCCTGTCCCAAACCCACTGCCGCTGGCGGGAAGAGGCCAAAAAAGGTGCGACAGAGGTTTGGGACAGGGGAAGACCGGATGGACCGGCTGCCGGTTCTCCAGACTGTGATGCAGGCATACTTACCGCATAGCTGTGGGATGGCTGGGACGGGTCAGATGGCGTGCCATGAGGGACCGCTCCAGATTGTATGGTGCTGCTATGTGTTCTGTGAAAAGAGGAAAATGAAAACATTAGTATCCCAAAAGTTAAATTTGTACATTCGCCAAGTCCTGTGGAAAAGAAGACTCAGATAATTACACAACTCAATGGAATACAACATCAAAATACTTACACTCGTCGTGCAAGGACCGGTCTCAGGAAGCTGAGGAGCCGATGGTACTTGTACTTCCTTGTCCTTGCACCAGCACCGCTTCTAACCTGGCCTTCCTGCCTCAGGTCCCGATTAAAGCGGTCCTTCATGGAACGCCATCTAGTTTTGACTTTCTTCACTTTGAAAGGGAAAAAAAAATTGTTAAAAATTGCACTTTTGGCCGGGATCACACAACAATGTGTGTGATGCAAGAAACTCACAGGAGTTCCTCACATCAAACACGGTTGTGTGATCCCGGCCTACTGTTTCACTGCAGCGTTGTTGCAATACTTACAAAAGTCCTTTTGACCCCTAGCTGAAGCATTGTCCCATCCATCCCACAGCGATTTTGCCACCTCGTTCCACAGGCGCCGGGTAGCCACTGCGTCGGAATGCAGGGGATCACGGTTGTCCCACAATGGAACGTGCTCTTAATGTTTGAAAGATAAGAGTATAAAAAAAAAATACTTACACGCCGTGTTGCCACCGCTGCTTGGCCCCGAGTTGCCTGCTCCTGTGGGTCATCAACACTTGAAGAGCTCTGTGAACCAAACCAAAAAATTGGACACGTGTACAAGTGACAGTGAATGTTGAAAGAACAATAGATAATATACTCACTTCACTGGGCTGTCCACTCTGTGAATTTTCATGACTTGAAGGCATGATCCTCTTGTTCCTGTGGTATCAATTCTGCAGGATGAAATGCAAAAATAAAATTACACACTGCTAGGATAAACCAAAAATCCAAACATCCATTAGCCGGTATACTTACATTGTCTAAAGGTGTTCTGTCCTGTCATAAAGGTGTTCTGTCCTGTCATAAAGGTGTTCTTTCTTCTTCTCCAGTCTGTAGAATTGTGATTTGGAGCAATGCCAACCCCCTATATTTATTTATCTTGGTCTGGGGGGGTGGTCAGAAGATGTCTAGACTGTCCGGAGACTTGTTATCTATAAAAGCACATTTGCACGGTAACGCTGTCGTGCACATCCCTGTGCGCCCATATGCGCCCCCCATAGACTGTAATGCGTTTTATAGGCGCAATCTGTGCGCAAACGGTCACATGCATCTTTTTGAGAAATGTTGCCGCAACAAAAAAGCAACATGTTGCGTTCTGGAGGAGACGTCCCACACGCCCACACAACGCATGCGTTCAATAACGCATACACGCGCATGACCATGAGCCCCCCATTGTAAAGATAGGGACACATGGCGCATGTGCTACTATGCGCCGCAGACGCTGCGCTCTCTGACGCTGATGTGAAAGCAGCCTAACATGGCGGCTTCAGCACTGCTCAGAGGATACCTCAGCCGGTCGCTGCGGTCTTGGAGCCAAACCAGGGCTGTCATATCAGGGAGGAGCCTGAGCGGTGAGTCTAACGTCATCACTAACCAGACTGATGTCATATTGTAGCTTTTAAGGATTTATTTTTGACCAGAGATGTGATACCCACGTGGAGCCTGCGACCACTGTGTCTTCTAATGTCCTCTCCAGGGTAACAGTGGGATAAGGCTTCACCTGCAGGGTCCTGCACTGGAAAGTGTCACAAGACCGGAGCTGGGTCATCTTGAATCGCGCAGCTTTCTTGTTCAGGTCACCTTGCCCATATAAATATCTCCTGCCGTAGACCTACATGCTGGGGGTGATCATGTCGTCTCTACGGGGAGACAAGTGGCAGCCGGACACTGCTTATCTGCCCTGAGACTCCAAGGATCGGGCATATTGACATCCAATATGCCCAATCCTTACTTTTTCCTCTTGTATCCTCTAAAGTCAGAAAGTGTTAGACGGACGTTAATTCATAAGGCCTCCTTAAAGGGGTTATTTCCATTTTCATAAGTGGAAGTCCATAAGACGATTTCTCACTACGAGTCACTGTGGCTAAAATGAATCCGTAGATCATGGTTTCCATCGTCATCATTGACCCCCGCGCTCCTCTCTGATCGTTTTCAGGGCGTGGGGACGTCATAGTGAACGTCGGGTGCTTTGTGTAAGGGAGAGAAAAAGGCTGTCGGCAATGAAAGGGTTACTGTGTGTAACACCCCTTCAGGGCTACCACGGTACGCTGGGTGTTATGGTGGGTCTCACCTCTTTAGGGCGCAGTGCCTCCACCCGAATCTTGATTGGAGCTCTCTCTAGGACTGCAGAAGGACTGTTATCTTCTGCCAGGGACTGATTCGGGAAACCCCTGCCTATAGCTCAGTACACATGTAATGTATGTAGTACAGTTCATATAGCATCTTGTGCTTGGGTGCGATGAAAATACATGAGACACAGGTTTGATATAGAAAGTCTTGTATTACTTCATACAAGTTGGCAAAAATAGTCACACAGTTTGCAGACACAGAAGCAGGAGACACAGCAGGCCAGAGTAATCTAAGCTCAGCAATCACTCTCCACAACAGGTTCAGGATCTTCTTCTCTGTTACCGTAAGTCCATGCAAACGTGGGTCTTTCAAAGAGCAGGGTTCAGAGTCCACAAGTGCTTCAGAGTTCCTCAGTAGGAATAGCTGGAGTACAAGGTCCAAGGCTTTAGGAGTCAGGTCACAGGTTCACTGCAGGCTAGATTCTGAAGCACTGATTGCTCAGCTGTGGCTGCTTAAGAAGCAAAAGGAGAGAATCAGGGCGGGAACATGCAAGCTGGAAACTCCATTTTGACTGAGGGCAAGATAGCTGCAGCAAGACAGAAAGTAAAATGGCTGACGAACAAACTGAGTTTCAGGAACATGTACACAGAACCTTACATTACTCCCCCCTTAGGGACAACCTCCGGATGACCTCAGGCCAGGCTTGTGTGGGTACTTCTGATGAAACTGACGGAGCAAGCGAGGAGCATTAACGTTATTGACTGGTTCCCATGAGTTGTCCTCCACTGGGTAGCCCTGCCATTTAATCAGATATTGTAACTGATTTCTATACAACCTGGAATCTAAAATCCTTTCCACCACAAATTCTTCCTGACCATCGACTAGCACTGGGTCAGGGCAAGGAGAAGAACGTCCAGGAAACGTATTGGGTGTCGCAGCCTTTAGTAGGGATACATGAAAGACAGGGTGAATTCTCATAGTTCTGGGCAGTTGAAGACGACAAGCAACGGCACTTATAATTTTACTGATTTTATAGGGTCCAATGTACTTATGTCCCAACTTAGACGATGGAATCCTTAACTTAAGATTTCTGGTTGACAGCCAGACCAAGTCTCCTACCTTGAAAGCTGGTGCAGGTTTACGAAATTTATCTGCTGCTTTCTTGTACCTTTCCTGAGCCGATTCCAGATTCTCCTTTAGAAGATCCATATTCTTCTGTAAAGACGTGATTCTTTCAGCCACTGCTGGTAAAGGCGTTTCTATGGGAAATCGTGGTAGAATGTTAGGATGATAACCTAGATTAGAGTAAAAAGGAGACTGCTTAGTGGAGGCACTCTGAGAGTTGTTATACGAGAACTCAGCTAATGGAAGTAGATCCACCCAATCATCCTGTAGGTGGCAGATAAAGCAGCGGAGATACTGCTCCAGGGTTTGATTGGTTCGTTCGGTCTGTCCATTAGTCTGGGGATGAAAAGCAGAAGAAAGGTTTACTTTAATGTCCAATGCTGCACAGAAATTTTGCCAAAACCTAGAAGTGAATTGCACCCCTCGATCCGAAATAACCTCATCCGGTACTCCATGTAAGCGAAACACATCTTTAATCATCAAATCTGATGTCTGTTTTGCAGTGGGTAAGCCGACACAAGGGATAAAATGAGCTGCCTTTGTTAGACGGTCAACCACCACTAGAATGGTGTTCTTCCCTTGAGAGGTTGGTAACTCCACAATGAAGTCCATAGAAATGGATCCCCACGGGCGGGACGGGGTGGGAAGAGGCTGTAACAGACCAGTTGGTGAGGAGCGAGGTGTTTTGCATCTTGCACAGACTTCACATGAAGTGACATAGTTTAAAACATCCTTCCTGCAAGTGGGCCACCAAAAGAAACGAGAGAGAAATTCCTGTGTCTTTAGAATTCCTCTATGCCCAGCTATCTTGGAATCGTGAATGAGTTGCAATACTCTCAATCTGACTGTTTCAGGAATATACAGACGTTGTCCCTGAATCCACACACCATTCTTAAAGACAAGACTTACGTCCCTTGGGGGTTGTGCCAAAAAGGAATCCGCATGGTATGCTTCCTTGATGTCCTTAAGTAGGTCTTGATTATGAATTACTCCTAGGAATCTAGAGTCAGGAAGAATAGTCTTAGGAGGAGTAATTGGACGTGTCTCTGCTGAGTAAATCCTAGAGAGTGCATCAGCCTTTCCATTGCGCGATCCTGGTCTATAAGAAATGATAAAATTAAATTGGTTTAAGAAAAGATTCCAGCGAGCCTGGCGAGGAGTCAGGCACTTAGCCGACCTGATAAACTCAAGGTTACGATGGTCTGTCAGGACGACTATTTGCTGTGCAGCTCCCTGAAGAAGGTGTCTCCATTCTTTGAAGGCGGCAATAATGGCCAACAACTCTCTATTGCCCACATCGTAGTTCCTCTCAGCCGAAGACAACTGCTGGGAAAAGAAGGCACAGGGATGCAAGACATTCTTCTCACCTGTTCTCTGAGAGAGTATAGCTCCAACGGCACAGTCTGAAGCATCCACCTCTATTATGAAGGCAAGCTCGGGGTTGGGATGTACTAGGATAGGTGCAGTGGTAAATTTATCTTTTAGACGGGAAAATGCTTCCTGGGCTTGGGGAGTCCAGGAGAACCTAGACTCTTTCCGGGTAAGTTGGGTGATAGGTGACACTACCTCAGAGAAATTTCTAATGAAACGTCTATAGAAGTTGGCAAACCCGATGAAGCGCTGTACCTCCTTCACATTTCTAGGACTTAGCCAATCCTTGATGGCTTGGGTTTTGCTTCCATCCATACTAATTCCTTGTGTAGACAGTACATACACCAGAAATTGAATTTCGGTCCTATGGAATTCACACTTTTCAAGTTTGATGTAAAGATGATTTTGTCTTAGACGATTTTGTCTTAGACGTTCCAAGACCATTCTCACATGTCCATGATGTTCCTCTGTGGAGTTAGAAAAAATTAGAATATCATCCAAATAAATTACCACGAATGTATCTAGGAGATCCCTGAAGATGTCATTCACCAAGTGTTGGAAAGTGGCTGGGGCGGTACTCAGACCAAAAGGCATAACTAGATATTCACAGTGTCCATAGCGTGACCTGAATGCAGTCTTCCATTCATCCCCAGGTCTAATACGGACTAAGTTATAGGCCCCACGAAGATCTAGTTTAGAGAAAATTTTGGCATGTCGCACTCTCTCCAATAACTCAGGGATTAAAGGCAATGGATAACGGTTTCTAATAGTAACCTTATTGAGTTCCCTATAGTCTACGCATGGTCTCAGAGATCCATCTTTCTTCTTTACAAAGAAGATGGGTGCACCTGCAGGAGATGAAGAGGGGCGTATGAAGCCCTTGGCTAGATTTTCGTCTATGTAATCCTTTAAAGCCTTTAGCTCGGGCCCCGCCAGGGGGTAGATCTTACCAAAAGGTATCTCTGCTCCAGGCAATAATTCAATTGGACAATCATATGGACGGTGAGGAGGAAGCTGGTCAGCGTTCTTCTTGTCACATAAATCCACATAGTCCTGGTATACAGCTGGTAGTTCAGGGACTGACATGGTTCCTTTAGGAACAGAGCAAGCTGAAACTTTTGGACTCATCTGTTTCTCTGGAAAGTGTAATTCCTTGGTCTCCCAGTTAATGGTAGGATTCTGAGCCTGCAGCCATGGTAGCCCTAGAATAATGGGAAAGTGGGGAGAAGAGATAAGCATAAAGGACAGTTTCTCTTGATGATCTTTACCCATAAGAACCCTCAAAGGCTCTGTTTCCTGATCCACTGGTCCAGAGGTCAGCAGGGAGCCATCCACAGTTTCCATCTGTACTGGAGTAGCCTTCTTCACTGAACGTATCCCCTGTTTCAGAGCAAAGGAGACATCCATAAAATTTCCACTTGCCCCTGAGTCGATCATAGCAGAGCTAGACACCCAAGCTGAGTCAACCCAGAGTTTGATGGAAAGAAAGCAATGAGAATTGTTTTTCTTACAACTCAGCTGGGACACCGCTGAGGAAACTTGAAAAATGGCAGCGTTTACACAGTCAACGTCCTCAGAGGTAACGGAGTTTAAGTCCGAGAAATCAAGATCTGTTGCTGCAGATCTCTCTGGAGCCTGAGGCTCGGACCTGACAGATCCCCTCTCGCAACACTCACAATGAATGAGTGCTGCAGTAGTCTTACGAGAACGGCTGGGGCAGTTTATAATGAAGTGCCCTGACTTACCACAATAGAAACATAGATTCTCCTTAAAACGATGTTCCTTGCGTGCATCACTAACCCGTCGTTGTAAAGAGTCTAACTGCATGGGTTCAGGTTCAGGTTCCCGTGTAATCCTACTCAAAGGTTCCTTAGCTGGAGAGGAAGGTAGGAAAAGGTTAGTGCGATTGCTTTCGAACCATCTCTCTTGCCTGCGTTCAGTCAGATGAGTATCAATACGGATGCAGTAGTTAATAAAGTCACCTAACGCAGTGGGAGGGTCGGCACGAGCAAGTTCATCCTTAATCAGTGGAGATAACCCCTTTCGAAAAATAGATTTTTTGGCGGAACTGTCCCAGGTGGTATCAAGGGCCCATCTCCTGAAATCCAAGGCATATTCAGCTACCGAGTGCTTACCTTGGCGCAAAGCTAACATGGCTGCTTCAGCTGTTGCACCTCGATTGGGGTCATCAAACACCTGCCCCATGGCTGAAATAAAAGCATCAAGGTGATTCAAACAATCATCCTCAGTCTCAATCAGAGGGTTTGCCCACATCAAAGCCTTGTTGGTAAGCAACATAATTATAGTAAGCACCTTAGATCGTTCAGTGGGAAATTGTGAAGCATGTGCAGAAAAAAAAGATTGCATTGATTAATAAATCCCCTGAATTTCTCACGTTCACCGCCAAAACGAAAAGGGGGCAACTTGGGAATCCCAGAACTCGGGGCTACGGCAGGAGCCTGGACTCGCTCTTCTAGAAACTCAATCCTGGCTCGCAAATCCTGGGCAGTCTGTCCAAACACTTGCAAATTGTGATTAGTGAGGTCCTGTAGGCTTGAAAAACGGGTCTTTATATTCTGCAAATCTGCAAGGATATTATCAGTCACTCCGCAAAGTTCCTTTATGCGGGCCTCCATTTTCCAGATCTTTTAAGACAGGAGTATGCTCACCTGGAATGGTTGTGAGAAGTCACAACCACTATCATCACAGAAAGTTCACCCGGACATCTGGAATGGTTGTGAGAAGTCACAACCACTGTCATCACAGAAAGTACAACCGGACATCCGATATCCACAGTTACAGCAGACACAGCCTTTCCAGACCCAGCAGACACTAACGTTTTGGCTTCAGAATCTTGTAATGTATGTAGTACAGTTCATATAGCGTCTTGTGCTTGGGTGCGATGAAAATACATGAGACACAGGTTTGATATAGAAAGTCTTGTATTACTTCATACAAGTTGGCAAAAATAGTCACACAGTTTGCAGACACAGAAGCAGGAGACACAGCAGGCCAGAGTAATCTAAGCTCAGCAATCACTCTCCACAACAGGTTCAGGATCTTCTTCTCTGTTACCGTAAGTCCATGCAAACGTGGGTCTTTCAAAGAGCAGGGTTCAGAGTCCACAAGTGCTTCAGAGTTCCTCAGTAGGAATAGCTGGAGTACAAGGTCCAAGGCTTTAGGAGTCAGGTCACAGGTTCACTGCAGGCTAGATTCTGAAGCACTGATTGCTCAGCTGTGGCTGCTTAAGAAGCAAAAGGAGAGAATCAGGGCGGGAACATGCAAGCTGGAAACTCCATTTTGACTGAGGGCAAGATAGCTGCAGCAAGACAGAAAGTAAAATGGCTGACGAACAAACTGAGTTTCAGGAACATGTACACAGAACCTTACAACACACTCACCCAAAACAGGAGTAAAACAGTTTAACTGGTTTATGGATATGCAGCAGAAATGAAGTGTATTTAAAGAAACAACATGCAATACAGGTAACGGTGCTCTATAAAAATCATATACACATCACAACCTAATTCTTTCCCCAACCCTGCAAATATAACGTAGCAGGGTTCCCCTTTTCTTGTATTAACCCAGTCCAAAAGTTGGGGCCCAGTTGCCGCGGATGTTGGCGCGCAAATTTATAACCGTTGGTGCACTTAGATGCTCACGAAGGTAAATAGTCTGGGGCGTAGTGTACTCACTGTAACGGGCTGGTTGAACCACAAGTCTCGAAAAGGGGCACTCCCGGTGCGTCTCCACCGGTTGTAGTTTTCCCTGGACCCCAACTGGGGGCGGCAGGATTCAGGCCTTTATACGGGGGGAGTGCTGGTAGAACTCTCCGAGTCCTTAATGTTGCTTGCTTCACCTGATGACCGGGCTGCGCTCTCTCCAGATTCGCAGGTATATCAGAGGGGACTGGAACGCTCCGCTCTTTAGAGGAATACAAGTCCACAGCGCTCCATCTTTTACATGAACCATCCGCTCTCTCACTTTCTTTCACTTCCTCTCCAGCTCCCTCCCCCAAATCCCTTCTCCCTCCTATCCCTCCAAGCTGTGTCATCTGACTGAAACAAGGGTCCATGGGAATTGTAGTCCCCGCAGCTCAGGGAAAAAACCATTAATGTCTGAAGGTCCCTGTTTAACAGCAGCTGCAAAACTCTTCTTAGTGTCTGTAAATCCCAGTATACCAGTAGCTGCTCTGACAGTTCCATGTGCAGGTGTTACATTCTCCCCCTGGTGAGTCATTGAAAGTGTCCCATCACGACATGAGGACTCACCACCTGAAACATGAATGGGGGTTAAGGCATCCTGACTAACACCAAATTTACATGCATACAAACCACCTCCTGGACACATGGAAGATACCGAGAAATAAGGCCAAACAGAATTTGAATTTGGGTGTATCAACCTGGGGACCTCAGTGGTATGTCCCATTCTGTCATAAGTCAACATCATGGGTGGCCTAATGTCCCGCTTGGGACGAGTGTGTACCGAGGGGCCCACCTCCTCAGTCCCGACTCTTGTCTCTCAAGAACGGGCTCCACCAGGTGAATCTCTTCATTCAATAAATGTCCCTCTTCTGAACTTTCCTCCAATTGTGGGCGGGGTGCACTCGCCTCCTGACAAATGTCCCTTTTCTTTGTTTCTACTTCAGGGGTCTGGTTTTCAGGGTCTACGCCCATGGGCATGGGTCCTCGATCCACCTGTAGCTCCATTGACAGTCAGGTCCGCATTCATCCCCAGACTCGCTGTCACATCCTCCTGAGGCAACTCCAGTCTGGGGTGGGTGAAGAGAAAACTTGTTCTCGAACCCTACAGTCGTAGCGAGTCTTATTGCGCTTCCCTGACCGACCAGAGGCCTGCTCTGCCAATTTGTAAGCTTTTGTCAAATCCTCTTTTAGCTGGGACACATATTTTAAGTAGGTCTTCCCATTAGAACGGTCAATAGATGTCACAAAACTAATATCCACGGGTAGTCGGGCTTTTCTTCCAAACATGAGGAAATAAGGAGAATATCCAGTTGACTCATTTGTGGTGCAATTGTAGGCATGAACCAACTGGCTCACATGCCTGCTCTAGTGTCCCTTCTTCCTGGGATCTAAAGTGCCTAACATGTTCAGAAGGGTACGGTTGAATCTCTCAGGTTGAGGATCCCCTTGGGGGTGATATGGCGTGGTTCTGGATTTCTTGATCCCACAGAGAGCGCATAGCTCCTTGATTAGTCTACTTTCGAAATCTCTTCCTTGATCGGTATGGATGCGGGCAGGCAGCCCGTAATGTACAAAGAACTTCTCCCATAATGTTTTTGCCACAGTAATTGCCCTTTGATCTTTAGTGGGGTAGGCCTGGGCATATCGGGTGAAATGGTCAGTGACCACTAACACATTACTGACATTGCTTTCATCAGGCTCGATGGAGAGGAAATCAATGCACACTAGTTCAAGTGGGCCATCACTGGTAATGTTCACAAGGGGGGCTGTTCTCAAAGGCAAGGTTTTTCTCAACACACACCGGGAGCATGATTTGCAGTATTCTTCAATATCCGCTTCCATGCGAGGCCAATAGAATCGTCGGCCACGAGACTCGTAGTCTTTTCGATGCCAAGATGTCCATGGTCATCATGCAGGGACTTCATGACCATCTTCCGAAATCGGGTGGGTAACACCAGCTGTCTGCGGACTCCTCCCTTCTGGCCCCTTGTCTCTCGGTATAGTAGCCCATTTTTTACTACTAGCGACTCTAGCTGCCGAGTCAGCAGGACAGACTCCTCTGTTCTTAATGCATTCTTTTCGGGCCTCCAGCCCCTCTTCACCCACCATCGAACTACCCCCACTGACTGATCCTCCTGCTGCGCCATCCTGACTTGATTATGAGTCAGTTGAGGGAGAGAGTCTGGGGTTACATTTGTCACTCGACAGTACGACAACGGGAGCGCTTCGCTAGATGCTCCTAAGAATTTAGCACAGCACTGCAGAGTGAGGGCATCAGTTCGATGTCTATGGCACAGAGTCTTCACCTCAGGGGCAGGGACCTCTATCCATCCTCCTTCTTCTTCCTCATTTAAAGGTTCACTAGGCAGGCGAGAGAGTGTGTCTGCATCAATGTTACTGATCCCTGGTCGATATTTTAAGCTGAAATCATACAGAGAGAGTGCGGCAAGCCACCGGTACCCGTGGCATCCAGTTTTGCTGTGGTTCTCACGTAGGTTAATGGATTGTTGTCGGTATGAACCACGAAGCGTACCCCATAGAGGTAGTCATGCAGCATGTCCACTACAGCCCATTTCAGAGCCAGAAACTCCAGTTTGTGAGCTGGGTAGTTGCGTTCACTGGGAGTCAATCCTCGACTAATGTAGTAAACGGGACGTAGACAGCCATCATGGTCCTGATAGAGAATCCCTCCTAGTCCGTCGAGAGAAGCATCTATATGTAACACATATGGTTTACTGGCGTCTGCATAGGCCAACACTGGAGTTTGGGTCAAACATGACTTCAGTTTCTCGAATGCCTCGTCGCATAAGGGTGTCCATCTTTCCCTAAAGGGTTCATTAACTCGGAAGTAGTCTCTTTTCCCTGACCTTGAGGGGCGGGCTGTCCCGCCGGAAGGGGGATACCCCTGGGTAAGAGCAGTTAATGGCTTCGCAATCCGAGAGTACTGGGGTACAAATCTTCGGTAGTATCCACAGAATCCTAAAAAGGACCTAAGCTCCCCCAGCTTGGTGGGCTTAGGCCAGTTTACCACAGCCTCCACTTTGGCGGGGTCGGTGGAAATTCCTTCTCTGCTGACTATGTGCCCCACATATTTCACAGTCGTCTGGCAAATCCGGCACTTATCAAGGGACAACTTCAACCCAGCCTCCTTCAACCGATCCAGCACCTTGAACAACCGCTGGTTGTGTTCTTCCAGAGTCTTCCCAAAAACAATAAGATCATCGAGATAAACCAAGACCTCACGTAAGTGCATGTCCCCCACTACTTTGTCCATACATCTCTGAAAAGTGGCCGGAGCACCTGTCAGTCCTTGAGGCAGTCTTTGAAACTCGAAGAACCCAATGGGACAGATAAAAGCGGTCTTCTCTTGATCTTCCTTTGACATGGGTATCTGATAGTAACCACTCCGGAGATCTAACACAGAAAACCATTGGCTCCCTTGCAGGCAATCTAAAGCTTCATCAATTCGGGGCACAGTGTACTGGTCAGGAACCGTACGGTTGTTCAAAGTACGATAATCCACACACATCCGAATAGCTCCATTTTTTTTTCGAGCAATCACAATGGGGGAAGCATATGGGCTACTAGACTCTATGATGACTCCTGTGTCTAACATACCGCGTAGATGCTGCCTAACATCTTCGATATCCGCCGGGGCCAATCTTCGGGATCTCTCTCGGAAAGGCTTTTGATCTTTCAAACGAATGCGATGCTCTACTCCTTGGGCGAGGCCCATGTCCCATTCGCCCAAGGAGAAAGCCGCCCCCCGCATCATCATGCCGTCGATGACTAGCCTCCTCTCTTCTCCTTTCAGCTCACTTCCTTCAAAACAAGGGTCAAAGCTTTCAGGCTGCAGTTCCCTCTTCTCCTCCTCCGTCCTCACATAGGCTTCCAGACAGACTGGGTGGATGGATAGGGTCTGCGAGTACTTTTCTCCCCCAGCTTCACGACACCACTGAGCTAACGTACGGAAAATGTTGGCATTTGTTCCCACTATGACAGGTGTGGGTCTCTCATCTGCCTCTGCCTCCGGGCAGATTAGCGCTATAATGGGTATCTCTTTATCCACTCCAACAACAGTCTCTGGGAATCGTAGTGTCACGGACACGTATCCTCGGTAGGGATAGCTGTGTTCACTCAGTCCCCACACCACGAGTCCAGACAGCGGTTTCAGAGGCACATTGGATAAATATCTCTTATACCATCCTTCAAAAATGATGGACACTTGAGATCCGCTATCCAGCAATACTGAACAAGATTTACCATTGATATATGCGGGGACATGCGGGGCTGGTCCCACTAACCCTTCAGGCAGTGTTTTCGATGAGGCACTATTGGATGGAGAGGTAGAGTAGGTCTTTGTTGCTGATGGGGGCTCAGTATGGGGTTCTACTGACCCCCTTTCCCGTTTCCCGACTGCCTCGGAGGGAGGTGGGGAGAATGTGAAGAGTTCTTTGAGCTCCACCTCTTTGGACACTGACGAGCTATATGGCCTGGACTCCCACAGACAAAGCACCCTTCTGGTTTCCTACTTTCCACTCTACACAGGTCATCATTCTCTCTTCCTGAAGCCAGGGTCTGCTTCTCGGCTACCTCTGCAGCACTTTGTAACCGCTGTATTGTCTTGGCCTGAGCACTTAACAATTGAGTAATCTGCTCCCCCTGTTTCTCGATGACTTTCAGCAGTTCCCTCTCTCGGCAGTCGGCTGCTGGCTTCAAGGCAACAGTAGTCACCCCAGGGGAGGTCTTCTCTCTTGCGGCCAAAATAACCTCTTCCTTGCGAACTTCCTTAAGCAACTCATGAAAAGAACCAGGAATCTTCTCTTTATCACAAGACCTCATCCGCTGAGCAATTGGATCATGAGTGAGAGCTCCTCTGAGTACTTGGTCCAGACGACACTGATCAACTTCTTTAGGGCTGACTCCACCTTTAGATACTATTCTATGAACCATCTTATCCAATCGGTATAGATAGTCGGACATCTTCTCATCTGGTTGTTGGTAGGTGGTACGAAGTTTATAGAGTAGATCAGTAGCATCTTCAGGGGATCCAAAAGCATCTTCTAAAGCACTCATATAATCTTGATAAGTTGCTAGTGGCTTGCTCCGCCAAGCAGCCTGCACCACTTCCATAGCAGTACCCTTCAAACTTTCTACTATTCTCTGCTTCTTCACGGCATCAGTGCACTGCCACTCTTCTAAGCACAGTAAAGTGACATCCCTCCAAGTATCATATTCTTCTTCTCCAGCAGGGGTGGGAAGGGCACCCGAGAAGGTTCTTAAACGACGGTAGTTCCCTTCTGGCTGCATCTTTGCAAACTGACTGACTAACTTTTCCATAGCTGTCATAAGCACATCAACAGGGGCCGCTGTCTCTTCAGGACTGGTTCTAAGGGGAGTAGAGGGCGGACGTATACTAGTCTTCCCAGACTGAGTGGTTGATTCCTGTTGCCGGGTCTCAACTTCGGACTCATTAGGCCAAATGATCTTCCATTGTCAACCATACTCTGGGGACACGGCTATCATGGATGGGAAGTAATCTTTCCTCAAGATCTGCCCGGTTGAGATCAGGGCTATGGGTAACTGTCCCCCTTTTCCTTTCTGCGGTCGACCACTTCAGGGTGGGCAAGTTCAGTGAGTCGGTTAACTATTTTCAGTATCTCTTCATCAGATGCATCACAGAGCTCACCACTCACTGCAAAGCTTTGTCTAGCTGTAACATCCATCTCTTCACACCACAAATATACTTCTCGCTCTGTTAAAGTCTCCATAGTAAATACTCCTGTGTTAGTTCTGGATCTCAGCAGTGCCTCCACTGTAACACCCCTTCAGGGCTACCACGGTACGCTGGGTGTTATGGGGGGTCTCACCTCTTTAGGGCGCAGTGCCTCCACCCGAATCTTGATTGGAGCTCTCTCTAGGACTGCAGAAGGACTGTTATCTTCTGCCAGGGACTGATTCGGGAAACCCCTGCCTATAGCTCAGTACACACTCACCTAAAACAGGAGTAAAACAGTTTAACTGGTTTATGGATATGCAGCAGAAATGAAGTGTATTTAAAGAAACAACATGCAATACAGGTAACGGTGCTCTATAAAAATCATATACACATCACAACCTAATTCTTTCCCCAACCCTGCAAATATAACGTAGCAGGGTTCCCCTTTTCTTGTATTAACCCAGTCCAAAAGTTGGGGCCCAGTTGCCGCGGATGTTGGCGCGCAAATTTATAACCGTTGGTGCACTTAGATGCTCACGAAGGTAAATAGTCTGGGGCGTAGTGTACTCACTGTAACGGGCTGGTTGAACCACAAGTCTCGAAAAGGGGCACTCCCGGTGCGTCTCCACCGGTTGTAGTTTTCCCTGGACCCCAACTGGGGGCGGCAGGATTCAGGCCTTTATACGGGGGGAGTGCTGGTAGAACTCTCCGAGTCCTTAATGTTGCTTGCTTCACCTGATGACCGGGCTGCGCTCTCTCCAGATTCGCAGGTATATCAGAGGGGACTGGAACGCTCCGCTCTTTAGAGGAATACAAGTCCACAGCGCTCCATCTTTTACATGAACCATCCGCTCTCTCACTTTCTTTCACTTCCTCTCCAGCTCCCTCCCCCAAATCCCTTCTCCCTCCTATCCCTCCAAGCTGTGTCATCTGACTGAAACAAGGGTCCATGGGAATTGTAGTCCCCCGCAGCTCAGGGAAAAAACCATTAATGTCTGAAGGTCCCTGTTTAACAGCAGCTGCAAAACTCTTCTTAGTGTCTGTAAATCCCAGTATACCAGTAGCTGCTCTGACAGTTCCATGTGCAGGTGTTACATGTGCAATGTCACAGAGGACGCAGGTCCTGTATAGGAGGAGGAGGACCACAGGCCGTCTGTCCGTGTGCGATCGGCAAACATTGCATCACCGGCTGACCCCAGTCAGCACAAGATCAAGGGCTTTCAATCCTAGTGAGTGGCACGTGGCCTCCTGATCATTTTCAGTCATATACACTTAAAGGGGTTGCCCATGATTTTAAAGGGATCATCTCTTCTTAAATGGGTCAAACTGCAAAGTTCTTGTAATAACAGGCAACTTTACAACTTCTCATTAAAAATCCTCTCCATTCTCCAGAACAGAGGGATTTTTAATTTTATAGTTTACAACCCGTTGCCTAGGTTACCGGCCACCGCTGCAGTCTGTTAGCAGAGATCACTGTGAATAAAAGCGCTTTTCTGTAGAGGTTGTAAGTGGTGTTTAGAAGCTGCTTCGGTTCACGTGTGCTCCTCTGCTTTCAGCACACAGTTCAGATGAGCGGTGCAAGGATGTTACTGCTCCGAACTGTCAGTCATCAATCAACAGCGCAGTGTCCCCCCCGACAAACAGGAAGTTGGGAGTCTGAGGAGCGGTGTGCTCCTGAAGACTGAAGATGATGTAAGCCTTTAAAGTGTCTGCATCTTAGACCTCCCCTTTAAAGGCATTGGACAAAAAGCACCACTCTTGTCCCTGGCTGTATCTGGTATTGCACCTATTTTCTGAATTACTACAGCCAAGAGAGGCGCTATTTCTTGATCATTTCTAGCTTTGGTCAACCCTTTTATTTGTAGGCTCTGTGGTGTTTGTCCCTGCCACCCCCCCCCCCCCCCCACCCAATCCGAAGCATATAGACACCTGGAATCACCATATTGCGGGGTATTAAAGGGGTTTTCTGGTTCAAATCACTTTCGCATTGGGAAGGGAGCAGACCTGACTCCTGGCAGGTATTGGACACCATTCTAATGAACAGGACCGCTGTACAGACCCAACCAATTGCGCAGGCAACACATAATGATGTGACGTCAGCAGCACCGCTCACCTGCCGCTGCGGAGCTGAATTATTGCTTTAAAAAGAGTTTCTTGTGCAATCCAGAAACAATCTCTTTCTATACCCCCAAAATATGATTGTGGCTTTCATGGCACTCTGGGATTTGTATTTCTGCCACAGCTAAAAAGCCGCAAGTCCCTATAGTCTTTGTTCACCAGTCACCTGGAGCAGAGTAATATTTACCTATGTTGTACCTGTAAGATTAGTGCAATCTTACGTTTCTAGGAGAAATCTGGAAACCGCACCTGGCAGACTTTTGGCAAAATTTGTGTTGGGAATCCTCCGTGTTCTGTTGGTCGGAGGTATCAGTGTAAATGGTGGAGGTTCCAGTACACATAGTTACGACCGACAAAACAGAAGTCATCTGAGATTTGGATGTCGGATATCAGTTTGCTGATGCTAAAGTGTTTTTTTTTTTTTTAGGTTGCGTCTCTAGGTACCAGCCATCTCCCTGGCATTCAGTGCCCACCTCCAGGAAGAGCCTCCCCACACTGAGTTTTGAAACGTACCAGAGATATACCACACAGACCACACAGACAGCGGAGAACAAGGAGGAAAAGCCCGCGCTGCACACAAACGTCTCCGACACTGAGAGTGTACAGGGTGAGATCTCGGCTGTCACCGTCTCCAGTAGTGTGCTGCAATCTGACATTATGTATAGTTCTATGCATGTGGCCGGGCTCGAGTATGTCCTGACAGCACCCTGGGTGTTGTATCATGTCGATGCATCTGTTATATCAGAAATATGCTTCTTATTGGAGGACTACAATGCCCAGAATGCCCTGATGGCATGGTGAGAATGCAAAGTCATTTGTAGGCCTGTGATCCCCAATATGTGGCTCTTATATGCCATCATCAATGCGGGTCCGAGCTCTAATCCCACCGATCCTGAGAATGAAGGGGCCGCAGCACCGATCTGACGCTTCACTGTGTCTCCTTGTACAGCAGGTGGAGGCCGGGATGTTATTATGAAGGGACCACAGTGCTAAACCAGCCCTTCATTCTCAGGATAGGTGGTGGTCCCAGAGGTAGGACCCCACCGATTTCCAAATATTATCTATAATATATTACTTTATGAAATGGAAATGCAAGGGTGGGATTGAACATAACCCTTCTAACTGGTTACTTGCCTTCCTTGAGGGTTCCCAGATGCAAGTTTTATAAAACGTTTCCACGATTTTTCAATAATCCAGATCTTCCAATAATCCAGGAACCTGTGATATTGTGTTAAAGTAAGATGACAACATGCAGAGAAAATGGCTTCACAGATCATCTGTAAATGTCTCGCGGGTGTCGCCTCGAAGCACGAATTTCAGGCCGAGACGAGGAAGCTCTTGGACATTGTCGCTCGCTTATTATACTCGTAAAAAGAGGTGAGAGCATTCATTTATATGTTTTATCTTTATTGACCAGCAAACAGATGGGAAAGTCAAATCTGTAAACCAGAGAGATGACAGCCGTCTCAGTAATGGAGAAATGTGGCTTCAGATGAGCTCGATCTATTGTTGATATATGTCTGACACCGTGTGTCACCAGGTGTTCATCCGGGAACTGATCTCAAACGGTAGCGATGCCCTGGAGAGGCTGCGGCACAAACTCTTGTCTCAGGGGTGCAGCCTGCCTGAGATGAGATCCACCTGCACACGGATAGCGAGAAGGGCACGGTCACCATCCAGGTAAGGAGTCCACTACCATCTCCCTCCTATCAAATTCGGTACTGTGGACATAAGTACCCCCTGTGACCCCATTGATAATTGGTGTAAATGCTGGATCAAGACCGGGGGTGTAACATGACTGCTGGTAATCTCTCCTGCGCTGGTGATGGACACAACACAAGTGCAGGTATGGGCAGCAAAACCTCCTGCATCTCCACCGGCGCTAAATAAGATGGAGGAGAATGGTGGGCGACCAGGCATGTACCACCTGTCCCTAACTGTGACATCATTCATGTAGGACACCGGAGTGAGGATGACACAGGAAGAGCTCATCTCTAATCTGGACACCATCGCACAGTTGGGATCCAAGGTAATCCTGCAGACCAGGTCATTTTTAGGCTCTTCGTACCCACCGGGACTTCCGTCTGTGATTTGCTTTTCTTTTTCCCACAAGCCTTTCTGCAGAACCAGGCTGACAGCTCTGGGAAGATCATAGGTCAGTTCGGTGTCGACTTCTTCTCCGCGTTTATGGTGGCTGACAAAGTGGTCGTCTACTCTCAGGCTTCGGATCCCAGCAGCCCTGGATATTGCTGGACTTCCGATGGGTCAGTACAAAATTGAGAACGCTCTGACCATCCTTTATGTGCGCCAACATCTATTTATATAATTGTCTTATCCTGTCTGTCCAGGAAATCCCGCGTCGCTGATTGGTCATGCCGCGGCCAATCAGCGATGCAGGGCTAACTCTGCCCATGTGGTCATGTGACTCACCAACTGCCCATGATGTACTGAACATGTTTTGTCAGTTACAGTGTCTGATGTACTTCTGTCACGTTTACTGAACACGGGTAATACACAGTGACATGAGGTAATACACAGGTGACATGAGGTAATACATAAGTAACATAAGATAATACACAGTAAAATGAGGTAATACACAGTAATATGAGGTAATACACAGGTAACATGAGGTAATATGAGGTAATATACGGTAAGATGAGGTAATACACAGTTATATGAGGTAATACACAGCTTACCTCCCAACCGTCCCGGATTGGCCCGGGACAGTCCCGATTCTGACCCTCCCACACTCTGTCCCGGCGGGACAGCATGTGTCCCGCAGTGAGAGGAGCCGCCACACCCCCCATGCACCCCTTCCTCGCTTTCCCAGTGCTCCACTACAGCTTCTGACAGCAAAGCAATGACTTTGCTGCCTGTCTTCTTATGTGCGAGCAGGACCTGTGATGAGGTCACAGGAGGGGAGGAGTTGGGTGTCACATGGTCAGGCTCCTCTGTGTGCAGGTCGGTTTCTGGCTCTCTGCTGTGCTGGTTGTCAGGTGCTCCACGAGGGTAAGTTTATGTGTGGGGTTAGGAGGTGTTTACAGTGTGGATGTAGCAGTGCTGTAGTGTGTGCGAGGTGTACAGAGCGGAGCCGTGTGTGTGAAAGGTGTACGGAGTGGAGCCGTGTGTGTACGAGGTGTACAGAGCGGAGCCATGTGTGAACGAGGTGTATGGAGCGGAGCCGTGTGTGTACAAGGTGTACGGAGCAGAGCCGTGTGTGTACGAGGTGTACGGAGCGGAGCCGTGTGTGTACGAGGTGTACGGAGCAAAGCCGTGTGTAAATAAGGTGTACGGAGCGGAGCCATGTGTGAACGAGGTGTACGGAGCGGAGCCGTGTGTGTACGAGGTGTACAGAGCGGAGCCGTGTGTGTATGAGGTGTACGGAGCGGAGCCATGTGTGAACGAGGTGTACGGAGCGGAGCCGTGTGTGTACAAGGTGTACGGAGCGGAGCCGTGTGTGAACGAGGTGTACGGAGCAGAGCCGTGTGTGTACGAGGTGTACGGAGCAGAGCCATGTGTGTGCGAGGTGTACGGAGCGGAGCCGTGTGCGAGGTGTACGGAGTGGATCCGTGTGTGTACGAGGTGAGCGGAGCCATGTGTGTACGAGGTGGCTGTAGCAGTGCTGTATGTGTACGGGGCGTACGAAACGGAGCCCTGTGTGTACGAAGTGTACGGTGCTGAGCCTCTCAGCTCCGTACACTTTGTACACACAGGGCTTCGTGCTTGAGCCGTGTGTGTACGGAGCGGAGCAGAGCTGTGTGTGTACGGGGTGTACAGAGTGGAGCCGCGTGTGTACGAGGTGTTCGGAGTGGAACCGTATGTGTATGAGGTGTATGGTGCAAAGCCGCATGTGTACAAGATTTACGGAGCATGGCTGCGTATGTACGAGATTTACGGAGTGAAGCCGTGTGTGTACTGAGTGCAGCCGTGTGTGCGAGAGGTGTATGGAGCGGAACTGTGTGTGTTTGAGGTGTGCGGAGCCGTGCGTGTACAAGGTGTATGGTGGGGAGCATTCATACCTCCCAACTGTCCCAGATCCAGCGGGACAGTCCCAATTTTGAGAATCTGCCCCGCTGTCCCGGCCGGGAGCTTACTGTTCCCCTGGACACAGGAGTACACGGCGGAGCCCCAAGGAGCACTTTAAAACTCGCACATGACGTTCCACCGGAAGTGATGTGCTGGAAGCTGACCGTAAATGAGGTAATTTTAGGAGGAGATTGTGACGGAACCATGGAGGCACTTCAGGGAATGCTTCAGATCCATCACCGTGTCCTCCTCCGACAGCGCGGACAGCGGGATCGCCTTGGAATCGGGGATCTCGGCCATGCGAGCGGATCATGATATGTCCTGCATCGGGAGGCTCAGGTGGGCACTACAATGGGAGCCGGGCTGCTGTACTATCTTTATAGAATCTTTCTTTCTCTCTCTCTGTTCTTTCTCTCTCTCTGTTCTTTCCTTCCCTCTTTCTGTTCTTTCTCTCTCTGTTCTTTCTTTTTCTCATCTCTCTCCTTTCTTTCTCTCTCTCCTTTCTTTCCTTCTCTCTATTCTTTCTCTCTAATCCTTTTTTTCTTTCTCTCTCTCTGCTCTTTCCTCTCTGTTCTTTCTTTCTCTCTGTTCTTTTTCTTTCTTTCTCTATGTTCTTTTTCTTTCCCCTCTTTCTTTCTCTCTGTTCTTTCTCTCTCTCTCTGTGTTCTTTTTCTTTCTTTCTCTCTGTTCTTTCTTTCCCCTCTTTCTTTCTATCTCTCTGTTCTTTTTCTTTCTTGCTCTCTGTTCTCTTTCTTTCCCCTTTTTCTTTCTCTGTTCTTTCTTTCTTACTCTCTCTGTTCTTTCTTTCCCATCTTTCTTTCTTTTTCTGTTCTTTCTTTCTCTCTGTTCTTTCTTTCTTTCCCCTCTTTCTTTCTCTTTGTTCTTTCGCTCTCTGTTCTTTCTTTCTCTCTCTGTTCTTTCTCTCTCTGTTCTTTCTTTCCCCTCTTTCTTTCTATTTTTTCTTTCCCATCTTTCTTTCTTTCTCTCTCTGTTCTTTCTTTCCCCTCTTTCTCTTTTTTCTCTCTCTGTTTATTCTTTCTGTCCCTTTTCTTTCTGTTTCATTCTTTCTGTTTTTCTCTCTGTTCTTTCTTTCTCTCTCTGTTCTTTCTTTCCCCTCTTTGTTTCTCTCTCCCTCTGTTCTTTCTTTCCCCTTTCTTTCTCTCTTCCTCTCTGTTCTTTCTCTGCTCATTTTTTCTGTCCCCTCTTTCTCTCTGTTCTTTCTTTCCCCTCTTTCTTTCTCTCTCCCTCTCTGTTCTTTCTTTCCCCTTTCTATCTTCATCTGTTTTTTCTTTCCACTCTTTTTTTCTCTCTGTTTTTCTGTCCCCTCTTTCTCTCTGTTCTTTCTTTTCTGTTCTTTCTTTCGTTCCCCTTTCTTTCTTTCTCTCCGGTCTTTCTTTCTTTCTCTCTGCTCTTTCTTTCTCTCTCTGTTTTCTTTTTTCTCTCTCTTTGTTCTTTCTCTCTTTTCCTCAGTACTAGTCAGTGTGCCCACAGTACCAGCCACTGATCCCATAATTACAGCCACTGTGCCCTCAGTACCAGTGTGATCAGCAGTGCTAAATGGGTGTGGTTGGGGTGTGGACATGGGTGTGATTAGTTGTGAAATGGGTGTGGTCAGGGCGTGGCCTAAAATTTGCCGTGGCACGCCACAAACTTTGTCCCTCTTTACCATCTTCAAAAGTTGGGAGGTATGGTATGGAGCGGAGCCGTGTGTGTACGAGGTGTACAGAGCGGAGCCATGTGTGCACGAGGTGTACGGAGCGGAGCCGTGTGTGTACGAGGTGTACGGAGTGGAGCCGTTTGTGTACGAGGTGATTGTAGCAGTGATGTAGTGTGTACGAGGTGTACAGAGCAGAGCCGTGTGTGTACGAGGTGGATGTAGCAGTGCTGTAGTGTGTACGAGGTATACGGAGCAGAGCAGTGTGTGTACGTGTTGGATGTAGCGGAGCCATGCGTGTACGAGTTGGATCGAGCAGAGCCGCGCGTGTACGAGGTGCACGGAGCTAAGCCGCACATATACGAGGTGCACAGAGCGGATCCGCGCATGTACGAGGTGCACGGAGCGGAGCCGCGCGTGTTGTGAATGTTTTGGAAATGAATTCTGAGCAGAAGCTCCCTCTGGTGGTTACAAACAGTACTGAACCATTCAATGAGGATTGGCAATCTGGAGTCACAGATTGGCTTGATATAAGGGAGGTTCTCTCCCATCATGGTTGCCGGTGATCAATTGTTCTTGTCTCAACTGTGGTTCCTGGTTCACTTGGAAGCTTGCTGAGTCTTGCCTCTTCTTCTGCTTTCAGATAAGATATTTTCTGTTTTTGTTTTTGTGCTTACCTTTTGCATATTTCTCTGCATTTCTGTGAGGTTAGCCAGGTCCCCCCCTGGGGGCTTGGGCTCTTCTCAGTTCCGCTGGAGCCACTGTTATTTGTTCATTTGCCTTTTCCAGTTTTTTCAGTGGCTGCGGCTTAGTTTTGTTACACCAGAGAACTGATTTAGGTGGTAGAGGTTGTGTGATCTCAAGTGTTTTTGCAATCAGTAGCGTTGGCATTTTTTAGGGTTTTTTTTGGATTGCAGTGAGTATCCTTTTTATCCTTTTCTGTCTCGGCAGATTGGGCCCCAGCGTTTGCTCATACTATTTTCTGTCTGTGTCTGTATTTCCTCTTGTCTAACCGCCATTACATGTTTGGGGGCTTCCTATGTTCTTTGGGGATCTGCTCCGGGGCAGATAGCTTTCCTCTTTCTATCTTTAGGTGTAGTTAATCTCTCAAGCTGTGAAGAGGCGTCTAGGACCAACGTAGGAACGCTCCACGGCTGCCTTTAGTTGTGGTGGTTAGTCAGGGTACTGCAATCCAATAGATTCCAACCTCTCTGGTGTATTGCCGTTTTTGCCTGCTCTCCTCAACTACCAAAACATAACAGTATCACCGGCCAAACTGAAAATTGTATGGTACTCACAGAAGGGAAAAATAGTGTGGAAAGAAAAAAGTTGTCAGAGTTGTCAGAGATTTTTTTTTTTCTGTTTCTTGCATTTTTTCCCTCTTTTTCTCTGGGTGCTGAGGAGGATTTTTTTTTCTCTCAATGGAGCTTGCACAGCTGTCTGGCCGTGTGGATTAGCTCACCACTGAGGTTCGGAGTATTGCTGTCTATCTTGCTGGGTTGCCGGTTGTGGAACCTAGGATTCCCATGCCAGATTTGTTTTTGGAAGATCGGGCCAAATTTCTGAATTTGAAAAATAACTGTAAGTTGTTTTTTGCCTTAAAACCTAAGTCCTCAGGGAACGCAGCACAGCAGGTTCAAATTGTCATCTCTCTCCTGCACGGCGATCCTCAGGATTGGGCTTTTTCCCTGACACCTGGGGACCCTGTTTTGTCTGATGTTGATGCATTTTTTCTGGCTCTGGGGTTACTGTACGATGAGCCTAATGTCACTGATCAATCTGAAAGAACCTTGTTGGCATTAAATCAGAGGCTTGAGGACGCTGAGTTGTACTGTCAGAAATTCCGAAAATGGGCAGTCCTAACCAAATGGAATGATGATGCTTTGGCAGCCCTTTTTCGGAAGGGGCTGTCAGAGAATGTAAAAGATGTTATGGTGGGTTTCCCTGCTCCCTCTGGTCTCAATGATTCTATGTCATTGGCGATTCAAATTGACAGACGTTTGCGTGAGCGCAGAAGTATGCGTGGAATAGTGTTGCCTTGTGAGCCAGCTTCTGAACCCATGCAGTGTGATAGAGTGACTTCTGGGGCACAGCGTCATGATTTTCGAAAACGCAATGGGTTATGTTTCTATTGTGGTGACGCCTCTCATGCTATTTCAGTCTGCCCTAAGCGGGGAAGACGTTTTGCATGCTCAGTTGTCTTGGGTAGTGTTCAGACTAAATTTCTGTTGACTGTTACCCTGATTTGCTCCCTGTCCACATTTTCTGCTCAGGCTTTTGTTGATTCAGGAGCAGCTATTAACCTGATGGATTTTGATTTTGCCAAACGTTGTGGGTTTCCCTTGATACCCCTACGGAAGTCTATTCCCCTACTGGGGATTGATTCTACCCCTTTGGCTGAGAATAAACCCCAGTTTTCTACTCAGGTGATAATGAGGGTTGAACCTGATCATCAGGAGAGTTGCAAATTTTTGGTACTGTATAATCTGCATGACATTATTGTACTAGGTTTCCCTTGGTTACAGTCTCATAATCCTGTTTTGGATTGGAAATCTGTGTCTGTAACCAGTTGGGGCTGCCAATGTGTTAATGCCAACACTCCTGTTTTTTCTGCCTCTCCCCAGTCTCAGGATGTTACTGACTTTTTGACTGATTTTTCTGATGTGTTTAGCGAAAGTAAATCTGCATCCTTGCCCCCCCCATAGGAGCTATGACTGCGCTATTGAATTAGTGCCTGGTAGTAAATTCCCTAAAGGTCGCCTTTTTAACTTGTCTGTACCTGAACATGACGCTATGCAGTCTTATATCAAGGAGTCATTGGAGAAGGGTCATATCAGACCATCCTCTTCACCCTTGGGTGCCGTTTTTTTCTTTGTAGCCAAAAAGGATGGTTCATTAAGGCCGTGTATTGATTATCGTCTCTTGAACAAGATCACTGTGAAATATCAATATCCGTTACCCTTGATTTCTGACCTGTTTTCCAGGGTGAAAAGTGCTACTTGGTTTACCAAGCTTGACCTCAGGGGGGCGTATAACCTTATTCGCATTAAGCACGGGGATGAATGGAAGACGGCGTTTAATACCCCAGAGGGGCATTTTGAGTACATAGTGATGCCCTTTGGGCTCACTAATGCTCCTTCCGTCTTCCAGTCCTTCATGAATGACACTTTCAGGGATTTTGTGGATAAATTTCTGATTGTTTATTTGGATGATATCTTGATTTTTTCCAATGACTGGGACTCTCATGTGAAACATGTTCGGACTGTGTTCCAGATTTTGAGAGAGAATGCTCTGTATGTGAAGGGATCAAAGTGTCTTTTTGGCGTACAGAGGATCTCATTTCTGGGATTCATTTTGTCTCCATCTGTTATTGAAATGGACCCGGTCAAGGTTCAGGCCATCTGTGATTGGGTCCAACCTACTTCATTAAAGGCTCTTCAGAGATTCTTGGGTTTTGCCAATTTTTATCATAAATTTATTGTTAATTTCTCTGTTATTGTTAAACCATTGACTGATTTGACCAAAAAGGGTTCTGATGTGGTGAATTGGCCTCCTGAGGCAGTCTCTGCGTTTCAGGAACTTAAGCAGAGATTCACTTCTGCTCCGGTTCTACTGCAGCCTGATGTTTCTCTGCCATTTCAGGTGGAGGTTGATGCCTCTGAAATTGGGGCAGGTGCCGTTTTGTCCAAAAGAGATCCTGAGACCTCTAAAAGTAACCCTTGTGCCTTTTTCTCTTGAAAATTTTCTCCAACTGAACGTAATTATGACATGGGTAATCGGGAGTTATTGGCCATGAAGTAGGCTTTTGAAGAGTGGAGACATTGGCTAGAAGGAGCCAAACATCAGGTGGTGGTCCTCACGGACCATAAGAATCTGGTTTATCTGGAATCAGCCAAGCGACTTAATCCTAGACAGGCCAGGTGGGCCTTGTTTTTCACACGTTTTAATTTTGTGGTTTCCTTTCTTCCTGGCACTAAGAATGTTAAAGCGGATGCCCTCTCGAGGAGTTTCCTTGCGGACTCTCCTGAGTTATCTGATCCTGTTGTTATTTTGAAAGAGGGTGTAGTTCTTTCCACCATCTCGCCCAATTTGAGACTGGCTCTGGAAGGGTGTCAGGAGGATAAACCCGAGCGCTGCCCTATTGGGAAATTGTTTGTCCCAGACCAGTGGAAAAAGAGTGTGATGTCTGAGATTCATTTTTCCGCGTTGGGCGGTCATCCCGGAATTTTTTGGTACCAGAGACTTGGTGAGTCGGTCCTTTTGGTGGCCTACTTTGTCTCGTGACGTCAGGGAATTTGTGCAGTCCTGTGGGACTTGCTCTCGCTCCAAGCCTTGCTCTCGCTCTAGTGGTTTGTTGATGCCATTGCCTGTGCCCAAGAGACCATGGACCCATATCTCTATGGATTTTATTTCCGACCTCCCTGTTTCTCAGAGAATGACCGTTATCTGGGTGATTTGTGATTGGTTTTCCAAGATGATACATCTTGTGCCATTACCTAAGTTGCCTTCCTCCTCCGAATTGGTGCCTTTGTTCCTTCAGCACGTGGTTCGGTTACACAGCATTCCTGAGAACATTGTGTCTGACAGAGGAGTCCAGTTTGTTTTCAGATTTTGGAGGACTTTTTGTTCTAAACTTCGTGTTCAATTGTCTTTCTCCTCTGCTTTTCATCTTCAGACCAATGGACAAACTGAGAGAACAAACCAGACATTGGAGACTTATCTGAGATGCTTTGTGTCTGCTGATCAAGATGACTGGGTCTCTTTTTTGCCTTTGGCTGAGTTTGCTCTTAATAATAGGGCTAGCTCTGCCACTTTGATGTCTCCATTTTTCTGCAATTTTGGGTTTCACCCTCGATTTTCTTCGGGACAAACGGAGGCTTCTGTCTGTCCGGGTGTTGACTCTGTTGTGGAGCGTATGCAGCAGATTTGGGACCAGGTAGTGGAGAGGTCGTCCCTCTCTCAGGAGAAGTCCCAGCGGTTTGCCAACCGGAATAGGACTGATGGTCCTCGGTTTAAAGTGGGGGACTTGGTCTGGTTGTCCTCAAGAAATATCCCTATGAGAGTTGCATCTCCTAAGTTTAAGCCTAGGTTCATTAGACCTTATAAGATCATGGAGATTCTTAATCCTGTTTCCTTTCGTTTACTTCTTCCAGGGACATTTAAGATCCATAACGTGTTCCACAAGTCCTTATTGAAGAGGTTTGTCGAGCCAGTGGTTCCTATGGCTGTGCCTCCTGACCCTGTTTTGGTTGAGGGCAATCTGGAGTATGTGGTTGAGAAAATATTGGATTCTCGTTTTTCTAGACGGAAACTCCAGTATTTGGGTAACTGGAGAGGTTATGGTCAGGAGGACAATTCTTTGATGTTTGATTCGGACATCCATGCTAGGAGACTGGTCCGTGCATATCACAGAGCTCATCCTGACCGACCTGGTTGCACAAATGAGGGTTCGGTGACCCTCCTCAAGGGGGGGTACTGTTGTGAATGTTTTGGATATGAATTCTGAGCAGAAGTTCCCTCTGGTGGTTACAAACAGTACTGAACCATTCAATGAGGATTGGCAATCAGGAGTCACAGATTGGCTTGATATAAGGGAGGTTCCCTCCCATCATGGTTGCCGGTGATCAATTGTTCTTGTCTCAACTGTGGTTCCTGGTTCACTTGGAAGCTTGCTGAGTCTTGCCTCTTCTTCTGCTTTCAGATAAGATATTTTCTGTTTTTGTTTTTGTGCTTACCTTTTGCATATTTCTCTGCATTTCTGTGACGTTAGGCAGGTCCCCCCCTGGGGGCTTGGGCTCCTCTCAGTTCCACTGGAGCCAGTGTTATTTGTTCATTTGCCTTTTCCAGGTTTTTCAGTGGCTGCGGCTTAGTTTTGTTACACCAGAGAACTGATTTAGGTGGTAGAGGTCGTGTGATCTCAGGTGTTTTTGCAATCAGTAGCGTTGGCATTTTTTAGGGTTTTTTTTGGATTGCAGTGAGTATCCTTTCTATCCTTTTCTGTCTAGGCAGATTGGGCCCCAGCGTTTCCTCATACTATTTTCTGTCTGTGTCTGTATTACCTCTTGTCTAACCGCCATTACATGTTTGGTGGCATCCTATGTTCTTTGGGGATCTGCTCCGGGGCAGATAGCTTTCCTCTTTCTATCTTTAGGTGTAGTTAATCTCTCAGGCTGTGAAGAGGCGTCTAGGACCAACGTAGGAACGCTCCACGGCTGCCTTTAGTTGTGGTGGTTAGTCAGGGTACTGCAATCCAATAGATTCCAACCTCTCTGGTGTATTGCCGATTTTGCCTGCCCTCCTCAGCTACCAAAACATAACTCACGCGTGTACGAAGTGCACGGAGCGGAGCCACGTGTGTACGAGGTGCACGGAGCGGAGCCCCGTGTGTACGAGGTGCACGGAGCAGAGCCGCGCGTGTACTAGGTGCACGGAGCGGAGCCGAATGTGTATGAGGTGGATGTAGCAGTGCTGTAGTGTGTACGAGGTGCACGAGAGGAGCCGCACATGTGCGAGGTGGATGTAGCAGTGCTGTATTGTGTACGAGGTTTACGGAGCTGAGCCGCGCCGCACATGTACGAGGTTTACGGAGTGGAGCCATGTGAGCGAGGTGGATGTAGCAGTGCTGTGTATGTACGAAACGGAGCCCTGTGTGTGTGAAGTGTACGGAGCTGAGCCGCTCAGCTCCGTACACACAGGACTCCGTGCTTGAGCCGTGTGTGTACAGAGCGGAGCAGAGCCGTGTGTGTATGGAGTGGAGCCTTGTGTGTATGTAGCGGAGCTGTGTATGTACGAGATGTACGGAGCAGAACTGCGTGTGTGCGAGGTGTATGCTGCAAAGCCGCATGTGTACAAGGTTTACAGAGTGGAGTCGTATGTGTACAAGGTGTACAAAGCGTGGCTGCGTGTGTACAAGGTGTACGGAGTGGAGCCTTGTGTATACTGAGTGGAGCCTTGTGTGTACGAGGTGGACTGAGCTGAGCCGTGTGTGTACGAGGCATACAAAGCGGAACCGTGTGTGTATGAGGTGTGCAGAGCCGTGCGTGTACAAGGTGTATGGTGGGGAGCATTCATACCTCCCAACCGTCCTGAATTCAGCGGGACACTCTCGATTTTGGGAGTCTGCCCCGCTGTCCCGGCCAGGAGCTTTTCCCGTGGACACAGGAGTACATGCCGGAGCCCCGAGGAGCACTTTAAAACTCGCATTTGATGTTCCACCAGAAGTGACGTGCTGGAAGATGACCGGAAATTAGGTAATTTCGGGAGATTGTGACAGAACCATGGAGGCACTTCAGGGAAAGCTTCAGATCCATCACCGTGTCCTCGCCTTGGAATCAGGGATGTCGGCCATGTGAGCGGATCATGATATGTCCTGCACCGGGAGGCTCAGGTGGGCACTACAATGAGAGCCGGGGTGCTATAGTATCTTTATAGAATCTTTATTTCTTTCTTTCTGTTTCTTTCTCTCTCTCTCTGTTCTTTCTTTCTCTCTGTTCTTTCTTTCCCATCTTTCTTTCTTATCTTTCTTTCTCCCTGTTCTTTTTCTTTCTTTCTCTCTGTTCTTTCTTTCTATCTCTTTTCTTTCCTTTCTTTCTCTCTCTGTTTCTTTCTTTTTCTCTATCTCTCTGTTCTTTCTTTCCCCTCTTTCTTTTTCTTTCTCTCTGTTCTTTCCCTCTTTCTTTCTTTCTCTGTTCTTTTTTTCTTTCTCTCTTCTCTTTCCCCTCTTTCTTTCTCTCTGTTCTTTCTTTCCCCTTTCTTTCTCTCTGTTCTTTCTTTCTCTCTGTTCTTTCTTTCTCTCTGTTCTTTCTTTCCCATCTTTCTTTCTCTCTGTTCTTTTTCTTTCTTTCTCTCTGTTCTTTCTTTCCCCTCTTTCTTTCTATCTCTCTGTTCTTTCTTTCCTCTTTCTTTTTCTCTTTCTTTCTCTCTTCTTTCTTTCCCCTCTTTCTTTCTCTTTCTCTCTGTTCTTTCTTTCCCATCTTTCTTTCTCTCTCTCTGTTCTTTTTCTTTCTTTCTCTCTGTTCTTTCTTTCCCATCTTTCTTTCTTATCTTTCTTTCTCCCTGTTCTTTTTCTTTCTTTCTCTCTGTTCTTTCTTTCCCCTCTTTCTTTCTATCTCTGTTCTTTCTTTCCTTTCTTTCTCTCTCTGTTTCTTTCTTTTTCTCTATCTCTCTGTTCTTTCTTTCCCCTCTTTCTTTTTCTCTCTCTCTGTTCTTTCCCCTCTTTCTTATTTTCTCTGTTCTTTCTTTCTCTCTGTTCTTTCTTTCCATCTTTCTTTCTCTATGTTCTTTTTCTTTCTTTCTCTCTGTTCTTTCTTTCCCCTCTTTCTTTCTATCTCTCTGTTCTTTCTTTCTTTCCCCTTTCTTTTTCTCTTTCTTTCTCTGTTCTTTCTTTCCCCTCTTTCTTTCTCTTTCTCTCTGGTCTTTCTTTCCCATCTTTCTTTCTCTCTCTGTTCTTTTTCTTTCTTTCTCTCTGTTCTTTCTTTCCCCTCTTTCTATCTCTCTGTTCTTTCTTTCTTTCCTTTCTTTCCCCTCTTTCTTTCTTTCTGTTCTTTCTCTCTCTGTTCTTTCTTTCTCTTTCTTCCTCTCTCTCTGTTCTTTCTTTCCCTTCTTTCTCTCTCTCCCTCTGTTGTTTCTTTCCCCTCTTTCTTTTTTTCTCTGTTCTTTTTTTCTGTCCCCTCTTTCTTTCTCTCTCTCTCTCTCTGTTTCTTTTTCTCTATCTCTCTGTTCTTTCTTTCCCCTCTTTCTTTCTTTTCTTTCTCTCTTTCTGTTGTTTCCCCTCTTTCTTTCTCTGTTCTTTTTTTCTTTCTCTCTCTGTTCTTTCTCTTTCTTTCCCCTTTCTTTCTTTCTCTCTGTTCTTTCTTTCCCCTCTTTCTTTCTCTCTCTATTCTTTCTTTCTTTCTTTCTTTCTTTCTTTTTCTCTCTGTTCTTTTTTCCCACCCTGTCTTTCTTTCTTTCTCTGTTCTTTCCTTCCCCTCTTTTTTTTCTCTCTCCCTCTCTGTTCTTTCTTTCTCTCTCTCTGTTCTTTCTTTCCCCTCTTTCTTTCTTTTTTTCTCTCTCTGTTTCTTTCCCCTCTTTCTTTCTTTCTCTCTGTTCTTTCTTTCTCTATTCTTTCCCTTTTTCTTTCTTTCTTTCTCTGTTCTTTCTTTCCCCTTTCTTTCTTTCTCTCTGTTCTTTCTTTCCCCTCTTTCTCTCTCTATTCTTTCTTTCTTTTTCTCTCTGTTCTTTCTTTCCCCCTCTGTCTTTCTTTCTCTGTTCTTTCTTTCCCCTCTTTCTCTCTCCCTCTCTGTTCTTTCTTTCTCTCTCTGTTCTGTCTTTCCTTTCTTTCTCTGTTCTTTCTTTCCCATCTGTCTTTCTTTCTCTCTCTGTTCTTTCTTTCCCCTCTTTCTTTCTCTCTCCCTCTCTGTTCTTTCTTTCCCCTTTCTTTTTTTCTCTGTTCTTTTTTTCTGTCCCCTCTTTCTTTCTCTGTTCTTTCTTTCTTTCCCGTCTTTCTTTCTTTCTCTCTGTTCTTTCTTTCCCGTCTTTCTTTCTTTCTCTGTTCTTTCTTTCCCCTCTTTCTTTCTCCCTCCCTCTCTGTTCTTTCTTTCCCCTTTTTTGTTTATTTCTTTCTCTCTCTACTTTCTCTCTGTTCTTTCTTTCCCCCTGTCTTTCTTTCTCTGTTCTTTCTTTCCCCTCTTTCTCTCTCCCTCTCTGTTCTTTCTTTCTCTCTCTGTTCTGTCTTTCCTTGTTCTTTCTTTCCCATCTGTCTTTCTTTCTCTCTCTGTTCTTTCTTTCCCCTCTTTCTTTCTCTCTCCCTCTCTGTTCTTTCTTTCCCTTTTCTTTTTTTCTCTCTGTTCTTTTTTTCTGTCCCCTCTTTCTTTCTCTGTTCTTTCTTTCTTTCCCGTCTTTCTTTCTTTCTCTCTGTTCTTTCTTTCCCGTCTTTCTTTCTTTCTCTCTCTGTTCTTTCTTTCCCCTCTTTCTTTCTCCCTCCCTCTCTGTTCTTTCTTTCCCCTTTCTTTGTTTATTTCTTTCTCTCTCTTTCTCTCTGTTCTTTCTTGCTTTCCCTCTTTCTTTCTCTCTCTCCTTTCTCTGTTTTCTTTTTTCTCTCTCTGTTCTTTCTTTTACTCAGTACCAGTGTGCCCACAGTACCAGTCACTGTGCCCTCAGTACCAGTCAGTGTGATCACCAGTGCTAAATGGGTGTGGTTTGGGGCGTGGACATGGGTGTGGCTAGTTGAGAAATGGGTGTGGTCGTGGGCGTGGCCTAAAATTTCCCGCGGACTGCAGCCCATACAGTCTAGCCGGCTCCCTACTGAACATGCTAGACTGTATGGGCTCCTTCCAGGTGCCTGACTGCAGCCCATACAGTCTAGCCGGCTCACTACTGAACATGCTAGACTGTATGGGCTCCTTCCAGGTCTTGACTGCAGCCCATACAGTCTAGCTGGCTCACTACTGAAGATGCTAGACTGTATGGGCTCCTTCCAGGTGCCTGACTGCAGCCCATACAGTCTAGCTGGCTCACTACTGAAGATGCTAGACTCATACCTCCCCTACTTTTGAAGATGGGAAAGAGGGAGAAAGGTTGCGGCGCGCCGTGGCATATTTTAGGCCACGCCCACACCCATTTCCCAACTAGTCACACCCATGTCCATGCCCCAACAACACCCATTTAGCACTGGTGATCACACTGACTGGTACTGAGGGCACAGTGACTGGTACTGTGGGCACACTGGTACTGAGTAAAAGAAAGAACAGAGAGAGAAAAAAGAAAACAGAGAGAAAGGAGAGAAAGAAAGAGGGGAAAGAAAGAACAGAGAGAAAGAAAGACGGGAAAGAAAGAACAGAGAGAGAAAGAAAGAAAGACGGGAAAGAAAGAACAGAGAAAGAGGGGACAGAAAAAAGAACAGAGAGAAAAAAAGAAAGAGGGGAAAGAAAGAACAGAGAGGGAGAGAGAAAGAAAGAGGGGAAAGAAAGAACAGAGAGAGAAAAAGACAGATGGGAAAGAAAGAACAGAGAAAGAAAGAGGAAAGACAAAACAGAGAGAAAAAAAGAACAGAGAGGGAGAGAGAAAGAGGGGAAAGAAAGAACAGAGAAAGAACAGAGAGAAAAAGAAAGAATAGAGAGAGAAAGAAAGGGGAAAGAAAGAACAGAGAGAAAGAAAGAAAGAAAGAAAGAGGGGAAAGAAAGAACAGAGAGAGAAAGAAAGAAAAAGAACAGAGAGAGAGAAAGAAAAAAAGAACAGAGAAAGAAAAAGGGGAAAGAACAGAGAGAGAGAAAAAAAGAAAGAAAGAAAGAAAGAAAGAGGGGAAAGAAAGAACAGAGATAGAGAAAAAGAAACAGAGAGAGAAAGAAAGAGGGGACAGAAAAAAAGAACAGAGAGAAAAAAAGAAAGAGGGTAAAGAAACAACAGAGGGAGAAGAGAAAGAATGGAAAGAAAGAACAAAGAGAAAAAGAAAGAAAGAACAGAGAGATAGAGAGAAAGATGGGAAAGAAAGAACAGAGAGAAAAGAACAGAAAGAAAGAGGGGAAAGAGAAAGAAGAAAGAAAGAACAGAGAGAAAGAAAGAACAGAAGAGAAAGAAAGGAAGAAAGAAAGAAAAGAAAGAAAGAAAGAAAGAAAGAGGAAAGAAAGAAAGAACAGAGAGATAGAAAGAGGGGAAAGAAAGAACAGAGAGAAAGAGAAAGAAAGAGGGGAAAGAAAGAAGAGAGAGAAAGAAAGAAAAAGAACAGAGAGAAAGAAAGATGGGAAAGAAAGAACAGAGAGAGAAAGAAAAAAAGAACAGAGAGAAAGGAAGAAAGAAAGAAAGAAAGGGGAAAGAACAGAGAGAGAGAAAAAGAAAGAGGGGAAAGAAAGAACAGAGAGATAGAGAAAAAGAAAGAAACAGAGAGAAAGAAAGAAAGGAAAGAAAGAACAGAGATAGAAAGAAAGAGGGGAAAGAACAGAGAGAAAGAAAGAAAAAGAACAGAGAGAAAGAAAGATGGGAAAGAAAGAACAGAGAGAAAGAAAGAAAGAACAGAGAGAGAGAAAGAAACAGAGAGAGAAAGAAATAAAGATTCTATAAAGATACTATAGCAGCCCGGCTCCCATTGTAGTGCCCACCTGAGCCTCCCGGTGCAGGACATATCATGATCAGCTCACATGGCCGACATCCCCGATTCGAAGGCGAGGACACGGTGATGGATCTGAAGCATTCCCTGAAGTGCCTCCATGGTTCCGTCACAATCTCCTCCCGAAATTACCTCATTTCCGGTCATCTTCCAGCACGTCACTTCTGGTGGAACATCACGTGCGAATTTTAAAGTGCTCCTCAGGGCTCCGGCATGTACTCCTGTGTCCACGGGAAAAGCTCCCGGCCGGGACAGCGGGGCAGACTCCCAAAATCGGGAGTGTCCCGCTGAATTCAGGACGGTTGGGAGGTATGAATGCTCCCCACCATACACCTTGTACATGCACGGCTCTGCACACCTCATACACACACGGTTCCGCTTTGTATGCCTCGTACACACACGGCTCAGCTCCGTCCACCTCGCACACACAAGGCTCCACTCAGTATACACAAGGCTCCACTCCGTACACCTTGTACACACGCAGCCACGCTTTGTACACCTTGTACACATACGACTCCACTTCGTAAACCTTGTACACATGCGGCTTTGCAGCATACACCTCGTACACACGCAGTTCTGCTCCATACATCTCGTACACACGCGGCTCCGTTACATACACACAAGGCTCCACTCCATACACACACGGCTCTGCTCCGCTCTGTACACACACGGCTCAAGCACGGAGCCCTGTGTGTACAGAGCTGAGCGGCTCAGCTCCGTACACTTCACACACACAGGGCTCCGTTTCGTACACACACAGCACTGCTACATCCACCTCGTTCACACGGCTCCGCTCCGTAAACCTCGTACACGCGTGGCGTGGCTCAGCTCCATAAACCTCGTACACACTACAGCACTGCTACATCCACCTCGTACACGTGTGGCTCCGCTCCGTGCACCTCGTACATGCGCGGCTCCGCTCTGTGCACCTCGTACATGTGCGGCTTAGGCTACTTTCACACTTGCGTTTTTTTGCGCAGCGCATCGTGCGCTATCGGACGCATGTGCAATGTTCCCCTATCTTTAACATGGCGGGCGCAGGGTCTAGCGCTTGCACGCGTTCATCTGCGTTTGGCGTGCGCTGCGCATTTTACAGGTGTGCGCCCATATGCGCTAGACGCTACATGTTGCATTTTTTTTCCGCCCAACCGCTTTAAAAAAACGCGTGCGCACGTGTGCGCATGCTATGCGCAAAAAATAACATTGCAGTCTATGGGTGCGCTACGTGCGCATGGCTTTGCGCTCGTCAGCGCTTTTGCGCGCACGCGATTTTGTAGTAAATAATGTCTAAACACTTGTTTAAACAACCCCCTACACAAGTAACATTGTGAGGAGTGTAGATAAAAAGGTGATAGAGACAGAGATGATAGAGACAGATGATAGAGACAGAGTTGATAGAAATGTGACATGTAGACAACCCATGCGCCGAAAAAAACGCAAACGCATGCAAAAACGCTTGAAATCGCATACAAACGCTGCATTTTTTGGACGTAATGCGCACGCTGATGCGACTAAATATCGCAGCGTTTATAAGCGTTTGCATGCGTTTTTTAATGCGTTTCATGTGCACACGATGCGCTGCGCAAAAAAACGCAAGTGTGAAAGTAGCCTTAGCTCCGTGCACCTCGTACACGCACGGCTCCGCTCCATCCAACTCGTACACGTTCGGCTCCGCTACATCCAACTCGTACACACACGGCTCTGCTCCGTACACCTCGTACACTACATCACTGCTACAACCACCTCGTACACAAACGGCTCCACTCCGTACACCTCGTACACACTACAGCACTGCTACATCCACCTCGTACACACACGGCTCTGCTCTGTACACCTCGTACACTACATCACTGCTACAACCACCTCGTACACACACGGCTCCGCTCCGTACACCTCGTACACACACGGCTCCGCTCCGTACACCTCACACACGGCTCCGCTCCGTACACACGGCTCCGCTCCGTACACCTCGTACACACACGTCTCCGCTCCGTACACCTCGTACACACACGACTCTGCTACATCCAACTTGTACACACTACAGCACTGCTACATCCACACTGTAAACCCGAGTCCCGATCCCCACACACAAACTTACCCTCATCCAGCACCATGACAACCATCACAGCGCAGAGTCCTGCACACAAGAGGACACTGATCATGTGACCCCTGACTCCTCCCTCCTGTGACCTCATCACAGGTCCTGTGGGCACAGAAGACTACAGCAATAGCAGCGTCATTGCTAGCTGCTGTGAGAGGCTAAGCTGTAGAGACAGGGAGGGCAGGAACGGGTGCATGGGGGGCGTGGCGGCTCATCACTGCGGGACACATAGTGTCCTCAGCGGGACTGGGGGGTCAGAATCGGGACTGTCCCGCTCAATCCGGGACGGTTGGGAGGTATGTAGACTGTATGGGCTCCTTCCAGGTGCCTGACTGCAGCCCATACAGTCTAGCCGGCTCACTACTGAACATGCTAGACTGTATGGGCTCCTTCCAGGTGTCTGACTGCAGCCCATACAGTCTAGCCGGCTCAATACTGAAGATGCTAGACTGTATGGGCTCCTTCCAGGTGTCTGACTGCAGCCCATACAGTCTAGCCGGCTCAATACTGAAGATGCTAGACTGTATGGGCTCCTTCCAGGTGCCTGACTGCAGCTCATACAGTCTAGCCGGCTCACTACTGAAGATGCTAGACTGTATGGGCTCCTTCCAGGTGCCTGACTGCAGCTCATACAGTCTAGCCGGCTCACTACTGAAGATGCTAGACTGTATGGGCTCCTTCCAGGTCCTGACTGCAGCCCATACAGTCTAGCTGGCTCACTACTGAAGATGCTAGACTGTATGGGCTCCTTCCAGGTGCCTGACTGCAACCCATACAGTCTAGCCGGCTCACTACTGAAGATGCTAGACTGTATGGGCTCCTTCCAGGTGCCTGACTGCACCATACAGTCTAGCTGGCTCACTACTGAAGATGCTAGACTGTATGGACTCCTTCCAGGTGCCTGACTGCAGCCCATACAGTCTAGCCGGCTCACTACTGAAGATGCTAGACTGTATGGACTCCTTCCAGGTATATATTCTGAAGATATCAGAGTTTATGGGCTGCTGGGCTGGCCCTGACTGCAGCCCATACATGACACTAGAATGTATGTGCTCCTTCAAGGTATAAATTATTAAAGCCAGCAGAATATATGGGCTCCTGCCAGGTCCCTGGCTGCAGCCCATACAGTTTAGCCGCTCAAGGTGAAGACACAAGAACTGTATGGGCTCCTGTCAGGTATAATTACTGTAGTATGGACTGTATGGGCTCCTGTCAGCTATATATTACTGTAGATATAGACTGTACTGGGCTCCTGTCAGGTATACATTATTGTAGATATAGACTGTATGGCTCCTGTCAGGTATATATTACTGTAGATATAGACTGTACGGGCTCCTGTCAGGTATATATTACTGTAGATATAGACTGTACGGGCTCCTGTCAGGTATACATTATTGTAGATATAGACTGTATGGGCTCCTGTCAGGTATATATTACTGTAGATATAGACTGTACGGGCTCCTGTCAGGTATATATTACTGTAGATATAGACTGTACGGGCTCCTGTCAGCTATATATTATTGTAGATATAGACTGTACGGGCTACTGTCAGGTATATATTACTGTAGATATAGACTGTATGGGCTCCTGTCAGGTATATATTACTGTAGATATAGACTGTACGGGCTCCTGTCAGGTATATATTACTGTAGATATAGACTGTACGGGCTCCTGTCAGGTATATATTACTGTATATATAGACTGTATGGGCTCCTGTCAGGTATATATTACTGTAGATATAGACTATACGGGCTCCTGTCAGGTATATATTACTGTAGATATAGACTGTATGGGCTCCTGTCAGGTATATATTACTGTAGATATAGACTGTACGGGCTCCTGTCAGGTATATATATTACTGTAGATATAGACTGTATGGGCTCCTGTCAGGTATATATTACTGTAGATATAGACTGTATGGGCTCCTGTCAGTTATCTATTACTGTAGATATAGACTGTACGGGCTCCTGTCAGGTATATATTACTGTAGATATAGACTATACAGGCTCCTGTCAGGTATATATTACTGTAGATATAGACTGTATGGGCTCCTGTCAGGTATATATTATTGTAGATATAGACTGTACGGGCTCCTGTCAGGTATATATTACTGTAGATATAGACTGTACAGGCTCCTGTCAGGTATATATTACTGTAGATATAGACTGTACAGGCTCCTGTCAGGTATATATTACTGTAGATATAGACTGTACGGGCTCCTGTCAGGTATATATTACTGTAGATATAGACTGTACGGGCTCCTGTCAGGTATATATTACTGTAGATACAGACTGTATGGGCTCCTGTCAGGTATATATTACTGTAGATATAGACTGTACGGGATCCTGTCAGGTATATATTACTGTAGATATAGACTGTACGTGCTCCTGTCAGGTATATATTACTGTAGATATAGACTGTACGGGCTCCTGTCAGGTATATATATTACTGTAAGAATAAATAATGACGTGCACTCAGCCGGAGGGACCCCCTTGTGTTTATGAGACTGGGTAAGTAAAAGCAAATACCTGTAATGAGGACAGCTTATTTTGGCATAAATAAACGGGCGGTCCCAGTCAGGGATCTTGCGCTGATGCTACAAAAATAATGATCACTAATGAAAAAGGAACTAATACGTAAAAAGTTGGATAAGTCATAGAAAATACCTGGAATGAGGCATAAGTATATGTGATGGCAGCTCCCGGTCAGGGATCGTTGCTGGCGCTATAGAAAAAATGATGATTGCTTAATCAAAAAACATGCCCCAAGTGTGGATGGCTAGGTGATGGCAAGTAAATACCTGGAAAAAGCAGAGCCTCCTTGGGCAGCGCTCCCGCGCTGTGCCCTGTGTAAGTGCGCTGCAATATTGAGCATTGGCGCCTGTTTATACTTCCTGGTTTACCCAAACCGGAAGTGAGGGGCCCCGACCGGAAGTGACGTCGCGTCACTGTCAGTGTGTATTGCGCAGGCGTCATGTGATGACTAGGAACCAATGTTGATGAATTAGAACTATAGTACTCAATTAAAAGCACAGAAGTAGATCAAATGAGGTCTGGCTAGGTTTCTTTTATCTCTTAAACTCAGCTTATGAAGCGGGAAAATGAATATTGTGGTATTCTGCAGTATCAATGACTGAGTATATGGGCACAGTGATAGTATGAAGGATATAGTGATGGACAGCAGAAAATAATTGTTACATATAAACATCATTCCAAATCGGCGTCATAACATTAAATCTATTGAGAGGCCAATCAAAGAAAAGAAAAGAAAAGAACAAAAAAAGGAGAAAAGAACAAAGAAAGGCACTGGACCAAGAGCATAGGTCACATAAAGTTATATAAATAGAACAAAATTGAGAAACCAAGAGTATTGTGGATTTAACATATCAATCATAAATAAAGGGCGATATACAGTATAATGATTACAGTCGCAGTCATATCACAGGGGGTAAGAATACAACTCACCTACAGTCATGAGATTTAGCGGGTCTGTGAATAATATAAAAGAAATTAGTACCGCATTATGACAACCAATCTATTTCTCTATTGAGGCCTTTAGGGGCCAAAGTGTCTAATTTATGTATCCAATATGATTCACGAGATTTGAGCAAACCGACATGGTTCCCACCCCGTCTTGGACGGGGACGTGTTCTATAATCTGATATTTTAGCTGCGCCACAGTATGTCTCATATTAGAAAAATGGTCTGGTAATGGTAACCAGTTTTTACCACATCTAATCGTGGATTTATGGCTAGCTATTCTGTCCTTTATATGCTGTGTAGTTTCCCCCACATATAGCAATCCACACGGACATTTAATCAAATAAACCACAAAATTTGTATTGCATGTGAAAAAACCGTGGATGGGGTAAGTTTTGCCAGTCCTGGGGTGGGTAATACTGTCTGATTTTATGATATTGGAACAAGATGCACAGTTCAAACATGGGAAGGTGCCATTTCGTCTAGGAGCGAGGAATGTTTGACTAGTGGCAGGACGTGCGCTCCCTATATCTGCTCTAACGAGTTTATCTTTGATGTTTGGCGGTCTTTTAGTACACATAAGTGTAGGTTCTCTAAAAGAATCTAGATCTGGGTACGAGCGAGTTAGTAAAGGCCAATGCTTCCTAATGACCGAATATACTTTCGGCATCAGGGGATGAAAATTGTGTACGAATGGAATTCTTTCTGTAGCCCTAAGGCTTGGGGATGGAGATCTGGGTGCTAGTGACAGACTCTTCTCCTTATCTAGTAATGACCGTGGGTATCCCCTTTCTTGAAACTTATCGGTCATGGTATTTAATCTCTCCGTAAGAGTATTGGGATCTGATACGATCCGTGTAATTCTTTTATATTGTGAGCGGGGTAAACTGTCTCGGGTATTCCTGGGATGGCAGCTGCTATAGTGGAGCAAGCTGTTGCAGTCAGTGGGTTTACGGTAGAGGTCTGTCGAAAGGTTCCCATTGGTGTCTTTAAGGACCAGAGTGTCCAAGAAAGGTACTGAAGTCGTATTTGAGTATATGGTGAATTGTAGTTCCGGAAGGATAGAGTTAAGGTATGAATGGAATGCATTGAGAGTGATAGAAGTGCCTGTCCAGATCATAAAGATATCATCTATGTACCGATGATATTCTAGGGCATACTGTAAAAAGAGCTCGTTGTCAAAAATATGTGAGATCTCGAAAAAATTCATGAAAGCATTCGCATAGGCGGGCGCTACGTTTGAGCCCATCGCGGTGCCCCGTTTCTGGACATAGAATGTGTCCTCATATAAAAAGTAGTTCTCGTATAGCACCAGTCTAAGTAGATCTAGGCAAAGTTGAACTGAATCTGTAGTCATGTCAGATTGGTCTAAGAGGTATTTGGTAGCCACAATGCCATGTTCATGTTGAATTGAGGTGTAAAGGCTATTTACATCCATAGTGACTAGAATGCTGTTGGGAGGTATTGTATCAAGTTGTCGGATAACGTTCAGAAAATGCCCTGTGTCCAGTAAGAAAGCTCTAGTTGTTTTGATAAGCGGTGTCATGATCTTCTCAAGGAACATAGATAGTGGGGACAGGATGGAGTCCGTCGAGGCCACTATAGGTCTACCAAGGGGATTGTTGAGTGATTTATGTATTTTCGGTAATACATAAAAAACCAGGGTGATGGGGTGTGGATTGTTGAGAAAGGTAACGGTCTTTTTATCAATAACATGGCGCAGAAAGTAATGTTCAGTGATTTGTTGGATTTTATATATTACTGTAGATATGGACTGTATGGGCTCCTGTCAGGTATATATACTGTAGATATGGACTGTATGGGCTCCTGTCAGGTATACATTATTGTAGATATAGACTGTATGGGCTCCTGTCAGGTATATATTACTGTAGATATAGACTGTATGGGCTCCTGTCAGGTATATATTACTGTAGATATAGACTGTACTGGGCTCCTGTCAGGTATAGTAATATAATGTACGTTGTAGTATATACTGTATAGATGGGCTCCTGTCAGGTATATATTACTGTAGATTAGACTTAGGGCTCCTGTCAGGTATATATTACTGTAGATATGACTGTAGGCTCCTGTCAGGTATATATTACTGTAGATATAGACTGTACGGCTCCTGTCAGGTATATATATTACTGTAGATATAGACTGTACGGGCTCCTGTCAGGTATATATATTACTGTAGATAGACGTACGGCTCTGCAAATATATACTGTAAGATAATAATACGTGCACTCAGCCTTATATGGTTAGGTGCTGGTGTAATGGACCAGTGGTCCTACAAATCAAAAATAATGAATACACCGCACTCTAAGAGACAAAGTATGATGCTTGAAAATTGTGTTTTTATTACAAACTAGGCAACATATTAGGACAAAAAGGAAAAAGCGATCTTAAACGTTTCGGCTCCAACCGAGCCTTTATCAAAATATCGCTGTAAAACAAAAACATAGTATAAGAACAAGAAAAATTAAGTATATATAAATGAAAGCTGAATATATACAAATATATACATGGTCCCCAGCAGAGGATAAAAGAGATCAAATATGGACAACATATGTACAACAGTTAATATATGAAACATGCAGTATTTGTTGAATAAAGTCACTTGTAAATTGGAAAAAATGAGTGAATCAAACAAAGTGAATAATTACCTTACAAATGTCCAGTGCCAAAGTATAAGAAAGTATTAGAAGAGAGGAACCAAGAGGATTTCTCTGTGTGGCTATAATGATAGAATATAAGGTCAATGGAAACATAAATGTAACTGAGTCAAGACAGGTCACTTGAGGAAAAATGCCCAGGAAATATATAATAAAATGTGATAGATCAAGCAATATGGAGAGAATAGCCCACTATCTGGGATATGGAGGAGTGGTATTGTATCAAGTTGTCGGATAACGTTCAGAAAATGCCCTGTGTCCAGTAAGAAAGCTCTAGTTGTTTTGATAAGCGGTGTCATGATCTTCTCAAGGAACATAGATAGTGGGGACAGGATGGAGTCCGTCGAGGCCACTATAGGTCTACCAGGGGGATTGTTGAGTGATTTATGTATTTTCGGTAATACATAAAAAACCAGGGTGATGGGGTGTGGATTGTTGAGAAAGGTAACGGTCTTTTTATCAATAACATGGCGCAGAAAGTAATGTTCAGTGATTTGTTGGATTTTATATATTACTGTAGATATGGACTGTATGGGCTCCTGTCAGGTATATATTACTGTAGATATGGACTGTATGGGCTCCTGTCAGGTATATATTACTGTAGATATAGACTGTACGGGCTCCTGTCAGGTATATATTACTGTAGATATAGACTGTATGGGCTCCTGTCAGGTATATATTACTGTAGATATAGACTGTACGGCCTCCTGTCAGGTATATATTACTGTAGATATAGACTGTACGGCCTCCTGTCAGGTATATATTACTGTAGATACAGACTGTATGGGCTCCTGTCAGGTATATATTACTGTAGATATGGACTGTATGGGCTCCTGTCAGGTATATATTACTGTAGATATGGACTGTATGGGCTCCTGTCAGGTATACATTATTGTAGATATAGACTGTATGGGCTCCTGTCAGGTATATATTACTGTAGATATAGACTGTATGGGCTCCTGTCAGGTATATATTACTGTAGATATAGACTGTACGGGCTCCTGTCAGTTATATATTACTGTAGATATAGACTGTATGGGCTCCTGTCAGGTATATATTACTGTAGATATAGACTGTATGGGCTCCTGTCAGGTATATACTACTGTAGATATAGACTGTACGGGCTCCTGTCAGGTATATATATTACTGTAGATATAGACTGTATGGGCTCCTGTCAGGTATATATTACTGTAGATATGGACTGTATGGGCTCCTGTCAGGTATACATTATTGTAGATATAGACTGTATGGGCTCCTGTCAGGTATATATTACTGTATAGACTGTATAGGCTCCTGTCAGGTATATATTACTGTAGATATAGACTGTACGGGCTCCTGTCAGGTATATATTACTGTAGATATAGACTGTACGGGCTCCTGTCAGGTATATATTATTGTAGATATAGAATGTACGGGTTCCTGTCAGGTATATATTATTGTAGATATAGAGTGTATGGGCTCCAGTCAGGTATATATTACTGTAGATATAGACTGTATGGGCTCCTGTCAGTTATATATTACTGTAGATATAGACTGTACTGCTCCTGTCAGGTATATATTATTGTAGATATAGACTGTATGGGCTCCTGTCAGGTATATATTACTGTAGATATAGACTGTACGGGCTCCTGTCAGTTATATATTACTGTAGATATAGACTGTACGGGCTCCTGTCAGGTATATATTATTGTAGATATAGACTTTATGGGCTCCTGTCAGGTATATATTACTGTAGATATAGACTGTACGGGCTCCTGTCAGGTATATATTACTGTAGATATAGACTGTATGGGCTCCTGTCAGTTTATATTACTGTAGATATAGAGTGTACGGGCTCCTGTCAGGTATATATTGCTGTAGATATAGACTGTATGGGCTCCTGTCAGGTATATATTACTGTAGATATAGACTGTATGGGCTCCTGTCAGGTATATATTACTGTAGATATAGACTGTATGTGCTCCTGTCAGGTATATATTACTGTAGATATAGACTGTATGGGCTCCTGTCAGGTATATATTACTGTAGATATAGACTGTACGGGCTCCTGTCAGTTATATATTACTGTAGATATAGACTGTACGGGCTCCTGTCAGGTATATATTATTGTAGATATAGACTTTATGGGCTCCTGTCAGGTATATATTACTGTAGATATAGACTGTACGGGCTCCTGTCAGGTATATATTACTGTAGATATAGACTGTATGGGCTCCTGTCAGTTATATATTACTGTAGATATAGAGTGTACGGGCTCCTGTCAGGTATATATTGCTGTAGATATAGACTGTATGGGCTCCTGTCAGGTATATATTACTGTAGATATAGACTGTATGGGCTCCTGTCAGGTATATATTACTGTAGATATAGACTGTATGTGCTCCTGTCAGGTATATATTACTGTAGATATAGACTGTATGGGCTCCTGTCAGGTATATATTACTGTAGATATAGACTGTATGGGCTCCTGTCAGGTATATATTACTGTAGATATAGAATGTATGGGCTCCTGTCAGGTATATATTACTGTAGATATAGAATGTATGGGCTCCTGTCAGGTATATATTACTGTAGATATAGACTGTACGGGCTCCTGTCAGGTATATATTACTGTAGATATAGACTGTATGGGCTCCTGTCAGGTATATATTACTGTAGATATAGACTGTACAGGCTCCTGTCAGGTATATATTACTGTAGATATAGACTGTACGGGCTCCTGTCAGGTATATATTACTGTAGATATAGAATGTATGGGCTCCTGTCAGGTATATATTATTGTAGATACAGACTGTACGGGCTCCTGTCATGTATATATTACTGTAGATATAGACTGTACGGGCTCCTGTCAGGTATATATTACTGTAGATATAGACTGTACGGGCTCCTGTCAGGTATATATTATTGTAGATACAGACTGTATGGACTCCTGTCAGGTATATATTACTGTAGATATAGACTGTACGGGCTCCTGTCAGGTATATATTACTGTAGATATAGACTGTACGGGCTCCTGTCAGGTATTATATTACTGTAGATATAGACTGTATGGGCTCCTGTCAGTTATATATTACTGTAGGTATAGAGTGTACGGGCTCCTGTCAGGTATATATTATTGTAGATATAGAATGTATGGGCTCCTGTCAGGTATATATTACTGTAGATATAGACTGTATGGGCTCCTGTCAGGTATATATTATTGTAGATATAAACTGTATGGGCTCCTGTCAGGTATATATTACTGTAGATATAGACTGTACGGGCTCCTGTCAGGTATATATTACTGTAGATATAGACTGTATGGGCTCCTGTCAGGTATATATTACTGTAGATATAGACTGTACGGGCTCCTGTCAGGTATATATTACTGTAGATATAGACTGTACGGGCTCCTGTCAGGTATATATTACTGTAGATATGGACTGTATGGGCTCCTGTCAGGTATATATTACTGTAGATATAGACTGTATGGGCTCCTGCCAGGTATATATTACTGTAGATATAGACTGTATGGGCTCCTGTCAGGTATATATTATTGTAGATATAGACTGTATGGGCTCCTGTTAGGTATATATTAGTTGACAAAAAGAGTTTGCAAACACCATAATACATGCAAACCATAAAAATGTAAATATATAACAGAAAATATATCACTATGCATGTAATTATCGGACAATGGAATAGACTAGCTGTACATAATACAGATACACCACAAGGATAGACAGCCGTGTAGTCTTTTATAAGATAGAAATTTTATTGGTACAAAAATGGACATAAAATTGGAATACAGGACAATAACGGGAGAAAGGACAACATGGGGTATACCCATAGATGCACATGCAAAAAAAGCTAAAAAAGTAGCCAGAAATAGGGCACTATATCAACAATAACATGTGACTAAATAATTGTTATCCCAAAAGGATCAGCGAACAATGGCCATATTTGTATCACAAACAATAGTTATGTCATGTAAAGAATATGGCAGATACATATCGTGCCATATATGAGATAACAATAACCACACTAGTAACATACATGTCACATCAAATTGTATAATGCAGGGAAATAGTGCCAAGACCAGTGCCTAGACCAAATAAATACAATAATAAATGCCATAGTTACCTGAATCTATGATAGGCTACAATTAGGCTGTCCACGACGCGCGTTTCGGAGCTAGGGGCTCCTTCATCAGGGGGCGTAATGGAGGAATGAAAACGCCGACTATTTATATAATAGCCACCGGAAACAAAGTGGCAGGCGTGCGTCCATGCTGCCCTGCTCAGTCACCACGCCCTCCGCACGCAATCACCGGACACATGTAACCATGTGACCGGAAGATAAACGTCAGAGGAGGCGCGGCCAAGCCAGGACAGCCGGCGCATGCGCTTGTGCAAAAGGGCAAGATTGCCACCATATTGGAAAAGGGCAAACATCATAAGAATAAAAGAAAAGAAATATGACACAAGATATATACCGGATGGTTCAATACCCAATTCTGAAAAGGTAGCCAAACACAAGTGGGGCCCCACATGGTAGGATACCAAACAGATAGGGAGCTAATCAATCACGGATGTCATAAAATAGTCAGCATACGTTATCAAATGGACACCAATAAAGTGAGGGCACCTCAGATAAAGCCATATAAGGAATAGCAGAACCCGCATCATATATAACAATATGCATGATAATCACCATACAGGGTTAAGTATATAGTGGAAAAACCACCTTAACAATTTTTGCACGCATATAACAATACAAATACACACCAACCCACCATGCATAGGATAATACAGAATAAAGACATATCAATTTTAGATCGAGAGTCCATTTACTAAACATAATAAATACAGCATATATTTTCTTCAATACAGGAACTTTGCCATAAAATGCAGATCCTAAACTTGAATATCTTGATTCCAATCCAGAAAGGCCGCCATAGAAGAGGTGCACATGAATAAATTGTCCACATTCCAACTAATAAAAGAATAATAAAAAATGAGTAAAATATAAAAAAATATATATACATAAAAAAAAACCCACACATGTGCAGGGATTACCCTATATATAACGAGAGACATTCACAAATAGGGAGCAAAGGACAAATTCTCATTGAGACTATCAGGATGGACTGTGCGTAACGTCCAAATCCATCTGGTCTAAAGTTGGGCAAGTCTCTTAGATAGGTTTCCGCCTCTTATATTGATATTCAGCATATCAATGCCACGTACCCTTAATAATGACCCATCACAATGATGAAATTCACGAAAGTGGCGCAGTAACGTCTTAAGGGTGGAAATGTCCATACAGGAGGATGCAGCCTGAATGCCCAAAACGTGCTCCCTTATACGGACTTTAAGTTGCCTGGTAGTGAGGCCTACATAAATACGATCACACGGGCAGGTGGCATAATAAATGACAAAGCGAGAGATACATGTTATTCTCTGCTTAATGTCAAACACCACACTACCCGTTGAGTCAGTAAATGTAGTGGAACGTTCGATATTGGGACAAGCAATGCATCTCCCACACGGAACACATCCACCCCTACCCGGCACCACATCAAGAAAAGTAGATGGAACAGAGGGTACATAGTGGCTACGAGTGAGGCGGTCACGCAAATTCCTTGCTCTCCTATAGGTAATAGCAGGACGATCCGGGAGAAATTTACGAAGGATAGGGTCGGCCTTCAAAATAGGCCAGGCCCCATCAATCACCGACCTCATCTCATGGGACTGAGAGTGGAAGGCCGTAATAAACCTAGGTATATTGGAAATGCCAGAGCCACGTGTAACGTTGTTGTATAGTAAATTATTGCGTGTGGAGTGCTTTGCACGATGGTACGCTTTTTTAATAGCACGTCCACTATACCCACGTGCAAAGAATCTAGTTTTTAACTCTCTAGCGTGAATCTCAAAATCACTATCTGTGGAACAAATGCGGCGTAGCCGTAAAAATTGTCCCACAGGAATAGCACGGAGAATATGTCGTGGATGGCATGACGAAGCGTGTAATAACGTGTTCATTGCCGTTTTTTTACGAAAGATATCCGTTTGAATAAGACCATCACAGTCTTTCTTAATAGTGACATCAAGGAAATCAATGGACGTGAAATCCCATATCAGAGTGAGATGTATATTAAGATCGTTGTTGTTCAGGGAGGAGACAAACTGCACAAGGTCAACAGAGGTGCCCTGCCAGACAAAGAAGATGTCGTCGATATAGCGTGCCCAAAATGGAACACAGCCAATTGACCCCTGTTTATCAGGAAGAGGTCCCTCTCCCACAGCCCCAGGAAGAGATTAGCATAGGCGGGCGCAAAGGCCACGCCCATTGCTGTCCCCTGGAGCTGTAGGTAAAAGGACCCCTTAACCCCTCTCTGCCATCAGACGTACTATTCCGTCCATGTGACCCTGGACCTAATTCCCATGGATGGAATAGTACGTCATGGGCGATCAGCTGCGCTCCCGGGGGAGCGCAGCTGATCGCCGCCGGGTGTCAGCTGATTATCACAGCTGACACCCGTGACTGTGTGTCAGGAGCGGTCACGGACCGCTCCCGGCACATTAACCCTTGGCACACCGCGATCAAACATGATCGCGGTGTACCCGGGGCACAGGGGAGGATCGCGCAGGCAGGGGGCTCCCTGCGCGCTCCCCTGAGACCCTCAGAGCAGCGCGATGTGTCGCGCTGTTCCGAGGGTCCGTCCTCCCTCCAGGTCCCCGGATCCAAGATGGCGCCGGGGTCCTGCAGGGAGGCGGCTTCCTCAGTGCCTGCTGAGAGCAGGCGCTGGGGAAGCCTGCAGCAGTGCCAGAGCGATCGCTGGTGTGACAGAGTGCTGTGCACACTGTCACACCAGCGATCTGCTAAAATACAGTGATGTCCCACCCTGGGACAAAGTAAAAAAGTAAAAAAAGTAAAAATAAAAAGTGTAAAAAAAAATCATAAAAAAAAAAAAAAATATTCCCCAATAAATTCATTTTTTCCTGTAAATAAAAAAAACAAAACAATAAAAGTACACATATTTGGTATCACCACGTCCGTAACGACCCCCTATAAAACTGTCCCACTAGTTAACCCCTTTAGTGAACCCCTTAAAAAAAAAAAAAAAAAAACGAAGCAAATATCAATGCTTTATCATCATGCCGCCGAACAAAAAGTGAAATAACACGCGATCAAAAAGACCGATATAAATAAACATGGTACCACTGAAAACGTCATCTTGTCCCGCAAAAAACGAGCCATCACACAGCATCATGAGCGAAAAAATAAAAAAGTTATAGCTCGCAGAATAAAGCGATGCAAAAATAATGATTTTTTATATAAAATTGTTTTCATTCTATAAAAGCGCCAAAACCTAAAAAAATGATATAAATGAGGTATCGCCGTAATCGTACTGACCCGAAGAATAAAACTGCTTTATCAATTTTACCACACGCGGAACGGTATAAACGCCTCCCCCAAAAGAAATTCATGAATTGCTGATTTTTGTTCATTCTAACCACCCAAAAATCGAAATAAAAAGCGATCAAAAAACGTCACGTGCTCAAAAATGGTACAAATAAAAACGTCAACTCGTCCCGCAAAAAATAAGACCTCACATGACTCTGTGGGCCAAAATATGCAAAAATTATAGCTCTCAAAATGTGGTGATGCAAAAAACTATTTTTTGCAATAAAAAGCGTCTTTAGCGTGACAGCTGCCAATCACAAAAACCCGCTATAAATAGTAAATCAAACCCCCTTTATTACCCCCTTAGTTAGGGAAAAATAATAAAATTAAAAAAATGTATTTATTTCCATTTTCCCGTTAGGGTTAGGGTTGCGGCTAAAGTTAGGGTTAGGGTTGGCGCTAACGTTAGTATTAGGGTTAGGGTTGGCGCTAACGTTAGGATTAGGGTTGGGATTAGGGTTATGGGTGTGTTAGGGTTAGGTTTGTGGTTAGGGTTGGGACTAGGGTTATTGGTGTTTGGGGTTAGGGTTGGAGTTAGAATTGGGGGGTTTCTGCTGTTTAGGCACATCAGGAGCTCTCGAAATGTGACATGGCGTCTGATCTCAATTCCAGCCAATTCTGCGTTGAAAAAGTCAAATGGTGCTCCTTCACTTCTGAGCTCTGCCATGCGCCCAAACAGTAGTTTACCCCACATATGGGGTATCAGCATACTCTGGACCCCAAGAGTTATTGTGCAATTTGGCCTATTTCTCCTGTTACCCTTGGGAAAATAAAAAACTGGGGGCGACAAAATCATTTTTGTAAAAAAAAAATGATATTTTTGTAAAAAAAAAATGATTTTTTTGTTTTTACGGCTGTATGTTATAAAACTTCTGTGAAGTACTTGGGGCTTCATAGCGCTCACCACACTTCTAGATAAGTTCCTTGTGGGGTCTATTTTCCAAAATGGGGTCACTTGTGGGGGGTTTCCACTGTTTAGGCGCATCAGGGGCTCTCCAAATGCGACATGACGCCCCCAGACCATTCCATCAAAGTCTGCAATCCAAAACGTCACTACTTCCCTTCCGAGCCCCGACGTGTGCCCATACAGTAGTTTTCTCCCACATATTGGGTATCAGCGTACTCAGGACAATTTGGACAACAACTTTTGGGGTCCAATTTCTCCTGTTACCCTTGTGAAAATAAAATATTGGGGGCGAAAAAATCATTTTTGTAAAAAAAAAAAGGATTTTTTATTTTTACGGCTGTACGTTATAAACTTCTGTGAAGCACTTCGGGGTTCAAAGTGCTCACCACACATCTAGATAAGTTCCTTGTGGGGTCTATTTTCCAAAATGGGGTCACTTGTGGGGGGTTTCCACTGTTTAGGCGCATCAGGGGTTCTCCAAATGTGACATGACGCCCCCAGACCATTCCATCAAAGTCTGCAATCCAAAACGTCACTACTTCCCTTCCGAGCCCCGACGTGTGCCCATACAGTAGTTTTCTCCCACATATTGGGTAGTCAGCGTACTCAGGACAAATTGGACAACAACTTCTGGGGTCCAATTTCTCCTGTTACCCTTGTGAAAATAAAATATTGGGGGCGAAAAAATCATTTTTGTAAAAAAAAAAAGGATTTTTTATTTTTACGGCTGTACGTTATAAACTTCTGTGAAGCACTTCGGGGTTCAAAGTGCTCACCACACATCTAGATAAGTTCCTTGTGGGGTCTATTTTCCAAAATGGGGTCACTTGTGGGGGGTTTCCACTGTTTAGGCGCATCAGGGGCTCTCCAAATGCGACATGACTCCCCCAGACCATTCCATCAAAGTCTGCAATCCAAAACGTCACTACTTCCCTTCCGAGCCCCGACGTGCGCCCATACAGTAGTTTACTCCACATATTGGGTATCAGCGTACTCAAGACAAATTGGACAACAACTTTTGGGGTCCAATTTCTCCTGTTACCCTTGTGAAAATAAAATATTGGGGGCGAAAAAATCATTTTTGTAAAAAAAAAAAGGATTTTTTATTTTTACGGCTGTACGTTATAAACTTCTGTGAAGCACTTCGGGGTTCAAAGTGCTCACCACACATCTAGATAAGTTCCTTGTGGGGTCTATTTTCCAAAATGGGGTCACTTGTGGGGGGTTTCCACTGTTTAGGCGCATCAGGGGCTCTCCAAATGCGACATGACTCCCCCAGACCATTCCATCAAAGTCTGCAATCCAAAACGTCACTATTTCCCTTCCGAGCCCCGACGTGCGCCCATACAGTAGTTTACTCCCACATATTGGGTATCAGCATACTCAGGACAAATTGGACAACAACTTTTGGGGTCCAATTTCTCCTGTTACCCTTGTGAAAATAAAATATTGGGGGCTAAAAAATCATTTTTGTAAAAAAAAAAAAGAATTTTTTTATTTTACGGCTGTACGTTATAAACTTCTGTGAAGCACTTTGGGGTTCAAAGTGCTCACCACACATCTAGATAAGTTCCTTGAGGGGTCTAGTTTCCAAAATGGTGTCATTTGTGGGGGGTTTCCACTGTTTAGGCAGATCAGGAGCTCTCCAAACACGACATGGCATCCAGCCAATTCTGCGTTGAAAAAGTCAAACGGCGCTCCTTCCCTTCCAAACTCTGCCATGCACCCAAACAGTGGTTTACCCCCACATATGGGGTATCAGCGCACTCAGGACAAATTGCACAATAACTTTTGGAGTCTTGTTTCCCTTGGGAAAATAAAAATTGGGGTGAAAAGATCAATTTTGTGGAAAAAATATAATTTTTTAATTTTACGGCTCTACGTTATAAACTTGTGTGAAGCACTTGGGGGTTCAAATTGCTCACCAAAGATCTAGATAAGTTCCTTAGGGGGTCTAGTTTCCCAAATGGGGTCACTTGTGGGGGGTTTCCACTGTTTAGGCACATCAGGGGCTCTCCAAATGCAACATGGCGTCCAATCTCAATTCCAGCCAATTTTGGTTGGAAAAAGTCAAATAGTGCTCCTTCCATTCCGAGCTCTGCCATGCGCCCAAACAGTGGTTTCCCCCCACATATGGGGTATCAGCGTACTCAGGACAAATTGGACAACAAATTTTGTGGTCCAATTTCTCCTGTTACCTATGGGAAAATAAAAAATTAGTGACTAAGAGATAATTTTTGTGGGAAAAAAATAGGATTTTTTATTTTCATGCCCGGGCATTATAAACTTGTGTGAAGCACTTGGGGGTTCAAAGTGCTCACCAAAGATCTAGATAAGTTCCTTAGGGGTTCTAGCTTCCAAAATGGGGTCACTTGTGGGGGGTTTCCACTGTTTAGGCTCATCTGGGGCACTACAAACGGAACATGACCCCCATCAATGTTTGCATTCCAAAACGTTACTGCTTCTTTTCCAAGCCCTGCCGTGCGCCCAAACAGTTTCCCCCCCCCACATATGGGGTATCAGCGTACTCAGGACAAATTGGACAACAAGTTTTGGGGTCCAATTTCCTTGGGAAAAATCAAAAATTTGGGACTAAAAAATCATTTTTGTGGAAAATTGTTTTTTTTTTTTTTCACACCCAGGCATTATAAACTTTTGTGAAACACTTTGGGGTTCAAAGTGCTCACAACAGATCTAGATAAGTTCCTTAGGGGGTCTAGTTTCCAAAATGGTGTCACTTGTGGGGGGTTTCCACTGTTTAGGCGTATCAGGGGCTCTCCAAACACGACATGGCGTCCAATCTCAATTCCAGCCAATTTTAGTTTGAAAAAGTCAAACGGCGCTCCTTCCCTTACGAGCTCTGCCGTGTGCCCAAACAGTGGTTTTCCCCCACATATGGGGTATTGGCGTACTCAGGAGAAATTGCACAACAACTTTATCTGTCCATTTTCTCCTTTTACCCTTGTGAAAATAAAAAAAAGTTTGTAAAAGATCATTTTTGTGGCTAAAAAGTTAAATATTAATTTTTTCCATCCACGTTGCTTCAGCTCCTGTGAAGCACCTGAAGGGTTAATAAACTTCTTGAATGTAGTTTTGAGTACCTTGAGGGGTGCAGTTTTTATAATGGTGTCACTTTTGGGTATTTTCTGCCATATAGACCCGTCAAAGTGACTTCAAATGTGAGGTGGTCCTAAAAAAATGGCTTTGTAAATTTTGTTGTAAAAATGAGAAATCACTGGTCAACTTTTAACCCTTCTAATTTCCTAACAAAGAAAAATTTTGGTTCCAAAATTGTGCTGATGTAAAGTAGACATGTGGGAAATGTTATTTATTAACTATTTTGTGTGACATATTTCTCTGTTTTAAGGGAAAAAAAATTCAAAGTTTGAAAATTGCAAAATTTTTAAATTTTCGCCATATTTGCGTTTTTTTCAAAATATAAACGCAAGTTATATCGAAGAAATTTTACCACTAACATGAAGTACAATATGTCACGAGAAAACAATCTCAGAATCGCGAAGATCCGTTGAAGCGTTCCAGAGTTATAACCTCATAAAGAGACAGTGGTCAGAATTGTAAAAATTGGCCCGTCATTAATGTGCAAACCACCCTTGGGGGTGAAGGGGTTAAAGACAAAAAAAATTGTGCGTGAGAGTGAACTCCAATAGCTCAAAGATGAGGTCTCTGAGGCCTACCTGTATATTAGATGAATCCAGGAAGAACCCAGTGGCCCTAAGTCCGTCATTATGTCTGATGTTGGTATACAGAGACTCAACATCCAAAGAAGCTAGAAGAGTGTCACTCTCTAAACACACCCCGTCCACCCAGCGCAGCAAGTCCCCAGTATCCTGGAGGAAAGAGGGGAGGCCAGCCTCCAAGGGTTGTAGACAGAAATCAACCCATTGATTAACATTTTCTAAGAAGTTACCCCTGCCCGAAATGATGATGATTATTGTTGATATAGACTGTACTGCTCCTGTCAGGTATATATTACTGTAGATATAGACTGTATGGGCTCCTGTCAGGTATATATTACTGTAGATATAGACTGTAGGGCTCCTGTCAGGTGTATATTACTGTAGATATAGACTGTACGCTCCTGTCAGGTATATATTACTGTAGATATAGACTGTAGGGCTCCTGTCAGGTTATATTACTGTAGAAAAGACTGTACTGGGGTCCTGTCAGGTATATATTACTGTAGATATAGACTGTATGGGCTCCTGTCAGGTATATATTACTGTAGATAGATGTATGGGCTCCTGTCAGGTATATATTACTGTAGATATAGACTGTAGGGCTCCTGTCGTTATATATTACTGTAGATATAGAATGTAGGGCTCCTGTCAGGTATATATTACTGTAGATATAAACTGTAGGGCTCCTGTCCGTTATATATTACTGTAGATATAGACTGTACGGGCTCCTGTCAGGTATATATTATTGTAGATATAGACTGTATGGGCTCCTGTCAGGTATATATTACTGTAGATATAGACTGTATGGGCTCCTGTCAGGTATATATTACTGTAGATATAGACTGTATGGGCTCCTGTCAGGTATATATTATTGTAAATATAGACTGTACTGCTCCTGTCAGGTATATATTACTGTAGATATAAACTGTACGGGCTCCTGTCAGGTATATATTACTGTAGATATAAACTGTACGGGCTCCTGTCCGTTATATATTACTGTAGATACAGACTGTACAGGCTCCTGTCAGGTGTATATTACTGTAGATACAGACTGTACGGGCTCCTGTCAGGTATATATTACTGTAGATATAGACTGTACGGGCTCCTGTCAGGTATATATTACTGTAGATATAGACTTTATGGGCTCCTGTCAGGTATATATTATTGTAGATACAGACTGTACGGGCTCCTGTCAGGTGTATATTATTGTAGATATAGACTGTATGGGCTCCTGTCAGGTATATATTCGTTGTGAATAGGCTGGAAATGAGTTCTGAGCAGAAGCTCCCTCTGGTGGTTACAAACGGTACTGGACTGTCCAGTGAAGATTGTCAGGATTGGGAATCAGGTGTTACTGACTGGTCTTATATAAGGGAGTCGCCTTCCCATCAGGGTTGCCGGTGATCAATTGTTCTGGTCTCAATCCTTGATTCCTGTTTCCTTGGTAGCCTGCTGTGTCGTGTCTGAATCTCCTGCTAACAGATAAGACATTTTCTTCTTTTTGTTTTTGTGCTTGATTTTTGCATTTTGTCCTGCACTTCTGTGGGGGCCTTCTGGGGGCTTTTGCCCTCTCAGTTCAGTTCAGCCACTGATGTTTGTACATTTGCTTTTTCCAGTTTTTTCAGTGGCTGCTGTTTTGTTTTTGGTTACACCAGAGAACTAATTTAGGTGGTAGAAGTCGTGTGATCTCAGGTGTTTTTGAAATTAGTAGAGTTGGTGCTTTTCAGGGTTTTTTGGGATTGCAGTAAGTGCCCTTCCTATCCTTTTCTATTTAGTAAGTTTGGGCCCCAACTTTTGCTCATACTATTTTCTGTCTGTGTCAGTATTTCTTCTTGTCTAACCGCCATTACATGTTTGGGGGCTTTCTATGTTCTTTGGGGATCTACTCTGGGTCAGATAGCTTTCCTCTTTCTATCTTTAGGTGTAGTTAGTTTCTCAGGCTGTGACGAGGCGTCTAGGACCAACGTAGGAACGCTCCACGGCTGCCTCTAGTTGTGGTGGTGTAATGTATGTGGTACAGTTCATATAGCGTCTTGTGCTTGGGTGCGATGAAAATACTTGAGACACAGGTTGATAAAGAAAGTCTTGTATTGCTTCATACAAATTGGCAAAAATAAACACACAGGTTGCAAACACAGAAGCAGGAGACACAGCAGGCCAGAGTAATCTAAGTTCAGCAATAACTCTCCACAACAGATTCAGATCTTCTTCTCTGTTACCGCAAGTCCATGCAAACGTGAGGCTCTCAAGAGCAGAGTTCAGAGTCCACAAGTGCTTCAGAGTTCCTCAGTAGGAATGGCTGGAGTACAAGGTCCAAGGCTTCAGGAGTCAGAACACAGGTTCACTGCAGGCTAGATTCTGAAGCACTGATTGCTCAGCTGTGGCTGTTTAAGAAGCAAACGGAGAGAATCAGGGCGGGAACATGCAAGCTGGAAAACTCCATTTTGACTGAGGGCAAGATAGCTGCAGCAAAACAGAAAGCAAAATGGCCGACGAACAAACTGAGTTTCAGAAACAGATACACAGAACCTTACATTACTCCCCCCTTAGGGACAACCTCCGGATGACCTCAGACCAGGCTTGTGTGGGTACCTCTGATGAAACTGACGGAGCAAGCGAGGAGCATTAACGTTATTGACTGGCTCCCATGAGTTGTCCTCCACTGGGTAGCCCTGCCATTTAATCAGATATTGTAACTGATTTCTATACAACCTGGAATCTAAAATCCTTTCCACCACAAATTCCTCCTGACCATCGACTAGCACTGGGTCAGGGCAAGGAGAAGAACGTCCAGGAAACGTATTGGGTGTCGCAGCCTTTAGTAGGGATACATGAAAGACAGGATGGATTCTCATAGTTCTGGGCAATTGAAGACGACAAGCAACGGCACTTATAATTTTACTGATTTTATAGGGTCCAATGTACTTATGTCCCAACTTAGACGATGGAATCCTTAACTTAAGATTTCTGGTTGACAGCCAGACCAGGTCTCCTACCTTAAAAGCTGGTGCAGGTTTACGAAATTTATCTGCTGCCTTCTTGTACCTTTCCTGAGCCGATTCCAGATTCTCCTTTAGAAGATCCATATTCTTCTGTAAAGTCGTGACTCTTTCAGCCACTGCTGGCAAAGGCGTCTCTATGGGAAATCGTGGTAGAATGTTAGGATGATAACCTAGATTAGAGTAAAAAGGAGACTGTTTAGTGGAGGCACTCTGAGAGTTGTTGTAAGAGAACTCAGCCAATGGAAGTAGATCCACCCAATCATCCTGTAGGTGGCAGATAAAGCAGCGGAGATACTGCTCCAGGGTTTGATTGGTTCGTTCGGTTTGTCCATTAGTCTGGGGATGAAAAGCAGAAGAAAGGTTTACTTTAATGTCCAATGCTGCACAGAAATTTTGCCAAAACCTAGAAGTGAATTGCACCCCTCGATCCGAAATAACCTCATCCGGTACTCCATGTAAACGAAACACATCTTTAATCATCAAATCTGATGTCTGTTTTGCAGTGGGTAAGCCGACACAAGGGATAAAATGAGCTGCCTTTGTTAGACGGTCAACCACCACTAGAATAGTGTTCTTCCCTTGAGAGGTTGGTAATTCCACAATGAAGTCCATAGAAATGGATCCCCACGGGCGGGACGGGGTGGGAAGAGGCTGTAACAGACCAGTTGGTGAAGAGCGAGGTGTTTTGCATCTTGCACAAACCTCACACGAAGTGACATAGTCCAAAACATCCTTCCTACAAGTGGGCCACCAAAAGAAACGAGAAAGAAATTCCTGTGTCTTTAGAATTCCTCTATGCCCGGCTATTTTGGAATCGTGAATGAGTTGCAATACTCTCAATCTGACTGTTTCAGGTATATACAGACGTTGTCCCAGAATCCACACACCATTCTTAAAGACAAGACTTACGTCCCTTGGGGGTTGAGCCAAAAAAGAATCCGCATGGTATGCTTCCTTGATGTCTTTAATTAGGTCTTGATGATGAATCACTCCTAGGAATCTAGAGTCAGGAAGAATAGTCTTAGGAGGAGTAATTGGACGTGTCTCTGCTGAGTAAATCCTAGAGAGTGCATCAGCCTTTCCATTGCGCGATCCTGGTCTATAAGAAATAATAAAATTAAATTGGTTTAAGAAAAGATTCCAGCGAGCCTGGCGAGGAGTCAGGCACTTAGCCGACCTGATAAACTCAAGATTACGATGGTCTGTCAGAACGACTATTTGCTGTGCAGCTCCTTGAAGAAGGTGTCTCCATTCTTTGAAGGCGGCAATAATGGCCAACAACTCTCTATTGCCCACATCGTAGTTCTTCTCAGCCGAAGACAACTGCTGGGAAAAGAAGGCACAGGGATGCAAGACATTCTTCTCACCTGTTCTCTGAGAGAGTATAGCTCCCACGGCACAGTCTGAAGCATCCACCTCTATTATGAAGGCAAGCTCTGGGTTGGGATGTACTAGGATAGGTGAGTGGTAAATTTATCTTTTAGACGGGAAAATGCTTCCTGGGCTTGGGGAGTCCAGGAGAACTTAGACTCTTTCCGGGTAAGTTGGGTGATAGGTGACACTACCTCAGAGAAATTTCTAATGAAACGTCTATAGAAGTTTGCAAACCCGATGAAGCGCTGTACCTCCTTCACATTTCTAGGACTTGGCCAATCATTGATGGCTTGGGTTTTACTTCCATCCATACTAATTCCTTGTGTAGACAGTACATACCCCAGAAATTGAATTTCGGTCTTATGGAATTCACACTTTTCAAGCTTGATGTAAAGATGATTTTGTCTTAGACGTTCCAAGACCATTCTCACATGTCCATGATGTTCCTCTGTGGAGTTAGAAAAAATTAAAATATCATCCAAATAAATTACCACGAATGTATCTAGGAGATCCCTGAAGATATCATTCACCAAGTGTTGGAAAGTGGCTGGGGCGGTACTCAGACCAAAAGGCATAACTAGATATTCAAAGTGTCCATAGCGTGACCTGAATGCAGTCTTCCATTCATCCCCAGGTCTAATACGGACTAAGTTATAGGCCCCACGAAGATCTAGTTTAGAAAAAATTTTGGCATGTCGCACTCTCTCCAATAACTCAGGGATTAAAGGCAATGGATAACGGTTTCTAATAGTAACCTTATTGAGTTCCCTATAGTCTACGCATGGTCTCAGGGATCCATCTTTCTTCTTTACAAAGAATATGGGTGCCCCTGCAGGAGATGAAGAGGGGCGTATGAAGCCCTTGGCTAGATTTTCGTCTATGTACTTCTTTTAAAGCCTTCAGCTCGGGCCCCGCCAGGGGGTAGATCTTACCAAAAGGTATCTCTGCTCCAGGCAATAATTCAATTGGACAATCATATGGACGGTGAGGAGGAAGCTGGTCAGCGTTCTTCTTGTCACATAAATCCACATAGTCCTGGTATACAGCTGGTAGTTCAGGGACTGACATGGTTCCTTTAGGAACAGAGCAAGCTGAAATTTTTGGACTCATCTGTTTCTCTGGAAAGTGTAATTCCTTGGTCTCCCAGTTAATGGTAGGATTCTGAGCCTGCAGCCATGGTAGCCCTAGAATAATGGGAAAGTGAGGAGAAGAGATAAGCATAAAGGACAGTTTCTCTTGATGATCTTTACCCATAAGAACCTTTAAAGGCTCTGTTTCCTGATCCACTGGTCCAGAGGTCAGCAGGGAGCCATCCACAGTTTCCATCTGTACTGGAGTAGCCTTCTTCACTGAACGTATTCCCTGTTTTAGAGCAAAGGAGACATCCATAAAATTTCCACTTGCACCTGAGTCGATCATAGCAGAGCTAGACACCCAGGCTGAGTTAACCCAGAGTTTGATGGAAAGGAAACAGTGAGAATTGTTTTTCTTACAACTCAGCTGGGACACCGCTGAGGAAACTTGAAAGATGGCAGCATTTACACAGTCAACGTCCTCAGAGGTAACGGAGTTTAAGTCCGAGAAATCAAGATCTGTTGCTGCAGCTCTCTCTGGAGCCTGAGGCTCGGACCTGACAGATCCCCTCTCGCAACACTCACAATGAATGAGTGCTGCAGTAGTCTTGCGAGAACGGCTGGGACAGTTAATAATAAAGTGCCCTGACTTACCACAATAAAAACATAGATTCTCCTTAAAACGATGTTCCTTGCGTGCATCACTAACCCGTCGTAGTAAAGAGTCTACCTGCATGGGTTCAGGTTCAGGTTCCCGTGTAATCCTATTCAAAGGTTCCTTAGCTGGAGAGGAAGGTAGGAAAAGGTTAGTACGATTGCTTTCGAACCATCTCTCTTGCCTGCGTTCAGTTAAACGAGTATCAATACGGATGCAGTAGTTAATAAAGTCACCTAACGCAGTGGGAGGGTCGGCACGAGCAAGTTCATCCTTAATCAGTGGGGATAACCCCTTTCGAAAAATAGATTTTTTGGCGGAATTGTCCCAGGTGGTATCAAGGGCCCATCTCCTGAAATCCAAGGCATATTCAGCTACGAGTGCTTACCTTGGCGCAAAGCTAACATGGCTGCTTCAGCTGTTGCACCTCGATTGGGGTCATCAAACACCTGCCCCATGGCTGAAATAAAATCATCAAGGTGATTCAAACAATCATCCTCAGTCTCAATCAGAGGGTTTGCCCATATCAAAGCCTTGTTGGTAAGCAACATAATTATAGTAAGCACCTTAGATCGTTCAGTGGGAAATTGTGAAGCATGTGCAGAAAAAAAAAGATTGCATTGATTAACAAATCCCCTGAATTTTTCACGTTCACCACCAAAACGAAAAGGGGGCAACTTGGGAATCCCAGAACTCGGGGCCACGGCAGGAGCCTGGACTCGCCCCTCCAGAACCTCAATCCTGGCTCGCAAATCCTGGGTAGTCTGTCCAACCACTTGCAAATTGTGATTATTTAGGTCCTGAAGATTTGTAAAACGGGTCTTTATATTCTGCAAATCTGCAAGGATATTATCAGTCACTCCGCAAAGTTCCTTTATGCGGGCCTCCATTTTCCAGATCTTTTAAGACAGGATTCTGGAAGAAGAGGAAAAAAAAAAAAAAAAAACAATAGTGTTCACCTGTGGCAACACTGAAGAAAGAAAAAACTTTAAGGGAACTGCTCACCTGGAATGGTTGTGAGAAGTCACAACCACTATCATCACAGAAAGCTTTCAACCAGACATCTGATATCCAGAGTTTCAGCAGACAAAAAGAGAAGAGAGAAAAAAAAAAAAAAAACAATAGTGTTTACCTGTGATAACACTGCAGAAAAAAAAACTTAAGGGAATTGCTCACCTGGAATGGTTGTGAGAAGTCACAACCACTGTCATCACAGAAAGTACAACCGGACATCCGATATCCACAGTACAGCAGACAAGCCTTTCCAGACCCAGCAGACACTAACGTTTGGCTTCAGAATCTTGTAATGTATGTGGTACAGTTCATATAGCGTCTTGTGCTTGGGTGCGATGAAAATACTTGAGACACAGGTTGATAAAGAAAGTCTTGTATTGCTTCATACAAATTGGCAAAAATAAACACACAGGTTGCAAACACAGAAGCAGGAGACACAGCAGGCCAGAGTAATCTAAGTTCAGCAATAACTCTCCACAACAGATTCAGATCTTCTTCTCTGTTACCGCAAGTCCATGCAAACGTGAGGCTCTCAAGAGCAGAGTTCAGAGTCCACAAGTGCTTCAGAGTTCCTCAGTAGGAATGGCTGGAGTACAAGGTCCAAGGCTTCAGGAGTCAGAACACAGGTTCACTGCAGGCTAGATTCTGAAGCACTGATTGCTCAGCTGTGGCTGTTTAAGAAGCAAACGGAGAGAATCAGGGCGGGAACATGCAAGCTGGAAAACTCCATTTTGACTGAGGGCAAGATAGCTGCAGCAAAACAGAAAGCAAAATGGCCGACGAACAAACTGAGTTTCAGAAACAGATACACAGAACCTTACAGGTGGTTAGTCAGGGTACTGCAATCTCATAGTTTCCAACTTCTCTGGTGTATTTGCTTTTTTGCCTGCTCTCCTCAGCTACCAAATCATAACAGTATCACCGGCCTAAACTGAAAATTATATGGTACTCACAGAAGGGAAAAATATTGTGGAAAGAAAAAAGTTGTCAGAGTTGTCAGAGATTTTTTTTTTTTTTTTTTTCTGTTTGTTGCATTTTTTTTTCCCTCTGTATCTCTGGGTGCTGAGGAGGATTTTTTTTTCTCTCTCAATGGAGTTTGCACAGTTGTCTGGCCGTGTGGATCAGCTTGCCACTGAAGTTCGGAGTATTGCTACCTATCTTGCTAGGTTGCCTGTTGTGGAACCTAGGATCCCCATGCCAGATTTGTTTTTAGGGGATCGAGCTAAGTTTCTGAATTTCAAAAATAACTGTAAATTGTTTTTTGCCTTAAAATCTAAGTCCTCAGGGAACGCAGCGCAGCAGGTTCAAATTGTCATCTCTCTCCTGCGCGGCGACCCTCAGGATTGGGCTTTTTAACTGACACCTGGGGATCCTGTTTTGAGTGATGTTGATGCATTTTTTCAGGCTTTGGGGTTATTGTACGATGAGCCTAATGTCACTGATCAAGCTGAAAAAACTTTGTTGGCATTAAGTCAGGGTCTTGATGACGCTGAGTTATACTGTCAGAGATTCCGTAAGTGGGCAGTCCTGACCAAATGGAATGACGACGCTTTGGCAGCTCTTTTTCGGAAGGGACTGTCAGATAATGTAAAGGATGTTATGGTGGGTTTCCCCTGTTCCCTCTGGTCTCAATGATTCTATGTCATTAGCGATTCAAATTGACAGACGTTTGCGTGAGCGGAAAGGTATGCGTGGAATAATGTTGCCTTGTGAACCTGCTTCTGAATCCATGCAGTGTGATGGAGTGGTTTCTGGGGCACAGCGTCATGAATTTCGAAAGCGCAATGGGTTATGTTTCTACTGTGGTGATGCCTCTCATGCTATTTCAGTCTGCCCTAAGCGGGGAAGACGTTTTGCACGCTCAGTTGTCTTGGGTAGTGTTCAGACTAAGTTTTTATTAACTGTTACCCTGATATGCTCTCTGTCCTCATTTTCTGCTCAGGCTTTTGTTGATTCTGGAGCAGCTATTAACCTGATGGATTTTGATTTTTCTAAACGTTGTGGGTTTCCCTTGATACCCCTACGGAAGTCTATTCCCCTACTGGGGATCGATTCTACCCCTTTGGCTGAGAATAAACCTCAGTTCTCTACTCAGGTGATAATGAGGGTAGAACCTGATCATCAGGAGAGTTGCAAATTTTTGGTTCTGTATAATCTGCATGACATTATTAGTACTGGGTTTCCCTTGGTTACAGTCTCATAATCCTGTTTTGGATTGGAAATCTGTGTCTGTTACCAGTTGGGGCTGCCAATGTGTTAATACCAACACTCCTGTTTTTTCTGCCTCCCCCAGGCTCAGGATGTTCCTGACTTTTTAATTGATTTTTCTGATGTATTTAGCGAAAGTAAATCTGCATCCTTACCTCCCCATAGGAGCTATGACTGCGCTATTGAATTAGTGCCTGGTAGTAAATTCCCTAAAGGTCGCCTTTTTAACTTGTCTGTACCTGAACATGACGCTATGCGGTCTTATATCAAGGAGTCATTGGAGAAGGGTCATATCAGACCATCCTCTTCACCCTTAGGTGCCGGTTTTTTCTTTGTGGCCAAAAAGGATGGTTCATTAAGGCCGTGTATTGATTATCGTCTCTTGAACAATATTTCTGTGAAATATCAATATCCGTTACCCTTGATCTCTGATCTGTTTTCCAGGGTGAAAAACGCTACTTGGTTTACCAAGCTTGACCTCAGGGGGCATATAAACTTATTCGCATTAAGCACGGGGATGAATGGAAGACGGCATTTAATACCCCTGAAGGGCATTTTGAGTACCTTGTGATGCCCTTTGGGCTCACTAATGCTCCTTCTGTCTTCCAGTCCTTCATGAATGACATTTTCAGGGATTTTGTGGATAAATTTCTGATTGTTTATTTGGATGATATCTTGATTTTTTCCAATGACTGGGACTCTCATGTAAAACATGTTCGGACTGTGTACAGATTTTGAGAGAGAATGCTCTGTATGTGAAGGGATCAAAGTGTCTTTTTGGCGTTCAGAGGATCTCATTTCTGGGATTCATTTTGTCCCCATCTGTTATTGAAATGGACCGATCAAAGTTCAGGCCATCTGTGATTGGGTCCAACCTACTTCATTAAAGGCTCTTCAAAGATTCTTGGGTTTTGCCAATTTTTATCGTAAATTTATTGGTAATTTCTCTGTTATTGTTAAACCATTAACTGATTTGACCAAGAAGGGTTCTGATGTGGTGAATTGGCCTCCTGAGGCAGTCTCTGCATTTCAGGAACTTAAGCAGAGATTCACTTCTGCTCCTGTTCTACGGCAGCCTGATGTTTCTCTACCATTTCAGGTGGAGGTGGATGCCTCTGAAATTGGGGCAGGTGCCGTTTTGTCCCAAAGAGATCCAGAGACCTCTAAAAGTAACCCTTGTGCCTTTTTCTCTCGAAAATTTTCTCCCACTGAACGTAATTATGACGTGGGTAATCGGGAGTTATTAGCCATGAAGTTGGCTTTTGAAGAGTGGAGACATTGGCTGGAGGGAGCCAAACATCAGGTGGTGGTCCTTACGGACCATAAGAATCTAGTTTATCTGGAATCTGCCAAGCGACTTAATCCTAGACAGGCCAGGTGGGCCTTGTTTTTCACACGTTTTAATTTTGTGGTTTCATTTCTTCCTGGCACTAAAAATGTTAAGGCGGATGCCCTCTCGAGGAGTTTCCTGGCGGACTCTCCTGAGTTATCTGATCCTTCTGTTATTTTGAAAGAGGGTGTAGTTCTTTCCGCCATCTCGCCCAATTTGAGACTGGCTCTGGAGGGGTGTCAGGAGGATAAGCCCGAGCGCTGCCCTGTTGGGAAATTGTTTGTCCCGGACCAGTGGAAAAAGAGTGTAATGTCTGAGATTCATTGTTCCGCGTTGGCCGGTCATCCCGGAATTTTTGGTACCAGAGACTTGGTTAGTCGGTCCTTTTGGTGGTCTACCTTGTCTCGTGATGTCAGGGAGTTTGTGCAGTCCTGCGGGACTTGCTCTCGCTCCAAGCCTTGCTCTCATTCTAGTGGTTTGTTGATGCCATTACCTGTGCCCAAGAGACCATGGACCCATATCTCTATGGATTTCATTTCCGACCTCCCTGTTTCTCAGAGAATAACCGTCATCTGGGTGATTTGCGATAGGTTTTCCAAGATGATACATCTTGTGCCATTACCTAAGTTGCCTTCCTCCTCTGAATTGGTGCCTTTGTTCCTTCAGCACGTAGTTCGTTTACACGGCATTCCTGAGAACATTGTGTCTGACAGAGGAGTCCAGTTTGTTTCCAGATTTTGGAGGACCTTTTGTTCTAAAATTGGTGTTCAATTGTCTTTCTCCTCGGCGTTTCATCCTCAGACCAATGGTCAAACTGAGAGAACAAACCAGACATTGGAGACTTATCTAAGATGCTTTGTGTCTGCTGATCAGGATGACTGGGTCTCTTTTTTGCCTTTGGCTGAGTTTGCTCTTAATAATAGGGCTAGCTCTGCCACTTTGATGTCTCCATTTTTCTGTAATTCTGGGTTTCACCCTCGATTTTCTTCAGGACAGACGGAGGCTTCTGTCTGTCCAGGTGTTGACTCTGTTGTGGAGCGTATGCAACAGATTTGGGACCAGGTAGTGGAGAGGTTGTCTGTTGTGAATGGACTTGAAATGAGTTCTGAGCAGAGGCTCCCTCTGGTGGTTACAAGCGGTACTGGACTGTCCAGTGAAGATTGTGAGGAGTGGGAATCAGGTGTTACTGACTGGTCTTATATAAGGGAGTCGCCTTCCCATCAGGGTTGCCGGTGATCAATTGCTCTGGTCTCAATCCTTGAGACCTGTTTCCTTTGTAGCCTGCTGTGTCGTGTCTGCATCTCCTGCTAACAGATAAGACATTTTCTTCTTTTTGTTTTTGTGCTTGATTTTTGCATTTTGTCCTGCACTTCTGTGGGGGCCTTCAGGGTCCCCTCCGGGGGCTTTTGCCCTCTCAGTTTAGTTCAGCCACTGATGTTTGTACTTTTGCTTTTTCCAGTTTTTTCAGTGGCTGCTGTTTTGATTTTGTTACACCAGAGAACTAATTTAGGTGGTAGAGGTCGTGTGATCTCAGGTGATTTTGAAATTAGTAGAGTTGGTGCTTTTCAGGGTTTTTTGGGATTGCAGTAAGTGCCCTTCCTATCCTTTTCTATTTAGGTAGTTTGGGCCCCAACGTTTGCTCATACTATTTTCTATCTATGTCAGTATTTCATCTTGTCTAACCGCCATTACATGTTTGGGGGCTTTCTATGTTCTTTGGGGATCTGCTCCGGGGCAGATAGCTTTCCTCTTTCTATCTTTAGGTGTAGTTAGTTTCTCAGGCTGTGACGAGGCGTCTAGGACCAACGTAGGAACGCTCCACGGCTGCCTCTAGTTGTGGTGGTTAGTCAGGGTACTGCAATCTCATAGATTCCAACTTCTCTGGTGTATTGCCTTTTTTACCTGCACTCCTCAGCTACCGAAACATAACAGTATCACCGGCCTAAAAAATTTAAAATTGTATGGTACTCACAGAAGGGAAAAAATATTGTGAAATAAAAAAGGTTGTCAGAGTTGTCAGAGATATTTTTCTGTTTGTTGCATTTTTTTTTCTCCCTCTGTATCTCTGGGTGCTGGGGAGGATTTTTTTTCTCTCAATGGAGTTTGCACAGTTGTCTGGCCGTGTGGATCAGCTTGCCTGAGGTTCGGAGTATTGCTGCCTATCTTGCTAGGTTGCCTGTTGTGGAACCTAGAATTCCCATGCCAGATTTGTTTTTAGGGGATCGAGCTAAGTTTCAGAATTTCAAAAATAATTGTAAATTGTTTTTTGCCTTAAAATCTAAGTCCTCAGGGAACGCAGCGCAGCAGGTTCAAATTGTCATCTCTCTCCTGCGCGGCGATCCTCAGGATTGGGCTTTTTCCCTGACACCTGGGGATCCTGTTTTGAGTGATGTTGATGCATTTTTTCAGGCTTTGGGGTTATTGTACGATGAGCCTAATGTCACTGATCAAGCTGAAAAAGCCTTGTTGGCATTAAATCAGAGTCTTGATGACGCTGAGTTATACTGTCAGAGATTCCGTAGGTGGGCAGTCCTGACCAAGTGGAATGACGACGCTTTGGCGGCCCTTTTTCGGAAGGGTCTGTCAGATAATGTAAAGGATGTTATGGTGGGATTCTCTGTCCCCTCTGGTCTTAATGATTCTATGTCATTAGCGATTCAAATTGACAGACGTTTGCGTGAGCGGAGAAGTATGCGTGGAATGGTGTTGCCTTCTGAACCTGCTTCTGAACCCATGCAGTGTGATAGAGTGGTGTCTGGGGCACAGCGTCATGAGTTTCGAAAGCGCAATGGGTTATGTTTCTACTGTGGTGATGCCTCTCATGCTATTTCAGTCTGCCATAAGCGGGGAAGACGTTTTGCACGCTCAGTTGTCTTGGGTAGTGTTCAGACTAAGCTTTTATTAACTGTCACTCTGATATGCTCTCTGTCCTCATTTTCTGCTCAGGCTTTCGTTGATTCTGGAGCAGCTATTAACCTGATGGATTATGATTTTGCTAAACGTTGTGGGTTTCCCTTGATACCCCTACAGAAGTCTATTCCCCTACTGGGGATCGATTCTACCCCTTTGGCTGAGAATAAACCTCAGTTCTCTACTCAGGTGATAATGAGGGTTGAACCTGATCATCAGGAGTGCTGTAAATTTTTGGTTCTGTATAATCTGCATGATATTATCGTACTGGGCTTCCCTTGGTTGCAGTCTCATAATCCTGTTTTGGATTGGAAATCTGTGTCTGTAACCAGTTGGGGCTGCCAATGTGTTAATACCAACACTCCTGTTTTTTCTGCCTCCCCCCAGGCTCAGGATGTTCCTGACTTTTTGATTGATTTTTCTGATGTGTTTAGCGAAAGTAAATCTGCATCCTTGCCTCCCCATAGGAGCTATGACTGCGCTATTGAATTAGTGCCTGGTAGTAAATTCCCTAAAGGTTGCCTTTTAACTTGTCTGTACCTGAACATGACGCTATGCGGTCTTATATCAAGGAATCATTGGAGAAGGGTCATATCAGACCATCCTCTTCACCCTTAGGTGCCGGTTTTTTCTTTGTGGCCAAAAAGGATGGTTCGGCCGTGTATTGATTATCGTCTTTTGAACAATATTACTGTAAAATATCAATACCCGTTACCTTTGATTTCTGACCTCTTTTCCAGGGTGAAAAACGCTACTTGGTTTACCAAGCTTGACCTCAGGGGGGCATATAACCTTATTCGCATTAAGCACGGGGATGAATGGAAGACGGCATTCAATACCCCTGAGGGGCATTTTGAGTACCTTGTGATGCCCTTTGGGCTCACTAATGCTCCTTCTGTCTTCCAGTCCTTCATGAATGACATTTTCAGGGATTTTGTGGATAAATTTCTGATTGTTTATTTGGATGATATCTTGATTTTTTCTAATGACTGGGACTCTCATGTGAAACATGTTCGAACTGTATTCCAGATTTTGAGAGAGGATGCTCTGTATGTGAAGGGATCAAAGTGTCTTTTTGGCGTACAGAGGATCTCATTTCTGGGATTCATTTTGTCCCCATCTGTTATTGAAATGGACCCGGTCAAGGTTCAGGCCATCTGTGATTGGGTCCAACCTACTTCATTAAAGGCTCTTCAAAGATTTTTGGGTTTTGCCAATTTTTATCGTAAATTTATTGGTAATTTCTCGGTTATTGTTAAACCATTGACTGATTTGACCAGAAAGGGTTCTGATGTGGTGAATTGGCCTCCTGAGGCAGTCTCTGCATTTCAGGAACTTAAGCAGAGATTCACTTCTGCTCCTGTTCTACGGCAGCCTGATGTTTCTCTGCCATTTCAGGTGGAGGTTGATGCCTCTGAAATTGGGGCAGGTGCCGTTTTGTCCCAAAAAGATCCAGAGACCTCTAAAAGTAACCCTTGTGCCTTTTTCTCTCGAAAATTTTCTCCTACTGAACGTAATTATGACGTGGGTAATCGGGAGTTACTGGCCATGAAGTGGGCTTTTGAAGAGTGGAGACATTGGCTGGAGGGAGCCAAACATCAGGTGGTGGTCCTTACGGACCATAGAATCTGGTTTATCTGGAATCTGCCAAGCGACTCAATCCTAGACAGGCCAGGTGGGCCTTGTTTTTCACACGTTTTAATTTTGTGGTTTCCTTTCTTCCTGGCACTAAGAATGTTAAGGCGGATGCCCTCTCGAGGAGTTTCCTTGCGGACTCTCCTGAGTTATCTGATCCTTCTGTTATTTTGAAAGAGGGTGTAGTTCTTTCCGCCATCTCACCCAATTTGAGACTTGCTCTGGAGGGGTGTCAGGAGGATAGGCCCGAGCGCTGCCCTGTTGGAAAATTGTTTGTCCCGGACCAGTGGAAAAAGAGTGTGATGTCTGAGATTCATTGTTCCGCGTTGGCTGGGCATCCCGGAATTTTTGGTACCAGAGACTTAGTTAGTCGGTCCTTTTGGTGGCCTACCTTGTCTCGTGATGTCAGGGAATTTGTGCAGTCCTGCGGGACTTGCTCTCGCTCCAAGCCTTGCTCTCGCTCTAGTGGTTTGTTGATGCCATTGCCTGTGCCCAAGAGACTATGGACCCATATCTCTATGGATTTCATTTCCGACCCCCCTGTTTCTCAGAGAATGACCGTTATCTGGGTGATTTGTGATAGGTTTTCCAAGATGATACATCTTGTGCCATTACCTAAGTTGCCTTCCTCCTCTGAATTGGTGCCTTTGTTCCTTCAGCACGTGGTTCGTTTACACGGCATTCCTGAGAACATTGTGTCTGATAGAGGAGTCCAGTTTGTTTCCAGATTTTGGAGGACCTTTTGTTCTAAACTTGGTGTTCAATTGTCTTTCTCCTCGGCGTTTCATCCTCAGATCAATGGTCAAACTGAGAGAACAAACCAGACATTGGAGACTTATCTAAGATGCTTTGTGTCTGCTGATCAGGATGACTGGGTCTCTTTTTTGCCTTTGGCTGAGTTTGCTCTTAATAATAGGGCTAGCTCTGCCACTTTGATGTCTCCATTTTTCTGTAATTCTGGGTTTCACCCTCGGTTTTCTTCGGGACAGACGGAGGCTTCTGTCTGTCCAGGTGTTGACTCTGTTGTGAGCGTATGCAACAGATTTGGGACCAGGTAGTGGAGAGGTTGTCCCTCTCTCAGGAGAAGGCCCAGCGGTTTGCTAACCGGCATAGGACTGATGGTCCTCGGTTTAAAGTGGGGGACTTGGTCTGGTTGTCCTCAAGAAATGTTCCTATGAGAGTGGCATCTCCTAAATTTAAGCCTAGGTTCATTGGACCTTATAAGATCATGGAGATTCTTAATCCTGTTTCTTTTCGTTTGCTTCTTCCAGGGACATTTAAGATCCATAACGTGTTCCACAAGTCCTTGTTGAAGAGGTTTGTTGAGCCAGTGGTTCCTACTGCTTTGCCTCCTGACCCTGTTCTGGTTGAGGGCAATATGGAGTTTGTGGTTGAGAAAATATTGAATTCTCGTTTTTCTAGACGGAAACTCCAGTATTTGGTTAAGTGGAGAGGTTATGGTCAGGAAGACAATTCTTGGGTGTTTGCTTCGGACATCCATGCTAGGAGACTCATCCGTGCGTATCATAGAACTCATCCTGACCGACCTGGTTGCTCAAGTGAGGGTTCGGTGACCCCTCCTCAAGGGGGGGTACTGTTGTGAATGGACTTGAAATGAGTTCTGAGCAGAGGCTCCCTCTGGTGGTTACAAGCGGTACTGGACTGTCCAGTGAAGATTGTGAGGAGTGGGAATCAGGTGTTACTGACTGGTCTTATATAAGGGAGTCGCCTTCCCATCAGGGTTGCCGGTGATCAATTGCTCTGGTCTCAATCCTTGATTCCTGTTTCCTTGGTAGCCTGCTGTGTCGTGTCTGAATCTCCTGCTAACAGATAAGACATTTTCTTCTTTTTGTTTTTGTGCTTGATTTTTGCATTTTGTCCTGCACTTCTGTGGGGGCCTTCTGGGTCCCTTCTGGGGGCTTTTGCCCTCTCAGTTCAGTTCAGCCACTGATGTTTGTACATTTGCTTTTTCCAGTTTTTTCAGTGGCTGCTGTTTTGTTTTTGGTTACACCAGAGAACTAATTTAGGTGGTAGAGGTCGTGTGATCTCAGGTGTTTTTGAAATTAGTAGAGTTGGTGCTTTTCAGGGTTTTTTGGGATTGCAGTAAGTGCCCTTCCTATCCTTTTCTATTTAGTAAGTTTGGGCCCCAACGTTTGCTCATACTATTTTCTGTCTGTGTCAGTATTTCTTCTTGTCTAACCGCCATTACATGTTTGGGGGCTTTCTATGTTCTTTGGGGATCTGCTCCGGGGCAGATAGCTTTCCTCTTTCTATCTTTAGGTGTAGTTAGTTTCTCAGGCTGTGACGAGGCGTCTAGGACCAACGTAGGAACGCTCCACTGCTGCCTCTAGTTGTGGTGGTTAGTCAGGGTACTGCAATCTCATAGTTTCCAACTTCTCTGGTGTATTTCCTTTTTTGCCTGCTCTCCTCAGCTACCAAATCATAACATATATTATTGTAAATATAGACTGTACTGCTCCTGTCAGGTATATATTACTGTAGATATAAACTGTACGGGCTCCTGTCAGGTATATATTACTGTAGATATAGACTGTACAGGCTCCTGTCAGGTGTATATTACTGTAGATACAGACTGTACGGGCTCCTGTCAGGTATATATTACTGTAGATATAGACTTTATGGGCTCCTGTCAGGTATATATTATTGTAGATACAGACTGTATGGGCTCCTGTCAGGAATATATTATTGTAGATACAGACTGTACGGGCTCCTGTCAGGTATATATTATTGTAGATATAGACTGTACGGGCTCCTGTCAGGAATATATTATTGTAGATACAGACTGTACGGGCTCCTGTAAGGTGTATATTATTGTAGATATAGACTGTATGGGCTCCTGTCAGGTGTATATTACTGTAGATACAGACTGTACAGGCTCCTGTCAGGTATATATTATTGTAGATATAGACTGTACTGCTCCTGTAAGGTATATATTACTGTAGATATAGACTATATGGGCTCCTGTCAGGTATATATTACTGTAGATACAGACTGTACGGGCTCCTGTCAGGTGTATATTACTGTAGATACAGACTGTACGGGCTCCTGTCAGGTATATATTACTGTAGATATAAACTTTATGGGCTCCTGTCAGGTATATATTATTGTAGATACAGACTGTACGGGCTCCTGTCAGGTATATATTACTGTAGATATAGACTTTATGGGCTCCTGTCAGGTATATATTATTGTAGATACAGACTGTACGGGCTCCTGTCAGGTATATATTACTGTAGATATAGACTGTACGGGCTCCTGTCAGGAATATATTATGTAGATACAGACTGTACGGGCTCCTGTCAGTGTATATATTATTGTAGATATAGACTGTACGGGCTCCTGTCAGGTATATATTATGTAGATATAGACTGTATGGGCTCCTGTCAGGTATATATTACTGTAGATATAGACTGTACGGGCTCCTGTCAGGTATATATTATTGTAGATATAGACTGTACGGGCTCCTGTCAGGTATATATTATGTAGATATAGACTGTACTGGGCTCCTGTCAGGTATATATTACTGTAGATATAGACTGTAGGGCTCCTGTCAGGTATATATTACTGTAGATATAGACTGTATGGGCTCCTGTCAGGTATATATTTAACTTGTAGAATTATTAGACTGTAGGGCTCCTGTCAGGTATATATTATTGTAGATATAGACTGTACGGGCTCCTGTCAGGTATATATTACTGTAGATATAGACTGTATGGGCTCCTGTCAGGTATATATTACTGTAGATATAGACTGTATGGGCTCCTGTCAGGTATATATTACTGTAGATATAGACTGTAGGGCTCCTGTCAGGTATATATTATTGTAGATATAGACTGTATGGGCTCCTGTCAGGTATATATTACTGTAGATATAGACTGTATGGGCTCCTGTCAGGTATATATTACTGTAGATATAGACTGTATGGGCTCCTGTCAGGTATATATTACTGTAGATATAGACTGTACGGGCTCCTGTCAGGATATATTATTGTAGATATAGACTGTATGGGCTCCTGTCAGGTATATATTATGTAGATATAGACTGTATGGGCTCCTGTCAGGTATATATTACTGTAGATATAGACTGTATGGGCTCCTGTCAGGTATAATTACTGTAATTAGACTGTATGGCTCTGTAGATATATGAGATACTGTTACGGGCTCCTGTCAGGTATATATTATTGTAGATATAGACTGTACGGGCTCCTGTCAGGTATATATTACTGTAGATATAGACTGTACGGGCTCCTGTCAGGTATATATTACTGTAGATATAGACTGTATGGGCTCCTGTCAGGTATATATTACTGTAGATATAGACTGTATGGGCTCCTGTCAGGTATATATTACTGTAGATATAGACTGTATGGGCTCCTGTCAGGTATATATTACTTGTAGATATAGACTGTATGGGCTCCTGTCAGGTATATATTACTGTAGATATAGACTGTACGGGCTCCTGTCAGGTATATATTATGTAGATATAGACTGTATGGGCTCCTGTCAGGTATATATTACTGTAGATATAGACTGTAGGGCTCCTGTCAGGTATATATTATGTAGATATAGACTGTACGGCTCCTGTCAGGTATATATTATGTAGATATAGACTGTATGGGCTCCTGTCAGGTATATATTACTGTAGATATAGACTGTATGGGCTCCTGTCAGGTATACATTATGTAGATATAGACTGTATGGGCTCCTGTCAGTATATATTACTGTAGATATAGACTGTATGGGCTCCTGTCAGGTATATATTACTGTAGATATAGACTGTATGGGCTCCTGTCAGGTATATATTACTGTAGATATAGACTGTACGGGCTCCTGTCAGGTATATATTACTGTAGATATAGACTGTATGGGCTCCTGTCAGGTATAATTATTGTAGATATAGACTGTATGGGCTCCTGTCAGGTATATATTATTGTAGATATAGACTGTATGGGCTCCTGTCAGGTATATATTACTGTAGATATAGACTGTATGGGCTCCTGTCAGGTATATATTATTGTAGATATAGACTGTATGGGCTCCTGTCAGGTATATATTACTGTAGATATAGACTGTATGGGCTCCTGTCAGGTATATATTATGTAGATATAGACTGTATGGGCTCCTGTCAGGTATATATTACTGTAGATATAGACTGTATGGGCTCCTGTCAGGTATATATTACTGTAGATATAGACTGTATGGGCTCCTGTCAGGTTATATTATTGTAATATAACTGTACGGGCTCCTGTAGGTATTATTAATTAGACTGCTCTGTCAGTATATGTAGATATAGACTGTAGGCTCCTGTCAGGTATATATTACTGTAGATATAGACTGTATGGGCTCCTGTATACGAGATATAGACTATCTATATTGTAGATATAGACTGTATGGGCTCCTGTCAGGTATATATTACTGTAGATATAGACTGTATGGGCTCCTGTCAGGTATATATTACTGTAGATATAGACTGTACGGGCTACTGTCAGGTATATATTACTGTATATATAGACTGTTCGGGCTCCTGTCAGGTATATATTACTGTAGATATAGACTATACAGGCTCCTGTCAGGTATATATTACTGTAGATATAAACTGTACGGGCTCCTGTCAGGTATATATTACTGTAGATATAGACTGTATGGGCTCCTGTCAGGTATATATTACTGTAGATATAGACTGTATGGGCTCCTGTCAGGTATATATTGCTGTAGATATAGACTGTATGGGCTCCTGTCAGGTATATATTATTGTAGAATAACAAACAGCCGCATAAGTATAGCAAGGGAAATGTGGGCCACACAGAACATGGGTGAGGCCAAAAAGTCACTACTCATATATGAACATGTAAATACAGGAGAAGAGAGGAGTCATTAGTGACCAAAATAAGTCAAATGTATTAAGGTAAATATTTATTACACAAATCAGTAAAAAAGAGGGTATCACAAAATAACATATGTATACAAACAATGAAAACACATACAAAACGTGTGCACATACAGGGAAGTATATCTCAAAAAGCGGTATAACAAAGTAACAGATGGCGAGGACAAAGGTAACTAGGTAATGGCACTCTATAAATAGTAGCAATATCCCCATATGGTGGGAATGAGATGCCCATCACAATAATCATACGCCACAATAAATCACCAAGCATGTTTCTCAAACATGGCCAGCGTGTGAAGACAATAGTATAGATAGTTTAGGGCGCCAGATAGGTAGAGAGCTGTGCTAACCACAAGGGTTAAGGTAGCGCACGCTATACCAGGTAGGAGGGCGCTGCAGTACAGAATCAGAAAAACCGCTGCCATATCTGAGGGAGAGACATGCTTACCAAGAGGGTATGGTGACCGCAGGAGATAACACCCTGTAAGGCGATACTGCCCCAACGCACGTTTCGTGGCTATCTGCCACTTTTTCAAGGGGATAGTAGCGTACTGTGCATAGGACCTTTTTATACCTAGTACTTCCTGATCATATGGTTAGCGTCCTCCAATGGGAGACAGTATGGCGGCGCATGCGTCGTTTGAAACCCGGGAGCTCTCAGCGGCGAAAGCGTCATGCATCCAGACATGCGCAAAGGCACAAGGCCCAAGCACCGCCCGTATGCAAGAGAGACGCCCCCACCGCAGAGAAACAACCCAGGTGAAACGGGGCATGCGCGCACTAGTCTCCCATAGTGATAAATACTATTGTAATGAACTGACAACAGTTATACAAGACGGGGATGAAGCGTATATAGCAAACCAAATGTAATTACAATAAAACGTCAAGAATATAACAACATATATCCATAGGAAAACGTTTGCAATTTTTCTATATTCCATCAGTAAATTCAGTTCTTCATATCCAAGCAGGAGTCAAGGTAAAGAGTCCCAAAATATACGAAATAAAGAGACAAATATAAACTGTGGAAAAATAAAAAAATTTTTAAAAACACAGATTAAAAAGCGAGAAAGCATCAGAAAGGAACCAGGGAGGGGGAAAATTCAAAGGGGAAAATTTCAGAGGAAAAGAGTTATTATATCATATCAACAAAAAATCAACAAAAGCATCTACAAAAAAGAGGCGAAGTTTAAAGATTCGTTAAGGCCATTTGGAACCATTGTATTGAGTTGAACGATCCAGCGAGCCTCCATTTGGGCTAAGATTTTTTTATAATCGCCGCCCCTAATTCCAAGATGCAAAATGTCAATTCCACGAACCTTAAAAGATGTGGCATCACAGTTGTGATGGTGTTTGAAATGGCCTTATCGAATCTTTAAACTTCGCCTCTTTTTTGTAGATGCTTTTGTTGATTTTTTGTTGATATGATATAATAACTCTTTTCCTCTGAAATTTTCCCCTTTGAATTTTCCCCCTCCCTGGTTCCTTTCTGATGCTTTCTCGCTTTTTAATCTGTGTTTTTAAAAAATTTTTTTTATTTTTCCACAGTTTATATTTGTCTCTTTATTTCGTATATTTTGGGACTCTTTACCTTGACTCCTGCTTGGATATGAAGAACTGAATTTACTGATGGAATATAGAAAAATTGCAAACGTTTTCCTATGGATATATGTTGTTATATTCTTGACGTTTTATTGTAATTACATTTGGTTTGCTATATACGCTTCATCCCCGTCTTGTATAACTGTTGTCAGTTCATTACAATAGTATTTATCACTATGGGAGACTAGTGCGCGCATGCCCCGTTTCACCTGGGTTGTTTCTCTGCGGTGGGGGCGTCTCTCTTGCATACGGGCGGTGCTTGGGCCTTGTGCCTTTGCGCATGTCTGGATGCATGACGCTTTCGCCGCTGAGAGCTCCCGGGTTTCAAACGACGCATGCGCCGCCATACTGTCTCCCATTGGAGGACGCTAACCATATGATCAGGAAGTACTAGGTATAAAAAGGTCCTATGCACAGTACGCTACTATCCCCTTGAAAAAGTGGCAGATAGCCACGAAACGTGCGTTGGGGCAGTATCGCCTTACAGGGTGTTATCTCCTGCGGTCACCATACCCTCTTGGTAAGCATGTCTCTCCCTCAGATATGGCAGCGGTTTTTCTGATTCTGTACTGCAGCGCCCTCCTACCTGGTATAGCGTGCGCTACCTTAACCCTTGTGGTTAGCACAGCTCTCTACCTATCTGGCGCCCTAAACTATCTATACTATTGTCTTCACACGCTGGCCATGTTTGAGAAACATGCTTGGTGATTTATTGTGGCGTATGATTATTGTGATGGGCATCTCATTCCCACCATATGGGGATATTGCTACTATTTATAGAGTGCCATTACCTAGTTACCTTTGTCCTCGCCATCTGTTACTTTGTTATACCGCTTTTTGAGATATACTTCCCTGTATGTGCACACGTTTTGTATGTGTTTTCATTGTTTGTATACATATGTTATTTTGTGATACCCTCTTTTTTACTGATTTGTGTAATAAATATTTACCTTAATACATTTGACTTATTTTGGTCACTAATGACTCCTCTCTTCTCCTGTATTTACATGTTCATATATGAGTAGTGACTTTTTGGCCTCACCCATGTTCTGTGTGGCCCACATTTCCCTTGCTATACTTATGCGGCTGTTTGTTATTATACTGATTATTTCTGTGTTTTTCACAGCTCTCCTCAGCTCCCCTATGGATTTCCGAGCTAAAGATGCCACTTGGCGTGCTCAAATCAATGATACACTGCAGGACGGTGCAGAGGGAACCAGCGAGGGGTCTCAAAGGGAACTACAAGAGGCAATTTTTTTGTTTAAAGATTTGCTTAGGAAACGCACCAAAGTGTGGTGGAACCACGAGTTCCTGGATAAATATATATGCAATAATTTAATTCCTAGAGGTCTCAGGGTTCAAGTGTTTCCTTCATTCCCCATCCAGGATGACTCTATTAAGAGCCGCTGGGAGGAGCTGACTAACACATGCTCCATTGGGTTCATGAAATTATTAAAAGAAATGAATCAACATACATTGGAAACACTTGAATCCGAGATTGACTCTGTTCAAACTAAATTACAACGAGAATTGACTAGTGAAAATTTAAAAAAACTTAATGATTCCATGGATGCAGATCTCCAAAAATGGGCCTTGGAGATTCAATCTACAAAATCAAGGAAATTTAAACGTGACACTGAAGATAAACTACTCTCGAAGGTCTATAGATGGCGGAATCCGAATGATAGATCACGCCCTAGAAATAGAAAAACATCTTATTCAAGGTCAAGATCTTCCTCCATGCGATCTAACATCTCTATAAATGAAGATCTCACTATGAAAAAATCTTATACTAATGACAAGGGCAACGTGCTGGCTGCCGGAAGTAAGATGATGACACGTCAGACTGTGAGGACTAAGAATAGTGGAGGGGGAGTCGCCCAGTCTGCGTCGCAGAGCGGGCTACAGGTAGTGAACCTGTCTAACCACGTCTTGTCTGCCACACAAATGGAGGTTCTAGGTAGGGGTCTCACTTTCTCACCAACTAATGCATTTGATTTTTTTACAGTTCTAAAGGATCTCCACCTATTCTCTCGTAAACTTCTATTAAAGAAACTACATAGTCGTGGACACCAGTCGGAGCCTTGGAGTGACAACGAGAGGGAAGCTTTACATAATCTTGAGGAACTGCTGGAGGAACAATCTACTCTAAGCACAAGTAGGTTTCCCACCTCACTACTGCCTAGATCAGTGAGGTTCCCCCTTTGTCACTGTGCCCAGCGATAGATGTATTCACAAAATTAGTAACAGAAGATCTTAAAAGTCTCTCTACAAGATGTAGATTTGACAATTTAACACACGCACAACGTCAGGCACTATCACAATTACAATCTTTGTCTGACGTGGTCTTTAAGCCAGCTGACAAAGGGGGGAACATCGTGATCTGGCCATGTGATAAGTATGAGCGAGAGGCCTTCCGCCAACTCAGGGATACTGATACATATACCAGATTGGCGAATAGCCCACTTTCTTCCTTCTCTTTGGAACTCCAAGATATTCTGAGTGGTGCATATGAATCTAATGTTATACCTAAAAAAGTTTACGAGGGTTTATTGGTGAAATGCCCTAAGACCCCTACCTTTTACCTACTCCCTAAAATCCACAAGGATGCCCTTGACCCGCCGGGACGTCCTATAGTGTCAGGCATTGGTGGCCCATGCGACATGGTTTGTAAATTCATTGATTTTTATCTGAAGCCCATTGTGGAAACACTACCATCTTATGTTCGCGACACTAAGGACGTCCTTGCACGTGTCGATGGCATCCTTGTGGACAAATCCATCATTTTGGTGACAGCTGACGTGGAGTCCTTATATACATGCATCGACCATTCCCATGGTATGACAGCTGCTGGTCTTTTCTTGGAGTCCTCCGACCTGGACGGCCCTATGTGTGAGTTAATCCTCGAGCTGCTCCACTATGTCCTTACCCACAACTTCTTTGTCTTTAAAGACGCCTTTTACTTGCAGAGGCGTGGTACAGCCATGGGCGCGGCCTGTGCGCCCGCCTACGCCAATCTCTTCCTGGGTTCCTGGGAGAGATCGGTGTTCGGTGATGGGGGCGCGCAGGCCGCCTCCCATGTGCTGTACTGGTTTAGATATATTGATGATATTCTGATGTTGTGGGACGGGACGGTGCAGCAGCTCGAGGATTTTATGGTGGAGCTGAACCAGAATTCTCTTAATATTCATTTGACTTATAAATATAGCCGCGAGAAGGTGGACTTCCTGGACATCTCTCTGGAAGTCGACGCTAGTCGTCGGTTCCGGACGGATGTATTCAGGAAGCCCACCTCCGTGAATGCATTGATCCATGCAAAGTCAGCTCATCACCCAGCCACCATTAGGGCCGTCCCGGTCGGACAGTTTCTTCGAATGAGACGAGTATGCTCTACCAATGATGCCTTCGAGGCCCAAGCTAGAGATCTTGGCAACCGCTTTAGAGCACGAGGTTACAGTAATCGTAGCATCAAAAAGGGATATGACCGGGCACGGAGGACCCCACGCAGCTGTCTGCTTGATACCGCTCGTGTGGATAGACAAGTCGATGGGGAGGGACCTGTTAGGTTTATCACAACGTTTAACCATGAATGGTTCGCTATTCGAAATATTTTGATGAGACACTGGAATGTCCTGAAGACTGAGCCTGCCCTGTCTCGCTCTCTGGGCAACTCCCCTCCATGACCTCTAGACGGTCAAGAAATCTACGTGATACTCTTGTTCGCAGCCACTACGTTGCACCTTCCAAAAATATCTTTGGTTCTCGTGGTCCCACAGTTGGTTTCTTTCCTTGCGGACATTGCCTTGCGTGCGCCAATGCCCTACGTGCCCTGGATTTTTCCTCCTCTGGTGGCGATAAAACATTTCATATTCGCCAACGTATATCCTGTGGTAGTTCAAATGTTATCTATTACGCCACGTGCGATTGTCCCAGGATATACGTTGGCCTGACCACCAGAGAATTGAGGATACGTATCAGGGAGCACGTTAGGGACATTGGCGCAGCAAGGACCATTTCCGACGCCTCTGATCTAAAGACTATTCCACGACACTTCAAACACCATCACAACTGTGATGCCACATCTTTTAAGGTTCGTGGAATTGACATTTTGCATCTTGGAATTAGGGGCGGCGATTATAAAAAAATCTTAGCCCAAATGGAGGCTCGCTGGATCGTTCAACTCAATACAATGGTTCCAAATGGCCTTAACGAATCTTTAAACTTCGCCTCTTTTTTGTAGATGCTTTTGTTGATTTTTTGTTGATATGATATAATAACTCTTTTCCTCTGAAATTTTCCCCTTTGAATTTTCCCCCTCCCTGGTTCCTTTCTGATGCTTTCTCGCTTTTTAATCTGTGTTTTTAAAAAATTTTTTATTTTTCCACAGTTTATATTTGTCTCTTTATTTCGTATATTTTGGGACTCTTTACCTTGACTCCTGCTTGGATATGAAGAACTGAATTTACTGATGGAATATAGAAAAATTGCAAACGTTTTCCTATGGATATATGTTGTTATATTCTTGACGTTTTATTGTAATTACATTTGGTTTGCTATATACGCTTCATCCCCGTCTTGTATAACTGTTGTCAGTTCATTACAATAGTATTTATCACTATGGGAGACTAGTGCGCGCATGCCCCGTTTCACCTGGGTTGTTTCTCTGCGGTGGGGGCGTCTCTCTTGCATACGGGCGGTGCTTGGGCCTTGTGCCTTTGCGCATGTCTGGATGCATGACGCTTTCGCCGCTGAGAGCTCCCGGGTTTCAAACGACGCATGCGCCGCCATACTGTCTCCCATTGGAGGACGCTAACCATATGATCAGGAAGTACTAGGTATAAAAAGGTCCTATGCACAGTACGCTACTATCCCCTTGAAAAAGTGGCAGATAGCCACGAAACGTGCGTTGGGGCAGTATCGCCTTACAGGGTGTTATCTCCTGCGGTCACCATACCCTCTTGGTAAGCATGTCTCTCCCTCAGATATGGCAGCGGTTTTTCTGATTCTGTACTGCAGCGCCCTCCTACCTGGTATAGCGTGCGCTACCTTAACCCTTGTGGTTAGCACAGCTCTCTACCTATCTGGCGCCCTAAACTATCTATACTATTGTCTTCACACGCTGGCCATGTTTGAGAAACATGCTTGGTGATTTATTGTGGCGTATGATTATTGTGATGGGCATCTCATTCCCACCATATGGGGATATTGCTACTATTTATAGAGTGCCATTACCTAGTTACCTTTGTCCTCGCCATCTGTTACTTTGTTATACCGCTTTTTGAGATATACTTCCCTGTATGTGCACACGTTTTGTATGTGTTTTCATTGTTTGTATACATATGTTATTTTGTGATACCCTCTTTTTTACTGATTTGTGTAATAAATATTTACCTTAATACATTTGACTTATTTTGGTCACTAATGACTCCTCTCTTCTCCTGTATTTACATATATTATTGTAGATATAGACTCTACGGGCTCCTGCCAGGTATATTACTGTAGATATAGAGTGTACGGGCTCCTGTCAGGGAGATATTACTGTAGATATAGACTGTATGGGCTTCTGTCAGGTATATATTATTGTAGATATAGACGATGGGCTCCTGTCAGGTATATAGAATAGACAACAGATGGAAATTATTGGCAATTAGCAAGACACAATAAAAGAGTGGTTATGCAGGTGGGGACCACATACCATATCTCAGTACCAATGCTTTCTGGCTGATGTTTTGGTCGCTTTTGAAAGTTGGTTGTGCTTTTACACTCGTGGTAGCATGAGATAGACTCTACAACCCACACAAGTGGCTCAGGTAGTGCAGCTCATCCAGGATGGCACATCAATGCAAGCTGTGGCGAGGTTTGCTGTGTCTGTCAGCGTATTGTCCAGAGGTGCTACCAGGAGACAGGCAAGTACACCAGGAGATGTGGAGGGGGCCGTAGGAGGGCAATAACCCAGCAGCAGGACCGCTACCTCCGCCTTTGTGCAAGGAGGAACAGGAGGAGCACTGCCAGAGCCTTGCAAAATGACCTCCAGCAGGCCACAAATGTGCATGTGTCTGCACAAACGTTTAGAAACCGACTCCATGGTGATGGTCTGAATGCACGACGTCCACCGATGAGGGTTGCGCTCAAAGCCAAACACCGTGCAGGACACTTACCATTTGCCACAGAACTCCAAGATTGGCAAATTCGCTACTGGCGCCCTGTGCTCTTCACAGATGAAAGCATGTTCACTCTGAGCAGATGACAGAGTCTGGAGATGCTGTGGAGAGCGATCTGCTGCCTGCAACCTCCTTCAGCATGACCAGTTTGGCAGTGGGTCAGTAATGGTGTGGGGTGGCATTTCTTTGGAGGGCCACACAGCCCTCCATGTGCTCACCAGAGGTAGCCTGAGTGCCATTAGGTACCGAGATGAGATCTTCAGACCCCTTGTGAGACCATACGCTGGTGCAGTTGGCCCTGGGTTCCTTCTAATACAGGACAATGCCAGACTTCATTTGGTTGGAGTGTGTCAGCAGTTCCTGCAAGATGAAGGCATTGAAGCTATGGACTGGCCCGCCAGTTCCCCAGACCTGAATCAGATTGAGCAGATTTGAGTCATCACGGTGCACCACAGACTGTCCAGGAGTTGGCGGATGCTTTAGTCCAGGTTTGGGAGGAGATCCCTCAGGAGCATGCCCAGGTGTTGTAGGGAGGTCATACAGGCACATGAAGCCCACACACAATACTGAGCATCATTTTTACTTGTTTTAAGGACATTACATTCCACTTTAATTTCGTGGGTGACATTAAATTATAAAATTTGATTTCCATTGATGATTGTTGTGTGATTTTGTTGTCAGCACATTCAACTTTGTACAGAACAAGGTATGCAATGAGAATATTTCATTCATTCAGATCTTATTTGACTGTTCCCTTTATTTCTTTGAGCAGTATATATATATTTTTTTACCAATTCATGAGCCACGTTCTGTAAAATCACAGTGACAGGTTAGTATAGAAAAGACAATAGATATACATACTGTGAGACAGTGAGAGTATGTGTGTTGAATGGGGTGTACATTTCACCTAGATACTTTGCTGACTGGTATAAGGGAAATGTATGGCTTTGTAAACCTAGTGGTAGAGAAAGGTCACTACACCTTACATTCAGTACACACTTGCAGCTCAGGCCTGAAACCATTCAGCTGTTAATTAGGAGACCAGAAGTAGGTGTCTGCGAACACAGTCAGAGAGCTCGCTTAGTCTGGAGAGGGAGTCCAGGCACAAGAAGGAGTCTCCAGGAGTTTGAGCTGTCTCAGTCTGGGTGCTCGATGTACCCCGGACACAGGAGTAGTCTCTGTGAGAATCCATGCGGATAGCTGCTGAATAGGAGGGGAGCTCTCTCAAGTCTGGACGTTGAAGGTGCCTTCAGACACAAGGAGGAGACTCTGTGAAACTCCATGCTGGTAAATGCTGAACATATGTGTTGTTTTGGCCCAGGCTGTTAGAGTCGGGACCCGGATAGATAGGGAAATCTATCTAAGTGTAGTAAGTGGCTGGACAAGCCCAGGTCTTATGTTTATGATTTGTTTTTATCTGTTTGCTGTGGACGTTAATAAAGCTGTGTAACGCTGGTATTGTCTGTACTTTGTTTTCCAGCGTTACTTTGCATGTTTTTTGCATTAACCCTTTTGCTCCTTTCCCCCTAACCAGCTGGGATACTGTTGTCTGTTACCTATATGGATGCTGCTCAGTTCCCGGCTCTGCTGCGTACCCGTACTTGCGTGAGTGGCTCCGCTGCTTTGCATGACCGCCCGCATGTGCGGTTCCTGACTTGCTGTGAAAGCCGTCCGTAGCTTGAAAAGTCCTCTGCAGTGGTGCATGACTTACTGCGTGGTTGGCAGCAGCCATTGTTGGGTTCCCTCTGTGTTGTGCTGTCTGGCTCTGCATAGGGGGCGCGGCCCACACCTGTCCTGCTTTTATGTGGATTGGGTGTTTACTAGAGTTACTGCTCCAGCCTATCGCTGTGAAGCAGCTCATATATAAAGTTCCCCAGCCCTAGTGGGCGTTGCCAGAGCTTCACATTGAATCCTCACTGAATCCCTGAACCTAGCCGTATGTGGTTGTGTGTTCAGCTCCTGCTCTGAATTTGATCAGCTCTGGAGAGCTGATTCCCTGTTCCTGCTGTGTCTTGTTCCCTGATCCTGGATCAAACCCGGTACCTGAATGTCTGAATTGTGTCTTGTGTTTCCGCCTATGCTGGGGGCTGATTACCCAGATCGCCGTTCCTGGAGGCTGTATATCCAGGCCTGTTCCTGCTGTGTCTAATTACCTGAACCCCTGATCTTGGATCGCATCCTGTACCTGACTTTCTGAACTGTGTCCTCTGTGTTATGTTCCTGAAATCCTGCTGTGTCCATAACCCTGTGCCAGTGACTGTGAATCCTTGCTATATAACCTGAGTTCATCTTGGAAGGAGGAGTCCGGTGTGTGCTGAGTTTCTGTTACTCTGTGCTCAGCCTCTGTGCAATCCCCGGCCAGCTCCCGTTGAGCCTGGCGGGGCTTGCACCAGACCGCTGGGGTTCCTTTTCAGGTCGCTGCCAGATGTCCGGATCCTATGCCTGATGACCATGGCCTGATGTCCGATGTCCGACGACCACTTCCAGATGTCCGGATCCTATCCTTCCTGCCTGATGTCCGGATCCTGCCGATCATTGCCAGATGTCCGGAGCCTGCTGATCGGTGCCAGATGTCCGGAGTCCGAGGCCTGTGTTCCAGTCCGTGTTCCTGTGATTCAATCCATGTTCCTGTCCGTGTTCCTGACTCCCTGAGACCCAGTCCGTGTTCCTGTCTGTGTTCCTGACTCTCTGAGATCCAATCCGTGTTCCTGTTGTTCCTGTGCAGTCTAACTCTGTTTCAGCCATCAGCTCCTGATTCCAGTTACCTGTCTGTTACCTGTCGGCTTGCCTGTCTGCCATCCGTCTGCAGTTCCTTCCAGAGGTTCGGACGTCATCTGCAGAGATCCCCGGCTCTTGCCTGCTCACCTAGGAGCGATCATCTGCCATCCGACTGCAGCTCCATCCGGAAGTTCGGACATCATCTGCAGAGATCCCCGGCTCTTGCCTGCTCACCTGGGAGCGATCATCTGCCATCCGACTGCAGCCTACCTGGAGGCTCCACCATATCAGGTCGTATATACCTGCCTGTCTAGAGACTGCCTGGTCACTTACTGTGACAACCTGCCTGTTCCAGAGACTGCCTGGTCACTTGTCGTGACAACCTGCCTGTCCCAGAGACTGCCTGGTCACTTGCCGTGACAACCTGCCTGTCCCAGAGACTGCCCTGGTCACTTTCCGTGACAACCTGCCTGTCCCAGAGACTGCCTGGTCACTTGAAGTGACAACCTGCCTGCCTGGTCACTTGCCGTGACAACCTGCCTGCCCTGGTCACTTGCCGTGACAACCTGCCTGCCTGGTCACTTGCCGTGACAACCTGCCTGCCTGGTCACTTGCCGTGACAACCTGCCTGCCCTGGTCACTTGCCGTGACAACCTGCCTGTCCCAGAGATTGCCCTGGTCACTAGCCGTGACAACCTGCCTGTCCCAGAGACTGCCTGGTCACTTGCTGTGACAACCTGCCTGTCCCAGAGACTGCCTTGGTCACTTGCCGTGACAACCTGCCTGTCCTGCCGGTTCCTCCTTGGTCTACCCTGTGATGACGTCTGTCCTGGGTCGGTGTCTGATGTTCTCCTGCTGAGCCTGTGCTACGCCTGAGGCCTGAGAGAGAGGCCGTCCTAGTATGCCCGTGCCAGATGACCCTGGACTTCATCAACCCGTGATGACCCCGCCATCGTCTGACGTTCGTCCTGGGCCGGTGTCTGATGTTCTCCTGCTGAGCCTGTGCTACGCCCGAGGCCTGAGAGTGAGGCCATACTAGTATGCCCGTGCCAGATGATCCTGGACTTCATCAACCCGTGATGACCCCGCCATCGTCTGAAGTCTGTCTGAGGTCGGTGTCTGATGTTCTCCTG